>JARJEI010000002.1:5121400-6321400 GCA_029955415.1 Lottia scabra | reverse complement strand
TTTAATGTTTTTTCACGAAGCCAAGGGCAATAACCCATAAACTGACGACTGAAATTGCGCCATTTTCGAACTTATCCGAGATGTTATAAAGATGAATACACATGCCAAGTTTCATTCAAATCGGATAAAAACTCAAGCTTCTATTGAGTACACAAGTTAATTTTAACGTTTTTTCACTAAGTCAAGGGCAATAACTCATAAACCGACGACTGGAATGCTATTTTCGAACTCATCCGAGATATTATCAAGATGAATACATATACCAAGTTTCATTCGAATCGGATAAAAACTCTGGCTTCTATCGCGTACACAAGAAATTGTTGACAGACGGACGGACGGACCGACGGACGGACGGACAGGGGTGACGGCAATATACGTCCACATTTTCATGTGGGCGTATAATAATAAAAGGCCAACTCTGTAATGGAAGATAGATCGTTTAGTTCCAAGCTAAGAAGCCAACAACCTAAAATCAACAATTACGAAAATCCACTCAGCCCTCAAAGAATGTCTTCAACCAAGAAAGACACCAGACCAACTTCTATCGTTACAAATGAAGATTTAAAGAGCCTCATCATATCCGAAATAGATGAACAAAATTCCAAACTGATGTCAAAAATAGAAACCGTTACAGCTGAGTGAAGTTAGTTCGTTATTGGTTATTCGTTATTCGCGAATAACGAACTAACTTCACAATTTATTCGTTATTCGTTATTCGCGAATAACGAATAAGGAACAGACTTCACAATTTTGTCGTTATTCGCGAATAACGAATAACAAACAATAACAAACAAACTTCACAATGTTGTCGTTATTCGTTATTCTCTGATATAGTGGAGCGGATTAGCACAACAATCATGCAAATAATGGCACAAACATGAAATTTGTAAGAACATGAGTGTATGTGTATTTATCATATAAAGAGGGTAGCCAAGAAAATAATCCAAGATGGCGGTCATTTTTCAAGATGTCTACCACGTGAGCTGCCTGCAGATCACATCTTGCTTAAATGTATTTGTAGTTACCAGAGTGGCATGGTCATACCAACTGTTATTATTTGTCTAGCTTAACCTGACAATTGGAATGTTAATATCAAGCAAGAAGGAGCATTTAGCCAAAATCACAGTAGAAAAACAACCTAAAATGAAAAAGGTGAAAAACCAATAACGAATAACGAACAAACTTCACAATTTTGTCGTTATTCGTTATTCGAGAATAACGAACAAACTTCACAATTTTGTCGTTATTCGTTATTCGCTGATATAGTGGGGCGGATTAACACAACAATCATGCAAATAATGATACAAGCATGAAATTTGTAAGAACATGATTTTATGTGTATTTATCATATAAAGAGGGTAGCCAAGAAAAACATCCAAGATGGCGGTAATTTTTCAAGATGTCAGCCAAATAGTAGGGTAACGTACCACAACAATCATGCAAATAATCATACAAGCATGAAATTTGTAAGAACATGAGTGTATGTGTATTTATCATATAAAGAGGGTAGCCAAGAAAATAATCCAAGATGGTGGTCATTTTTCAAGATGTCTACCACGTGAGCTGCCCGCAGATCACATCTTGCTATAAATATTAACATTCCAATTGTTCTAATCCTTAAGCTAGACAAATAATAACACTTGCATGCATTTTTATTATCTGTCTTAAGGATGAAGAGATCGTCTCCTGACAATTGACCATTCAAATCTGGTAACTACAAATACATTTCAGCAAGATATAATCTACAGGCAGCTCATGTGGTAGACATCTTGAAAAATGACCACCATTTTGGATTTAATTTTCGTAGGTACCGCCTTGATATGTCTTAATATACACAAAGCCATGTTATTACAAACTGTTATGCTGGAATCAGTAGTATTACCATTCTTGTGGTCAGGTGCCTCACTATTTGACAGAAATCGTGAAAAATGGTCTCCATCTTGTATGTTGTTTGTGGCTATCCCCTTGATATGATTCAATAAACCAAAACCTGTGTACGTACAAAATTTCATGCTTGAATCAATATTTGCATGATTGTTGCGGTAAGTTACCTTACTATTTGGCAGAAAAAATGGCAGCCATCTTAAATTGTGTTCGTGGCTACCCCCTCGATATGATAAATACACTTAAAGTCTTGTTTTTACAAATTTTCATGTTTGTATCAATATTTGCATGATTGTTGTGTTAATCCGCCCCACTATATCAGCGAATAACGATAAAATTGTGAAACTTGTTCGTCATTCGTTATTCGCGAATAACGAATAACAACAAAATTGTGAAGTTTGTTCGTTATTCGTTATCGGTTTTTCACCTTTTTCAAATAAGGTTGTTTTTCTACTGTGATTTTGGTTAAATGCTCCTTCTTGCTTGATATTAACATTCCAATTGTCAGGTTAAACTAGACAAATAATAAGAGTTTGTATGACCATGCCACTCTGGTAACTACAAATACATTTAAGCAAGATGTGATGTGCGGGGAGCTCACGTGGTAGACATCTTGAAAATAACTGCCATCTTGGATGTTTTTCGTGGTTCCCTTCTTGATATGATAAATACACATACACTCATGTTCTTACAAATTTCATGCTTGTATCACCAGATGCTTGATTGTTGTGGTAAGTTACCCTACTATTTGGTAGACATCTTGAAAAATGGTCGCCATCTTGGATTATTTTCGTGGATACCTTGATATGATAAATACACCTAAAATCATGTTCTTACAAAGTTTCATGTTTGTATCTGCATGATTGTTGTGTTAATCCGCCCCACTATATCAGCGAATAACGACAAAATTGTGAAGCTTGTTCATTATTCGCTATTCGTTATTCCCGAATAACGAATAAATTGTGAAGTTTATTCTATTCGTTATTCGTGAATAACGAATCACGAATAAATTGTGAAGTTTGTTCGTTATTCGTTATTCGCGAATAACGAATAAATTGGGAAGTTAGTTTGTTATTCGTTATTCGCGAATAACGAATAACGAATAAATTGTGAAGTTAGTTCGTTATTCGTGAATAACGAATAACGAATAACTAACTAACTTCACACTGCCAACTGTTACCAACTCTTTGACTAAAATATCTGATGAAATTATATCAGTAAAACAAGATCTTACCAAAACAAATACCGAAGTCACAGAAATAGTTCATGCCCTAGAATATCAGGACGAAAGAATTGGTCAATTAGAAGAAAAGGGTGAAACTATTCAAGAGTTGAAAACCAAAGTGGCTGAAATGGAAAACAGACTATTGGAACAAGAGTTCAGAAGTAGAATGTATAATATTTTGATAATAGTAGATCATATTTAGTTATATTCAAACTGAATTTTATCAAAATCACTATTTATAGACTTCAAAATTATAGCCCCACTAAATTGTTTGCGAACCTTTTTTTCTTTTTTGGTCACGGTAGCATTTAAAACTACTAACCAACGAAAAATTTGCTAAATTTCAAATTATGTTTACTAAATATGTCTTAAGTAGTCTATATACATACAGTTCATGTTTTTGAAGATTAATTATATGCAAAAAAATCTTTTAATAATGGCCGAGCATTATTTTCAGATTATTTAACAACATGGTAGTTAGGGAAGTATATATTATTGTTATGTTTTTTTAAAATTTTCACATCCTATTTTCACTTATTTATTCATTATCCATACCAAATGTGCATTTAATTTCCCAAACTGACAAAAGGAAAAACGCCACAATTATTAGAACTTTTCATTCAGAATCTGAAAAGAGAAAAGATGTGTTCAATTTTCTAAAGACCAAAAATATGAATATTTATTGTCTACAAGATACTCATTTTACAACCATCCAAGAAAAATATATCCAAATTCAGTGGGGTTACACTTGTATATTTAACAGCTTTAAAAGCAATTCAAGAGGTGTAGCAATATTATTTAATAATAACTTTGATATGAAAATTAATCAAACATTGAAAGACGAGGAGGGCAATTTATTGGCCATTGCTATAACAACAAATGATACCAAAATCACCATAGTAAATATCTATAGCCCAAATACCGATACTCCAGTTTTTACTTCCAAAATATTTGAATACACAGATTTACTTAATAATGATAAAGTCATCATATGTGGCGATTATAATCTGACCTTAGACCAAAACATGGACACATACAATTACCTACATATCAATAACCCCAAATCAAAATAGCACTTCAAGAAAAAATTGAGTCTGAAAGTTGATATCTTTAGAGAAATGCATCTAAATCTACGTCGATACACATGGCGAAAGAAACATCCTATAAAACAAGCTCGTCTTGATTTTTTCTTAATCTCAGAAAGCCTTAAACAATTTGCAATAAATATTAAAACAGATCTTAGTTACAGATCAGATCACTCACCTGTTATTTTGTCACTGAAATTATCTGATGTCAAAGGGGCAAAGGTCTATGGAAATTCAATGTTACACTGCTGCAAGATATAAATTATGTAAAACTCATAAAAGAAGTTATTCACAACATAAAATTACAATATATATGTCAAGGTTATAACCTTGATAATATTGACAATATTGATAACAAATATATTCAATTTACAATTAACGATGAACATTTTCTAAATGGTTTAATCATGGAAATAAGATCTAAAACCATTTTTTACTCAATACAAAAACAAAAAGATCAGAACAAACAGGAAAAAATACTCATAGATGAAATCTTAAATCTTGAATCAAACTTAGATAATATTACTCACCTTGAGGAACTTGAAATAAAAAAACAGGAACTATATGAAATCAGAAAATTTAAACTGAATGGTCATTTCATCCGCTCTTGTGCCCAATGGGTTGAGGAAGGTGAAAAGCCAACCAAATTTTTCTGTAGCTTAGAGTCAAAGAATTTCTACTGTAAACTTATAACGAACCTTGAAAAAGAAAATGGAACAAAATTAACAAAACATGAAGATATTTTAAAAGAAACGCAAATATTTTATCAAAATTTATATCGTGAGATAAAAAGTAACAATGACAATAGTCTCTATGATAAATTGAATACGATGGAATTTGACAGGTTAACTGATGAAGAAGCTAACAGCATTGAGGGGGAAATTACATATGGGGAAGCTTTAAAATGTGTTAAAAAAATGAAAAATGGTAGAAGCCCAGGTTCAACAGGTTTCCCAGCAGATTTTTATCAAATGTTTTGGTGTGATTTAGGCCATTTAATTGTAATAGCCTTAAACTGTGGTTACAACAGTACAGAACTTTCAAACATAATAAACCTAGGTATTATAACATATTATAACATGTATACCTAAACCAAATAAGCCTAAATGCTTCTTAAAAAATTGGCGTCCCCTTACGCTACTTAACACTGTTTACAAAATTGCGTCAGGCTGTATTGCCAACCGGTTAAAAAGCTTCTTAGACAAACTTATAAGTCCGGAGCAAACAGGATTTATTAAGGGTCGTTTTATAGGTGAAAATATCAGACTTGTTTACGACATTATTCAACATACTAATGAAAACGATATTCCTGCTATGTTGCTCCTGATTGACTACGAAAAAGCGTTTGACTCGATTTCATGGAATTTCTTACAAAAGGCACTTTCGATCTTCAATTTTAAAACTTCGATTAAAAACTGGATAATTACCTTAACTAAAAATTCAACATCAAGAATTCTACAAAACGGTTTCCTATCTGAACCAATTGCACTGGGTAGAGGGTGTCGACAAGGTGACCCACTTTCTCCATACCTCTTTATCATATGTATCCAAATATTAACTATTTTAGTACAAAAATCTGAAAAAATCAAAGGTTTAAAAATTGATGGTTAAGAATATCGTATTTCACAATACGCAGATGACACTAGTTTCATTCTCGATGGTTCACCAGATTCACTTGAACATACTCTGAATCTATTAGATGAATTTGCTAGGTATTCCGGTTTAAATATTAACTTAAAAAATGGAGCACAAATGTCTACCACCACACTAAATGGAAGTTAGAATGGGGGGGCTCACACATTTAATTTACTAGGTATAAATTTATCAACTACAGACACAGATATAATTACTTCAAACTACACAAATAAACTAAATGAAACCTATTTACTTCACTTCCTACACCTGACAAAGATTTTATGAAATATCTTAACCAATTATTTTACAAATTCATCTGGAATGATAAACCAGACAGAATAAAACGACAAATTATGACCTGTGAATTAGAGCATGGAGGACTAAAAATGGTTGACATAGAAAGCTACAATATCTCTTTAAAACTTTCATGGATAAATCGTATTCTAAATTCAAAAACATGTTGGACAAAATTATTTGAATCTACTATTGGGTGCTTAATTCCAGATTTATTAAAATTTGGTGATAATTTCATATCAAGAAAGGCTAAAACAACCAAAAACTAATTCTTCCAATATCTGGTTAAATAGTCAGATAACAATCAATAATATTCCACTGGACTACAAAAACTACTCAAATAAAAACATCCACTTTATACAGGACCTGAAAAATATGAATAACAACAAATAAAAGAAAAGTATAATGTAACAACAAATTTTCTTGAACATGCGACAATCTTAAAGGCAATCTCTAACTTCGAACGAAAATGCTCTGTGTCGCAATCTTTCAAAATCTGTACAGGATTAACTGTATCATATCTTTCCCCAATACATCCTTTTAAACTAATACCCTTCACTTCCTATTCATCTACAGGAAAAAAACTTATCAAAAATATCTTGCAACAAACATCAAGAAATATAACACCAGTTGCACAAAAAAAATATACATCACATGAATATTCAATAAAATGCTGGAAAACCATATATACTATACATTTCAAGTGCTATCTAGAACCAAACCTTCAATTCAAAATCAATCACAGAATTTTGACAACCAACACTTTCCTGCATAAAATTGATAAAAACCATGATGATACTTGCTCATTCTGTAACCTCTACCCTGAATCTCTAGATCCCCTCTTCTGTGAATGCATGATCATTTTACCATGCTGGCAAATAATCCTACAAAAATTAAATAAAAACCTAATTTTACTTGGCTACTCAGATCAAACAAATCATGAACTATTTCGGG
Organism: Lottia scabra; assembly: GCA_029955415.1. Taxonomy (NCBI): domain Eukaryota; kingdom Metazoa; phylum Mollusca; class Gastropoda; family Lottiidae; genus Lottia; species Lottia scabra. The sequence continues at coordinate 6,314,323 of JARJEI010000002.1, read as the reverse complement.
CAATAAACTGGCTCCTCATAAATCTAAAATATTTCATCTATAAAGGAAAGTTCAAGGTCAACAAAAATTCTCCAAATATCAGTGAAAAAGCCGTTCAAAACACAATTAACAGTAAACTGAGAACATCACAACATCTACTGTACAATAATAACAACATGGAAACATATGACAAATACTGGCAACCTTTAACTAACCTTTTAAATTGATCCTTCATCTCCACTCATTGACATGTTGCTCTATTTTCTTTCAATGTGTTTTGGGGTTTTTCTGCTTTCCTTCTCCAGTTATGCCCCTTTACAACAAGAATGGTGCATTCGATTCATCCACCTAATTAGAATTGTTTACCCTTTTGTCAGTTTACACACTTTGACCTATAACACTTATGTCTTGTTTTGGGTTGTTTTTTTGTGTGTATATTGTGTATTGTTTATTTGATATGACATGTAATGTAATTGATGTATATTTGTTTTTTTTTTTTTTGGATAAATAAATATGTGAAAAAAAAAAGAAAAAAAAGGTTGTCATTAAAGTTCTGATTTTTTGAGTAGACAACTATCATTTTCTGCTTATAAACATGGTGAAATTTCTCTTGAAGACTCTTGTAGTGGGTATGAACTATCTTGCTTGCTCGATTACTGGTTGTATTAAACGGGACAACAAAGGGTGCTATGTCTGCATAATGATGAATAATGAGTACTATAGGTCTTGCTGTATTCAATGTCTCAATCCAGAAGGCTTCTCTAGATAGTCGGTATTTGGTGGTTTCATCTTCCGGTAAATCAATTTCTATACGTTCAATTGGGGTTAGGGTGAGATCGTTTATTGAATGGTCATCGAGGTTGAAATGATTAGAAACGGGCTTGTCTTTCTTTAATTTTATATCTGATCTATGAGCATTGAAACGAGTGCGTAAATTATTCTTAGTTTCTCCTACATATTGTTTGGGGCATTTCTTACATGAAATTAAATACCTTTTATTAGTAAAGCTACTCGTAAAATAATGAGTTTCAGATACAAAGGGACACGTTTTGCATCTACTTGACAAACATGGAGCACTCCTTAAACCTGGAGGAACTTCGGCATAGAGTCTAGTCTTCGCTGCTATTTGCGCTAAAGTAGAATAATGCATTTTGAATAGTATGCTTGAAAGGTATGCATATTATACATCATTGGATGCGTCTTGATGCGTAGATTACGAATTCGCAAAAATTAAGATATTTGCACAAAAAGGGTAGCTGCTGGAGCTATTTAAAACAAATTTTAAACTATTTTCAATCGCTTAAAAACCGGAAGTTACGGTCAAAAACAAAAAATGACTTCAAATATAGAGCAATTCTAAAAAATTTCAATTAAAACTTACAAGAAAGCAAAATAAAAAATAAAAATTCGGCTGTCTAGCAAATGTTGTCAAACGACTAAGGTTTCAATAATTACCAATATCATAGAAATCGGATAATAAATGAAAAACTTATAACCAATTTAAGAAATGTTACTATCCAAGATGGCGGAAGATTTGACGTTTCCGGTACAATTTTTTTGTGCTAAATCTGTGTCTAATGATATGTCTAGTTACATCCATATATTTTTTCTTGCAAAAACCAGAAAAGTTGCACAATTTCTGAAAACGGATTATAAGTAAACGTTTTAGTACAGTGCTAAAATAGTTTTGGTACAAAAAGTTGCAAATATTTTTGCAAATTGACATTTTTATACGCTCACATGAAATGTGGAGCGTATATTGCCGTCACCCATGTCCGTCGGTCCGGCGGTCCGTTCGTCCGTCCGTCCACAATTGCTCGTTAACACTCTAGAAGTCACAATTCTTTACGGATTTTGGTGAAACTTGCTGAAATTGTTTATTATCACCCAAGGATGAACCCTGTTGAAAATCAAAAGAATCGGAAAATATTTAATATGAATTATTGCCCTTGTTCTTTAAAACGCGTTCGATTTTTAGCTTGTTAACACTCTACAAGTCACAATTCTTTATGGATTTTGATGAAACTTACTGAAATTGCTTATTATTACCCAAGGATGAACCCTATCGAAAATCAAAAGAATCGGAAAATATTTAATATGAATTGTTGCCCTTGTTCTTTAAAACGCGTTCGATTTTTAGCTTGTTAACACTCTACAAGTCACAATTCTTTACGGATTTTTACGAAACTTACTGAAATTGTTTATTATCACCCAAGGATGAACCCTATTGAAAATCAAAAGAATCGAAAAATATTTAATATGAATTATTGCCCTTGTTCTTTAAAACGCGTTCGATTTTTAGCTTGTTAACACTCTACAAGTCACAATTCTTTACGGATTTTTACGAAACTTACTGTAATTGTTTATTATCACCCAAGGATGAACCCTATTGAAAATCAAAAGAATCGAAAAATATTTAATATGAATTATTGCCCTTGTTCTTTAAAACGCGTTGATTTTTAGGTTGTAAATACTCTACTAGGCACAATTCTTTTTCGATTAGATTTTAATGAAACCTATTGAAATAGTTTATTATCACACGATAAACCCTATCAAAAATCCAAAAATATTTGATATGACTTATTGTCCTTCTTGTTCAAAATAGTTTTTAGTTTTAAGCTCATAAACAGAGAAGGGTTTTGACTAAACTTGATGAATGCTTAACCATGGATGACATCGAGAAAAAAACACTTAATTTAAGTTCTGAACGAAATTTAGGCCTATGACTATTGACTACAGGTTGAATATTTGATGGTTGCTGTTTTCTGCCAAATGTTCTTTTTCAACAAAGCTGCCAGTGGGCGTATATTACCTTGCCTGGCAAGCTATCTTTTATAAAGCGATACTATGTCGTTAAATATGTACAAAACAATACAGGAAACTCTATGCAAATCGAAGTGTAAATACGACTCCCAGTACTGTCCGAAGTATTTCATGGATGCATAAGTAATGCATAACCACATTTGCATACCTGTTCCGTAATACATTTAAAATATAATGACCGCGGAGTACAAATACGACATGGTATGAAAATTACCGTGAGTCGGTTTTCTCTTGCGATTTTACTATACCTGCCTGTTTCAACATTTAACATATGAGATGACAATCTAAACTTAGAAATGACATAGCGATAAGAATCTGGGATTGATTTGGATAAATAATGTTGTAATGTAAAATGAAATGGTAGATTTATATATATTAAACATTTGGAAGATGACTCAAAACAAGCAAACATTTCTTGGAGAAATATATCTTTAAGTCTTCAGGTTATAATATTAATGCTTTTATACACTTTTTAACGGATTTTGCCATAGATAACCAAGACCCAAAGAGTATAGTAAACTCTTTATTTGTCCAAGCCAATTAGGTTTCGGGGAAGAACAGTACAGATCAGAACAGAATTAATATTAAACATATAATACAATAATGATAGTCATACACAGTAAATGTTTTGAAATTGCTCGTTGGGTAAATACAAATACCACTATATACAAAACATATTTACAAATATATCTCAGGGAATTACAGATAAAATTTATATTTATTTACAAGGGGGATTATTAGAATTAATTACAAATGAGTAGAGGTTATTGGCTATGTGGTTGTAAAGTGTTTAAGTATTATAGAAATGAATTTGCATTATTTATTTAATTTATTATATTGTTTGTGGTTAAATATGTTGTGAAATGCCAGGCTGTTATGGAAGTATTTGTATCTCTTAGGTATATATTGAAATCTTATGTTTTTTGAAAAAAGGAACAGACAAGGATATAATGGTAATCATCAGCAACATCTTTACTTTCACATAATGGGCAAATTCTACTGATTTTAAACCATCTACCGGTCTCAATTGGGAGTCTTGTGTTTGAAGTTCTGAATTTGCATATTATTGTTCGATTCGTTGTGTTCAATTTAAGTAAGTACGGTTCTAATTATGGGACTTTGCTTCTGAAATTTATTTTTTTTGCATTTTTTACACAGGGCACACAGCCTAAACTGCAACAGCTGCAGCAATCTTTCTACAATTTCTGAGGTCCATTCCTGGAAGGGTATTGTATAAATATAAATTGCAACATGAGCAAAAACAGGTTTTTAGACCCAGGAAGCTACATTTTTGGGCCGATTATGCTCGGGTTTTCATTTTTGGAATCTGTGACTAAATTCTGATACGACTAAAGTTACAAAATTTCAAAATTCTATAATTTATTGCTTTTGGAGATTCATGTACATCAGTCTGCCATTTTTGATAGCATTGGTCTAAAAGGATTCGATAAACTGTACATTTTAACCACTGAACACTAATGAAGCTATGCTTATTCCATATGTATGATAGGCCACATTCATCCAGGGTAGTTTTTATGTATATTAGCCAGGGATTTTTTATATCTGACAAAGTATATCTATGTAAAATCAATTGATACATGGTAGAACTTATTTTTGTTTCTTTATTACAAATTATTCTGGCCCAGAACGCGATCATTTTGACCTTGATGTCTATTTGCAACGGGTGTCTACCAAGCTCGCCATATACCATGTAGTTTGGGGTAGATGATTTTACATTTAAGATAAATTTGCAAAATTTGAGATGTACTTGTTCAATATGGCATGCATTTTCATAGCCCATATTTCGGCCGAGTATAGAAGAGTCGGTTTTATAATTTTATCGAACAGGTCAAGTTGACAGTCTATTGGTAAGTTGTGGTATCGACATTTTTTTAGAACAGAATACATGGCTCTTGTGGCTCTATCACACAGGTCTGTTCCGGCTTTTAGAAAACTTCCAGACAAAAAGAATTTGAGGCCAAGATATTTAAATTCATTAACAATTTCGAGATTTGTTTCACCATATTCAAATTTTAGTTTTGTCGCTGTTAACAGTAAGTCGCCATTTTTTGCAATAATCGTAAAATGAATTCAGGGGATAGGTTTTCACCTTGTCTGACTCCAATATTACATGAGAAATAGTCAGATGATTAATTTTTGATAACTATTCTAGATTTGATACAGCTATAGAGGTTATATCTAACTGTGAAACATTTGCCACTGATATTACTCTAAATTAATTTTCTCCATAAACCTGCTCTCGAAACGCTTTCAAATGCAGCTTTGAAATCAACGAACCCACAATATAGTTTTTTCTTGTTTGAATTTAAAATATTATAGATTGTGAAAATGGTAAAAATTTTGTCAAGAACTGAGTAGGATTTCCTAAAACCAGTTTGATTCTCATCAATTAAAGAGATGCTTTCAGCATATTCGGTGAGTCGGTTATTAAGGAGGGAAGTGAACATTTTGCCCAGGCAGGATAATAGGGTTATGGGACGGAATGATTTGGGGTAATAGGGATCGCCTTTTTGCTTATAGATGGGTAGTGTGTCCCCCTCAACCCATGAAGTCGGTATTATGCCAGTATCAATGACAACATTGAATAAGGCTATGTAAATGGCCAGCATAATATCGATGCTTGATTTTAGATATTCCTTTAGAATAAGATCACTTCCAGGGGTTTTGTTTGTTTTTAAGGACTTTATGACAGTGCGAATTTCGTCTTCGTCGGTATGTCTGTCTAAAATATCATTATATATTTCTCAATTTCGGTGTTGAGTATTGAGCTAATGTGGAAGGTTTCTGTTTCAATTTCATTTATGTTTTTAAAATGCTCGAATGATGTGGGTATGGGTAGATTATATTCTTTGTTTTTCTGGCATGTCTTATTTAGGATTTTCCAATAGTCTTTTGGGTTGTTTGTTTTTAGATTTTTTAAACGTCGACTAAGGGTTTTTCTATGAGCCTGATAGTTTTTGTTAAGGGTATATTTGTAGTGGTTTGCATGTAATCTTAAATTTGCTTTGGTGAAATTGGATCGATTGAGCCTATAGAGTCGTTTTGCTTTTCTATAATGTTTTCTCATTTGGTCACAAATTCTTAAACCTTTTATCAAAGCACTTTCCTAAAACTTCAAAACTCCATAAAATTTCAATAAAAACACAGTAAAGGTCAGTTATAGTTACATGCCGAACCTAGAAACAATAATAAAATTTCATAACAATAATTTATTTGAAACTGACAGCAAACATATATCTAAACCATGTAACTGCAGGAACAAAGAGTTATGTCCACTAAACGGTGAATGCCAAACAAAACATAGCTTGCCAGGCAAGGTAATATACGCCCACTGGTCCACTGGCTTTGACTTTAAACAAATATATTTGACAGTTACAAGAAAAATGATTAAGAACATTCACATCAAGTTTCTTCAAAAGTTGTCAAGTATTGTGCCTTCTATAGTGTTTATGAGCTAAAAATTGAACATGTTTTCAAGTACAAGAGCAATAATTCATAGTAAATATTTTTTTATTTTGCTGATTTTCAATAGGGTTCATCTTTGGGTGGTAGTAAACATTATTAGTAAGTTTCATCAAAATCCGTTCTGAATTGTGACCTGTGTAGTGCTTACGAGCCAAAAATCAAACGCATTTTCAAGAACAACAACAATAATTCATAGTAAATATTTTTTTATTTAGCTGATTTTCAATACAGTTCATGCTTGGGTGTAGACCGGAACATCATTTTTGTGGCGCTAGTTTTTGAGAAATTTTACCATGATAAAACCACAGTTTTAAACAAATTTAGAACAAATGTCTTATAGAAGAAAATTGTTATTGTAATTTTATATGTTTAAAGCGCTCTTTTAAAATTGTTTCTGTTAGAAATTTTTAAGACATTTTATATACTAACTGCCCTTTTTTAATTGTTATAATATTGTGATATTTTATTTTATTTTATGTCATTATTGCTTTTATAAATACCTTGAATACCTTTTTTTACAATCTAACGTGGTTTTAAGTCAAAATGTGTTCTAATATTGTTTTCGGTGTGCTATAAGTAGCCTGTGTTAATTTTCTTAAATCATATTTTTCCCCTTTGTATTTAAAATTTTAATTTTGTTAACTTTCTTAAATTATATTTTTGTCCTTTGTATTTGAAATTTTAACTTTGTTAATTGACATTTATTGAATTTTAAAGTATATGTATTTAATCTACTGTATTTAACAATTTATTGTGATAATTTCTGTTTATATTGTAGTGTATCGTAGGCCAAATATGACCGGAAATCATTATTTTATTTTGTATATAGATAAGGTTGTATTATGTAATGATTTGTTACACTTTAATAAAATATTATTATTATTATTATATTTAAAGCTGAATAATCAAAATGAGTTTACAAGGAATTAACAAATATTTTTTGCAATGTCTCAAACCACAATACAGTCAAGGAGTATGTTTTTTTTTACCTCTTCGTGGAATTTAAAGGGCCATTCTGCTTATTTGAAAAAAGTTTTCATTATCAAAAACTTCGCAAATGTTACCTGAGAGTATTTCTATAAAGTATGCTCATTATACCTATGCATCTTCTTGATCAAATTCAATTAGTTTTTAAAGGGTTGATTACGGACAGGGAATACGTATTGTTGATTAAGCAGTTTGACCTAGTTTTTGTGTTAATAATAAACCAATGGGGGGTGTTCCCACTTTCCCGGCAGATTATCGGGATTAAATTTGTCTAATCCGGATTAGCTGGGTTATAGGGATTAAACGGATTAAGGCAGATAAAATTCTACTAATGAGCTGATATTTTTATTTATTTATTTTTTTTTTTTAATTTTATATACAATTTTTTTAATTTTATATACAATTGTACACACAGACACAGAACATTACAAACCAACAAGATGAGACGGCATCTCCATACTCCATTATGGTCGTGCTACTGTTCTGTAGACAGACTTTCAGGCGATCAAGTTCATGTTCCAATTGGCGATACTGTTACTTCTTAGGTCGTTTCTTACCACCAGACTGGAGTTGACTGATGGTAACCTTTGTTATTGCTTGCTCAGAATTTATCAGGGTGATGAATCTGAAGATGTTAGGATTGTTGGTTCCACATACGTATTTCTTCTACCTCAACCCACTTCTCGGTAACATAGTCAGCAAACTTTGCAAACCGAAGGTTCTTCAATGTTAACAGCTTCAAGGGCATTGAACCAGTAGTCTTCAATATGTTGAGGTCTAAGCAGAGGTAGTGCAGAAGCTCTTCTCACGAATAGGTTCACATTTTGGTTGTTTGCAAAGGCACTGATCACCACGTCTATTTGAAACAAATTGCACGTTCACTTGTACATTAGCCATGATGCAAAGGACATTATTATTCTGGTATAATATGTTCGTCCTTATATACATGCTTTGCAAATAGTGTTCACTCACTTTCTGCAAGTTCATTCACCATTTTGACATGTGAACTAATATTCAATTTAAGTTTTTTATATCAGCTCATTAGTGGAATTTTATCTTCCTTAATCCGATTAGTCCCTATAACCCAGCTAATCCGGATTAGACAAATTTAATCCCGATAATCTGCCGGGAAAGTGGGAACAAACCAATAATGGATCGATATTTCTAACTGAAACCTTCACAAAGCATAGTCAAAACATTCCTCTACAATTAGGCGTTTATTTTACTCAAATCCGTTCCGTTCCGTAGTTTTCTTACAGCGTCCATAAGAAACTTTAAAAGCTTACGTAAGGTTTTAAAATATTTTAGAATGTTTTTAGCGTTTAAAATTTAACGACTGGATTTTTTTAGTTTAAACTTTCAGATACATTAAAGGACACATAGTTAGGGATTTTGGTGTATAGTTTTCACAAATTTGAGCAAACAAATTTGTTGACATTAAAAAATATTCACTGTCCCTTTAAAATCAGATAATGAACATATATACAATCTTGGTAGGGTCTCTTTAACATTCATAGACTGTATTTATTGCCTGTACTCTCTACAAAAATCAATAACGCATGTGTCTATCACCCGATTTCCAATAAATAAAAAGAAGTAGTGTCAAAAGGTCGGTCCGCTATTATCGAATATAGTAGTTCACAATTTTAACGACTCACTTGTCACAATATTGCAGAAGCTTTTTCCATTGTACCATTTCATGGTTTACAATCCATTAGAAAGATCTATATTTTCACGATTCGCTTAATGATGATGAATCGGATTTCTCTTGCAGTGACCAAACCGTTAATATGAGTATCGTTACTTTTGGGTCATCAGATCTAGTTTGTGTATTTGACCTGCTGAATTTCCAAAGATAAAATGGTGGTTTGGCATTAAATTCAGTTGAGTCTCTTTAAATCTATCTCGTTATTTTCCCACCCGGTGAAGCAGAAGATGATAGCAACACCGACAGGAGAGTCTGTGTTTGTGGTTTGACTTAGGAAATTTGATTTTTCGCCTCATCTATTCTATGCTAATCGAATAGTAAAGTGTAGCTATTCCAAGATGGTTTTGTTATCTAGGTTGGAATCAGTGATCATGTAACACAGATGCTATTTAGAAATATACTTTTAACAGTTAGAAGTTTCTAGTCTTTGAATAAAAGAAATGTCCTAGATTTCAAAACTATATAATGCTAGTGTGTCTATTCATCCTCAAGAATCTATATCATTAAACGTATAGCTGAAACAGTGATAACCTAGGGTTTTTTCACCACGTGTTAATTCTAGTATTGGGCCAGTCGACCAGAACAGCACTTGAATCTATATAGGAAATTTGTTTTACTAGGCTCTCTTTGATGAGTTGTTGTCAATCTTTCGTAAAAAACATTTAACATTGGGAGATCGAATTTATGACATACTGTAATTTCTTTAGGCCTACATTAATAATTTTGCTCCTTGATATTTTTGTAAGCCTTAAAGGACAAACTTAATTTATCGTTTAGTTTCATAATACATGTACCTGGTTGAAACTTCCAATTTGCACTCAGTGTTTTAAAAATACTATTTTAAATTTTTTTAAACCCTCAAAATGATATGATTGCCGTTCTCGGTTTTGTATACGTCCACACGTGTACGTATATTGCCGTCGCCCCGGTCTGTCACATTTTTGTGTCCACAATAGAGGTTACAACTATTGTCACTTAGTAAGAATGTATATTAAAGTGGAATGTTCAGCATTTTTTAGGTTAATTTGAGCCTTAAACATATGTAAACAGTCTTCTGAAATAATAAATCTTTGCGAAAATCCAAAAATCGACTCTGAAGGGCCTCATAGAAAAAAAAATTACTTATATCATCTTTCGTTTACAACTTTTTCTTCAGCCTTAAAATTAGGCTACCGGAAAATTGTACATCTTGTTGATCAGGTCTAATATAAAATCATGTGAATGTATGAGACTGGATAATCAAAAATTAATATTTGAAACTAATGGCGGTTGGCTTAATTTTCTCAAATTCAAGGATAAATTATGGAATCGCATGGATTTGAAGGTTGAAATTTCTACGGTAAGCCGTTAACACTATTATTGATTAGATTATCTAAACAATTTTGGTGTCTGTAACAAAGTAACGGCCGTCCAACGCCGAGACATTGAGTTAGTGATCACGCCCCTTTAAAGAGATCTCGGTAAAGTTAGATTTTAGCATTAATAAGATGAACAGTTTTTGATTTACTGCTACAATTGTTAACTGATCTTAATGATACTTGGAAAGCTCATATACATTAATGAGGTCTCGATCAAGTCCAATTTTGGCAATAATCGGATTAACAGTTTTTTTATTTTGTGCCCTTTACTTGGTCAAAACGCGTCAAATTTGACTTGCATTCACAAAATAGTCAACAATTGTTTTAAAAGTGTTAATAAAAAATCGAAGGTACTAATTTTTAATTAAGCAATTTGACCTTTTTTTGTTGTGTGCCTTTAAAATGATTCGATATTTCTAGTTTAAACCTTTAGGAGAGATGTTTTTATGCATTATTCATTGATTTTCCTCATATCGGTACAGTAGTTTTCTAACAGCGTTCAAAAAGAATAATAAACTTAAAAACCTTACGTAATGTTTTTAAATATTTTTAGTGTTTTAAAAAAAAATTGGATTTTTTTTACTTTCAGATATCTCAAAAGTCACATATCTCTAGATTTTAGTGTTTTACATTCGCATCTGAGTTACTATCATGGTCGCTCCTGACGATGGAATTGATCTAGCGGGTTGTTACTTAGAGTCAAACGGGTTAAAACAATTCTATGATATTTTAGGATGTATGCGCACTCAAACATCTATTAATGTAGCCTGAATAAATGATAATCATAATTCGAAAGATGAAAATACAACGAAAACGGAACATTTTCAATGAGCAGTGAGGACCGAAGCAGTCTAATTAAAATGTGACCCTAATTTCGTTTCGTTCGATTTTTTTTAAATCCGTTTTTTAACCACTACATTAGGGTCTGAGAACCAGGCGCGATAAAAAAAACGTTCACGTTAACTTTGACCTAACCTTAATGACTTAATGTTTTAACCAATCAGATCTCAATGACGTCATATGGAATAGCCAATAAAAAAACTTGTTTCAACCGAGTTCGGCACAGTACACAAAATGGACTTGAAAACCGAGACTATGGCACTTCGGAATGCACATATTGTTCGCGTCACAAAATCCGGGCGCTGGAGAGGGCAGAGATCTGATTGGTTAAAAAAAGGTCATTAAGATTAGGTCAAAGTTAACGTTTCTTATCGCGCCTGGTTCTCAGACCCTAATGTAGTGGTTAAAATACCGGATTAAAAAAAAAAAAAACGAACGAAATTAGGGTCTGATTTTAATTAGACTGGGACCGAAGTTATTCTTAGTCATGTTTATGGAGGAAAATTATTTTTTATTATTGCGAAATGATGCCATAGCAATTAAATTCAACAATAATGGTCTCTACAGCCAGACATATATAGGCCTAATGTATAATATAGCCTACAAAAATGACTTAATCAATTGTTATCCATATACATAATTTACAGGTATGGAATATAATTCTTGCTTCTATATTATGGAATATAACAAACTTCTTTAATACAGTTAATATGTGCCTAACTGTATTAAAGAAGTGTGTTATATTCCATAATATTGTCTTTTGTTTTGTTTTATGTGCTCCTTGCTTCTACATGTTGTTCAAATCTTATAACTTTATTTCGGCAACCCATTTGGACTAGTGTTCAAGATGGCGGAGAGTGTAGACAGGGTTTTATTTGCTCCGTGAATTTACCAAGCGTGACGGACTTTACATAGAGATTCTTTTGGAGAGATATGTGCAATTTGGATAGCTAAAACTATGACAAAAGGTAGGAAGAACAAGTCTCAAAAGAGAAAGGAACGTGAATTTGCCAGTGATGATTCAGAAGTTCTTGCAAGAAATTCCGAGGGTCGAGTCTTTTTCGGAGATAACGTTGCCTCATCGTCTCAAATCTATGCGAATGCCATGGCAAGCCTTCACCAAAACCCATTGGATATAGATGTTAATCAATATTCCCCTATTAACCCGGGAGCAAGACACGCCATTGAGGTGCCGAGAGATAAAGATGAATCCATAGGGGATCTACTGACGCAGATATATAGTAAAGTGAGCGAGAGAAGTAACGATAGGCCGTTCGGGGAATTACTGTTACAGATATGTAGCAAAATCACTGAAATTAACACACGACTGAAAAGAGTTGAAGACAATGGACCCAAACAAAATGATATTGTAACATTGAATGATAAATTAGACAAATTTTTTGAGGGACAACAAATTTTAATAGCAAATGTAAGTGAACTCGAAAGTAACTTGAGTTGTGTGAACAAAAGAGTGGATGGTATGGAGAAAACTAATCAAGATTTGGTTCAACGTATTGATACTCTAACAAAGAAGTGCAATGAAAACCACTCAGCTATTAAGTGAAGATAGTGAACTGAAAGTTTTAAAACAAAGTGGCGTGACGACTCTTCCCGACACAGAACTAACACACAGAGTGAGTAATCTTGAACGAACCACAGAACAGATTAACCAAGACGTTCTAGATTTACGTTGTCGGTCCATGAAATACAATTTAATTTTCCAAGGAATACCTGAAAGTAGTGATGAAGACTCTGAGGATATAATAAGGCAATTCTTATACTACGAACTTGAAATTGATGACAGAGTGGCACTTGGGAACGTACATCGTTTTGGAAAACGTATTTCTGGTAAACATCGTCCTATAATAGCAAGATTTGTTTATAACAAAGACCTTGAGTTAGTGAAAGGAAGAGCTTGGAAACTGTACAACAAACCATATGGTATCAGCCCCCAATTCCCGTCTGTGATTGAGGAGAAACGGAAAGAATTGTACCCAGTTATGAAAAGATACAAAAGGAGTGGCAACAAAACAGTGATGTATAGAGATAAGTTGTATATTAATGGAGAACTTTATAAGCCTGGTAAAGATGATATTTTTTCTCAAAATTCTCGATCCTTAACACGAAAAGTACCCCAACCGCCACCACAACCAGTAGTAGATATGCAAAACCACCAACGTAACAGTAGGCCAGTGTATCCACGTACCTCTACATCAGCTGTGCCCCCAGTTGTAGAAACAATTAATATGGAATAGGACATCTCGGAGAGTGAAATTAAGGTGACGGCATGGAATGTTGGTAAAGGTCTGTGTAAGAAGATCAAAGAAGACTGTTTCTGTAATATTATTTGTAAATATGATGTTATTTTTCTCTTTGAATGTTGGATACAGTGTGGGGATGAATTGGATATAAATAATTATGTAACGTATGCGTTTCCAAGAAAGTACACTGTAGGTGGGGGGTTAGTTATTTACATATTGAGATCTTTGTCTGATTCATGTTGCATAATCCAAAATATTTTTGACACAATTATAGTCCTGCAAATTAAATCTAAGGATACAAGTTACTTTATCATTGGTTGTTATATACCGCCAATTAAAAGTGTATTTTACGATGCTCATGATGTTGACTTATTTTTCATCTTGCAAGAACTAACATTGAAATATAAAGAACTTGGTATTGTCATTGTAATAGGCGATCTGAATGCACGAACTGCTAGTAAAGACGATTATATTAGGGATGACATCTTGCCAAAAACATTGACTCAAACATTATCTAATATTTGTAAATATGACGCTGATATTCCTATGATTATAGAACGTAAGAGTATGGACCCCAAAATGAATACATTCGGTAATTTACTATTAAACCTTTGTAAGGAAACATCATTGAGAATTTTTAATGGAAGATCTGACAGAGATTTAGCTGGAAGTTATACTTTCCAAAATGACAGGGGATCTAGCCTTATTGATTATCTCTTAACTGAATTTAAATATTTTAATAATATTTATGGTTTTACTTCAGGAGATTTTAATGAATACTCAGATCATAGTCCATTGGTCTTTTATATACATTATGAAGTGAGAAAAAGGTTAGTAATAGATCAGGTTGAAAAAGAACCCAGTATACATTCTGTTATAAAAACTGATTGGAGTGAAAATAATACCAATAATATACGTCTAGATATCCGGTCTCATGAAGTTGAACTGTCTAATATCTGTAGATTAAACGAATTAAATCAAAACGGAATTGATTCTAGTGTAGAAAACTTCTCTAAGCTTATAACAAAGCTGGTTTCTGATTCTTCTGAGATTACAACATTTCACAACAAAGTCTTAAATCAAATAAATAAAAAAAGAAATGTAACCGATAAACCATGGTTCACTGACGAATGTCGCGTTCTATATCGAAACTACAAAAATAACTTAAATAAGTTTAATAAAAATAAATCAAAACAGAACAAAGAGGTGTTTATCCAATCAAAGCACAAATATAAGAAATTTGAGCGTAAATTAAAAACTATCTATAAACATAAGCAAGGTAATTTATTGAATGACATAAGGAAAACAAACCATAAAACGTTTTATAACCTATTTAATAAGCGGAAATCTAAAATTAGCTCCGATCTAACCGCAAAAGACTTTTTTAGTCACTTTAAAGATTTATCTTCGACACCCCCTGTTATTAACCGGGAGATAGAAGCAGCATTGTATGACTATGATACGCATAAAGTTAGCGGTAATAGTGAATTAGATGATCCAATTACAGATGCCGAAATACTTAAAAATATAAACCATCTTAAACTTAATAAAGCGTTTGCAAATGATAATCTAACAAACGAAATATTGATAAATTGTAAGTCTGAGTTAATTCCATATTTAAATATAATATTTAATAATGTTCTGAACTCGGGTTGTTTCCCCTCAACATGGACAATCGGCAACATTGTGCCAGTATTCAAAAAAGGTGATTTGAATAATACTAATAATTATAGAGGAATAACTATTGTTTCATGTCTTGGAAAACTTTTTACCTCGATTATTAACAACAGATTAGTTGAATTTGACAAAACTCATGAAATTATTTCTGATGCTCAGTTTGGTTTCAGGAAAAACCTCTCAACAACTGATGCAATATTTATTCTTCAATCTCTAGTAAATAGAACCTTAGAAAAGAAAAAAAGGTTATACGCTTGTTTTGTCGACTATTCAAAATGTTTTGACCTGATTAACAGATTAAACCTTTGGTATAAACTTATTCGACAGGGTATTAGTGGGAAAATTTTAACAATAATTCGCTCTCTATATGACAAAGTTAAATGTAGGGTAAAAGTACACGGAGATGTTTCTGAAATATTTGATTGTTTAAATGGTTTATTTCAAGGAGAAGTGTTATCACCGTTATTATTTTCGTTTTATGTAAATGATTTAGAACAACATTTGAATAATGATAATTGTACATCTCTGAAAATTCACGATCTGTTTTTATTTTTACTTATGTATGCAGATGATAAGGTTTTACTTTCCGAAACACCAGAAGAACTACAACATTTATTAAATTCATTGTATTTATATACTAATAAGTGGGATATGAAGGTTAATATTGAAAAAACTAAGATAGTTATATTTAGAAATGGCAGCAAGTTAAAGGGAAATGAGTATTGGTCTTTTAATAATATATCACTTGATGTTGTAAATCAATTTAATTATCTCGGAGTTTTATTTAATTTTAATGGAAAATTTCTTAAGACACAGCAACACATAGCCGACCAGGGTAGGAAAGCATTAGGAGCCATTTTAAAAGTGTGTAAAGAAAATTATTTTAATATTGAAACCCGCTATTCAATTTTTGATACATATATTTCAAGTATTTTAAATTATGGTGCAGAAGTATGGGGATTCCATGCAGCCAAAGACATTGAGAAATTACATTTAAATCTTTTAAAACGAACTATTGATACCAGAATTAGTACAAACTCTAGTATGGTTTATTATGAAACCGGGCGATATCCTCTCATTATCATAAGGAAATTAAGAATATTTAAATATTGGTTGAAACTCTGTTATGCTGATAATAAAATTTTACAAAATAGTTACATTGAAATGATAGATAATAACGACTGTTGGATTACAAACGTAAAATCGGAGTTATATAAGTTAGGACTTGGTTTTATTTGGGAAAATCCGCATACTTCTACAATTAAGATTAATTATTGTATGATTAAGTTTAGGATTTTTGATATTTTTAGACAAGAAACATATACTATTATTTGCATCTCCAGTAAAAGTTTTATATACCAACACTTGATTTTAAACAAATTTCAACTACAGTCATATTTTAATAAGAATATTTTGTACAAATACAGACGTGAAATTACCCGTTTTAGACTATCTAGTCATGACCTTAACATCGAAAAGGGTCGCTATACTAATATTGAAAAAGAACATAGAATATGCCTTTGCTGTTGTAATTGTATGATAGAAGACGAATTTCATTTTTTATTTATATGTCCCTTATATATTGATTTAAGAACTAACCTTTTCAAAAAATACTTTTATTTTAAACCTAGTATGTACAAACTGATTCAATTACTTTCTAGTCAAAATACTACAGAATTAATTAGTCTTGGGAAATACTTATATTTAGCAAATAAACGAAGAAATACCTTCATGAAATCCATCTGAAATAATATGTCTTTTTATTAATTTTTATTTTTATTTATTTTGGATTCTCATTTTGATATTAATATCAATAAAATGTGCTTGCTTTTGTTCTGTACTAAATTGTATTTGTTGTATAATATTTATTTATTTCTCAGTTGTATAGGTATTATTGATTGATTGATCCTAGTATTATGCTCACGTGTCTATGAATTTTCTACCTATTATACTTTGTATTATGTTCGCTCTCCCATCTTTGTAAATTATACTTTTGTGTAATTGTGTAATTCTGTATATATCTGATGAACCAGTGGTTCAAAG
The DNA here is from genome assembly GCA_029955415.1 of Lottia scabra. Classification (NCBI taxonomy): domain Eukaryota; kingdom Metazoa; phylum Mollusca; class Gastropoda; family Lottiidae; genus Lottia; species Lottia scabra. Next base: position 6,297,161 of record JARJEI010000002.1, on the reverse strand, counting down.
AATAAAGAATTGAATTGACTAAAGTCCAATTTTCAATAGGTCCCACTAAACCATGAGTGTAGATCATGGGGGTCAGGGTGTCACGTCCCTCCCGACAGAAAACCTGGGAGACATGATACCTAGTGTCCCCTCCCCCACAAATGGTCAAACTTGGTTGAGTTGAGTGTCTGAAATGAACGTAAAATATGCATAATTCCCAAAATTTTGCGTCTGCAGCACTATTCAAACAATGTTGTAATCGAATGTCAGGAAGACCAAATCGTTCGGTTTGCAACCCAGCAACAGAAAACATGGGTGCCCCCCTACCCCCCCAACAAATTTTCAAATTTGGTTGAATAGAGTTTCTTTACATGACGTTTTTAACAGACACAATTTGGCATCCTCGAACATTTAAGTCCCAAAATTCACACTATTCGAACAATTTATTGTTTGCAACCCAGCTCCACTTACACAAGCATCGTCAAGAAGGGGCAGATGTAGCGATTTTTATCAATTTACAAATGGTATTGGTCCCCCACCCCGCATTGGAAAAGCAATCTGCGCCCCTGCACTAGACTACATAATTATATACAAAATAACATAGAGAAGAGTAGGTTTTGAATCTCCTACATGTACTGGATGGAACAAAACTTTATTATGAAATTGTGGTCAAGGGTCTGCATTCTGGCTTTTCTTCTGTTCTGATCTGAAATAAGAAAATCTAGATTCATAGGCTATGCATGGTTTTGAAGCAGTGCGTAACAGTTCTGATGTTATTTTAAAACTGTTCCATAAAGGGTTTGTATTGATATTGATATCTTAACAACGAGACCTTGGATATAACGACTCTTACCTATTGACCTGTAACGACGTATGGTTAGTTGAATTACATTCGAATTACAGTTACAATGAAAGTTACCACAAAAGTTTCAAATTTTTAGATACTGAGTCTTTCAACTATGTTGTGTTAAAGGATTAGCGAGATACTGAAATATTGGAGCTGACAACTTAATTATTACGTTAAACACTGTGAAAAAACTGGTTAGGGACGGTTTAAATTTGAGTGATGTCAATGTCCAATCAGCTGTGCGTAAACCAGGTAGAGGTGATAGGGCTGGGGTGGTAATCGTCACTCTCGATACAGTAGATGACAAATGGAAGATTATGAACACTAAAAAGGTTTTGGCTAGGAATCACGACTACAGAAACGTGTTCATTGAGAATGACATGTCACTCGAGGCAAGAAAAAACGAGTCAAACTTTCGAACCCTTTTGAAACATTTTGGTCAAAATAGTGGTATGAAAATGGTTGGGGGTAGACTACTACAGAAAAGAGAATAGGACAAATTGGCTCTAGCAGTATGGAACGTGGGTGGCTGGTCTCTCAATTGTAATAGTAGTAACCATAAGTTGCGAGAATCAGTTTTGAACTCGCTTAATATCGATGTAATTGCCCTTTGTGAAACTTTTCTCAGGAATAACCAGAATTTGACAATTGACGGTTACCAATGGTTTGGGAACAACAGACAGAATCTCAATAAAAACTCTAAGAGGGGGTCCGGTGGTGTGGGGGTGCTAATTAGGGACACGCTTCTGGCCTCATTTCATATATCTGTGCTTGATCGATCTGTGGAAGACATTATTTGGATAAAACTCTGCTCTAAGATTGATGATTTTGTGTTGTGCCTCTGTGTGTGTTACTTGCCCCCCGAACGGTCGACTAGGATTATAGAAGGCGATCAATTCTTTAACAATCTTTTGCAACAGGTATATTTATATCAAAATGAGGGTTTTATGTACATCTGTGGTGACTTTAATGCGCGCTGTGGTGACGATCAAGACTATATTCAAGGTGTCGATAGCATAACCGCCCGTGATATTTGCGATAATACCGGAAATAACTACGGTGATCTGTTAATTGATTTCCTTACGTGTACTAACACATGTATGTTAAACGGTCGAATTGGTGTTAACGGTTTTACATGTGTTTCAAAACGAGGTAGATCGGTAGTGGACTATGTGTTAACACCTCACGAACAACTCTCGTTATGTACTGATTTCAAAATTCACCTTATGTCTGAAATTATAAATGATATTGGACTCGAGCATGAAACGTCTATCCCGGACCACGGGCCGGTTAGTTGGAGCTTAATGGCAAAGAAGCGCGTATCGGTTACAACAGAAGAAACTAGCATTGAAGTTAAAAAGTTTAATCTGAAAAAAATTCCACCAAATTTCCTTATTAATGAGAATTGCCGTGTTAAAATCATTGAAACTATTGAATCGATAGAAACTAGACTTTCAGTTGAGTGTGATATAAATAAAGCTTATTCGGAATACATGTCACTTGTAAAAGACGAGCTTGAATTAACTGTCCCTACTTTATCGAGTAATACAACGCTACGGTCTCGCAAAAATACACGGTATAAACCCTATTGGAATACAGAACTCTCTAACAGTTGGAAATTAGTGATCACGAAAGAAAAACTTTGGCTAAACAACACTAGTGCCCGTGGCTCGGCAATAAACAAAAGCCTACGTCGCGAGTTTCTATCCACGAGAAACTCATTTGATAAGCTGAATCGAAAGAGTAAACGCGAATTCCAAGTCAAAGAACAACAGCGCCTTCTTGATGCGTGTAACAGCACTAACCCCCGCGGATTCTGGAAGGACATGGGTAAAATGGGCATTGCAAACGAGCGCCGTAAACTGATTCCAATGCGAATTGAAACCGAGAATGGATCTCTACTAACACGGAAGACGTTCTTAATAGGTGGAAATCAGACTATGAGACTCTGTTTGGCGAGAATGACAATGATATGTTTGATAATAATCATTTGGACTTCGTAAAGCAAGGTAACCATACTTTCCCCAAGAAAGATGTTAGTATGTTAAATCGGGATTTTAGCAAAGAAGAGGTTCGCGACGCCGTATATAGAGCTAAATTAGGCAAGGCTGCCGGCTACGACGACATACCAATAGAAACAATCAGAAATGATACATGTGTAAGCATACTGCATACGTTATTTAACTTTTGTTTTCAAAGTGGTCAGATTCCGCAAATTTGGAGAAAGGGTGTTCTATTCCCTATTCCTAAGAATGGTGACGGAAGTGACATGGACCCTTTATCCTACCGAGGCATAACCCTACTATCAGTCCCCTATAAGATTTACTCAGATATTCTGAATCAACGTCTAACACAATGGATGGAAGGTGAAAATGTGTTGGCCGAAGAGCAAAATGGTTTTCGAAAAGGAAGAAATTGTTTAGATAACATTTATATGTTAACTAATATCATTAAAAATCGGAAAATTGCAAAACAGGACACATATAGCTGCTTTATTGACATGAAAAAAGCCTTCGACACCGTAAATCGGGACTGCTTAAAATATAAACTCCAATGTATTGGTATTCATGGAAGTTTCCTTGATAGCATCTCAGCTTTATACCGTGATACATCTTGTTCAATCAAAATCAATAATCACAAGACGCCGTGGTTCCCCGTTTCAGTGGGAGTGAAACAGGGTTGCACTTTGTCCCCTACCCTTTTTGCTATATTCGTGAATAAAATAGTAAAATCTAACATGGTAATAAGTATAATAATAAGACTTAACAGAGTAAACTATGGATTGAGAAAATCTGAATAAGTTAAAGTGGGGAAAGGCTAGGGTGGGGTAGGGTCAAGTTTGCCATGGACTAGATGATTACTCAGGTTTTTGTTTCTCTTGTAGGCGGTCACAAGTCTCTTTGAGTATACTTTTCTTGCAGGTTCCTATATTGATTTTTAACAATTAAAGAAGCATTCGTTGCTGTATGATTATATGTTGTAACAAAGGGGATTATTTGGTTGTCGTGTTGAATATTCAACCCATTTGGATATACCGTGCCGAGTTGGTCCATCCAATAACTCTCGCGTTGTAATCTTCGGTGTTTAGGCTTGATATTTGGAATAGCTGTTACAGACTCAATAGGCATAATCAACAGGTCATCAATGGAGTGGTCGACGTGAAGGTTAAAGTGGTTCGCAATAGGTCTATCTTTGACATGTACGATGTCATAGCGATGGCCGTTTAAAGGGGTTTTTAACGCATTTTGAGTTTCGCCAACATTGAATATCGCATTTTTTGCATGAAATTAGGTATATCAAATTTTCAACGCATGAAAGTAGGTCGGTCATGAGGAAGGTTTTTCCTGTCCTCTTATTTCGGAAATAGTGAGAAATAAGTATATGTTCGCAGGTACGACACGTAGAACCTCCACACGGTATTGAGCCAAAACCATTAAATGGAGGAGGGGGGTCATTTTTCTTCTGAAGATGAGAAAGTGTGTCGTTCTTAATTTTGCGCAAGAATCTTTTTGAGTAACCCCTCTCCCTTAATTTATCGAATTACACGCGGAATCAAAGTCCGTCTGCTGGGTACAAATCCTATGAAATCGTAGGATTTGTGATTTTATAATGCCAGAAAAGGTATGTTTAGGATGAAATGAAGTTTTGAATAAAAGTTGGTGGGTGTCCGTTTCTTTAAAAAATACTTTGATATCTAATTTTTGATTTTCAATAAAAATTGGAACTTTTGAACACTGTCGTATCCAGAAATCCATACTTGTTTCAGAAATATTAGCGGTCAATTTAACTGAAGGGTGATGATTATTTAGAATTTCAAAATATTGCCAAAAGTTTTCTAATGATTCAGTCCAAATTATGAAAATATCGTCAAGAAACCTTCCATCGAAGAAAGGTTTGTATGGTGAAATACTCGAAATTTCACGCTCCCATTCGGCCATAAAAATGTTAGCATAACTTGGGGCAAAGCGTTTTCCCATAGCGGTACCAGATACTTGAAGATATTTTTTTCCATTAAAATTAAAGTCATTTCGCGTTAAACAGAGTTTTAAGAGGTCTAAAATTTCTTTATCGGGTCTTTCATCGCAAGGACTTCTAAGAAAGGCTTTAAGGACAGCGTCTAAACCGGCATCGTTATCAATATTAGTATACATTGAAGTCACGTCCAGTGAAATAAATAAGGCATTCTGAGGTACATCTAATTCTTTAAGTTTTTCTACAAAATCGGTAGTGTCTTTGAGGTAGGAAGGATGTTGGCACGCTAATGGAAGTAAAAAGTGGTCAATATATTCAGAAACTCGGTAGGATTCGCTCGCACAATCGGAAATAATCGGTCGCCCTTTAGGAATTTTATTTGGTATCGACCATCCAGTGTCTGGATTCTTATGAATTTTTGGCAAAGTATATATAATATGCCGTTGTCGAACAGTCGGATCCGCGGAAAGATAGTCAAATTGGGAGTCAGAAATAAATATTTTGGATACAAGGATTCGCAAAATGTCGTTTATTTTCGCAGCAGTTTCCATAAAAAAAGGTCTCTCGAGTTCACGATAATGAGCAGGATTTCCCAATTGCTTATCAATTTAAAAAATATAGTCAACGCGGTTTTGGATAACACAGCAGCTGCCTTTATCGCTCTTCCTAATAATAATGTTGTTATCTTTTTTCAAATCATTTATCGCTTTTTTCTCAAAATGAGTCAAATTACTTCTCTCGTTTACGATCGGTAAACGAGAAACTCCAGAGTACATGTTATCGCAAATTGTCTATCGCGCTATCTGGTGGAATCCAGCCAGATTTTTCCGTAAATTTCGTTCGTTTACCGCGACCAAGCTTTGCACGAAAGAAGTAATTGAGTTTGAAAGTACGCGCGATTTCCTCGACCGACGATAAAATTGGTACATTTGAGGTTGGTTTTGCCACTGGTGCAAAAGTAAGACCTCGATCTAAAATTCGCAACTCTACGGGAGAAAGTTTACGGTCACTAAGGTTAACAACCGTCTGACCTAAACTCGGAATACTTCCCCCCGCGATCAGTTTAAATGGGAGACCCATTTAGTACAGATACTTCGGGCAGTGGGAGCTGTCCAGTGGACATGATCCGAGTTTACTTCGACCACTCCATTGAATCTCGGAATAGTTGTGGCAGCAGGAGAAGGCTTGTGATAGATGAGGTCTTTTAAGGTTTTCAGTTTCAAATGGTTCAACTCTGGTCAGGGCGGAAGAGATAGGTATTTGGGTAGTGAAAATCGTGGCATCAGGGAATTTAGTGGTGGCTACGTTGACAAGTTCTAGTATCTGTTTATGTATGGAATCTCCGTTTTCTTTTCTGTTATTTATACCTACATGAAATAGTACTTTCTTTGGAATATTGGAAGGTGCTGATTTATGGAGAATATTGAAAATATGACCAATACGGGCCCCAGGGAACGATTCTGCTTGAGTGTTGTGTTGGATTTCGGGAATAAAACCTATAAATATAACCTATAAACAGAGTTGGCTTCAGAATTCCGGGTAAGCACTAGTCAGATTTTCTGTCATTGTGTTCGTTTCGATGTGGTTTGTTGGTCTGGGTTCTAGTTTCGAGATTGAGACGGCGACGGGTTTTGGTTTGGCGTTGAGGTTTTGGAGATTCGGGGTTGGATTTAGAATAAGAAGGAGCGGCTCTTGGAGATGAAGATGGTAGTGGCTTTCCATAATTGGTAATAGGTGTAATAAGAGAGGAAGACTTGGATACGGTATTCTGTCGCTTGGGTGTAGGGGCTATTTCCTTAGATGTGCTGGGTAGATTGCTGATCGGTGAATGTTGGCGTTTTCTGGTCGAAGTAATCGGAGCAGGTTGTTGATTGGTAAAGGATGGTTCTCTGATACCTGAAGGCGATGAAGAAGCTGCTGCAGTGTCAACATCCATTTGATTGTCCGAAATTGGGTCAGTAATTTTTAGAGATTGGATGATGCCTTTAAATTTGTCAATAGTATCTTTTTGCAACCGGCGATATAAATTTTTAGCCCAATTTATTGCTTCCGACGAGAACTGGTGGAAATTTTGATTGGAAAGTTGTAATGAGTTTGTAAAGCCAATGCCACGTCTTTAGCCCAAGTTTTGGTTACACTTTGAATTGCCGAAAATACAGTTACATTTTTTACATTTTCTAAATCTTGTATTTTAAAAAGGAATCCACGAGTTGGTTGACCGTTGCTTACTTGTTTTGATATAACATGGCATGGTGCAGACACTGCAGTACTTGAAAAATTATCTTAACCAGCGGGTTATTGTCCTGTCTCTGTCTAATATGGTGGTTCTGTGGTGCATGATAATGACTTGACTGACGATTAGCAAAGTGACGTGGTTGTTGGTGATTTGGTTGACGGTCAAAATACTTGGGTTGTTGGTGATTTGGTTGGCGGTCAAAATAACGGGGTTGTTGGCGGTCTGGTTGATGGTTAAAGTAACGAGGTTGTTGGTGGATAGGATTGAAATTATGCGAAGGGTGGTAGACACGTGAGCGATATGGATGAAGGGAGGGTAAAACCAGTTAGCATTACGGTCCATGGCAAGGGTGGGCGTAGAGGAAAAGAGTGAGTAGTCTAGTATATTAATTAACTATCAAAATTTAATATAAAAATACATATATCTCGTTTGAGATATAAGGAAAAATGACAAAACAGTAAAGAAAAAACAAAAAAACTGTCTTACAAATAAAAACTCACAAATACTAAATCCTCATTAAAACGCGATCCGGATTTCGGATAATATATATCCTTCTTCAGTTAGTTCGAAGAGATCAAGACTTAAGAAACCTTGGATCTTAGTCAACCTATAACTACGTATGGTTAGTTAAGATGGAGAGTAGACAATGAACAATGACTCCGATTGTTCAATCATTTAAAACCCTTGTAAAGGGTGTTCTAAACTTTGTATGTGTATCGGGGACACTGATAGCATCAATTTGCGCCATTCCAAGTTCCATTTTGACGTCTGTGGTTCTTGCAATAAGCGAGTTCGGCTTTAGCGAGATTTGAGTCTCGCGCATGCGCAATGAAACGCTTGTATGGCAAAAAGAAAACAAGATGGTGGTGTCCTGCTGTGTTGTCGGCTGCTCAAATCGTTTAAAAAAGGGCGGAATTATCAAATTTTGTCCGATTTCCTCAAGGAAAGAAACATCTTAGAGCATGGATTAAAGCAATTAACAGGAAGAATCATACAAGAGTTTGCAGTGAACATTTTGTCAATGGCTGGCCAGACGACGAAGAAGGACAAGTAGATTTTGCACCGTCTGTTTTTACAAGAAACAGTAAACGTTGACTACTGAACAAACCCAGCGACATATTATTGTAAAGGTAAATTAGGCATTTCATAAACCCATTTTATTGTTGCCCTGTATCGAATGACTGATTATAATTTATGTCAATAAATTTCATCAAACACAAGCTTATTATTAAATATTATCCTAGCCTAGGCTAGTTATAATAAATCGGCCTTTAGCCTATATAGGCCTTCGGCTAAATGATAGATCTATTCTTTAGTTTTATCTGATAATATTTTATTATTTTTCATTGACATTTGAATCGGCAGCAAACTTAAAGAAGAAATTTTTTGAGACTCAGTTAAAGACATCTGTCCATTTTCATGATTATTTTTCATCCATGTAGGAATGTAGGTACATTTAAAAAAAAAAAAAGGTTTCCAATTTTGTGCATGAAATATGAGACAATCATAAGCTACTAAATCTGGAAAATTGTGAATTCAATATGACCTGGAAAAAGATATTTCATACCATTCTCTTCTATTATTTGTTATCGAAATGTTTCTTCTTCTTTTTTTCGTTTTTTACACAGGGCACACAGCCTAAACTGCAACAGCTGCAGCAACCTTTTTGCAGGTATTGCATAAATATAAATTGGAACATTTTTGCAAAAGTGCAAGTTGCTCATTGCAACATCAGCAAAAACAGGTTTTTCGAGCCTGGAAGCTATATTTCTGGGCCGATTTTGCTCGGATTTTCATTTTTGAAATCTGTGACCAAATTTCGATGTCCTCTGAGTTATAAAATTTCAAATATCGAAAATTCGTAGTACACATTTTTTCATCGAATTTCGATTTTTTTTTAAACTTTTTTTGAATCTTTGTCAGATATATCTGGTTTTTTTTAATAAAAAAGTTTTACCACAAATGTTAATTAAGTTAAATTTTTTACTTCACTTCCGGTTTACATGGAAAATCGATTTAAAGTTCCGGTTGAATAACTTCCGGCGAAATTTAAATATTTCAACGAAATTATGTTGATGGATAGCCATTGTAATTCTACAGCCGATTTTGAAATAAAATTTTACCCGGATGTGGAACTTTGACCGCCCATTTTGATTTCCCTGAAACATTTCGATTTTTATTCAGTCAATTTGGCTGAACCGAATTTCAAAATTTTGGTGTCAAATGAAAGAACATAGAAAATTGGAGAAAATTCTTCGAAGTGGATATTTGAATTTCGAATTTGCTTTTTTGCAATTTCCGGTTGAATTTTTTCAATTTTTGAAGGCTCATATCTCGTGACTTTCACCTTCGATGATCTTGACCTTAAGTAGGTGTCATCGACCTTAGATACCAGATGATACTTTAATATTTGACCTCCGATATCAACTTCCGGTTTTATAGCTGTCCGAAAACAGCAAAATTGACAACTTTGGACTGCTCTAGCACGTGACCTAATTCACTTAGAGAGTTATTTTTTTCAGATTCTGAATGTACTTTACCAGCTCTATCGAACGATATATCACAATTGATTGTAATCTGAATTTTGAATTTTTTATATTTAGCAATTTGGGAAACCTTAACCCGATATTTCTCATTGTTTGACATTAATATATGTATATCTCGTAATCTATAAGATGTAGAAGCTTCAAAATTGAAACATAATTAAACATACCCCATATAAATGTATCCATAAAAAAAATTGACATGGGCGTGGCACACCAGGGTTAAATTGTAATTTTGTTTACATTTTGTTGACTGGAAAAAATCCATAAAGACTACATTTTTTTTTGAAAAATGCTTCTGCACACACCAACCTCAATTATAAAAAAATCTCAGCTATTTCGGCTGTATAGTTCAAAAAAGGGAACAAGGTTTAAGAATTTCAAAATTTCCGATTATAGATTTTGACATTTATGATTGTATATCTCGTTAACCAATGGATGTAAAGGCTTGATAATTTATCCATAGTTAGATATTATTAATATAGATAAAGTCACATAAAAAAATCTGAAGTGGATGGGCACATCCGGGTAAAATGTTGTTTTTGTCAAAATTTTGTTTATCGAAAAAAAAAGGTGAAATTTTTCAAAAAATGACCTTGCATACAGTTACAGCATTGCTTTATTCAGCTTATGTTAAAGGTTCGTTGATTTCGGCTTTGTAGTTTAAAAAAGGGAACATATTTTTTTCCGTTTTTGACCTTGACCTTTGTTGATGTGACTTTTCTAGGATCAAAGGTCATTGACTTTGGCTGTTCATTTATACTTTCATATTGGATGTCTAGCGTCAACTTCCGGTGTTATTACTGTATGCATTTTGAAAGTTTATTAATTTCAAAGACTTGTATCTCAAGACTTCGACCTTAAAGAGGCACAGGCTTCATTTTCGTGGGTCGATTTTTCCAAGTCTCAGAAACGGGGACTTTTTTAGCTCAGCAATTTAGTACTGGTTACCACAACTCACCATTGAAATTTGAGTCTTCAAATCCATGTGCATCCATAATTATTAGCATTTGAAAGTTACAATGCCCTACTACACATTAGCGATACTATGCAATATATAGAAAAGTCATCTATAGAAATAGAAGGAGAAATGTCTAATTTAAGATATATTTGAAGGAAATATGCAATTTTCGTACATTTCTAATGCTTCTGAAGGATACTTAAGTATATTCAAGACCCAAATCAACCAATGAAAATGAAGACTGGTCCCCTTTAAGCGACCTTGACCTTGAGTAGGGTTAAGGTCATTGACATAGGGTATTCACGTTCATATATCAGGTCTGGTGATCACTTCAAGTTTCACGATCATCCATAAAAACACTAATTTTCAAAGTTTTCGACTTCTTTTGCATATGGGATTTTCGTTCAGGTTCCAGTTTTTTTTACAGATTCCCTTTAGCATATTTGCACATTTGCAAAGTCCCACTCTGTGCCACGTGTGGTTCTAGTACTTCTTTTTGTGATAGTAATGGGAAAAGATAAAATCTTTGCTGTCATTTTTATACGCCCTCATCTCTCTATGAGGACGTATATTGTAGTCACCCCTGTCTGTCCGTCCGTCCGTCCGTCCGTCCGTCAACATTTGCTCGTAAACGCTCTAAAAACTAGAGTTTTTGACGAAATCAAATGAAATTTGATATGTGTATACATATTCATAAAACGAAGATCAAGTTCGAATTTGAGCTATTTTCGATCGTTACAAGCAGAGTTATTGCCCTTGCCCCAAATCTTAAATATGCTATTACTCTTAGTTTTCAACCGATTTTGATGAAACTTAAAATGGATGTTATTGGACCTAAATCGAAAGGTTTGAGAAAGTTTTGTTTTCTCCTGATTAAATTTTTTCCTTTTTCGACTTTTTCGTTAGGCGTATATGGCCGTGGTCCACTATCTTATTGATTATAATGTATACCAGTACCTTTAACTTTTTGACAATGTGAAATGGACAGAAGTGAACAGATAAACTGAATATGCTGCTACATAGAGTAACTTGCTCACCTCACAAAAATATTCCCTATTGCTCTTGCCAGGCACTGTCCCTCTACAAAACAGCTGCAGGAAGTAGCCCTACGACTTTTACTTTCTTTAAATAATTCATTGTGATAAGTTTGGATGATCAAACTGTATCTTTCTCAGGTAAATGAATAATTTCATCTAAAAAAATACAACATGGATGACATATTGAACATGAATGATTGCTTTTTATACGCCCACACATTAATGTGGGCGTATATCGTAGTCGCCCCTGTCTGTCCACAATTGTTTTTGACACCATAGAGAGCTGGTTTCTTGATGGATTTTGATGAAACTTGCTGTGAGTGTTCATAAACACCCAAGGATGAACCCTATTGAGACCAGACTAATCGAAAAATATTTCATGGGTTATTGCCCTTGCTTTTGAAAATATGTTGTGGACACGATAAAGAGCTGGTTTCTTGATGAAACTTGGTATGAGTGTTCATAATCACCCAAGAATGAACCCTATTGAAAATCAGATTAATCAAAAAATATTTCATGGGTTATTGCCCTTGCTTTTGAAAATATGTTGTGGACTCAATAGGGAGTTTTTTTGATGGATTTCGACAGAGGCGCCGGAACCATGGGGGCGACTGCCCCCCCCCCCCTGCCCCTCAGGGGCGAGGGGGGCGAACATGTGCCCTTTTTGTCACGGAGACACGGACAGTTTTTATGTTATAATAATTACAGCCGACTGAGGCAAGAGACGGAAAATGGGGATTTTATCTAGACTGGGCTCACATCCCCCCAAAATAAGAGCCGGCCGATAAAAACCATGTGGCAGCAGTCAGGACGGGCCCCATCCCCTTCCCTCTATTAACCATAAATCCAAGGAGCCCGACCAGCACGTTGGACCCAGACTGTAGGTGTACATGTACCCGTATTATATTTTTATATTGGTATTAGTCTTGATGAGTAAAACATGGAAAAGCGTCTAGTCGTTCGGATGGGACAATAAACCGAGGCCCCGTGTGCTATTGGCTGTGCACGTTAAAGATCCCTCGACAGTTGGAAATCGAAAATAAGAGCAGGCTAATGCCGCTGTCCTGGCAAAATTTCCCTCATTGCACACTGCATGGCGTTCGCCCGTCCTCAATTAGCCCATATAGGTGCAGAAAGTAGGACGTAAAACTCCATTCATTTCATTTCATTTGATGAGTAAAAATAAGTGCCGTTTTCGCCCTTTTTAAAAAAAAAAATGCAATGTATTGATTCAAGCAAATTTGTTCCAGCAATATTTGTTTTGTCCCTATGCCCCAAAATATAGGCATGACGTACGTTCTGGTATACCTAAGAAGTGATCTAAGAAGCTCTAAAATACAAAATTTTCTCAGGGGCTTACGGCGCCCTCCGAACCACAGACCGGAAGGTTCCCTCGCTTCGCTCGGTCACATAGTGCCTCCCCCGCCGGTAACATTTCCTTCCGGCGCCCCTGGATTTCGATTTAACTTGGTGTGAATGTTTGTAATCTTCCAATTGATAAACCCTTTTGAAATTCAGACAGATCAAAAAATATTTAACATAATAAGGTTATTGCCCTTGATTTTAGATTAAGTGGGCGTATTACGATGGCCATCGCTATTTTTGAATTTTGCTTCATTCATTTTATCTTTAAATTTTATCTTTTTTAACAGAAAGTCTGGAATTATATCACTATAGGATGCTCAAATATGTACCAAAGCTAGTACACAAGCGATGCTAAGTAGAAGGCAGTTGGCCTCAATTGATTTCAATGTATTTGTTGGAAGAGAGAAAGATAGTAAGTATTTTTTTTTGCAGTGCGTAACGCACTGCTTTGTTTTCATAATGACTGTTTTTTTTGTTTTTTTTTTGTCTACTTCTGGTCACGCTAATTCGTTATGAAGGGAGCGTGCCACACATTATCTCGCATGTTTTTCTACGATAACTAACTGCTCGGTGTTGCGTGAATGTAAAATGACGGTTTTTTGACATGACATATGACGGAAAAATCCATATTATGTTTTTTACCATTTTTACCTCTGTTTTTCAACCGATTTTGATGGAACCTTTTTTGTTTATTTCTTTAAACGTTTGTCTACAAGGTAAGACTTTAAAAATATGCATTTTGAGAACTTTGTTGCTGACTTTTTGAAGGACTTTTTTGACCATTTGTTCAACTTTTGCCTCGTCTTCCGAACTCCACGACCTCTTACGAAAGTCTTCCGACTACCAAAATTCGGACGAACTTCGTAACAAATTCTTCTATGTGAAACCGGGGCATAACAAAGCAAAAAATATGACAAAATCGTAACCGGAAGTAACACGTTGGCCACCATCTTGAAATGAACATGTTTTCTTTAAATCGACATCCGATTTATATAATTTTGATGTTTATGGCATTTTCAATCTATTGCCAACAAAATGAGGGCAGCTGAATTGCTAATTTCGATTATGGTGTTTGTCTATTTCCGGTATAAGATATTCATCAATTATTGTAACACTTTTAAAGCTCCTTAAATTGCGCACTGCTCAGTACCGTTATCACGGTTCTAGTTTTTTTTTAAAGTGAAAAAGCTGCAATTTGATTATGCTGTCATTTTTTTACAAATTATATAGACTTGTTCCCCAATATTTTTCATAAAATATATATTTTGAATATATATATGAATAATATATTGTTTAGGATACAATACAATAAGTGCTATTTAAAAGATATTATGGAGCATGGTCAAAAGTTACATATCATTATGTACTAATGAGTTATTCCTACAAACTCTACCTTAGTACTTTTCCCACTCTATGCCCCCCCCCCCCCAAAAAAAAAATCAATCAAAATAAGTGGCCTTTTCCATTGTGTTGCCTTGTATGGCGGGGGAAAGCGGCAAAAACCTAATGCTATGTAGAAATGTCTAATTCAAAACGCAAATGTAACATAATTTAATACCAAATACCTAAAACGTCTAATGCAAAAGACAAAATACAAGAAACCTCTAATACATAATACCTCATACGTCTAATTTAAAAGACAAAGTAGTACTTTTCCCACTCTATGCCCCCCCCCCCCCCCCCCACAAACAATTAATCAAAATAAGTGGCCTTTTCCATTGTGTTGCCTTGTATGGCGAGGGAAAGCGGCAAAAACCTAATGCTATGTAGAAATGTCTAATTCAAAACGCAAATGTAACATAATTTAATACCAAATACCTAAAACGTCTAATGCAAAAGACAAAATACAAGAAACCTCTAATACATAATACCTCTAATTTAAAAGACAAAGTACAAGGAACCTCTAATACACAATACATTTAACTTCTTATGCATTATTGATTTAACAGTGTGAAACACCGTTAGCATTAGATGACATATCTCGATAAACTTACTTACATTTCTACATTGCAATATCTTTAAATATGTTCTATTATGTATCCTGAATAATTATTGAAAATTTCAGATGATTCTGAAGCTTTTTTCCTCTATCTTCAGGGCTGTAGGAAACAAATGAAAACTTTGTGGCTGATTCTTTTCCCTTTCACAGATCTAATCCTGTAAAGGATACGGCATCGAACATCAAAACGCTTGGCGCTGAAGGAATATTTAAGGGATTCACCCATTCAAAAAATTTTGAAAGTCAGTATTGATTTCCTTGCGTTTAGGGGGTTTCCGAACAGAATTCTCGTTTAGAACACCCACCCACTTTTTGAATCTTTTCTTCGATGTCTTCCTTAACTCTTCAAAAGATAATAGGACCGTCAGCCGAGCGTCGCATGAAAGGAAATTAATTTTAATTTTCAAAGTTTCCTTATAGGGTGCCAACTCTCCAAACCGCATGCAGTTTTAAAGGTCTGGGATGTAAGGAAATTTTTCTTGGGCTACTATCCCCCCAATAAAACCTACTACAGATGCAAGGAATCAAATTTTTTTTTAATATTCTGAGGGTGCAATCCGTCAAAATCGCCTGCTATTCGGAAAGGCCTAATATGCAAGGAAATAAAATTTTATTTTCAAAATTTTCTTGCTGTATAGGCTATATGCCCAAAGTCTTATTCAAGAGTTAGGTATTCTTTTAACGACAATTCTGTTCGGAAAGGTATCATTACAGAATGTATGCTCATTGCAGTGCGTTCGATTTGTCGAACGCACTGCTTTGGTTTGCAATTGACTATATTTTTTTTTGTCTATTTTTTGGTCACGCTACCCAACCAAAACTACACATACCACACATAACCTGACATCATTTCCTGCGATGATTAACTGCTCGGTGTTGCTTAAATGTAAAATGACGCTTTTTTGCCTGACCGAAAATGGCGTATATTAAAAAGTCGTATTTCAGGATTTTTCCATTTTCAACTCATTTTTCCAACAGATTGTGATCGGTCTGTTTTGGTTCATTTGTTTCATCCAATAGCTACATATTGCAATTTTGAAAAACTCATATTTCGACTTTTGTAGCTGACTTTTGTAGCACTTTTTAAAGCATTTTTTTTTAACTTTTACAATTTTATTTCGATCGATCTGAAACCTTTCAGTTACATAGACATATGAATTTCCAAAGAAAATCAATTTTCAAAGTTTCGATATCACTTCCGGAACAAGAATTTCAGTAATGACCGAAACTTTCAAGGCTCATATCTAGTGAACTTGACCTTTGATGACCTTTTGACCTGTACAAAAAGTATTGCCCTTGACGAGATCTATCAAATGATATATTCATTTCCGATTTCTGCTGTTTACTTCCGGTTTTATCGCCATTTGAAAATTGCAATTTTTATACGCCCTCATCTCTCTATGAGGACGTATATTGTCGGCACCCCCGTCCGTCCGTCCGTCCGTGCGTCCGTGCGTCCGTCAACATTTGCTCGTAAACGCTCTAAAAACTAGAGTTTTTGACGGAATCAAATGAAATTTGATATGTGTATACATATTCATTAAACGAAGATCAAGTTCGAATTTGAGCTATTTTCGATCGTTAGAAACAGAGTTATTGCCCTTGCCCCAAATCCGTTGGTCCGTCCGTCAACATTTGCTTGTAAACACGCTAAAAACTAGAGTTTTTGACGGAATCAGTTGAAATTTAATATGTGTATGCATATTTATAAAATGAAGATCAAGTTCGAATTTGAGCTATTTTCGATCGTTAGAACGAGAGTTCTTGCCCTTGCCCCAAATCTTGAATATGCTATTACTCGCTTAGTTTTCAACCGATTTTGATGAAACTTAAAATGGTTGTTATTGGACCTAAATCGAAAGGTTTGATTAAATTTTTCATTAGGCGTATATGGCCGTGGTCCACTATCTTTAACTTTAAAGAGCTCTGTCACGTGACCTAATTTATATACGTCATATTTTCTATTTCATTTTTATTATGCTAAATCTGCTCTTTCAAATGACATATAACACAATATATTTGAATCAAAATTGCGCTTTTTAAAAATTGCAAATTTTGTGTCAAATTCTATTGCAACTGTGCGTGTTTTTTTGAAATTTTATTTGATCGATCAAAAAACTTACAGGTAGATAGACAATTTGATTCTGAACAAAAAATATTTCTAGAATTTGTATATCACTTCCGGTTTTCACGTCATTTGCTTGTAAACTTGAAATTTTAACTTCCGGAGTTTTGGAGATATTTAAAAAAATTTGTTTGCATTATGTTAAAAATGGTCATCATAAAAGATATAAATCATGTAATGCGACCTGGAAAAAATATATTACAGTGTTAGTATTATAAAAATTTCCAATTTTTGAAAAATGAAATGAAATGAATAGAGTTTTACGTCCTGCTTTTCTGCACCTATATTAAGGACGGGCAAACGCCATACAGTGTGCAATGAGGGAAATTTTGTATTAGCCTGCTCTTATTTTTAATTTCCATCTGTCGAGGGATCTTTAACGTGCACAGCCCATTAGCCCATAGCACATCGGATTATTTACACCCACGATTTTTTTTTTTTGTCTATTTTTGGTCACGCTACCCAACCAAAACTACACATACCACACATAACCTGACATCATTTCCTGCGATGATTAACTGCTCGGTGTTGCTTAAATGTAAAATGACGCTTTTTTGCCTGACCGAAAATGGCGTATATTAAAAAGTCGTATTTCAGGATTTTTCCATTTTCAACTCATTTTTCCAACAGATTGTGATCGGTCTGTTTTGGTTCATTTGTTTCATCCAATAGCTACATATTGCAATTTTGAAAAACTCATATTTCGACTTTTGTAGCTGACTTTTGTAGCACTTTTTAAAGCATTTTTTTTTAACTTTTACAATTTTATTTCGATCGATCTGAAACCTTTCAGTTACATAGACATATGAATTTCCAAAGAAAATCAATTTTCAAAGTTTTGATATCACTTCCGGAACAAGAATTTCAGTAATGACCGAAACTTTCAAGGCTCATATCTAGTGAACTTGACCTTTGATGACCTTTTGACCTGTACAAAAAGTATTGCCCTTGACGAGATCTATCAAATGATATATTCATTTCCGATTTCTGCTGTTTACTTCCGGTTTTATCGCCATTTGAAAATTGCAATTTTTATACGCCCTCATCTCTCTATGAGGACGTATATTGTCGGCACCCCCGTCCGTCCGTCCGTGCGTCCGTGCGTCCGTCAACATTTGCTCGTAAACGCTCTAAAAACTAGAGTTTTTGACGGAATCAAATGAAATTTGATATGTGTATACATATTCATTAAACGAAGATCAAGTTCGAATTTGAGCTATTTTCGATCGTTAGAAACAGAGTTATTGCCCTTGCCCCAAATCCGTTGGTCCGTCCGTCAACATTTGCTTGTAAACACGCTAAAAACTAGAGTTTTTGACGGAATCAGTTGAAATTTAATATGTGTATGCATATTTATAAAATGAAGATCAAGTTCGAATTTGAGCTATTTTCGATCGTTAGAACGAGAGTTCTTGCCCTTGCCCCAAATCTTGAATATGCTATTACTCGCTTAGTTTTCAACCGATTTTGATGAAACTTAAAATGGTTGTTATTGGACCTAAATCGAAAGGTTTGATTAAATTTTTCATTAGGCGTATATGGCCGTGGTCCACTATCTTTAACTTTAAAGAGCTCTGTCACGTGACCTAATTTATATACGTCATATTTTCTATTTCATTTTTATTATGCTAAATCTGCTCTTTCAAATGACATATAACACAATATATTTGAATCAAAATTGCGCTTTTTAAAAATTGCAAATTTTGTGTCAAATTCTATTGCAACTGTGCGTGTTTTTTTGAAATTTTATTTGATCGATCAAAAAACTTACAGGTAGATAGACAATTTGATTCTGAACAAAAAATATTTCTAGAATTTGTATATCACTTCCGGTTTTCACGTCATTTGCTTGTAAACTTGAAATTTTAACTTCCGGAGTTTTGGAGATATTTAAAAAAATTTGTTTGCATTATGTTAAAAATGGTCATCATAAAAGATATAAATCATGTAATGCGACCTGGAAAAAATATATTACAGTGTTAGTATTATAAAAATTTCCAATTTTTGAAAAATGAAATGAAATGAATAGAGTTTTACGTCCTGCTTTTCTGCACCTATATTAAGGACGGGCAAACGCCATACAGTGTGCAATGAGGGAAATTTTGTATTAGCCTGCTCTTATTTTTAATTTCCATCTGTCGAGGGATCTTTAACGTGCACAGCCCATTAGCCCATAGCACATCGGATTATTTACACCCACGATTTTTTTTTTTTGTCTATTTTTGGTCACGCTACCCAACCAAAACTACACATACCACACATAACCTGACATCATTTCCTGCGATGATTAACTGCTCGGTGTTGCTTAAATGTAAAATGACGCTTTTTTGCCTGACCGAAAATGGCGTATATTAAAAAGTCGTATTTCAGGATTTTTCCATTTTCAACTCATTTTTCCAACAGATTGTGATCGGTCTGTTTTGGTTCATTTGTTTCATCCAATAGCTACATATTGCAATTTTGAAAAACTCATATTTCGACTTTTGTAGCTGACTTTTGTAGCACTTTTTAAAGCATTTTTTTTTAACTTTTACAATTTTATTTCGATCGATCTGAAACCTTTCAGTTACATAGACATATGAATTTCCAAAGAAAATCAATTTTCAAAGTTTCGATATCACTTCCGGAACAAGAATTTCAGTAATGACCGAAACTTTCAAGGCTCATATCTAGTGAACTTGACCTTTGATGACCTTTTGACCTGTACAAAAAGTATTGCCCTTGACGAGATCTATCAAATGATATATTCATTTCCGATTTCTGCTGTTTACTTCCGGTTTTATCGCCATTTGAAAATTGCAATTTTTATACGCCCTCATCTCTCTATGAGGACGTATATTGTCGGCACCCCCGTCCGTCCGTCCGTGCGTCCGTGCGTCCGTCAACATTTGCTCGTAAACGCTCTAAAAACTAGAGTTTTTGACGGAATCAAATGAAATTTGATATGTGTATACATATTCATTAAACGAAGATCAAGTTCGAATTTGAGCTATTTTCGATCGTTAGAAACAGAGTTATTGCCCTTGCCCCAAATCCGTTGGTCCGTCCGTCAACATTTGCTTGTAAACACGCTAAAAACTAGAGTTTTTGACGGAATCAGTTGAAATTTAATATGTGTATGCATATTTATAAAATGAAGATCAAGTTCGAATTTGAGCTATTTTCGATCGTTAGAACGAGAGTTCTTGCCCTTGCCCCAAATCTTGAATATGCTATTACTCGCTTAGTTTTCAACCGATTTTGATGAAACTTAAAATGGTTGTTATTGGACCTAAATCGAAAGGTTTGATTAAATTTTTCATTAGGCGTATATGGCCGTGGTCCACTATCTTTAACTTTAAAGAGCTCTGTCACGTGACCTAATTTATATACGTCATATTTTCTATTTCATTTTTATTATGCTAAATCTGCTCTTTCAAATGACATATAACACAATATATTTGAATCAAAATTGCGCTTTTTAAAAATTGCAAATTTTGTGTCAAATTCTATTGCAACTGTGCGTGTTTTTTTGAAATTTTATTTGATCGATCAAAAAACTTACAGGTAGATAGACAATTTGATTCTGAACAAAAAATATTTCTAGAATTTGTATATCACTTCCGGTTTTCACGTCATTTGCTTGTAAACTTGAAATTTTAACTTCCGGAGTTTTGGAGATATTTAAAAAAATTTGTTTGCATTATGTTAAAAATGGTCATCATAAAAGATATAAATCATGTAATGCGACCTGGAAAAAATATATTACAGTGTTAGTATTATAAAAATTTCCAATTTTTGAAAAATGAAATGAAATGAATAGAGTTTTACGTCCTGCTTTTCTGCACCTATATTAAGGACGGGCAAACGCCATACAGTGTGCAATGAGGGAAATTTTGTATTAGCCTGCTCTTATTTTTAATTTCCATCTGTCGAGGGATCTTTAACGTGCACAGCCCATTAGCCCATAGCACATCGGATTATTTACACCCACGATTTTTTTTTTTTGTCTATTTTTGGTCACGCTACCCAACCAAAACTACACATACCACACATAACCTGACATCATTTCCTGCGATAATTAACTGCTCGGTGTTGCTTAAATGTAAAATGACGCTTTTTTGCCTGACCGAAAATGACGTATATTAAAAAGTCGTATTTCATGATTTTTCCATTTTCAACTCATTTTTCCAACAGATTGTGATCGGTCTGTTTTGGTTCATTTGTTTCATCCAATAGCTACATATTGCAATTTTGAAAAACTCATATTTCGACTTTTGTAGCTGACTTTTGTAGCACTTTTTAAAGCATTTTTTTTTAACTTTTACAATTTTATTTCGATCGATCTGAAACCTTTCAGTTACATAGACATATGAATTTCCAAAGAAAATCAATTTTCAAAGTTTCGATATCACTTCCGGAACAAGAATTTCAGTAATGACCGAAACTTTCAAGGCTCATATCTAGTGAACTTGACCTTTGATGACCTTTTGACCTGTACAAAAAGTATTGCCCTTGACGAGATCTATCAAATGATATATTCATTTCCGATTTCTGCTGTTTACTTCCGGTTTTATCGCCATTTGAAAATTGCAATTTTTATACGCCCTCATCTCTCTATGAGGACGTATATTGTCGGCACCCCCGTCCGTCCGTCCGTGCGTCCGTGCGTCCGTCAACATTTGCTCGTAAACGCTCTAAAAACTAGAGTTTTTGACGGAATCAAATGAAATTTGATATGTGTATACATATTCATTAAACGAAGATCAAGTTCGAATTTGAGCTATTTTCGATCGTTAGAAACAGAGTTATTGCCCTTGCCCCAAATCCGTTGGTCCGTCCGTCAACATTTGCTTGTAAACACGCTAAAAACTAGAGTTTTTGACGGAATCAGTTGAAATTTAATATGTGTATGCATATTTATAAAATGAAGATCAAGTTCGAATTTGAGCTATTTTCGATCGTTAGAACGAGAGTTCTTGCCCTTGCCCCAAATCTTGAATATGCTATTACTCGCTTAGTTTTCAACCGATTTTGATGAAACTTAAAATGGTTGTTATTGGACCTAAATCGAAAGGTTTGATTAAATTTTTCATTAGGCGTATATGGCCGTGGTCCACTATCTTTAACTTTAAAGAGCTCTGTCACGTGACCTAATTTATATACGTCATATTTTCTATTTCATTTTTATTATGCTAAATCTGCTCTTTCAAATGACATATAACACAATATATTTGAATCAAAATTGCGCTTTTTAAAAATTGCAAATTTTGTGTCAAATTCTATTGCAACTGTGCGTGTTTTTTTGAAATTTTATTTGATCGATCAAAAAACTTACAGGTAGATAGACAATTTGATTCTGAACAAAAAATATTTCTAGAATTTGTATATCACTTCCGGTTTTCACGTCATTTGCTTGTAAACTTGAAATTTTAACTTCCGGAGTTTTGGAGATATTTAAAAAAATTTGTTTGCATTATGTTAAAAATGGTCATCATAAAAGATATAAATCATGTAATGCGACCTGGAAAAAATATATTACAGTGTTAGTATTATAAAAATTTCCAATTTTTGAAAAATGAAATGAAATGAATAGAGTTTTACGTCCTGCTTTTCTGCACCTATATTAAGGACGGGCAAACGCCATACAGTGTGCAATGAGGGAAATTTTGTATTAGCCTGCTCTTATTTTTAATTTCCATCTGTCGAGGGATCTTTAACGTGCACAGCCCATTAGCCCATAGCACATCGGATTATTTACACCCACGATTTTTTTTTTTTGTCTATTTTTGGTCACGCTACCCAACCAAAACTACACATACCACACATAACCTGACATCATTTCCTGCGATAATTAACTGCTCGGTGTTGCTTAAATGTAAAATGACGCTTTTTTGCCTGACCGAAAATGACGTATATTAAAAAGTCGTATTTCATGATTTTTCCATTTTCAACTCATTTTTCCAACAGATTGTGATCGGTCTGTTTTGGTTCATTTGTTTCATCCAATAGCTACATATTGCAATTTTGAAAAACTCATATTTCGACTTTTGTAGCTGACTTTTGTAGCACTTTTTAAAGCATTTTTTTTTTAACTTTTACAATTTTATTTCGATCGATCTGAAACCTTTCAGTTACATAGACATATGAATTTCCAAAGAAAATCAATTTTCAAAGTTTCGATATCACTTCCGGAACAAGAATTTCAGTAATGACCGAAACTTTCAAGGCTCATATCTAGTGAACTTGACCTTTGATGACCTTTTGACCTGTACAAAAAGTATTGCCCTTGACGAGATCTATCAAATGATATATTCATTTCCGATTTCTGATGTTTACTTCCGGTTTTATCGCCATTTGAAAATTGCAATTTTTATACGCCCTCATCTCTCTATGAGGACGTATATTGTCGGCACCCCCGTCCGTCCGTCCGTCCGTGCGTCCGTGCGTCCGTCAACATTTGCTCGTAAACGTTCTAAAAACTAGAGTTTTTGACGGAATCAAATGAAATTTGATATGTGTATACATATTCATTAAACGAAGATCAAGTTCGAATTTGAGCTATTTTCGATCGTTAGAAACAGAGTTATTGCCCTTGCCCCAAATCCGTTGGTCCGTCCGTCAACATTTGCTTGTAAACACGCTAAAAACTAGAGTTTTTGACGGAATCAGTTGAAATTTAATATGTGTATGCATATTTATAAAATGAAGATCAAGTTCGAATTTGAGCTATTTTCGATCGTTAGAACGAGAGTTCTTGCCCTTGCCCCAAATCTTGAATATGCTATTACTCGCTTAGTTTTCAACCGATTTTGATGAAACTTAAAATGGTTGTTATTGGACCTAAATCGAAAGGTTTGATTAAATTTTTCATTAGGCGTTTATGGCCGTGGTCCACTATCTTTAAAGACAGGGTCCAACGCTCAACGATATTTTAAACTGTAACGCATTGGACAATTTATAAGACAATAAAAAAAATTTCATGAAAATCCATCCAGCAGTTTTTGAGAAATCGTTCCTCAAAGTGTCCATTTTCACCTGCCTGAGAAAAACTAATCAGTGAAAAGCCTAACATCCGGTTTTAGTTAAAATCCACGTGTGACGTCACTTGTGGAACACATCGTCAATGACGTCTATATTGAAGCGGTAAGAAGGCTGTTTTCATATTGACATAAATTCATTCTCAATAGGCCATGTATTATTTTTTATCATATATTGTGATGTGGAATATAATAGATAGAGGAATTTAACCATACCAACATCATACTTATTAAATTTAGGCCCCGATTCAGGAGAAAAACACATGGAAAGTCGTAGTGTTGATACATACTACATAGTCATAGACTGATCGAGTATGACGATAGGCCGGCCTCTCAACCTTCACGTCTTTAACAGCTCATACCAGAATCCATAAAATTCACATCAAACCAGGTCATACATCGTTAAAAGCGGAATTAAATCAGCTTTTTACCGATATCTATGAATAATTTTTATAGGCATGTGTTTCCGAGAAACGGCAATTTGAAGTCGAATTTTTGGCAGTCGGTCATTTCATCACTGATGACAGAGTGCGTAGACAGAAACATCCAGACATCTATCATCATTGTGGGCTTATTGACTTACGTCTTGTTGATCAAGAAACACATTACATAAACATTGAGGCAAAATGGCGTCTCGAGTTTGTTTACTTTTTTACGGGAAAAGTTTTTTACAATTTTTTCTCGCGATTTGGCTCAACGAATGTTTTAAAAATTAAAGGTCAATTCTGCAAGTATACCAGGATTATAATTTCAGTGCAACAATATCTTATAGTGCCTTGAAATAATATGGAAATATTTAGCGAACTATAGACTGGGCCAAAAAGCTTTCATTCAATGTAGGCCGCCTCAATTACCGAAGCGGGAGGATCGTAGATATTCCACGCTATTTTCACAAATTTCACATGAAAGATCCGTAGTCTTAGTGGAATATGTATCCAGAAAAATTCTTTAGAATTAGAATTTTGTTTTTACAGTTCGACTTCAGTATATCAACCGGCGGGCACCGGGAAATTTCGAAGACGAGGGAGAAAAATGGAATGACATACGGCAAGCGAAATGTCAACTTCAAACTGAAAAATCTCGGCAATGCGTTCAGATAAAAAATATTTGAAAATATCTCTAAATAGCTGATTCATTTCCTCTTTTATGATCAGTAACATGCTTTAATGAGAATGTTTAGATTAAATGTAGGAGTTTTAAAATACGTGATGGTGATCCGTACCGATCTCGCCATTTTACTTTGACTTTAGTTTTAGACCATCTAGACTTCAATCAAATAAAATCGGATTTATATTGCTAGTAAATAAGTTTATATTTAGTAAAATGCATACCCACTGCACTAAAATTTAATTTATGGCAACAATCACGCCTTTGATACCGATTTATGATCATGTTTTCATTGTCTTATCGACAGTGAATTCGTCAGCTACATGTAGTTACTGCAGTAGAACTCATAGGCTCAGTGTTACGTCTCACACAACTGACGTCATCGGTCAAAGGTCAAATTTCTGACTTTTTGATGAATTGATAAAGGTGAGTTTTGGAGTTATTTGCTAATAACAGGAGAATGGTTCAACCGATTCACCTAATTTTTTTTTTGTTAAGTTATTGATAGGTAAACACATCATTGTGCTACCATATCGTTTAGCGCTGGACCCTGTCTTTAACTTTAAAGAGCTCTGTCACGTGACCTAATTTATATACGTCATATTTTCTATTTCATTTTTATTATGCTAAATCTGCTCTTTCAAATGACATATAACACAATATATTTGAATCAAAATTGCGCTTTTTAAAAATTGCAAATTTTGTGTCAAATTCTATTGCAACTGTGCGTGTTTTTTTGAAATTTTATTTGATCGATCAAAAAACTTACAGGTAGATAGACAATTTGATTCTGAACAAAAAATATTTCTAGAATTTGTATATCACTTCCGGTTTTCACGTCATTTGCTTGTAAACTTGAAATTTTAACTTCCGGAGTTTTGGAGATATTTAAAAAAATTTGTTTGCATTATGTTAAAAATGGTCATCATAAAAGATATAAATCATGTAATGCGACCTGGAAAAAATATATTACAGTGGAAGTATTATAAAAATTCCAATTTTTGAAAAATGAAATGAAATGAAAATTAGATTAAAACGTACATGTTTGTTGTCTGTATGTTTAAATACAGTTCTCTCCCTTCAACTGACAATTGCACTATCGTGCTTAACATGACTTTCTTAAATTGTAACTTGCGCTTTTAACGTTTTAAATTATGTAGTAAAAAATGAAAAAAATAAAATCTAAATGTAGAAGATAACGATCCATTGCCAAAAGAAGAACATTCGTTCTAAAAATCTGGTCCTGTCCTTTATTAAATTTGTTTTTTTTTAAACTGCATATCTAAAAACGTTGACCATTAAAATGATTTAAAAAAAAATAATAATATAAATTTGTTGCTAAGTTTACATTTAAATGATAATTACGAGCTGTACTGCAAACTTACGTGTATGGAGGTAAGAACTCAGTAATCTGATGTAATTAATATATCATATCAAGAAATGGCTTTATCATACGAAGGGAGCCGCGGTGGCTCAGTGAGTTAGACGCTAGCTCGATAACCTGAACGTCCAGGGTTCAATCCCGTCAGTGATGCAGGTCGGAGGGGCTGACATGGATGCGACAATAAACCTAGGTCCCGTGTGCTATTGGCTGTGCACGTTAATAAATATTCTTTAACTATTCTACTTCCAATGATGTATAAAAATGTACATAAATAAAAACAACGACTTTTTAATCAGATGACTTTTCACTATCGAACATACGCTAGTTATTCCATTTTTCACTGAACGTGAACTGGTTATTCTACTTTTCACTCCCGAATACAAACAATTTATATGTCGATTTTCATGTTCTGTAAATTTCGCAGTATGGATTGATAATGCCACTTTTTACCCATAGACGAAACCGGATGCGCACTGCCCAGTATCGTCTCACGATTCTAGTTTATATTTATATTTACATTTAATTACATGTATATATTATGTTGTATATATTTTTTTCATATTATTGTATTTAATCTAAATTGTTTGTACATTTAACATTTTCTAGGAAAGGGGTCATATAGGCGAAAGCCTGTTCCCTAATCCATTTCTGTTATGAATAAAATATTGTTTACGAAAAAAAAAAAAAAAAAACATACTACGACATTGACCCAATGACCCAAATAAAGATATTACAATGTACAAATGTAAGTAAGTTTATCGGGATATGTCACCTAATGCTAACGGTGTTTCACACTGTTAAATCAATAATGCATAAGAAGTTAAATGTATTGTGTATTAGAGGTTTCTTGTACTTTGTCTTATGAATTAGACGTATGAGGTATTATGTATTATAGGTTTGTTGTATTTTGTCTTTTGCATTAGACGTTTTAGGTATTTGATATTGCATTGTTACATTTACGTTTTGAATTAGACATTTCTACATAGCATTAGGTTATTGCCGCTTTCCCCCGCCATAGCCTTGTGCCTGTTGCATATTGTTTGTCATCTCCATGTATTTGAGAATTGTGCTGTTTAAAATGTTTCAAATAGTTACGAGTAATAGGCCTATGATGTTTTGTTTCCCAAATGCCCCTTCAGAATTTTAGTCATTCCTTTTTTTCTTTCAGAGATGACTTAATATAATATAGTGTTCTTAAAGGATTGCCAAACAATCAATGTTTACCCTTGTTATTTTATGAAAAAAAACTCTAGGGTGTTTAAAATAGGAAAATTACAACTTATTACAAAATATCAACAACACTTTTTTCATTTATCTTTTAATACATGAAAAAGAGCATTTCATTACTGACATAAATGTTCAATTCATACTCATTTCAATATAAATGAAAATTTACATGCGCATTAAAAAATATCTCCCAATATAAACATGAAATTTCTGTTGATATCCAGCTATACATCATTGAATGCCCTCATATTCTTCTGTTGTTGACCAGTATTTATTGACCATGTGGTTTGTCCCTAGAACCTCAGTTAGTTCCAGAGAATATCGCATTAGAATGGAAAATGAAATAAACATTTACAGCCTTACATAACAACATCATAAAGAAGATTTTGCCAAGAGTTCTTTATTTTTAAATCCCAACTTTCGAGTGTTCTTATACGTATGCAAAAAGTTAATTTGTTAAAGTAGGCCTACTTTGTGTAAAAATGTCTTTGCATTGATAAAAATAAATATATACATGAGCATACATTGTCTTTATTCTTGGTTTTACAAAAACGACTTTCAACCAATATGTGTTGACATTTCTAAGACATGAAATGGTGTTTTACATCTCATTTTTCTGCACCTAATAGGCTAATGAAGACAGGCAAATACCTTGTAATGTGCTATGAGGTAAATTTAGCCAGGACAGCAAAAACTGTGAAGGGCTCTTTAATGTGCACAGCCTGCAGCACACATGGCCACAATTTATTGTCCCATGCAACGAGAAGCATTATTGATGTCAATCTAATTAAAATTAGATTACATTTTGTTTCTGTTATTTTTTGATTGTCGACTCCATGTAATCTAACCACGTTTATAAGGCGAGCATCTCCTGGTGACGAATAAGCTATTAATAGCACGTGCCACCCCTCCGCCAATCAGAACAACGTTTATATTTGAATATTTTGTATTGCGTCATAATTTTGACTGCTGTGTCGCTTTACTTTCTGTTTCGTCTTCTCACAATGCATATCGATGCATAGACCCGCGAACTTGAAGGTAGTTTTTGATTGGCTGAAATTTCGTCACCAGAAGATGCTCGCCTTATATAAGTGGTTAGATTACATGGAGTCGACACTCAAAAAAATAACCGAAACGAAATGTAATCTAAATTTCAATAGATTGTATTGATGTCAGCCCCTCATGTCTGCATCGCTTACAGGTGGTAACCGGGTTGAAAAATTTGAAGGTGAACAAGCATCTAAATCACTGAGCTGCTCAAGCTAAATGTATGAAAAGTATATTTTCTGTTAATGTAGACTATTTTTTGACAGATCTATTGGGGTCAAAATGGTCCCATAACAGATGATAAAAAATCTTGAAAACTTGGGAATTTTTTCACTGATATTTTGTGTTTATAAAACATGATGCTACTTCAGATAAAATTGTAAAAAGAGCATTGGAAATATTTGAGTTCATATAAATAAGACAGCATTAATTAATGTTACCTTACTTAACTTTTTTGCACACTTACCTGATGCATGTGGAAAGCATACTTCATAACAGGAATTTAATCACCCTAAAAAAAAAGTCAAATAAATCTCATTTGATGTAAGAAATCAAAAAAACAAAACAAAGGAAAGCACACAGTAACAAGGGCTTCAAGGTCCTATATTTAAGAGAGACCTACTTTGACTAGCCTTCATTATTTTCTCAAATGTCACAAATTTTCAACTTAAGTTATGATTGTCAAATGCAGACCTCTACCTTTATCTCCATGAAAATGTTACATTTGAACAAAAAAAAATCACCCTTCCTATGCCTATATAGTCCTAAAAAAAATTGTGAAAATGACCCAACCCCCCCTCCCCCCAAAAAATTTTTTTCGGCTCGATTATATTCGGGCACTGAAAGTTCCTGAGTCTTCTTGGTTTTTTTTTAAAAATACCCACTAATATTGCCGGGAACCGATTCCTGCCCGAATCCCTAGATTCTATTGAAGCAAAATACCCGAATATCCAGATATTCGTGTGGAAGCCTTGTGGGCTGGTGATATTTACCTTGGTTGTTCGGGCACTTTAGGATTCATGGAGGTTTCGGATTTGATCACCGGGCATCGTCAAGGTCATCATCAAGCACCGATTTAGCTTGCGAAATAACAGTTCACTTGGCCAGTGTATTGTCTATGATAATTTATCAATATGAGTATTTCGGTATTTTTGGTATGAAACCAGAATAAAATTCTGTCATCAATCCGAATTCGTCATCAAAAAGAATTTTGGACGAAAACTAATCCCAAAACATCAGATCCCAATCATCCCATGTATCATGGCCTAGTTACAGTTTACAGCCAATTTAGTCTATAATACTAGTAAACATCAGTGCATGATCTGAAGCAAGGAAGTAAGATGTGTTTTTTCTTATACACACTCGTGCGACTCGTGGGCGTACAGTTGAACATCCTTCGTTCTCAGTTCCTTATTTTTGCGGATTGTCTTGGTGTACATGGATATGAAATCGTTTTTGATGAATATTCTCATGGAGTATCAAATTAGTAACCCTTCATGATCACTTTTGTGCATGAATTCCGACATTGTTAGCATATTTCATGTTTTTTTTTCATCCCCCTCGTCCAATAATCAACCCCCAATTATGTCTCAGAAGTCAGAATGCAACAGATTGAATGTAGATTTTCAAAACTTTCTGGGGGAGGACCTCCCGCCCCCCTGCAGCGTTCAGTAGAATTGGGGCAGAGTCCGAGAGTCGGGCACAAATCTCTCCCGCACCCCCAGTTTCAAAACCTCCCGTACGCCTATGATTCACAATAATGTACGAAAATAAAAAAATATTCTCCATGTTCTTCGAAACGCGTCCAGTGTTTATCTCGTAATCAAACAAATCGAAAAAGTTGACTCCAAGTAATACATGTACTACGTAATAGTCTTTTGATTGTCTGAAATGTTCAAAGACAATGTGACATTCTAAAAAAGTACCACATTTTAATACTTTAACTTCGATCACAGACAACAATTAGTGATTTAGACCAACCATTTCTCTGACAAAAAAAGCACATTAGCCACCTACAATTTTCAATAAGGCGGCCCTTTTTCAAGATGGCGGATAATGACTGTATTTTGTCATAATAATGTATCAAAAGTCGGTTCATGATGTCTTTAAATACCATTTTAAACATCAAAACACAATAGGCATCAGTATTTGACTACAAGATGCCATTTTTATTTCAAATGGCGGACAAAAAGCGAAAAATCGTTGAGCCTAGGTTCTCAAAGTGGTATTTAAGTGGGGTTAACAAGAAGTTTCTAAAGGGGTTAACGCCCTACCTGAAAGTTCTGTTGCCGACAAAAAGTTTTTCCTACCTGTATTTATTTGAATTAAGGAAATGGCCAACATTTTTTATAAAGACACTTTTAAAAAGTTTTTGTGCTTGAAGGAGCTAACTAAAGGATACCCCCGATTAATCAAAGATGCCATTACCGAATAATTGCATTCGTCACTTCGTAGCTATGCGAGACTGGGTTTTTCGCCCATGTAAAGTTTAAAACGAAGGCGCGGAATTGGCTTGATGATTGGAAAGATATTCGTTGCTTTGGCTAATACTCATCGATTAACATTTTTCAATTTTCGAACTTGATTTTGTTTTATGAATATGGATACACAAACCGAATTTTATTTGATTCCATCAAAAAATCTAGTTTTTAGAGCGTTTACAAGCAATTGATGTTGATAGAAGCACTTGCTGTATAGATGTTAAAGGGCGACAACTCTTCAAAACTTACGTAGTGGCCTACATCTTGAAAAGCTCTTAAATTTTATCAAAAGTAAACTTAACTTTCTCAAACTTTTAGATTAAGGTCCAATAAAATCTTTTTAAGTTTCATCATAATCGGTTGAAAACCAAGGGAGTAATAGCATATTCAAGATTTTGGGGCAAGGGCAATAACTCTGCTTCTAACGGTCTAAAATAGCTCAAATTCGAACTTGATCTTCGTTTTATGAATATGCACACACATACCGAATTTCATTTGATTCCATCAAAAAAGATTTTTAGAGCGTTTACAAGCAAATGTTGACGGACGGACCGGTGTGTCGACAATATACGTCCACATAGAGAGATGTGGGCGTATAAAAATTAAACAACATACTCATATATGAATAAACCGTTCATTTATGTTTATATATCAAAAACGTATTAACAAATTATTGCATATTGCTACAAAGAATGGACATAACTTTTTTCAAGAATATATCTCCTTTACTAAAACTGAAAAACAAAGGGATAACATGATGAAAACCATGAGCGATTTCATAATTCTTCGTGGTCAACAGTACACCTTTAATACTATAGATTCGCAAGGTTTGATGGAAATTTTAATTAATTAATACTTTCTTACATTAGTAATTATCATTAAATCTAATATTTTGATAAATTGATTTAAATAGAATATCAAGTTTTCTGTTTTCTTAATTCTAAATAACTATTTGAGAAAAAAAAAACAATACTTTAAATCACATCAGTGTCAACTTGACCAGATTGTAAACCTTATTGTTAGGTGGTATAAACACTCTTGAACGGACTGATGGACTTGATGGACTGTTTGTTTTGAATGGTTCTCGCAAGTGTACGGATAAATTTGCTGATTATAAATGATTGTTCCGATTGTATCAACAGTCCACAGGAAGGCTCTTCTTCAGGTGCACACTTGCAGACTCTTGTCAGCCATTTGGCTTTATATCTATGTTTAAGATAAGATTCACAATGTATTGGCAGAACAAACTAGAGCCTTTCAGCGTATCGTTTGGAACCGATAACACCCAAACAAGCTTTTAAAAAGTCATTCAAAATCATTGAACGGTTCGTGTAAAACCAGTACAACTAATATAACTTCAGTCTGCGACTTCTTTTAAAAGAGCTTGTTCAAATATCAACTTGATTATCTTTTAAATATGTACAAACAAATCGAACAATGAAAATAATATCAATATGTACAATATTTATAATAACACAAATTGTCTCTTTTTTTAAAATACGATAAGGTAAAGTCATCACAGACACACTACTTCATAGGTGAAATCAATTATGCCCACTGCAATTCGTTGATTTGTAAAGAAAATATAGATAGACATTCAGCCAATACAATGGAGTGTTTTCAAATTTGTGAAATAGAATACAGGATAAAGTTTGCTATTAAAACTGGGTCCAAGTCAAAGAAAAGGCAGTAATATGTATACCTTTGTCCAAACTTATCTTTACCCGCCATTTTTAACCTGTTTCTTTTGTAAATATTTTTTTTTTACATCATTCCCCAAACTCATCTCTGAGAAGTTAATTCCAATCAAAATCCATCCAAGTTATTCTTATTCTATGCGCCTGAACTTGAATTTTCTGGTTTCATATGACAAATTAGCAAAGAATATACAAAACAGACGAAAACTATACAGTTATTCTCTCTGTGGTGGATTGTGAACGTTTTGCTAAAATTTAGGTTGTTATGATCAGAAAGGACCATTGACCAATGTCAGTTTACATACAATTAGTCTATTTGTTTAAAGAATGATCTCTAATCCAATATGTGTGTTGTCAGTCAATCAATTCACACAGTATCGATTATCCAGAAATCAACAGTATCACTTGTAACCTATAATTTATGGTTATTTAACACTTTCTGAGCTATTATTTATTTTCTCATGCAACGTCCTCCTTGTTTAACCTTTTCCAATGTTATAATTGCATTACAAACAAGTACCAAGCTTCTTTATCATCAGATAACGAGTTTTTCGTAAAGAAGACAAATCATTATTGTACTATGTGTTAAATTGTGCCATAATGTTTTCAATAATAGTGTCCTGGTCTACAAATTCAAGTATATGTGGAGCATCCATCATTATTCCCACTGTGCCACCAAATGTTACAGTTAAAAAGATAACTAACATCAAACGATCTAGAACTCGGGCCATATATTTCCAATCATCTAAAATCTAAAAATATAAGAGAATTCATTTTTACAATTATGTTTCATATACTATGCCATGGGAAGTTGGCATAAATGCTCTAGAACAAAATAAAACATTTTAGTAACCAGATGATGGACCGCTTCTCGAAAGTTTTAACCAATTTTTATTGCGATTGGCGTAAATCCATTCGCCAAATTCTCAGGGTGCAGGACCGGCGCGCCAATTTATTTTTAGGGGGTACATACATCAAAAGGGCACATAACCAATCATGGCAACGATGCTTATTTTACCATTTAGATGTAATTTCCCGTGAATTCAGCTTTAATAATGCTTGAGTAAAAGAGTCAGTGTATATGTAGCAGCGGCGGATTTAGGAATTTCATAAAAAGGGGTAGATAATGAAACGTGTTCTAAACCCAATTTTTTTTTAGGTTCACATAGTTTAAGGTTCAAATATACATCTCTAAATCTCCAAAGATTTTTCAACATTTTAATCAAATAATATATAAATTGGTAATAACATAAACACGTCAACATAGGTAAGGGGGTAGCTAGCCATTGTAGATACGCCCCTAGTCCGAAACATGCTGACCCTATTCAAGCCTCTGATAATGTTTCTTTGCCAGTTAGGCCTACTAAAATTAAAGGGACAGTCTGAATTTTTTTTAGGTCAAAAATTTTTTTTGCTCAAATTTGTGAAAACTTTACACCAAAATCTGTAACTATGTGCCCTTTAATATTTCTGAAAGTTTTAACTAAAAAAATCCAGCCGTTAATTTTTAAACGCTAAAAACATGCTAAAATCTTTAAAAACCTTACGTAAGGTTTTTAAGTGTGTTATGTTTTTTGGACGCTGATAGGAAACTACTGAACGGATTTGAGTAAAATAAACGCCTTATTGTAGAAAAATGTCTCTCTTGTATATCTAAAAGGTTTCAGCTAGAAAGAGCCATTTAAAGGGCAAATACCAAAACTAGGTCAAATTGTTTAATTAACAATAAGTACTCCCTGTTTATAATTAACCCTTTAAAACCAAATTCAGTTTGATCAAGAAGATATAGAGATACAATAAGCATACTCTCAGGTAGTATTTGCGATTTTGTTTTATATTGGAAACTTTTTTCAAAAAAGCAGAATGGCCCTTTAAGAATAATTATTTCGATTAAAAAATTTCAAACGGCCCTTTTTTTTTTACGAAAGATTCAAAATCGCAACTCTCACAAAAACATTTGTTGTTACATAAATCCAAATCAGGACTTGAAGTTTATAATTGATACAGATATTCTTATCCGTTATGTTGAAATGTATCGCTTTTTCGAGTCTAGTAGTGCTAAAATCCAAAGATTCCGAATTCATGTCTCTACTTTCGCTTCATGTGGGATGTTACAACCAAACAGATTCGTGTTCAGTAGATTTGATCGAATTTCAAATGTAATGTAGGCCCTCTTTCGTCGGAGAGGTGGGACTATGCGAGGAGTGGCATGGTGGGTAACGCGTTTTTTGCGCGACGTCATCTAAGGAAACTGTGGCGGTTTTTAGCTCATAGACGACTGTACAGTTTTTTTATTCTTCACTTAAGGAATGAATGTGGATCTTGTTATCGTAATGGGGAAATAAACGCTGGTTTATCACGTGACAAGTTAAGTGACCCAGCGAAGCGGGTCATGTACGTCTTGTCACGTGTAAACCAGCGTTTATTTCCCCATAACGATAACAAGATCCAAATTCATTCCTTATATTTACATTCGTCAAACTACTCCACAATTTGTTATTGTTTTATGTAAAAAAAACTGAAAAGAACTGTTTTTTTAATTCATCGGTATCTGTCAATCAAGTTGACAGCCCCGCATTGTTTTACTTTGAGCCAATAGATTGTGAGTGCTTTGACGTCATAGTGTCACTAGCGTTTGCATTGACGACGCCAAAGAGTCACGTGACAAAGTAGCGTTTATTGAAAAATAAACGCTACTTTGCTAAACTGGTTCATTGAAGGGAGTATAGTTGAAATGTAAATATAAATATGCAAACACCCCCCGGCTCCTCCGGCCCTGGGGTGTAATGTTGCTTGCACTTTATGAGTGTTTAACATACCTGTAATAATTTATTTGTAAAAACATTCATTTATTATTTTACAATTTTATTATACAATTAAAGGTATTGTAGAGAGTTTTTCTAAATTTCGCATGTGTATGGGGACATTGGCATCAATTTGCACCATTCCAATTTATAATCAGATTTCAATTTAGAATTTGTCCAAAATCTTCCAATGATCTCACCAAGTTAAATAAAAATCGGTTGAAAACTGTAACCTCTATTGTGCTTCACAACAAATTTTGAAGCATTTTAACAATTTAGCAATAACTCAAAAACCATTCATCAAAAATATGTCAATTTGAATTTGACTGAAATCTTAATAATTTAAAGGATCATACCAAGTTTCATTCAAATCAGATGTAAACTGTAGTCTCTAGAATACTTACAAAGAAATTTAGACGCGTTTTTACAAAGTCAAGGGCAATAACTCAAAAACCGTTCATCAAAAATACGTCATTTTCAAACTTGACCCAGATCTTATCAATCTGAAGGATCAAAATCAGATGAAAACTAAAGTGTGCTCACAAAAAATTTTGATGCATTTTTTACAAAGTTAAGGGCAATAACTCAAGAACCCTTCATCGAAAATACGTCAAATTAGATCTTGACTGAGATCTTATCAATCTAAAGGATCATACCAAGTTTCATTAAAATCGGATGAAAACTGTAGTCTCTGGAATGCTCACAATCAAATTTTAACGCTTTTTTCCAAAGTCAAAAGCAATAACTCAAAATCCGTAATTCGAAAATACGTCAAGTTCGAACTTGACCGTGATCTTAACAATATAAAGACTTATACCAAGTTTAATCAAAATCAGGTGAAAACTGTGGTCTCTAAAGTGCTCACAAACAAATTTTGACGCGTTTTGACAAAGTCAAGCGCAACAACTAACGGACGGACGGACGGACGGACCGACGAACAGGGTGACGACAATATACGAGAACATATTCATATATTCATGTGGGCGTATATAAAAAAATGTTACCAGTCGGGTTTAGACGCTGTTCAGAAATCCCTTCTCAGTAATATTAGATTATTTCACACGCGAAATGACTTGACAATTTATCTTCAAAGGAAGAAATAAAAAAAACATCTACATTTTACAAAGATTACAACTAAGGTTCAGTGAGAATCCTTTCTCCAAGCTGGTCCTTATCTAAACCTCTTGGCATTCATATTTCCAGGATTGTCCGTACCCATTTACAGCTGGGTTGACTGGAATTATGAGTGAGGATGACTTATTCAAGGTCACCGAACTTTCACAGCCTGATCGTGAACCGAACTCTCAAAGACGTCAATCACCAAGTAAATGATGTCATGTTTGTCAAGACAGACCAACTAAACTTCTAACACTGTAATGGGAACACAATTCGTGCAGAGTTACGCGAACATTTCTATTGCAAAATGGGAAAGAGAAATTCTTTTAATTTCCCTTTTTATACGCCCATATGAAATGGGGGCGTATATTGTCGTCAACCATGTCCGTCGGTCCGTCCGTCCACAATTGCTCGTAAACACTCTACGTGGCACAGTTCTTGACGAAACTTACTGGTAATGTTTATTACCACCAAGCACGAACCCTATTGAAAATCAGCAAAATCAAAAAATATTAACTATGAATTTTTGCCCTTGTTCTTGAAAACGCGTTCGATTTTTGGCTCGTAAACACTCTACATGGCACAATTTTTAAGGATTTTGACTTAACTTAATAAGGTAAATTACCACCCAAGGCTGAACCCTATTGAATGTTAACAAAATCGAAAAATATTCACTATGAATTATATCCCTTTTTAAACGCCCTCATCTCTCTATGAGGACGTATACTGTCGGCACCCCTGTTCGTCCGTCCGTCCGTCAACATTTGCTCGTAAACGCTCTAATATCTACAGTTTTTGATGGAATCAAATGCAATTTGATATGTGTATACATATTCATAAAGCGAAGATCAAGTTCGAATTTGAGCTATTTTCGATCATTAGAAGCAGAGTTATTGCCCTTGCCCCAAATCTTGAATATGCTATTACTTTCTTAGTTTTCAACCGATTTTGATGAAACTTAAAATTGATGTTTTTGGACCTAAATCGAAAGGTTTGAGAAAATTAAGTTTACTCCTGATTAAAATTAAAGCTTTTTCAAGGCCTCTTTCATCAGTTTTGAGGAGTTATCACCCTTTAACCTATATACAGTAAGTGCTTCTATGAACATCAATTGCTTGTAAACGCTCTAAAAACTAGAATTTTTGATGGAATCAAATGAAATTCGGTATGTATATACATATTCAGAAAACGAAGATCAAGTTCGAATTTGAATTTTGACCGTTAGAAGATGAGTTATTGCCCTTGCCCCAAAGTCTTGAATATGCTATTACTATCTTAGTTTTCAACCAATTTTGATGAAACTTAAAATGAATATTATTGGACCTAAATCGAAAGGTTTGAGAAAGTTTAGTTTACTCCTGATTAAATTTTAGGCTTTTTCGTTAGGCGTATATGGCTGTGGTCTACTATCTTTCTTTACACTCTACAGGTCACAATTCTTAATGGATTTTTGACATAAAAAGTTCAAAAGAGGTTGAATATTTTTTCCTGCAACTATATTATTTGTTTAAAGTCAAAGCTGCCAGTGGCACGCTATCTTCAACTTGCCATACATGGAACACCTACGTGGTGAGATATATATAGGATGAAAAAAAGTACACGGGTAATGGGTATTTATCTGGTAGAACTAATCACAGAGGCTACCAAAATATCAAAATTGTCTTTTTAGAGCTTTTTTTCTTTACGAAGACGCGATAAATGATTTTCCCAACAAATTTGACGAGGACACCCGGTTTAAAAATTCCGCAACAACGTCAATCGTACTGAACTATTATGATGGGAATAGGAATGTGTATTGCGGCGGTACATTTTGCTGAGGTTATGAGGGTTGTCATATGATGATGATGAATTTGCATTATTTGCTGCATATCTGGGATGTTTTTTTTCGGAAAATTCTTGATGTCACAGACAGATCATCATTTTTTGCAGACCTATTCCACATTCTACTAATAAAAAACCAAATTCCTCATTTTCAGAACGACCACGAGGAGAATCTTCAAGGTACGTCGGTTGTGTTTCGAAAAAGGTTCTAGTACAGTTCATATAACCGACGGCAAGATTTTAGAGCAGTTCGCCAATTCTATATAGAGAATTATTATCCCAGCCATAGTCGACTAATCTCTGTGCACGCTGCAAGAAACTTTTACTCCAAATGGAATGTATGGAAACATAAATGGAATCTTTACCTGCGAACAAAATAGTATTTAAAAAAATGTTATATCACTTCCGGTTTTGACGTCATTCGCTTGCAAAGTTGAAATTTAAACTTTTTAAGCCGATTTTTTAAATTCGATTCAGATTTTTTTTTATTTCCGGTTTAAAATTTTCAGCAATAGTCAAAACTTTTAAGGCTCATATTTTGTGACCTTGACCTTGAGTGACCTGAACAAAAGTTGTTGCCCTTGACGAGATCTATCCAAAAATAAAATCGTTTAGATGCCCAATGTTTACTTCCGGTTTTATGGCCTTCTGAAAA
Organism: Lottia scabra; assembly: GCA_029955415.1. Taxonomy (NCBI): domain Eukaryota; kingdom Metazoa; phylum Mollusca; class Gastropoda; family Lottiidae; genus Lottia; species Lottia scabra. Next base: position 6,257,740 of record JARJEI010000002.1, on the reverse strand, counting down.
TTGCAATTTTTAACTTTAAACAGCTCTGTCACGTGACCTAATTTAAATACGTCACTTTTTCGGTGTCACTATGCTTGATCTACTCTTTCAAATGATATAAGACAAATTGTATTTGAATCATAATTCCGCGTTTTAGAATTTAAAATTTTAGCTAAGTTCCATTGTAACTGTGCGTGTTTTTTTTTAAATTTATTTCGATCGGAATGAAAGCATACAGATAGATAGACATTTTGATGACAACTAAAAATCGGTTTTCAAAATTTTGTTATCACTTCCGGTTTTGACGCCATTCGCTTTTAAACTTGAAATTCCAACTTCCGGAATTATTTATACAATTGATACGATTGTCCATTTTTTTTTTCAAACCAAAATTCAATAACGTTGTGTATTGTCCGATTTGAATAAATATGATGTCTGTAAAATCTTTAATCGAGACACGAGAAGCAGATTTTTTAATTTTGATTCAGTATTTTTTTTATTTCCGGTTCATTATTTTCAGTAATAGTCAAAACGTTTAAGGCTCATATCTTGTGACCTGCACAAAGTTATTGCCCTTGATGAGATCTATCCAATGATAGCTTTATATTTGATGTGCTGTTTTAACTTCCGGATTAATAACCATTTGAAAATTGCATTTTTTAACTTGAGTCTGTGACCTAATTTGTATACGGCACAAATTCTAGTCTAATTGGACTTTGTCCTAGGAGGATTTTAGTTTCTACTGTGACATAAAGATGATGTCCTCTCCTTAAAAAATCCTAACTTGAGAGAACATTTAGATTTCATTTAACCCGATGAATTAGAAATTAAAAAACAACCGATAACGTACACTACGCATCATATTTGGATCTGCGTCTTGAAGATGACAAAAACAGAGACTTAGTGTAAAATTATATGATAACCGTGATGATTTTGATTTTCCAATCGTCAATTTTCTTTCTATGTGCAGCAACATTCCACATTCGCCAGCTTATAGAGTAGATGTGTCTCAATTGGTTCGATACTTTAGATCATGTTCCTTCTAATCTGATTTCTTAGCTAGATCGAAGCACCTAACATCTAAGCTACTACTACAAGGATATTTACCAAATTGACTCAAAACCCCTCTAAATAAACTAATTGATCAATATAAAATATCGGTTCTGCAGATGGTTTTGCTTAACGATTCATTTAAAACTTGTCCTCACGAAAGTTTGTCGAGTTTCACCTTATTGCTTTTTAATTTTACAAGACACTACCTTTTGTTCTGCCTCCCTATTTTATCTGTAGTATTAAGCATCTATTACCAGTATTTGCTTACTCTTCAGATCATTTGATGCCACTTTTCATCATTAAATGCTTTCTCATTGACATACTGGACATTTTTAATAATCATAATATAACAATTATTATGACCAGTTACGTCCCTTGAATTATCGAAATTGGACAATTTTTTCTTATTTTGTAGTTAGTTTCGTGTATGTTTAATAGCTAGGACGGGTGCGGCGCCAGGCAAAGTATGCTTACTCTTGTAGACACCCGATTCCACTTTGCATGAAGAAATACTTACTCATCTATGATTGATTTAATTCCTCATAAGCTGTTACACATGTTTCGTGAAAATGTCGTTTTGGATTTCGAGTTTTGTAGTTCGGATCGTTAGTACTTGGTTTCTTTATTATCTTGTGACCTGCACAAAAGTTATTGCCCTTGGTGAGGTCTATCCAATGATAGCTTTATATTTGTTGTGCTTTTTATACGTCCACACATTAATGTGGGCGTATATGTCTGTCTGTCCACATTTGATGTTGAGAGCTGGTAATGTTTCTTGGTGGATTTTGATCAAACTTGCTGAGAGTGTTCAAAATCACCCAAGGACGCAAGGATGAACCCTTATGAAAATCAGACCAATCGAAAAATATTTCATGGGTTATTACCCTTGCTTTTGAAAATATGTTGTGGACACAATAGCGAGCTGGTTTCTTGTCAAGGAATTCGATGAAACTTGGTGAGTGTTTGTATTGACCTTGGGATAAGCCTTATTGAAAACCACAAACATCATAAAAAGTTTCATGAAATATTGTCGTTGTTCTTTAAAACATGTTAATTTTTCAGCGCATAACTTTCTCGAAGTTATGGACACGATAGAGAGCTGGTTTTGAGTATTTGTAATCACCCTAGGATGAACCCTATAAGACAAAACGAAAATTAGTTCATGGGTTATTGCCCTTGCTTTTGAAAATATGTTGTGGACACAATAGAGAGCTGATTTCTTCATGAATTTTGATGAAATTTGGTGTAAATGTTTGTAATCATTCAGGGATAAACCCTATTCAGAATCAGACTCTTCGAAAAATATTTCGTGGACTCCATAGAGAGCTGGTTTCTTTTGGTTTAAAATAGCACAAAACTTATTCTCAAGAGTAATAGTGGTATAGTAGTGGACTACCCTAAAGAGAAGAACTATCAGTTGTTTTGAAAAGAGTAAGCATGTTCTGCTTCGCGCGCGACACCCGCCACTACTATGTAAGTCAACATCGTGGGATACAATCAGATTAATTTATGCCTGACTGAACAAATCAGTCAAGATGCAAGAAACAGATTTGTTATATTTGTCCAGATGTTCGTTATAACGGCCATCAAATGAATTATGAAGTCTATGTGTCAAGTAACCCTGCTTAAAGGGATTGTAAAGTGGTTTTCTAAACTTTGTATATGTATCGGGGACACTGATAGCATCAATTTGCGTCATTCGAATTTCTATTCCGACGTCTATGGTTCTTGCAATTCCACTAAAACTAACTCGTTTTATGACGTCTCTAATAGTGATCTACCGGAAGCTACTATTGATGTCTATGCAAATCACTATTAGTGACGTCATAAAACGCGTTAGTTTTAGTGGAATTGCAAGAACCACAGACGTCAGAATGGAACTTGGAATGGCGCAAATTGATGCTATCAGTGTCCCCGATACACATACAAAGTTTAGAAAACCTCTTTACAATCCCTTTAAGTAATTTAAGCCTGCTTGAGTAATTTCAATGTCAAAACTCGACCTCTGGCCAGAAAGTCATCATAAATTGAACAAGCACTAGTATAGCGGATGAGTTGTGAAACATACACGCCATAAGCTGGTGAATGAGGTATGTTACTGCACATGAATGGAAAATTAACAATAGGAAAATCAATATCGTCACGTTTGTCATAAAGTCGAACACTGTCGAGAGCATAACTTTTTATCCTTCGACATCGAAATTACACATTGTTTCAAGACACTGTTCGGTTTTTGTATTGTGATCACGGATTCAGACATTATCAAAATATAGCAATTAACTTTTAAGACTTCTCAGTTTGAAAATACATGTACATGCATAAGATGTCGAAATGATATACAAACCGTTTCATAATCTTCCTCTGTTCGTAAATGTTGGTATATAAATCTAACAGCCTCTGTCGCCCTGAATAATTCTGGAGTCATATTAATAACTTTATTATCATGTTCGTCTCTACTGCCTTGTGTGGGCCTATCCATAGAATTCAATTTTGTATTGAGTCTACAATGCGGATGGTGCATCTCAGTAAGTTCCACGAGCTCTGAAGTTCTCATATTTAAATTGACACGTCTTGTTTCTGGAGTAGGCTGATAAGACGGTGGAGGAGAGAAACTTTTTTTCTTCCATCGCTCGTCATGGTCAGGTCTCTTCATAAATAAAAATATTGGCATATATTTTAAAAACACAATTCGCACCCAATCTGGCATTCGATGAGTTCTCGGAGTTCTATAATTTCGATTAATAATCACCACAGTACTAAAAATTGCTATAATATTCATAATAAACGTAAATAATAAATATTTGGCTATAAGTGGAATTTTCAACGAAGGTGGTAAAATTTTGGAAATCAGGAGCAAAAACACAACTAAAGCAAGCAAAATAGATATACACAACGTGATTTTTTCACCTGCATCTGCTGGAAGAGCGAATACACAAACACTCACGAAAGATATTAATACGCATGGTATAATGAGGTTGACTGTGTAAAAGAGAGTCTTTCTGCGTAGGATGATTTTGAAAATTATTTGTTGTTCCAGTTGACCAGTTGAGGGATCCGTGACATTAACAATCTCTCCAGGGCAATCGATAATGTCCCATGTACCACTTTTCAGGTAATCTGTGAAATCCAACTTATTGTTGCCATTTTTAAACACATAATTCAAAGAGTTGCCACGAAATGTCCACGATCCAAATTTCATGAGACATGTCTGCTGATCAAATGGAAAGTAAAGTACATCTATCGAACAAGAACTTTGATATATAGCTGGGGGTATCCAATTAACTTCCCCTGAATTATAAATAACACAGTTCGATTTGTATGACACTTCGTATTTCCCGTCAGCACTGAAAATAAAAGATTATATTATTTATGAGAATAAGTCACAGGCTCTGACCTCTTACATTCAAACATACTCAGTCATAACCATGGTATTTAAACATTACAATGTATACTACTACGGACATGGAATGATCATAATAGCGTTACTTTCTTCAGAATTCTTATCACAGAGACATTTCTAGGAGAGATATCTCTCTACATACAATTAGGAGTTTATATCAAATCCGTACAGTAATTTTTTTTTAACCTTAAAACCTCACGTAAGGTTTTTAAATATTTTTAGCGTTTATAACTTAACGGCTGGATTGCCATTCAAGTTCAAATGCCAAATGGCCATTTTTAGGTAAAGCGTGCTCGAGCGTCATTATCAAGTTTTTTGTTTATTCATCATCTCTTGGCAATCCTGAACATTAAAAATTCTTATACTAATTGCAAATAGAACATCAATGCAAGGAACAGTATAAGCAAACATGAACATTATTATTTTTGAAGTAGCACGCAAAGGTTAGTATTCAACACCCTCCTCTACCCTCATATTATGTTCATTACAACTGTCTGACCAAGCGTTACGTATAGGATAATGACCGAGGTCGAGTTTATACTAAGTTTTAATAACACCAGAAAGAGAAAGGCAGACCTTAAGGCTGTTTTCCACGGGACGATTTCTTTCGCGCGAAGCGATTTTTTCGCACTCACGCATGCGTATTGATAGCAGGTACTAAAATTTGCTACGAAAAAAATCGTCGCGACGATCGCAAAAAGAGTAGGAATAGTTTCAACTTTTTCGCGACGAAATATTTCGCGTAAACATTTTATCCAATGATCCAATCAAATGCGCTAACAATATCAACGTCATATTATTTTGACGTCATGACGTCAAAGCTGGCGGAGATCGTTTTTATTTTGCGACGAAAAAAACGCTTCGCGCGAAAGAAATCGTCCCGTGGAAAACAGCCTTTAGAATACCCGAAGGCGAAGCCTGAGGGTATTTGGCCTTGCGTTTCGATTTCGAGTCCGAGGTCATTATCCGACTTATATACCGTTTCTTTCAAAAATTAAAATTTCACTATTAAATGTACTATCTATTACGTTAAGGTGTCTAAAAGTAAAATAGTTGGAACATTGAATCCTACATTTGAAAAAATCTAAATGATGTAAGCTTATAGGACGATACAGTCAAAAAAATCGAATAATAAAAATTAAGTATTGTAATTTTTAAAAACAATTAAAAACTGTATAGAATGTAATGTGTATTTTGACTAAATGTTGACCAGTGAAAAGTTTTTTAAAGAAGCATACGGCTATATATTTTTGTTAAAGGGATAGTAAGCTTTGTAAATTTATGATAGACTAGAATAAAATAAACATGTTCCAAAAGTTCTTATTGATGTTCGTACTTTACTTCGTCTAATATCACAATTTAAAGTCAATGAATTACAAATCATGGAGGCCGCCATATTTGCTTGACGCGTCACGTGAGATGACGTCACGTCGTAGATAGAACGTCACGTCGTAATAATAATGTCAACACGATGATGGGCAATGAGGGCGTGAAAAATACAGCCGTATGGTGAAGGTAAACTCACTTTGAATTATGGTAGGCTGCTTAGAAAGTTAGTTATTACTTTGATGAATTAAATCATATGAAATCGGGAATTTGTTTGTTTTGGATTCGTCTTCAAATCATGTCGAAAGACTAGTCAGAAAACCTGCCGTTGAGTGGTAGTCAAAAGGCTTACTTCGTCTTTTGTTTACACCTGTACCGTCAGTTCTAGATTTCCAGCTTTATTTGTATCTTGATTGTCCAGAACCTTAACTGATATAATTTCTTTTAGTAGTCTTGATTTTAAAGTCAGTTTGTTCTTGAATGAAACAAAAAACAAGACGGTACAAGTTATTTTACACGCGGCAAGGCTGGGTCATTTAATTTTCATTCGTCTTCTTTCTTTGTAAATGTTGCAGGAAAAACTTGATTTATTCTGGCATGGACTTTTACAGGCATAATCCTGATGAAACGCACGTTTTTTTTTAAACTGAGTCTACATGAACTTATTTTATAGTCTCGGAAAGCCATACGCAGGTTGATCAGCTCGTTTTTCACGCTACAAAACAAACACATTTTCGACACTCAGAAACTCAGCGCCAATAAAGTTTAAAATCCACAGTAAAATTAAGTCGAATTCATGAGGCGATCATCTTTTTTATGTGTCATTGTCTTTGGACGGTCTTTCACTGTAAACCCTAGTGTTTGTGGCTCAAAACGATCGGCTGGCTGAATGTCGGCCATGCTTTGTTTACCTTTCTATCTACGACGTGACGTCATCATCTCGCATAATCACGAACCATAACGTCATCAATGGCGGCTTCCATGAAAAGTGAATGTGAGCCGAAAATCGCTAAAAACTTTATTCTGTTTAAGAATTTGTGAAATTTTATCGCCCTAGGGTAATATTTAATTGTCTATTTATTGGAAAATTCTGATATCGTTATAAAACTTACTATCCCTTTAAGTATAATTACTTGATGCGACAAGAAGTTGTATGGAATATTACAGATAGTATGACGGATATCTGGTTCTGATTGGTTTTGAACACTATAATTTGTTCCTACAATAAACTTCTACTGCATTTAGTAGCCCACTTCAAACTTGGAACATAAGACGACATAGCAATTCTTACAAAACCATCCCTTAAAAGTAAAACCTGTCCCTCAAATGTAAGACTTGTATCTAAACCCTGCACTTCAGAATAAAGAACCTCTCACATGTTCAGGGTTTATAAAATTGCATAACAAAGAACATGATATCTGGGCTACAACATAACCGGGCAGCACCTGGAGCATCTACACCTGATTAACTGTAGAGCGGGTGTCGGTGCAGCATAATACCCTCAATTTCTTGCCATCCATACTATTTGGGATCCAAGTTAGGAAGCTCTGAGTGAGGGGCCCGATTTCAATATTCAGACATAATGGTCAACACGCTAAACTTGCTGAACAAATTCAGTATGCGATTTGGGAAACATCTTTCCATGCTGATGTATTCCTGTAATTCACCATCTTTAATTTCAACAACTGACATAAATGTGTGTCACACCACCAATAACTTTGGAACTATGACAGACAAAAATGAATATCAAGTATGATTTAAGTATATCCAGCCATTAATACCTTTATTGTCGTGACCTTACCAACTCGGAACAAACACGACTAAATAACGCCTCTTATAGGACTACAGCAGGCAGATATTCGGAATGTTCTTGGTGAATGTCTTATAGGTGTACACTCAGTTTTCTCAATGTAGAAATTGATTGACAGCATAAATACAGTACATGTGTATTGTTGAAAATCACTTTCATGTGCGAATCACTAATACTGACTTCTGAAACAATTGAAACTAAGTGGTGGATAATGTACTTCTTGGTGATGTTTTTCTTTAATACTGTTAAATCATTTCTGCATGGAGGATTAATGGTTGGAGATTAACATCACTGGTTATCTGCCTGCTGCATGGGTAAGATCGCAGCTTTAAATGCACTATACATCACCTCTTACTTGGTCAGCTAGAAGCAGACGAGGCTGGGATGATATTCCTAGTAACCACATTAATTACCACATGGTTCCAAAGCCTTGGTGATATGTCCACACACAGGTATCAATTGTGAAAGTCGCATATGCACAGATCATCTGACACCGTTCAGTATGCAGATAACTTAATCACAATTTGATTCCTTTATTATAGAAACATTGTATTATACACTGTAATGATATTTGTTAGTGCATTAGAAGTGAAAATAATGTCTTCAACATATTTTGGTGGCCAATTTGGCGAATCAACCAAAATACTTCATAATGACGCTCAAACAAGCTTTTTCAACATTTCGCTAGACTATTCTCTCAAAATTTTAATTTGAATTACGGTAGATTTGCCTTGCCTCTGATGTATTTACGAACAATTTTCTCGTTGACAGCGCTCGTCTCATGAAGGATGTTTTCTGGATATAATACCTCAAGAAATTATGGAAAATTATGGCTGATTTCCTTGCATATTTACTAAAAGAAAAGTTTTTAAATTAAGAATAAATTCTTTACATCTGAGGCCTTCGAGAGTTTTGAAGTATTATAACACAAGAAAATTTGAAAATAAAGGCTGATTTCTTGTATCTGAGGCCTTCCGGACAGCATTCTCGTTGACAATGTTCGCCTCTTGAGGAGGGTTTGGTATCGTAACCTAAAAGTATGGCTAAATAATTGGATAGATCTTTTCAAGGGCAATTTCTCGTGTTCAGGTCACAATATACATATCTTGAAAATGTGGGCAATAACTAAGAAAATTTTATCGGAAACAGAAGAAGAGCAAAAATGAACTATGAAAATAGACTACCAAATAGTAATCAATCAATGATCACAAAGATATAAAAAATCACGTAAGTCCGACTAACCCCTGAGCCCCTCAGTATGTTGCAATATTGCAGCCAAATTACTACTTCCAGGTCGGATTTTATAATTTTAAGATTTTTGAACGACAAACAATTTTTCTTCTTCAAATATCTGTATAATCCTGGAAGTTTAAATCTCAGCTTTATGAAATAACATCAAAACCGGAATGATGTCGAAATTTTGAAAACAGATGGATCAAAGAAACTTTAAAAAAAAAAACACCCACAGTTACTGTGTAAGTTATCACAATGATTTTATATTTAAAAAGCGGATTCTTTTATGTGTATATAATCATTTATCATTGGAATGAGTAGAAAAAGCAAGGAATGTGACGTATATAAGTTATGCCAAGTGACAGGGCTGTAGAAAATTAAAAAACAAACACCACAAAATTTCAATTACATATAAAACCGGAAGTATGAATCAGAGAACAAACATTGGATAGATCAAATCAAGGGCAATAACTTTTGTTATGGTGACAAGATCACCAAAAGTTACGGTCACGAGATATGAGACATTAAAGATTTTATAATTACTAAAAAAATTACAAGTGGTTGCCTAGCAATATAAGAAATGTTCAAAACAGTTGTAAGAAGCTTCCGACACGTCCGAATTAAAAACTAGTCGAAAGCAAGTCGGCTCTTGGTCGGTTGTTGGTCTGAAGGGCTTTTTGCGGTTGTAAGAGCATTCTGAACGTTCGTAAGCATAGTCTGAAGGGTGTTCGGCCTCTTGCCTCTTCTTTACCCGGAACATCATCAAACATATTGCAAAAAGAATTTTTCGAATATCTTCAAAATTCCGGAAGTTGAAATTTCAACTTTGAGAGCGAATGACGTCAAAACCGGAGGCGATATCGAAATTTTGAAAATTGCTAATTGTTCGCAATCAAAATGTCTATATATATGTAAGTTTTCAGGTTGATCAATATACAATTGCAAAAGTTGAAAAATTGGTCAAGAAAAGGTGCCCCAAAAGTCAGCAAGATTGTTCTCAAAATGATATTGTTTAACTTTTATCTTGTGGACAATCGATTAGAATATTAAACAAAATAAAGGAGATAATGGCCAAAACATTAAAACCCATTTGTTCTCATACCTCATTTCCGGTTGGTAGGGCATGCACCATTTTACATTTAAACAATACCGAGCAGTAGATTATCGGGGGAAATCTTGAGAGATTATGTGAGGCATGTGTAGTTTTGGATGGGCGCTCTAACCAGAAAGTGGGACATGTGGCACAAAGTGGGACTTTGCAAAAGTGCAAATTTGCTAAAAGGAATCTGTAAAAAAATATCTACTCTGAAGTGAACCCCTTAGTGCCAAATGCGTCTACAACTTTCGGAATTTATCCTTTTTTAAGGTTGTGAAACCGGAAGTAGTCATCAAATCTGAAATATGAACGTACCAACTGATACCCTATGTCAATGACCTTCAACCTACGAAAGTCACGTCACGTCACCTTCAAGTTACGAAATACAAGTCTTTGAAACTTATTAACTTTGAAAACTTCGACGCTAGACATCATAAGCAAGTGTATATGAATAGCTAAAGTCAATGATCTTTGATCCTTAAAAGGTCAACGTGAACAAACGTCAAGGTAAAAAACGGAAAAAATCAATTTATTAACACTGTTCCTTTTTTTTTAACTACGAAATCACTGAGCCTTTAACATTAGCTGGCTCAACCAATGCTGTAGCTGTATGCAAGGTCATTTTTTGAAAAAAATGTACATTATATATTTTTTTTTTGATAAACAAAATTTCAACAAAAACAAAATTTTACCCGGATTTTACGCCCATGTCAAATGTATTGTGGTGACTGTATGCACTTTATTAATATATATTAATGCTTAAATTTCCAAGACTTAACATCTATTGGTTAATGAGATATACAATCATCAAGGTCAACAAAGGTCAAAATCTAAAATTAAAAAAAAAAGAAATTTCTAAAACCCGTTCCTTTTCTTAAACTAAAAAGCTGAATCATCTGAGATTTTGATATAATTGAGCAAAAACATTTTCCCCAAAAATTGTATTTTATATGATTTTTTCCAGACCACAAAATGTAAACAAATTGAAAATTTAACCCGGATGTGCCACGCCCACGTCAATTTTTTTTATAGGTACTATTATTGGTGGTATGTTCAATTATGTTCCAAATTTTAAATCTCTTAACTTTATAGATCATGAGATATGCATATTATATTAATGTCAAAAAAATTCAAACAATCGGGTAAAGGTTTCCCAAATTGCAAAATATAAAAAAAAATCAAACTTTGCATTACAAACCATTGTGATATATATCGTTCAAAAGCGCCCGTAAAGCGCATTCAGAAACCGAAAAAATAACTCTCTAGATTAATTAGGTCACCAGATAGAGCAGTCCAAAGTTGTCAATTTTGCTGTTTTCAAAGATCCATAAAACCGGAAGTAGATATTCGAGGTCAAATATCAAGGTATCAGCTGATGGCCTATGTCAATGACCTTTGACCTACTAAAGTTCAAGGCGATCAGAGGTCAAGGCCACGAGTTATAAGCCTTCAAAATATTGAAAAAATTCAAACGGACATTGCAAAAAAGCAAAATCGAAATTCAAAAATCGGCCTCCTAGTTTTTGGTCGCAATCGACTATATATTTCAGATATATGAACATCACACACATCACATCACACTTAACCCTTTTTTCGTTTTATAAAAATGTATCAAATCAACATGGCGGCCAAAGTAATTTTTTCGGACTAATTTTTTTTCTGAAATCGGCTGTAGAATTACAATTAATAACGATAAGCATAATTTCGTTGAAATATTTCATTTGTACCAGAAGTTATTCAACCGGAAGTGAAAATCGATTTTTCACTTAAACCGGAAGTGACGCAAACATTTTGAATATGTCAAATTGTTAACATTAGTGACATGTATCTGTTCCTAAAATTTCCGATCAATCAAAAAAAAAAAATCGGCAACAAAATTTTAACTACGAATTTTCGATATTTGAATTTTTCTAACTCATATCACATCGGACTTTAGTCACAGATTCCAAATATGAAAACCCGAGCAAAATCGCCCCAAAACCAAAAATGTACCTTCCAAAGTCGAAAAACCTGTTTTTGCTCATGTTGCAATGTGCAACTTGCACTTTTGCAAAAATATTAAATTTATATTTATGCAATACCAAAAATGGACCTCAGAAGTTGTAAAAAGGTTGCTACATCTGTTGTAGTTTAGGCTGGGCTGTGTGCCCTGTGTAAAAAAAATGGAAACATTTCGATAACACCGCAAAGTCCCACAATGTAACAAAGTCCCACAAAAAGTCATTTGCAAAACAAGCCCGACCACGTGTCACAGCATCAGTTGAGGACCACCACATCAGGCAGTTGTTACTGCAATGTAAATGACACAGTTTCTCGGTGACTGTATCTGGCTGTACACCGAATTCGGCGATTGGCAACGCCGTTTGCGCAATTCTTCACTTATTTCATTGTTTTTCACATAAAGTATGGTGTTGACACAGTAGTTTTATCACTTTATTTTTGCTTTTTGAAATTTTACACAGGTTTTTTGTAAGAGCGGTACTTTAGTTTATGTATTATTTTATCATACCGTGGGGTTTAGCTCAGTGATATCAAGTTTTATATCATTACACCAAGTTACCTTGTGCTATTACTGATAGACACTTTACAGCGGTAAGACCATTCCATCTTTATGAGATATAAAATATTGAAAGCGGTCCCAACAACTTTTTCCAGTTATCCGTATTTATATTTTGTAGATTTTAGTTTTGTTGTTATCTTGTTTAGTGTGGGCTATACCGAGAGATATTCTTATATAGTTGAATATCGAAATATACTCTTATGGTAGGCTGACACTTTGTTCCCGGTGGCCACGACGCCATAGAATTTTGACAGTTTGTGTGTTTTCATATTTCAAGTTTTGTGACCGATAGGTCGATGAAGCGGTTCGGGCCGCGGTCTATCAGAGATGCTTCCTAGTCTGATGGGATCACTCACGTTGTTCACATACGTCCGTCAAAGTCTACCACGGATCAAACGTGGAAGCCGTGGTATTCGGAACACGTCTGTAGCCACGGTAGAAAGAAAACTCCAATTTCAAATCATACTTCTACAAGTAAAATGTTACACTATGTTCCCAGGGCGGGATAGGCAAACGTGACAGACGGTTATTGTCGTGGATGCCGGGCAAGAATTTTTAAAATTTCCACGGTGCGGAGAAACCATATAAAACGATGTAAACGTAATAATACGTATGAACAGAACTTGGTAAACGCTACAAAACGTGACAGAACGTATATTAGGTCGTTGGAAATGGTTCGTAGTGGAACGGGATTCGTACTTATTCCGCGGCAAGTTTGTCGACCTGTGTTCCGTTTTGTCACGGTTCTCACAGCAAGCTAGGATGAACAAAGTCGTTTCATTATGTTTCAATAAAGGTGCTGCAGTCGCTTATCGCGTTGGCCATGATTACCGTGGAACTTAGTGTAAACTAAGCATTATCGGAGCACGAGATATATATTTATCCTCGGCCATCCGTCGTTTCAACCTTTAATGCTATATAAACTCTTGAGTATGACTTGAATGTTTTAAAGCCAGCCACGTTATGTGTGTGTCTAAGTGGAATTGGTAAGAATGACAATACGTACTTGTTAAATAATACTATATCTGGAGTCCAAACAGATTCCGGTCGAATTCTAAATACTTCAATATTGGAATAGTCCGCAGGGTCCCAAGCTAATTGATAATCATACCAATACTGAAATAAATTGAACAATTCATCGGCTTTAGATTAAGATCGCCTACATTATGAGATTCATTTATTGCATGAAAGTGGACATATAACAACTTTCCCAAGAACATATCAAACCACATAATAGTAGGTTTTTATTATATCAATGAATACAATCTGATAATGATAACTTATACGTACTATTTGCAGCCACACATTTGTTTTCATTACTTGCTCCTTTTCGTTCTAAATGAAATAAAACAAAAATAAAAAATAACAGCATACAAGATTCAAACGCAAACTGGTCAAGAAATTAGGAAAACATCTCCCGACTTTTACCAAAGGTTTTAATCTTTTAAACCTTTTAGAACAACGAAAATGTTGAAATTATTTGGCTCTTTATTTCTCCTTTTTTTTTGCTCCTTTCAATTTAGTACATTTCATTGCCAATTTTCGAAGCGACTATCACAATAAAATAACACTGTCGAGAATAAAAAATGAAAAGCAATATATTATCTGAGTGACTCTACATAAACTTAATTGAAATCTAGTTTTATTAAATTTCCGGATATTTCTTTTCCACGAACTCTATAGAATTCCATTCTCAGGTATTGATAAAACATGGAAAACAGATATACTGATAGGCAGGAATTTCGACTGTTCATACGTTGCTTTTGGACCGCCTGTGACTATTTTGTACTCTTCTCATATTAGTCTCTGGTTTTTGTTTGTGCTATTCTGAGACATGAGGCCCCTTATGTTTTCAGTGTTTTATTTTCTATAAATCAAAATTTTTCTCAAATAAAAAAAGATAGCTTGCCAGGCAAGATAAAATACGCCCAGCTTTGGCAGCTTTGATTTTAATCAAAAGATATTTGAGTTCTGACTTCTAGAGTATTTATGAGCTCAAAATTGCGTTAATAAGAACAAGGGCAATAATTCACATTAAATATTTTACGATTTTGTCGATTTTCAAAAGTAGTCATCTGTGGGTAATTATGAACACTCACATTAAGTTTCGTCAAGAATTGTGGCCTGTAGAGTGTTAACAGAACAAAGGCAATAATTCATAATATAATCCCTGGGTGATAACGAACACTCACACCAGGTTTCGTCAAAATCTGTCAAAAATGGTGGCCTGTAGAGTGTTAACGAGCAATTCTAGACGGACGGACACGGGTGACGACAATATGCGTATAAAACAACAACTATTTCATGCAGTACTTAAAAGTTCAAGATAGAAAGTTTACGACTTCAAAATTATCCATATTCACAGGATTCATCCTTGAGTGATGATAAATAATTTTACCAAGGTAACATATGTCCACTGACAGCTGTCAGAAATGATAGTTTTATTACCATTAATACACAATTTTTCATAAAAATGCAAAAGAAATTTTGAGTAGTCAAGGGTTAATACTACAAAAACGTCCACCACTCTTGATTAAGATCTCATCAATTGCAATGTTTAATCCACTTCCATTAAAGATACCTTGCCAGGCAAAATAACATAACAGCTTTGTTTAAAAAAGAACATGGAATTCGGTCAAAATCGTTTAAAAAATTAAATCTTTTACGAGCTAAAAATCAAACACAACAATACAAATACATTTTTATTAATTCATTTCAATAGGGTTGAACAGTGTTTACATGCACAATTTAATTATTTAACATTAACTATATAATATTTTCCGCTTTTACTCACACCAAACCAAGTTTCGTCAAAATCAATAAAAAAAATTATAGCTTCTAAAATGTTTACTAGCTAAAAAAACGTTTTAAAAAACAAGGGCAATGATTCACAGTAAATATTTTTCGATTTTTCGTTGATTTTCAATGAGGTTTATCCTTCGATGATAACGAACACACACACCAGGTTTCTTGAAAATCTATCAAGAATTGTGCCTTCTAAAGTGTTTACAACCTAAAAAATTAACGCGTTTTCAAGAACAAGGGCAATAATTCACATTAAATATTTTTTATCCTTGGGTGATTATATACATTCACAACTAGATTCATCAAAATCTGTCAAGAATTGTACCTTATATAGAGTGTTTACGAGCTAGAAATTGAACGCGTATTTCAAGAACAAGGGCAATAATTCATAGCAAATATCTTTTGATTTTGACGATTTTCAATAGGGTTTATCCTTGGGTGATAACGAGCATTCCCACCAAGTTTCGTGAAAATCCCGTCAATAATTGTGCCTTCTAGAATGTTTACGAGTCAAAAATTGAACGTGTTTTCAAGAACAATGGCAATAGTTTATAATAAATAATTGATTTTGTTTATTTTCAATATGGTTTATCCTTGGGTGATTACGAACACTCACCAGAAGTTTCGTGAGAATCCGCCAAGAATTGTGCCCTGTACAGTGTTTACGAGCAATTGTGGACGGACGGACATGGGTGACGACAATATACGCCCCCCTTCCAATTTCATGTGGGCATATAAAAAAGGTTGAAAATTGTAGCTTCTATTTTTAAGCGTCAAGGGGAATAAAAACCGCTTATGAAAATCGAAATTGACCGATATCTTTGCTATTGCAAAGATCAAACAAAGTTTTTACCAAAATCGATTGAAAATGTGTTTTTACATGTCAAGGGCAATGACTGCACCAAGTTTCATCACATTGGACGCATTTGAACAAAGTCGAGGCAATAACTTAAAAATTGTTCATAAAAAGAGCACCAAATAAGAATTTTTCCGAGATCTGATCATACCAATGATCACACTCAAGTTTGCTCCTGAAAAAAATTGGACTAGTTTTGTCACAGGCAATAACTGTAACATTCATAAAACATGGGCTTGCGGCAAGTTTCGCAAGCGTATACGCCCACCAGCAGCTTGATAAAGAGGTAAATGTTAACTTCAAAACAAAAGCGATATTAAAGTTTTATGAACGCAATATCAGAGTTGTATGCGATAAAAATCATCCCATAATCACTAATTTCAACATCAAATAATCACTAAATTCAATAGTGCACATCTTCATTGTGATAAAAAAAAACCAACGCGATTTCAGAGTTTTACGCGATATCTGAAAAACATCATCGAATCGTCACCAAATTCAATAGTGTACACCTTTAAAATGATATTGACACACATACAAAATATCAAAAGGATCCATGAAGAATTGTAGCCTGTAGGGTTAGCACAAGGTGAATGTAAAGCCAGCCGCACACGGCGAGCAACTAGCTGAGTAAACTGCCACGAGTGACGGTTAGCTCAGCAGATAGCTTACCGTGTGCGGATGTATTTTGACGAAATCCACACCTCTCGAGGCAGCGAGACAAATTTCTATCCTGTTGGATATTTTTTGTCACGCGAGGCAAAAGACTCGCCGTGTGCGGGCAATGCATCTAATTGTCTCGGCAGCGGTTTAATTGCCAGCCAAGAGACCTTGACATTTCAAAAAATATCAGCAGACAGATTACATTTCGGATGATAGATGAGTACGCACATATTATTTTCATATTGCCAAAGTCAAGATAAGGGGAAAACAAGACATAAAAAAAATAACTTGGAGCTACCAGTTTTATTGTTGAAAAAGATATTGACACACAAGTGAATATATACTTTCTTATTATGTATTACAAATAAATTTAACTATCCTCCAGATGAGTGGTCAACAAGACCCAATATGCCAATTTTGTGAGATCAGACATAATTCCTAATCCAAATACCGGTATAGTAACCTCAACGACATTATTTTATAAAGTATCACGTGACGGTAGCGTGTCACATGACGCTCATCGTTTTTGCCATTGGTTGGCAATTTAATCGCTGCCGAGACGATGAGATGCATTGCCCGCACATGGTGAGTCTTTTGCCTCGAGTGACAAAAAATATCAAACAGGATAGAAATTTGTCTCACTGCCTCGAGAGGCGAGAAATTGGTCAAAATACATCCGCACACGGTAAGCTATCTGCTGAGCTAACCGTCACTCGTGGCCGTTTGCTCAGCTAGTTGCTCGCCGTGTGCGGCTGGCTTAAACGGAAGGACAGGGGTAACCACAATATACGCCCATACTTAAGTGTGGTCGTTTAAAAAGTGTGTCAAATTAGAATTCTCGTTGAGACCTCATCAATCTAACTGTATTGGACAAAAAACGTTAGATTGTCACGTAACTCTTTGACGTCGTCAAAGCAAACGTTAGTTGTTCAAGTGAAACTCATACGAGAACGCACCTGACCTAGTTAACCAAAATCCAGGACAGAGGATAATTAGGAGACATTTTAAAGCTGAACTACTTTTCTAAACGGTAAACACACGACGTCGTTGCCACATACTAAACGCGCCTGACCTAGTTAACCAGAATCAGGACACGAGGATAATTAGAAGACATTTTGAAAGCCGATCTACTTTTCTATACCGAAAACGCGTGACGTTGCTAAACAACTAAACAACCCATGACGTCACTTTGTAAACAAAGTAAAACAATCTCTTATACAGAGTTGTCTTCCCTTGCCTTGGCAGTCCAGATTCAATCTCTGTCCATGTCTCAAACAGTAGCAGAGCCTATATAAACGAGCCTGGTCACTCTGATGACGTACAATGGTTTCCTATGGCGACGCCATTTTCATTAAGCGACGGCAGCGCCTCTAGCGGTGGGGTGTAGCTTAGCACAACAAACAGTCTGCCGACATCGCTAAATGTCGTAATTCGGAAAGCCCTTGCCCTGTCCCCAAATTGTTCTGAATAAAACTGCTTAAAACTTAAGTCCTACACCAGCATGTGGCTACACTCTCGTGTAATCATGACGATCATTTTTTAAGTTTAACCTTTGTTGGAAACCCTATAAAATCTACCAATTTTTGTTTAGATTGGCAAAATTATAGAATAGGTCTAGGCCTTTATATTTATAGGCCTATTTGTCGGAAAGTCGAATTTTACCAAAGCGAATCAAAAGATCGGTTTCGAAATAGTAAGGATAATTTAGAATGTTTTAGTAATAGATATGAAAAAAGATAGTGGACCACGGCCAAATACGCCTAACGAAAAAGTCTTTAATTTAATCAGGATAAAACTCAAACCTTTCGATTTAGGTCCAATAACATCCATTTTAAGTTTCAACAAAATTGGTTGAAAACTTAGATAGTAATAGCATATTCAAGACTTTGGGGCAAGGGCAATAACTCTGCTACTAACGGTCAAAAAAAGATCAAATTCGAACTTAATCTTTGTTTTCTAAATATGTAAATACATACTGAATTTCATTTGATTCCATCAAAAATTCTAGTTTTTAGAGCGCTTACAAGCAATTGATGTTTATAGAAGCACTTACTGTAGAGAGGTTAAAGGGCGAAAACTCCTCATAACTGATGAAAGAGGCCTAAATTTTCAAAAAAGCTTTAATTTATTCAGAAAAAAATAAAACTTTCTCAAACCTTTCGATTTAAGTCCAATAACATCCATTTTAAGTTTCATCAAAATCGGTTGAAAACTAAGAGAGTAATTGCATACTTAAGATTTGGGGCAAGGGCAATAACTCTGCTTCTAACGATCGAAAATAGCTCAAATTCAAACTTGATCTTTGTTTTGTGAATATGTATACACATATCAAATTTCATTTGATTCCGTCAAAAACTCTAGTGTTTAGAGCGTTTACAAGCAAATGTTGATGGACAGACCTACGGATTTGGGGCAAGGGCAATAACTCTGCTTCTAACGATCGAAAATAGCTCAAATTCGAACTTGATCTTCGTTGTATGAATATGTATACGCATATCAAATTTCATTTGATTCCGTCAAAAACTCTAGTTTTTAGAGCGTTTACGAGCAAATGTTGACGGACGGACCGACGGACGGACGGACAGGGGTACCGACAATATACGTCCTCATAGAGAGATGAGGGCGTATAATTACATAAGTTACATGGATTCAAATCGACCTAGAGGGACAGCACCAAAGATATTCCCGAAAATGTCTGTGCTCGGTCATTATTGGTTAAAACGAACAAGGTAATGCAGGTTAGTTTATGAGATGAAGGCCTAATAGTGGTGATTTAATCATTAAAATTGTAAACCCAGAATTTGAAATATCTTTGAAAGATATGTACAAGCCAACCTGAAAATATTGAATGTAATATGATGCATCCAGACAGCTTTTAAATAAGTGGCCAAGTAGGAAAGCTTTAGTGGAAATAAAATTAGGAGGATAGGCAAATGTCATGCAGTGTGCAATAAGGGAAATTTTACCAGGACACTAACATGGGCATAATCTTGTTTTTGCTTTCTAACAGTCACTATAGATCTTTACAGTTTACAGTTTGTAGGTAGCATACAAGGCCGCTGTTAATTGTCACATCCGTCGAACAACTTTATACAGACACAGCCCACTTTGTAAGGGAAAACCGGTTTGAAAAATTTGATGGTTTTAACTCATGCTACGATTGATTCCTGGAATTGATAGCCAGCTAGCATGTAAATAATTTTGCGACTCCCGAAATAAAAAAATTATATTTTTATTTGAAAAAATAGACACACTTATACAAACTCATTTTTATTTCTGCTTTAACTCTTAAACAACTATAATACTCTTACAAATACATGATTACTGTGTCCTAGCTAAGGATTGATGAAAAACACTTTCAATTTTCAAGAGAGAAATTTTTCATTGATTATTTCCTCTTCACCTGAGGTGTTAAACTACTGTATACTGTCCTTTCATGTTGGTGCAACCTAGATAAAATTACACTTGCTTCACCAACCAGCAGTTCCATTGTATTCAGATTTTGGAGTAGTCATATGGTACATGTATACAATATGGTTGCTTTGTTGATTAGACTTTCTCTTTCAGCGAATTTCAACCTTGGTCATTAACTGTAATAAAATCAAAATTTTCAAGTTATTATACTTTTATACATGACTTTTATCACAGACTTCTACACAGATATCTGTACATGTATGTACTTGAATTTGAAAGATAGGTATGTGTGAAATTCTCACCTGAAGTTCACAAATTATCTTTTTTTATTCACAGATTCAACCTGACCTCACCCATACTCATCCTTGCACAATCACACCACTTTTTTTTTCAAATATCTTTAACTTACCTCATTATTTCAGATGGATGCCTGGTCGATGCCTTCCTATAAGAAGCAAACATTCTTCAATATTTCTTCATGCAACTTAAAAAAAGTTAATGTGTGTTCATTCCAGCATAATAATATGTTAAGGTATAAACTTAGGCAGCCAAAAAAACTCTAAAAATAAAATTACATAATTAATACTGTGTAAAGTTCTACTTTATATTTAGTTGTAGGCCCTATGTTCTATGTTTTGCACCTGTTTTAGCTAAGGATGGAAGGTAAACACCTTGCAATGTTCAAAGAGGAAATTGATTTCAGTGATGATTTCCTCTTGAATTTCATACTGCATGGTAGTCAATTGAATGCCATGCGTCTTAGAATGCATTTGTATCCATGAAAATATAAGTTTTGAAAATTTGCAATATGACATAAAATGAACTTCCATTCCAGAACTAGAATCCTAGAAACTTCATGTGAATGTGAATTTTTTTTAACAGATGTCATTTTCATCAACCCAAAGACAATCTTAGACTTTTAGCACTATTTTGAGCTTAATATTTCAATTCATAAAAAAATAATAGACAAGATAAAGATCTCAATAGGCCTATGCCATTTTATGGCCAGAGATTTTTTTTGTAAACACAATCCTTGAATCAGGCTTTCTAACCAGCACCTATAGCCGTCAGTATCAATCAAGTTATTGTGAAGTATTGCCAATCCCGAGTCCTTTTAATAAAAGTGAAAACATACCTGACATGTTCTTTGTTCGTGTGAAACCTTCAAACGCAAAACAAACATTTCCTTGACCCAAACTGTGAAAGACGCCATGCCATCACTGTCAAGAGTTACACCCTACCACTAGGGGCGCTGCGGTCTGTTTTAAAATGGCCGAAGGTGAGTGACCAGGCTCGTTTATATAGGCTCTGACAGTAGTCATAAAACACGTGATTATGTTCCTATTTTGTGTTGACAACTTCATCAAGACTGTATTCTCCTCCATGACGTTTTCTCGGATGAATATTTATAACAAATTACTCAAACATGAGATAACGTTACACAAAAATATAGTCCTTACATTTAAACTGTTTGAAAATTGTATTTCATCTTAAATGAAATAATATTTCATGCTTTTACTAAAACAATGTGGGAATAAAGACACGGAAAGCGTTTAAAAAACAAAATATAGAGCATAAAGGTGTTTTACAAGAATCTTGTAAAACGCTGAGACAGTGACAGAGGTGTAATCTGGACCGCAGGGGAAACAACAATCTCTTACACAGAGTTGTCTTCCCTAGCTTTGGCAGTCCAGATTCAATCTCTGTCACCTACTCAAAAAATAGTCATATTTTGTGTTGACAACTTCATCAAGTCTGCATTCTTCTCTATGACGTCATCTAAATAATGACGTTTTCTCGGATGAATACCTATAACAAATTACTCAAACATGAGATAGCGTTACACAAAAATATAGTCCTTGCAGTTAAACTGTTTGAAAATTGTATTTAATCTCAAATGAAATAATATTTCATGCTTTTACTAGAACAATGTGGGAATAAAGACACAGAAAGTGTTTAAAAAGCAAAATATAGAGCATAAAGGTGTTTTACAAGAATCTTGTAAAACCGCTGAGACAGTGACAGAGGTGAAATCTGGACCGAAGGGGAAACAACTCTGTATGAGAGATTGGGGAAACAACTCTGTATGAGAGATTGAAAGTAAAAGTGAAAGACGCATCAGAAAATGTCGTGTCGTTCTTCAATCTCTTATACAGAGTTGTCTTCCCTTGCCTTGAAGTCCAGATTCAATCTCTGTCTCAAAAAGTAGTCCTAAAACACGTGATCATGTTCCTATTTTGTTTTGACAACTTCATCAAGACCTCATTCTCCTCTATGACGCCATCTAAATAACGATGTTTTCTCGGATGAATACGTGTATACCGAATTACTAAAACATGAGATAACGTTACACAAAAATATAGTCCTTACATTTAAACTGTTTGAAAATTATATATATTATGCTATTACTAAGTAAATGTGCGAATAAAGAAACGTAATGCCTCCACTCCACACACGCTACGAATCCCGCGAATAGCTACGAATTGATGAATCGTAGGATTCTTGGAAATTCGTGGAAATTCGTGGTAATTTGTGAGGATTCGTTGACTTTCGAAAATTAATTTTCAAAATCGTCACGTTCTACGTTTCTGGTACGATAGAGTTCAGAATATTCGTGCGATTCGGTTCCAATCGTTAAAATATTGTCAAGAATGCACTGCGTTTTATAAGAATCGATTACAAATACTTCAAGAACGTTATTTGCTTTGTATCTGTTTCGTGCGATTCGTGACGGATTCCTAGCCGATAAGCCTAACATTATATTAAGATGCACAAGAATGCACCACGAAATAGTTAAGAACTAACTACGATTTTGGAATCGGAGAGTTCGTGGTCAAAACTTTGGACGGGCTCAAAATGTGTACGAATTTCAGATGACTCAAGAATTGGAAGAACTGACTACGAATATATATCAATCAGTTAAGAATTTTCCGAAGTGATTACGAATCCAAAATATGATCAAATTCACAGTTCAAAATTTTTGCGACGAATTCCCGATAGCACAAGAATTAAAAGAACTTACTACGAATAAGTACTAACCTATATGAGAACTTTGTGAAATGGTACGAATCCTACGATTATTCAATTCGTGGCTATTCGCTGATTCGTAGCGTGTGTGGAGTGAGGGCATTAAGCGTTTAAAAAGCAAAATATAGAGCATAAAGGTGAATCTTGTAAAACGCTGAGAAGTTTACAGAGGTGTAATCTGGACTGAAGGGGAAGACAACTCTGTATGAGAGATTGGTCGTTCTTACGTCCTGGTTAGCTAGGTCCAAGGTAAGAGCTGAAAAATCAAGCTTTTTCTATAGCCTGTTGGTAAAACAGTGGCACAGTCATCTCCATGGTACACATAGTCCATATCGTAAGTGCTGTGAATTGTTCTGTCGTTGGGATTACATCGTAATAAGACAGCTTTTTAACCTGTTGGCAGAGGGAATGTTTTCCCAGGAACACAGCTTAAAGCTACACCGAGAATGGTGCTCTTTATTGCGTTTACATGGTTAACGACAATATACACTTTTCATATGGGCGTATACTAATTAACCAATAGTAATTATAAGATCAAATTTTAGGGGGATTTATTGAACTTTAATTAATTAAAAAAAAGTTACAGAACAGCTTAACTTTTTCCAAATTAAGATGCTTTAAACACAATTAAACTTTATCTTACCACATTGATAATCTGACTCAGTGCCAATGAAAAGTTGACAAGCAACGATTGCGACACGTTTTCCACTGGGCGGATCAATGGGTTATAACCTGTTTTCTCTAGGAGATCATATACTAATCTCCCTTCATCTCTACCTATAAAATAAAAAATGCACCAAATTAGAAAGCCTAATTATTTTCAAGGTATGTCTAGTTAAGGGCAATAGTTTTATATCATTATTATTTTATAATTTGTATATCATCTGTTGTTTTTATATATTAGTTCAGTGTCAAATCATGAAAACTAATTGATTTTGTTGTGTGTTTTAACGAATTAACCATGTATTCTTAATCATAATATGATATTATCAATATATTCTTATTGAATATAATTTTTTAACATTCATAAAATGTACTTTTTGATCTTTCTTGATTGGCCACTCGGTTGGTTATTCTATTCTTCTTATTTATCAAGTTAGATAGTAAATTATACATATGTCAGATACACTAGTATTTTTCCAAATCAATAGATTACCTCCATTTTATATTCATATCAGTATATGATTAGTATAATATTAGCATTTTCATATTTATTTTCATAAATTTTCATTATTAAAAATAAGGAAACCCACCTATAAATATGTGAGCGAGTAAATTTTGAAGTATCATATTGTTATTTAAGTTATTTATCTATAGATTGGGGCCTTCTTACCAAATCAACAAACTTAATAGCATTGGCATGTGCAGAAGAGGAGCAAGAAAAGCTGTATTATATACAACATTATTGCTGTCACATGGAAATAAATGAAATGCAACTATGCATTAATGAGGAATGCCATTCATTTTTTGACTGTTCTAAATGGAATTAAATGACAAAGCAAAGTATTAAGAATTAGAATTTTTGAGCTTCTTTGAAAATTTTGGTTTAAAATGTTTTTGAAAAAAATATTAAAAAATAGCGATGGCCATCGTTATACGCCCACTTTTATAAGTCAAGTTTCATATAAAATCTATTCTGTTTCTCTTTTACATATTCCTTGATTTAAAATCATGGGTTTACGTTTCCTGGAAAAAAAACAAAATATATTAGCCTACTGAAACATGGGTATCAAGTATGTAAAGGTTCCATCCTAAAATGAATGAGAACAGTCACACCAAGTTTCCTCCAAATCCATCGATAAAAACAACTGTATATTGTATCCACATATTTCCAAAGAGCAGGGGAACTAAGTCATTAAGACGATTTGTCTGATTTTCAGTTGGATAAATCCTTGGGTGATTATGTACATTTACAATAACTTTCATCAATATCCATGAAGAAACTCCGCTCCCTATCCGCTCACAACTTTGAGGTACATGCTAAAATAATTGACACGTTTTAATGAACAAGGGAAATAACTCATAAAATATTTTGCGATGTTTCTGATTTTTAATATGGTTTATCTATAGGTCATAACAAACACTCGCACCAAGTTTCATCAAAATCAATCAAGAAACCAGATCTCTATCATGTCCACAACATATTTTTAAAAACAAGGGCAAAAACCTAACAAATATTTTTTGATCTGTCTGATTTTCGATAAGGTTTATCCATGGATAATTACAAACATTCACACCAAGATTCATCGAAATCTATCAAGAAACCACAACATTTTCTCAAAAGCAAGGGCAATAACCCATCAAATATTTTTCGATTTGTCTGATTTTCAAAAGGGTTCATCCTTGGGTTATTAGAAACACTCACAAGTTTCATCATAATCCATTAAGAAACCAGCTCTCTATCGTGTCTACATTGTGAATTGTACATTTCCAAGATATGGCTGAAATAATCCCCTCCCCCACCCCCTCCCTTTTCATCACTTGCTTTTGTTCTACCCATTGTTCCCCCCCCCCCCCATTTACCCCGGCTACAATTCCGAAAGGATTCATGTCGGTATTTCACAACAGAACTAGCTTTGACTCCTTCTGCGTCAACCTGGTCAAGGCGGCTCTTAATGAGAAGACTGATAATGATTTAGTTTCTCAAGTCAGGGCTATTGTGGCGATGAACGTCATCAACTTTGATGATCCAGAAACCAAACCAAAGAGGAAGAGGTCGCAGAGCACAAACTCTCCGAAAACTGACGCTGCTGATCATTCACGCATGTCACGCATGTCACGCAAGATAAAAGTGGTATCCGCGGAAGATCAGTCTCGCCAGTCCAGGAGCACACATAGAAGTATAACTAAACCAACGAGCAGACAAGACAAATCGCTCCAGCTCCAAGAGCAACTGTCTCGGCCACGGAGATGGATACAGAGGTATTCGTAGAACCCCTAACTCCGTGTTAAAATAATTCTGCCCATAAGTCATTAATTTTTTTTCATTTAATTTCAGGTTTATGCAGCTGAATTTAAATGGTTTGAAGCCACGCAAGTAGCAACTAGTAAAGCCAATACATGGAAAGCAGCACGATGCTGTCTTCCTCCAAGAATCCAAGATCGGTTTGAAGAATAAAGACCCCATTCAAAGGTTATAAACGCATCAGACAAGACAGACCTAATGCTCTCACTGGTCACGGTGGAGGTCTTGTTATCTACGTCAGAAATTAATGGTATAGCCTACAGTGAGATTCATCTGAAAACCAAAGCTCCTTTAGAGGCACAGGTGGAATCCTTTAGCAACAAGTCAAAGGTTTTTTCTATCATTAATATTAATCGTCCAGAAGTCAAAAGCACTCATCAGCAATTCAGCGAATATCAGTATGTCTACGACCAGTTACCCGGGGACCGACAATATTCTGTTCGGCGATTTCAATGCCAAACACGTATTGTGGGGATCGCCGTTAACTGACAACAAAGGAAGACAAGTTGCTGACTTCATTGAGGCCAATGACTTGGTATGCTTAAATGATGGTAATATAACTTATGTTGGTGCCCTGGCTCCACTTGGTTCGCATCTCGATCTCACTCTTGTAAGCACTAGCTTGGCCAAAAGATAAAGTTGGGAGGTAACCAGTGAGACCTTGGGTAGTGACTATGTTCTGATTGAGACTACGCTAGCATGTGATGTTGTGAGAGAAGAGGTGATCTTTCAAGGCAAATGGAGAAGGCTAACTTGGATTTCTATAGGCGTCATTTCACACGTCCCAAGCTAGATCTAGCAAGAGACGAGAACGTCATTACTGAAGCTGCTACGGGTTCCATTCCCAGGCCTGATGGCCCGATGAACTCCAGACTGCCGTAGATCTCTACGTCGGTTCCAGAGGAAATCGAACACAACCACTAAGGCAGATTATTTGGCGGTCAAGGATACTACAGCTGCTTTGTTGCAAGAATCACAAACAAAGCACTGGAAGCAGTTACTTACGATCTTCCTGGGACAAAATTAGCTCTATGCTTGGTAAAAAGACTGTAACTTCCATCCCAACTTTATGTTACAGAATGCAGCAATGAAGGAAAGGCCAATTTGTTAGCCAAGTGTTATGCTGACGGCAGTTCTGACAACAACCATACCACTGAATTTCTGAAGAACAAGAAGGCCTTCTACACCAACCACACTCCAATTCACCACTCAGCAATAGAAGACGAAATTGATAAAAACGCTCCGTTCACCCTCGACGAACTGAAGAACGCACTACACAATAAGGACAGCGCCTCTGGTGAAGACAACATCAAGTACAGCATGTTAAAGGAGTTACTAATGGAAGCCTCTATAGTTCTACTAGAATTATTCAACACAACATTTGACACGATGATCAATAATAGACTTGGATACCACTGTGAACTAAATGGTCTCATCGATCCTAACCAAAGCGGCTACAGAGAGAAGCGTTCAACAATTGATCAAATCGTTCGACTCCAACATGACATCGCTGCCCAAGTCGGAAGGAAGAACTACAGTTTTCAGTGCAGTATTTTTGGATTTATCCAAAGCCTTTGACTTAGTATGGGTCGATGGTTTACTTTTTAAACTTCATAAACTACATTAGGGGTAGCATGTTCCGTTAGATCCAATAATTCTTAAGGGATCGCCAGATACAAGTGAACGTCGTTAATTTACTTTACTTATGTATGGCGTCCCACAAGAATCAGTTCTTGGTTCTCTACTATCTCGGCTAATACATCGACTGTTGAAAACATAATAAAAAACTGTAATCTTGGATATCATTTATACGCCGATGACAACCAATTATATTTATCTTTAAACCAACTGAATGAATGTGAGCAGCTAGGTAATCTTGAACAATGTGTGGAGCAGATAAGATTTTGGATGAAGAATAATTTCTTAAAACTAAATAAGATAAGACAGAACTATTGAAATGGGAACTAGAAACAACTAGGCGAACACGTCAATTCAGATAATATCGGCGAATAAAACGTGTCATACTCACAATCTGTTCGGAATCTTGGTGTATTTTTAATAACAATCTGTCGATGGACTCTATATTTATTATATCTGTAAAACTACTAACTTTCATTTGTATAATATTGGTAAACTTAGGACATGATCAATAATGATACCGATAAGTTGCTTGTGAATTCTCTTTTTACTTCCAGATTAGATTATAGTAATTCTCTTTTATTTAATATCACTAAGGACCAACTTTACCAACTTCAAAAAATTTAGAACAAAGCAACCAGAATAGTATCAAGAAATAAGCTCCGTGAAAAAAAACCCAGTAAATGTGCTTTGTCATATGCTGCGCCCTTTTTATGGAATAATTTACCTGCTAATCTCAGAAATGTTGTCACCTTGCCATCTTTTAAAAAACAACTTAAAACTGAATTATTTATACAGTAATATTCTTAATCCTTGTAAGACATTTAGAAGTATCACAGCACATTAAGAAATAACAGTTTTTATGGATATAGACTTCTATTTATTATTGAACACAACGTTTCATTACACATACAGGATCTTTGATAACGTTACCTGTATGTGTAATTAAACGTTGTGTTCAATAACTGTTATTTCTTAAAGTATTATTCTTAATGTATGTTATTGCTTGTAATGATAAATTATGTTGATAGGTCTTGAAGATTCATTGTTTGTTTGTTTTATGTGTATATATGTTATGTTGATTTGTAATATGCCATATTGTACAACAGCACCATAGATCAGCAATTGTTGGATTATAGGCGCTACAGAAATAAATTATTATTATTATTAATTTTATCAGTGAGAAGCACTCAATGGAGAATGGCACCCCTCAAGGTTCTGTTATCTTCAGCATCATGATTAACGATTTAGTCCAGGACTAAGTGCAGTTTAAGGGCCACTCGGTTAGCACGGCCTTATATGCTGGTGATAGTTCTATATGGACAGGTCACAATAACCTCAACACTGTGAAATCTCGTATGCAAACGGCTCTGAACCAAGTTGCCAAATGGGCAAACGACTGGGGTTTCATTATTTCGGAAGCTAAAACCGTCGGGCTGTTTTGTAGCAGAAGGAAGGATCATGATGGGTAAAATGATCTCTGGAACTCTTGATATCAAGGTTAGGGTTAGGTCTAGTGTTATATAATAAAAGTTCCAAATGGAACAATTATTACATAACAAATGTCCTTTGGAACAGTTATTGTAGTGGAACGTATATATAGTCACAGAGTACCAACAAGAATGAGAATCTGCATACGCCGACCATTTGAAGATCTACACTGATGGTTCCAAGAGCAATACAGCAACTTACAGGTTACAGTTTGTGTATCCCAGCAAAAGGCATCAGCATTAGTAAAAGAATCCCTCCTCACTGCTCACAGCAGAACTTCTTGCCACCAAGGATGCAGTAGCTTGGCTATGCTTGCATCACACGGCGCATGCCGTAATTTTATCCAGATAAAACTAGCATGGATCCCGTCACATGTATATATCCCAGGGAATAACCAAGGAAAGTCTTGAGTCTGAATGACATCGAGCCTGTAGGATATTCCTACTCGGAGTTCCGCAGTATCGTGTCGCCTAGGGTCAATCAGAAATGGGCTAACACGTTAAGGATTAAGGAACCTCAACACCGCTAGATACCAAACCAAACCATCCATCCATAGCCATCTGTAAACTGGTAACAAGACTCCGCACCAACACCGTACTACGAGACCAAAACTTCACCGCCATTAAATTTCGATATGGCCAAGTCGCCACCAATTAAAGTTAATTAAAAAAGGGACAATACAGGCCTTTATTTGTGTGTTTCGAGGATAAGACATATTGTTATCTACATATATTTTAATTGTGTTGGAGTATGTATATTTTGGAAATGAATTGCATGGAGTTTTACGTCCTACTTTTCTGCACCTATATGGGCTAATTGAGGACGGGGTATGTATATTTTGGGAAACCAATGGTAACTTTATAAATCAAGAAAAATAGTACCAAACGAAACAATAAGTATTTTTGGCTCTAGACCAGAGAGAAAAAATGCTAAAAATGCTGACGTAAATAGGTATTTTTTGTACTCATACCTGGGTAATTAAGATGTAGTGGATTGACTTATACGGCAAACAAAAACTTGGCACTTACAAATATATCTGCATTTAATTTCTTCTGAGAAAGCTATGATGGCAATATGGATGTAACAAATGGAAGTGCATTGCATTGACTTACCTGCTAGACAGACCCATTGGACTAATACTTGCTAGTTCCCGACTGAATATTGAGTGAAACCTCTCTGATCAGGAAAATGTTTAATCGGTTAGAGTATTAAATTTAAAAAAAGACCAAATGCGAACCATCTAAACCGGTATACATAACTCGAACTCCACCTCCCCCAGTTTGGCAATACATTGGTAGCATTAAAGTGGCACAGGCTTCATTTTCGTGGGTCGATTTTTCCAAGTCTTAGAAACGGGGACTTTTAGTTCAGCAATTTAGTACTGGTTATCACAACTCACCATTGAAATTGTAGTCTTCAAATCCATGTGCATCCATAATTATTAGCATTTGAAAGTTATAATGCCCTACTACACATTAGCGATACTATGCAATATATAGAAAAGTCATCTTTAGAAATAGAAGGAGAAATGTCTAATTTAAGGTATATTTGAAGGAAATATGCAATTTTCGTGCATTTCTAGTGCCTCTGAAGGATACTTAAGTATATTCAAGACCCAAATCAACCAATAAAAATGAAGACTGGTCCCCTTTAATGAAACAATCATATGAAAAGTGAATAGATTGTAATATAATATAATGTATATTGTGCCAGTTAGATATAAATACATTATTCAATAACACCTTCATGTCATTATCCCATCAATATAGCATCAGTCTACTTCAGTCAATTGTTAATTCAACATAGACGGTTTCAAAGCAAAATACACCTAGCACAAGTTTATTTTTTCCTTTTCTTTTGATCCACCTAAATAAATTCGATAAATAACTAGCATTCATTCATGAAAGTGTAATAAATATACACCATATGCCGACAAGTAACATATTGCACAAACATAAGGGTCAGTTAACTGAATTTTTAAAATCGATAAAGATTAACAATTTCATAGTGACAAATTTGTTCAAGATTGAAGGCTATTGTATTACACATTTTACTGAAAACTAGTCAATATTTCGTCAAATATGATATCCGAATCACAGTTTGAATGTCACTTATTGTATCAAAAGCAAGTACGTCGTATATGAAACGGTAAAAAAAGGACGCCCTTACACATATACGTAGTCAGAATTGTTTACGTCGAACGAGTGGGAAACTGTGTACGATTCGCAAATAGAATCGTCACATATTCGTACTTTGCATACGTATGTCAGAAAAACAATTACCGACGGAATTACCACTACCATGTAAATTCTTAAAAAGAAATAACAATCACAACCTTAAGCCTTTCGAAAAATAACTTTGCGTTTAGACATTTGTTGAATGAAATTTGTTTGATAACATTTGTTACTACATGCTTGTCAGTAGAAATTTGCTGTTATTGAATTTCTATTTCAGAAATATGACTACATTTGAATTTGTTCAATAAAAGTTGATTTTTTTTCTTATGACTAATTTAAAGTTCACTTGTAGATTGTGGCTTATAAAATTTTAAATTTTGAATACAAATGTTCAGTTAAGCCTACAAATGAAGAAATTACAAATTGTAATTGAACATTAACGGTTCACCACATAAACAATGCTAAAACAATAATTAAGAATTAAGAACAAAGAATTTGATCCGTTTCTTCTTTCACAGTTCTCACTTTCCCGTGATATTTTCTAATATAGACTAGCTGGGTTGGTATCAGGTCCGTTCGCCTTATTACTCGTTCGCCCTGGGTGCGTTCACCCCTATGTTATATGACATATAAGCAATAAGTATATTGTATTGTATTGCTTTATTACCATATACATAGTACATAGGTTTTAACAATATATATTAATAAAAAAGAAAAGAAAAATCTATATTTTACAAGGATAACAACTTAGGTTCCTTGCGGATCCTTTCTCCCAGCTGGTCCTTAGCCAAACCTCTTGGCATTGATCTTTCCCGGATTATCCGTACCCATTTACAGCTGGGTGGACTGGAATTATAAGTGAAGATGATTTATTCAAGGTCATCGGACTATCACACCCTGATCGAGAACCGAACTCTCAAACATAACGACCTTCATTTGCTCGTATCCACCCAAGACGTCATGCTTATCAAGAACGACGCGCTAACCACTGTGCTATAGAACCTCAATTAATACAAATAATTTTGCAAGATGGCGGAGGACGTTTCAATGATACATCGTTTTCTCGGTATTTTTATTATCTA
This sequence comes from Lottia scabra, assembly GCA_029955415.1. Classification (NCBI taxonomy): domain Eukaryota; kingdom Metazoa; phylum Mollusca; class Gastropoda; family Lottiidae; genus Lottia; species Lottia scabra. The sequence continues at coordinate 6,225,165 of JARJEI010000002.1, read as the reverse complement.
GAACTTTACAATTTTCTGAATCTAACAACTCAATAAACTTATACATAGATGGTCTAGCCCAAAAATATGTTTTGATATATTTTACTCTTAAAAAGTTATAAAATGGACAGCATAGTAAAAAATGATACTCGTCTTCTATTGCATACTGATTACAATAACAACATATTCTGTCAGCTGATGATGTTCATGTATCTTCCTGTTTCAATTGCAAGACAATGAGAGCTTAAGCGGAATTTACAAATAGATTTTTTTTTATACAAGATTGGTTTTTATACGCCCACACGATAGTATGGGCGTATATTGTGGTTACCCCTGTCGGTCCGTCCGTCCGTCGGTCCGTCCGTCCGTCCGTCGGTCCGTCCGTCCGTTCACATTTACCTCGTGCTCACTCTACAGACTACAATTCTTCATGGATCCTTTTGATATTTTATATGTGTGTCAATATCATTATGAAGATGTGCACTATTGAATTTGGTGATGATTCGATGATTTTCTTCCGAGATATCGCGTAAAACTCTGATATCGCGTTTGTTTTTTTGCTCGTGCTCACTCTACAGGCAACAATTTTTTATGGATCCTTTTGATATTTTGTATGTGTGTCCATATTATTATGAAGATGTGCACTATTGAATTTGGTGATGATTCGATGATTTTCTTCCGAGATATCGCGTAAAACTCTGATATCGCGTTTGTTTTTTTGCTCGTGCTCACTCTACAGGCAACAATTCTTTATGGATCCTTTTGATATTTTGTATGTGTGTCAATATTATTATGAAGATGTGCACTATTGAATTTGGTGATGATTCAATGATTTTCTTTCGAGATATCGCGTTTGTTTTTTTTTTGCTCGTGCTCACTCTACAGGCTAGAATTTTTCATGGATCCTTTTGATAATTTGTATGTGTGTCAATATTATTATGAAGATGTGCACCATTGAATTTGGTGATTTTTCGATGATTTTCTTTCGAGATATCGCGTTTGTTTTTTTTTTGCTCGTGCTCACTCTACATGCTAGAATTTTTCATGGATCCTTTTGATAATTAGTATGTGTGTCAATATTATTATGAAGATGTGCACTATTGAATTTGGTGATGATTCGATGATTTTCTTTCGAGATATCGCGTTTTTTTTTTTCTCGTGCTCACTCTACAGGCTACAATTCTCCATGGATCCTTTAGATATTTTGTATGTGTTTCAATATCATTATGAATATGTGCACTATTGAATTTAATGACGATGCGATAATTTTTATCGCATAAAACTCTGATATCGCGTTTGTTTTGGTGTTCACATTTACCTCTTTATCAAGCTGCTGGTGGGCGTATACGCTTGCGAGACTTGCCGCAAGCCTATGTTTTCAAATAATATTGCAATGATTTGGGGTTGACATTAAGTTGAAGATACGTAAGACATCTAGATGATGAGGTAATTTGCTCATGGAGACATTGATAATACACATCATTTATTTTCATATATATTTCACTTAAGAACTTCTTTTTGTGTGACATGCTGTTGTTCCCACACATAAGAAAAACCGAGGTCTCCCAGTGTATGTTTTATAAAATCTATCCATGGGCTATAGCTCCTAGAAAGGAGAAGTTACTTAAGCATATCGTATCGACGTACTCAACAGTTTGAACCAATATTTTATAAGTTTATATTTTCTTAATGCAAAGAAAGGTATTCTTCCTAGTTCAGAATATACAGTACGGTTATTTGTTGACGTTTTTTTTATCAATATTGAAATTATTTTCCTGAATTTTTCGTTGCAATATGAAGCATGCCTTATCGCCTTGAGATGCTATTGTTTTTTTTTAGTTAAAGCAGGTTTACAATTATAATTAATTACTACTCCTAAATAATTGAAACTGTTCACAGTTTCGATAATCATATCATTAATTTTCCATACATATGTTTGCTTTATATTTTTACCTCTTCTAATCACAATTATTTTAGTTTTACTGACATTTACATTTAAATTATTCGTGACACAATAATTACGTATGACATCTAACATATTTTGTAAGTTTTCAGGAGTTTCGCTAAGAAAAACAGTGTCGTCTGCATACATTATAAAATACAATAATAACACTAGAACTGTACAGTTGACAGTACTGGTGCAGGGCGGGTTACGACATACAGGTACGACAATATTCGATTGCGTATGCACTGTACTGATAAATCAATACGCGAGAAAAGTCGTTCAGAAACAGGAAAAATTAACTAAGTGAATTGAGTCTAAAGTTATCTATTTTTAATGTTTTCGGAGAGTTATAAAATCGGAAGTAGAAGACTGAGGTCAATGTATCATATGATAGCCAACGTCAACGACCTTTCATCTATCAAAGATCTAGGTCATTGAAAGTCAAGGTCACGAAATATACGCCTTCAAATTTTGTAAAAATTCAATTCAAATCCACTTCTGTTGTTTTTGTCTAATTTGTTAGGTCTTTCATTAGTAAAATTATCTGAATAAAAATCGACGAATCTTAAGAAAATCAAAATGGCGGCCAAAGTTACACTTACGATCTGAATTTTAAAGTCGGCCGAGATACAGCGTTGGCTAAAGATTGACATATTAATTACATCGGAAGTTCGCATTTTTAAGTTTGACCCAATTTTGCAAGAAAACCAGAAGTGATGCAAGAATTTTAACAATATAACCGTGTTAACATTAATGACATGTCTCTGCACGTAAAATTTCAGACCAAAATGACAAAAACTAAAAAAAAAACTAGAACCATGAATCGGTTCCGAGGCAGTTCGCATCCAATCTAATTAAAATTATATTACATTTCGTTTCGGTTATTTTTTGATTGTCGACTCCATGTAATCTAAAGACTTGTATAAGGAGGTCATCTTCAAGTGACGAAAATTTCAGCCAATCAAAAACTACCTTCAAGATCGCGGGTCTATGCATTGATATGCATTGTGGGAAAATTATGACGCAATACAAAATATTCAAATAAAAACGGTGTTCTGATTGGCAGAGGGGTGGCACGTGCTATAAATAGCTTATTCGTAACCAGAAGATGACCTCCTTATACAAGACTTTAGATTACATGGAGTTGACAATTAAAAAATAACCGAAACGAAATGTAATCTAATTTTAATTAGATTGGTTCGCATCCGACCTATTCCATGGGTGAAACGTTGCATTTTTTGATCCGTGGTGCAACCGTCATCTTTTTTTTTATTGTTGAGCGATAAATAGAAAAACCAGTTCATGTGTAGAGAAAAGTAGAATTACCAGCAATGTTCGGTAGTAAAAAGTCATCTGATTAAAGAATTTGATGTTGCTATTTACATGTATATACATTTTGTTATACATCACTGGAAAGAATAAAAATCAAAGACATTTGCAAAAAAGTACACATTGAAGAACCAATTCTCAACAAAGAAATGACAACAGGAAACGATACACAAACCTTTCAAACTTTGCAATAAAGCTCGTAAGTTATCATTTCAACATAATATGAATCAAGCAAAAAAAGAATATATATATATTATTGTTTTTTGAAAACATTTCAATGGTCAACGTTTGTATACATGCAATTTTAAAACTTTTTTTTATAATAAATGACAGAACAAGACTTTTAGAATGGAATTTCTTCTTTTTGACATTGTATCGTTATATTATATTACATTTAGAATGTTGTTTCATTTTTAGTGACACAATTTAATACTTAAAATAATACAAAAAACCGCACAATTACATTGTATGAAAGTACATTGATGATATACGTATCGCCAAAGTTCATTGGTATCCCGTATCGACCAAAAACATGTTGATTCAATTGCGATTTGAAGGGAGAAAACTTCATTTTAACATGCAAGCCACAAAAATGAAAGAAAGTTTCAAATTTCAAAAGGCGCAATTTGCATTTAAATACATTGTGTTGTATATCTTTTGAAAGAACAGGTCTAGCATAGTAAGATTGTAAAATAATTCGCGACGTTTGTCAATTGGGTCACATGACATAGCTCTTTAAAATTAAAAACTGCAATTTTCAAATGGCTATAAAACCGGAAGTAAACATCGGACACCCTAGATGAATATATCATTGCAAAGATCTCGTCAAGCTTAATAACTTTTGTACAGGTCACAATGTCACTTCAGGTCATTACTGATTTTTTTTCTCAAAAAATAGAACAACATTTAGATTGAAATTTGTTGCCATAAGGTTGTTGGTAATCGACTAGGAATACATAGACACCAATATTAGGCAAATTTGGTTATCCCCCCGAAGCCCCATTTTGAGTTTAATAAAAATTTGTCATTACAAGATGGCGTCGGACATTTTATTTCCGGGTCGGATTTTATTATTTATATCTTTTATAACGACCATTTCTATCAAAAGGATTTTTTTTTTAAATATCTCCGAAATTACGGAAGTTGTAATTTCAAGTTTACAAGCAAATGACGCCATAATCGGAAGTGATATCAAAATTTTCGAAAATACAGTTTTATTTGCAATAACAATGTTTAAAAGTCTATGAGTTTTCCGAGCGATCGAAATGAAATTGTGAAAGTTGAAGAAAGGGTAAAAATATTAGTACCAAAAGATTTGGATTTGACCGATAACTGAAATTAACAAAAACGTTTTACCGAAATTAGTTGAAGAATAAAGGTAAAAATAGTGATGGCCATCGTAATACGCCTACTTTTAATGGCAGCCAATTCATCCGAGAGGTTGACAAATGTTACTCCTAGATAGGTATAATCGCTTACAACTTCCAAAGATTCGTTACATAATTTAAACGAATATTTTCTAACCTTACCACGTGAGAATAAAACAATTTTAGATTTATTTGTGTTTATATGTAATTTCCAAATTTGACAATATTTACTGACTGCTTCAAGGGCTATTTGTAAGTCATCTGCGGACTCTGCTAATACAATCGTGTCATCGGCATATAAAAGAACATATAATCTCAAAAAGACCTCTACATCTTCGTCACTTAGTTTATCACGAATTTCAGATGCCAAATAGTCAAGACCTTTATAGTGCTTACTTAAGAAGTGCTCAAAATCATTAAGAAAAATCGCAAACAATAAGGGAGATAGGTTTACACCTGTATTGCAATCAAAGAAATTAGATATAGTATTATTATGTTTTACACAAGATTTGGCATTTTCATAAATATTATAAATAATGTTGATAATTTTGCCATTTATTCCATTGGTTATTAGTTTATTAAAATATTGATGCCCTATCTAAGAGATCGAAACATTTTCTATAATCAATGAACGAACAGTATGCAGATAGAAGAAGGTTATTGGGCGGAAGTAGAATACGCGATAAAAAATAGTTCCTGAGCTCATGCTAGTTATCTCCCTTGTACATTATCTTTCGTAGACAGAAGATGTCTGGTTGTCAGAGACTAGTCAGAAGTCAACAATGTAGACTTGAAAGTAGTGCACTTTATCCGCCAGCTGCATACGAGGTTATTGTCAGCGAGGATGGCCAACATATTTACGATTGTATCGTGTCCACAAAAATTGAATATGTTTCCAAGATCAAGGGCAATGAATCCTATAAAATATTTATTGTGTTTCTGATTTTCAATAGGATTTATCCCAAGGTCATTACAAACACTACATCAAAATCCATCAAGAAACCAACTCTTTATCGTGTCCACAACATATTTTCAAAAGCAAGGGTCTGATTTTAAATATGCTTCATCCTTGGGTGATTACGAACACTCACATCAAGTTTCATCAAAAATCCATCAAGAAACCAGATCTCTATCGTGTCCACAAGAATTGTGGATAGACAGACAGACAGGGAAGACTACAATATACGCCCACAATAATGCGTGGGCGTATAAAAATGATAAAAACCCTAAAATACACTTTTTGTCATACGTCATTTCCGGTAGGACAAAAACGTGTTTTACATTCACCTATTTATTGTGGGACAACGTGTCAGATTAAGCTTGACAAGTTCCCTTCATACCGAAATAGTGAGACCGAAAGGGAAAAACAAAAAATAATTCCATATCGTAATTGTCCGTCTTTTCTCGATAATATCGTTATATCACCCAACTCTGGATAATCCCCTTTCAATTCAGCAATTACATAGTAAATGTGTCATTTAACAAAATAATCTGGGCCATATAAAATATAATGCTTTGGATAGTTATTAGGCAAAAATCTATTCTTTTGCAAAATTTTAATTCTTTTATGACACATTATCAGATTCTGCAAGTCAGATCAAATGCTGTTTGTTTGTGTATTTATATATTTAAAGGGCCATTCTGCTTTTTTGAAAAAAATGTGTTTATTAACAAAAACGTTGCAAATATTACTTGAAAGTAATTATAAAGTATGCTTATTGTATCTCTGTATCTTCTTTATCAAACTGAATTTGTTTTGAAGGGTTAATTAAAAACAGGGAGTACTTATTGCTAATTAAGCCATTTGACCTAGTTTTGGTGTTTTTTCTCCATAATTGCTCAATATTTTTAGCTGGAATGCATTGGAGATACATTTCTCTGCAATTAGACGTTTATTTTACTCAAATCCATTCAGGACTTTTCTGAAAGCGTTCAAAAAGCATAACGAACATAAAAACCTTACGTAAGTTTTTTTTTAAATATTTAAGCATGTTTTTAGCGTTTAAAAATTAACGGCTAGATTGTTTTAGTTTAAACTTTCAGATACTTTAAAGGGCACATGTGTTTAGCTTATGGTGTATAGTTTTCACAAATTTGAGCAAAAAAATATTTTGACCTAGAAAAAATTCAGACTGTCCCTTTAACAATCCTTTATAGGTAAACGAACTATCCTATGATTGACTTCTAATATCGACAAAGTCTTGAATTCAGTGACATTTACTCGAATAAGATAACACGGAAATTGCCACCGCGTGAAAGAAGAAACATCCTGATCAACATTAACAGACAACCATATGTTATTGATATGGCGACGTACACACAGGAAATATTTCCATTACCGACTATTTTTGCATATTCTGATTAATTAGATCGTTCAGTAAGACGTGTTGACACAGAAACTATACATTCCGACTGGATAAATCGGTCATTTTTACGTAAAACAAAGACATTCTTATAATGGCAATATAATTTGCCTTTTAAAAATAAATCATCTTATAGGGCCATTCTGCTTTTTTTCAAAAAAGTTTCCATTATCAAAAACATCACAAATGATACCTGAGAGTATTTCTAAAGTATGCTCATTATACCTATGCATCTTCTTGATCAAAGTGAATTTGTTTTTAAAGGGTTGATTACAAACAGGGAGTACTTATTGTTAATTAAGCACTTTGACCTAATTTTTGTGTGTGGCTTAATAATGGCTCAATATTTCTAACCGAAACCTTTACAATACATAGTCAAGACATTTCTCTACAATAAGGTGTTTATTTTACTTAAATCCGTTCAGTTGTTTTTTTATCAGCGTCCAAAAAACATAACACACTTAAAAACCTTACGTAAGGTTTTTGAATATTTTAGCATGTTTTTAGCGTTTAAAAATTAACGGCTGGATTTTTTTAGTTTAAACTTTCAGATACTTTAAAAGACACATAGTTAGAGATTTTGGTGTATAGTTTTCACAAATTTGGGCAAAAAAAAACAATTTGACCTTAAAAAAAAGTGGACTTTCCCTTTAATAGTTATGCGACCGTCAGTGGCCTGGCCAGGTTTTTTAAATTGACGGATATCAAATATGGGGAGGGGAGAATGCCCCGTCCCCACCCCCTCTATGCCACTAACCGTATACACGATTTACTTGATTAATCGGGTAATCTTGGATTTTTTTTAAAATACTCTACAAGGTATACTGAGTAACTGTCCTGTAGCTTGTACACAATATAGAATGAACAGTACATAATTAAATATTAATTATCAACCTAACAAATTCTAAAAGAAATGTATGGCTGAGGCAGGCTAAAGGTTGAATATTTCATACTGGTAACCGTGTTTCCACTGAGAATTGTGAAGGAAAGCTCGCTCTAAGCTAGCCTACATCTAGTTTTATTGCCGAACACGTTGTGTTTTACACTGCGTTTTACTGGTTATCGAACGACTTTAGTCTCGATCATAAAGTCACACATTATAGACCATTCGGCTCAACCTTCGTCATTGTTCGAGACTATATAATGACTCTGCCATGATAGGCGGCTATCTATGGTATTTGGACAGGAAAAGACAACTCTTGAGTCAAAGTTTATTTTGATTGGCTGTTTTTTCCGCGAAAGATGATGATACATTCTGAAGAATGATTGTGAATGGTTGAACTATAATTTATTCAACATGGAAACTACCGTACAGTGTACGAGGTTATCTAGCCAGTCTAGTTCCGAAGTTGATACGAGTGCTTATAGACAGCACGCGATCTACAAGACTTACCATTTACTCTACTAGTTAATGATAAACAGCGCGCGCCCCCTATTGCCGAAGAAGAAAAAGCCGACTTTTGTGTTTCCACAGAGTAAATGAATGCTAGTTTTCATTTGGCCCCCGATAAATTAACTGTGTTTCCAATGAGCTAGCCTTTATTCTATCAGTGGCCTTTTCTCGTTCGGCCATATGGGGCGCGCGCTCTTTATTGTTAACTAGTAGAGTAAATGAAGTCTTGAAGATCGCGTGCTGTCTATATTGTGTGACTTTATGATCGAGAATAAAGTAGTTCAAGAAACACCGTGTTTGGCAATAAAGCTAGCTCTAAGCCAGTGGAAAAACATTTATTGCCATTCTGTGAAAAATTATAATTAAAACAAAAGCTCTCAGTGGGTGCATGTTACCTTGCCTGGCAAGCAATCTCTATGTCAATAAAAGTTATTAATAGAAAAGTCTAATAGAAAAATTTGATCTTAAGCACAATAGATGTGTGATCATTGGAATTTGATAAAGGTTTTTTGAATTTTTGCCCTTGATTTTTATACGCCCACATTATATTGTAGTCGCCCCCGTCTGTCTGTCTGTCCACAATTGTTGTGGACACGATAGAGAGCTGGTTTCTTGATGGATTTTGATGAAACTTGCTGTGAGTGTTCATAAACACCCAAGGATGAACCCTATTGAAAATCAGACTAATCGAAAAATAATTCATGGGTTATTGCCCTTGCTTTTGAAAATATGTTGTGGACACGATAGAGAGCTGGTTTCTTGATGGATTTTGATGATTTTGGTATGAGTGTTCATAATCACCCAAGAATGAACCCTATTGAAAATCAGATTAATCAAAAAATATTTCATGGGTTATTGCCCTTGCTTTTAAAAATATGTTGTGGACTCAATAGGGAGTTGTTTTTTTGAAGGATTTCGATTAAACTTGGTGTGAATGTTTGTAATCATCCATGGATAAACCCTTTTGAAATTCAGACAGATCAAAAAAATATTAAACATAATAAGATCATTGCCCTTGATTTTAGAGAAAATGTCATTCTCAGAATCTCTCATTTACAGACAAATCTTGTCAACACCCCGGACGAATGGGCTGCCATTATAAAAGTGGGCGTATTACGATGGCCATCGCTATTTTTTATTCTTTTGATACAATGAATTTGTATTATCGAATACCATTTCTGACAGATGCCAGCGGGCATAGGTTACCTTGCAAGGCTCACTGGTATGCATATTGTATATAAAAATATAAATATTATATGGCTTTATATTTCACTAAATGTAATCTGTAATGTAATTGATTACATTTCAAAAGTGATGTAATGTAATTGATTACATTTCTAAAAATGTAACAAAAGTAGTGAATTTAATCATGAAAAAGTAATTGTAATTGTAATGTAATCGATTACATTTCAAATTAATTGACCACAGGCCTGCTCACCAACAGCAGAGATACTTCCCATCAAATTTGGGGAAAGTTTTTTTTGAGACACCCGATATATCTTTTAAAGGGACAGTCTGAATTTTTTTAGGTCAAAAGTTTTTTTTGCTTAAATTTGTGAAAACTCTCTATGTGTACTTTAGTGCATCTGAAAGTTTTAAGTAAAAAAATCCAGCCGTTAATTTTTAAACGCTAAAAACGTGATAAAATATTTTAAAACCTTACGTAAGGTTTTTAAGTGTGTTGTGCTTTTTGGACGCTGATAGAAAGCTCTCAGTGGTGCATGTTGCATGTTACCTTGCCTGGCAAGCAATCTCTATGTCAATAAAAGTTATTCAGATATTTCATTAATTTATAGTTTTGTAATCTACTATTCTGCTATTACCATTTCACCCAATTTAGATAGTTGATACTTTGTCGATATTTTGAGGAACAACATTATATTATATTGGGTGTCTCAAAAACAAAAACGTCCCCAAGTTTAATGGTAAGTATCTCAGCCGTTAATAAACCGATCTCTTTAAAAATTCTCACAGATTTAATTAAAAATGTCGTTGTCCTACCCTAATATATTTCGCTTTTTCTGATTTTCATAACGGTTCATTCTTGGGTAATAATAAACAATATCACAATGTTTCGTGAAATTCCATCAAGAATTGTGCCTTGTAGTATGTTTGCGAATTATAAATTAAAAGCGTTTTGGAGAACCAGGGCAATAACTCATTTAATCTAATTTTGAATGGATGAGTGCAATAAATGGCTTGTTAAGTTTCATTCATTTCGGTGAAGAACTGTGACTTGCAGATTGTTTACAAGCTAAATATTGAACGCGTTTTGAAGAAAAGGGGCAATAATAATTCATATTAAATATTTTCCTGACTTTCAATGGGGTTCATTTATTTTGACAAAAATAAACAAGTTCAACAAGTTTTGTCAAAATCCATCAAAAATTGTTCGTAGAGTGTTTTAGTGCCAAAAATTAAACGTATTTTGAAGAGTAATAAGTGAATATCGCATATCAAATACTTTCCGATTTTTCTGAATTTAAATATGATTTTTTGTTGTTTTTGATTTTTAATAGGTTTCATCCTTTAGTGATAATCAACAATTTCAGCAACTTTCGTCAAAATCCATCAGATTTGTTCATTGAGCGTTAATGAGTAAAAAATCGATCGCTTTGAAGAACAGGGAATATAATTAATATCAAATAATTTTCGTTTTTTTTATTATTTTCAATATGGTTCATCCATGGGTGATAATAAACTATTTAACTAATAGAAACTAAAATGTTTAAAAAGTTAATGATTAAAGTATTGTTAGTTTCTCTGATTACGAACTACATTTTATCATACCAAATTGGTCCACGTGATTACAATGTAGCTACTTATACTCTCTTTACATCCTCATGAATAGAAAATAATAACGTGTCATTACAATTCTATACTGTATTATTTTAACATTTTCCATCATTGCGTCAATGTGTAAATATACCCCTACTCTTCTTATTACTTCATTGGACTTTTTCTGTATGATAGATTGAGAAATTGAAGTCTCCAATATTTTGATTAAGGATCTTACTTTGTCAATTATTCAATTTTCAGAATTGTCGAATCACGAAAGATGTGAAAAAAAATCCAAAAAGTTATATCGTGTGTTCCAAAAAAACGTCCCTAAGTTTGGTGGGACGTTTCTCAGCTGCTGGTGAACCGATCTCTATCAAAATTCTCACAGATATACTTTAACAGACCCTGAAAATATGAGAGTCATCGAATAGAAAAGATCAGAGCAAATTACATATTCGAACTTGTTTTCAGTGTGCCTTCACCACATCTACCACTAATATCAACCATTTTCCATCTTGATAAACTCTCACGGATATTATCTATACCACTCGAGAAGCGACCTTTCAGTTCCTGTTCAGTCAGTGTGTCCCTCTAACCCAAGTGCTGTAACACCTGTTAATACCATACTGCCCAGAGTAATTACCGGCACCAGGGGAACAAACTTGCTGAACAGGAACTGAAAGTCATGATGTTGGGTTTTTTTTTTTTGGGGGGGGGGGGGATTTATTTAGATGAGATCCGTGAGAGCTTCTCAGAATAGAAAATGAATGATATCGGTGAACCCAGTTGAAATATGTAATTTGCTCTGGTATTGAATTTTTTGACATGCTATTTATTTCGGAGCAGTATTTGAACAATCTTTATTGTCATATTTACAGGGTCTGACAAGGACATGTTAAGGTAAATCTATGAGAATTTGAAAGGGATCTGCTCACCATTCACCAACAGCAGAGATACTTCCCATCAAACTTGGGAAAGTTTTTTTGAGACACCCGATATATCTTTTAAAGGGACAGTCTGAATTTTAAACTCTCTAACTATGTGTACTTTAGTGCATCTGAAAGTTTTAAGTAAAAAATCCAGCCGTTAATTTTTAAACGCTAAAACGTGCTAAAATATTTTAAAACCTTACGTAAGGTTTTTAAGTGTGTTGTGTTTTTTGGACGCTGATAGAAAACTACTGTACGGATTTGAGTAAACTAAACACCTTATTGTAGAGAAATGTCTTGGTATGTAATGTAGAGGTTTCAGTTAGAAATATCGAGCCATTATTAAGCCTAACACAAAATCTAGGTCAAACTGCTTAATTAACAATAAGTACTCCCTGTTTGTAATCAACCCTTTAAAATCAAATTCAGTTTGGTCAAGAAGATGCATAGGTATAATGAGCAAACTTTAGAAATACCCTCAGGTAATACTTGCGATGTTTTTGATAATGGAAACTTTTTTCAAATAAGCAAAATGGCCCTTTAAGTAAGTTACATTTCTCTTAAGAATATCTCTTAAACAAACGTGCGTTAACCATGTGAAAGGTGCACGTTGCCATGGGAAAAGTGCTCAGTCGTTCGGGAGGAAAGGAAGCAGAGACGGCGTAATGCAGCCACGTCCAGACCAGGACAATATCATATAACCTTGGACTCACACATTACATTACATTGTGTTGCCTAACACCAATTGTTTATGTAATGGCACAAAGTAGCATTTACAACTAAGATCTACTTTTCATAACATGGAAATCCATCGCAATACACATTAATAATATGACCGCCCTGAAGTTGTAACATAAAACGTAAAACCCACCGACAGCACAAAAAACTAAGCAATAAAGGTACACAGGCGAAAAATATAACCTTGGGAGAAATTCACCCATAAGCGTGCGCGGACATTTCACACCCAGATAATTCCCGCCCGGACAATTCCCGCCCGACCAATTCATATCAGGACATTTCGCACCAGGATGATTTGCATCAGGACAACTTCCACCCGAGACATTTCACACCCTGGCACTTCACACCCAGGACGATTACCATCCAGGAAAACTGCCACCCGGAAATTTCACACCCGGGCAATTCGCACCCATTTTTGCTCCCATTATAAAATTAAAAACGGAATGCATGAATTGATAGAAGAAGAAATAAGTTATGATTGTAGATAAATTCTCGCCAAAAAGTCCCAAACGGCAGCCGGTTATACTTTGAGGCAGATTATGGCCCATTTTAATACTTTTCCGTTAAAATCCCATTGCATACATTTAGTGCAAGAAATATTGGAGCGTAGTCACCTAGCGACACTTATACCCTGGGGCCAGTTCCAGTAAAATTCGTAAGTACAAAAACATCCATAGATACCAGTCTACCGTGGTATGATTTTGTACTTACGAATTTTACTGGAATGGACCCCTTGTAGATTGTTTTTTGTGTAAGAGACAGGAATGCGATTCTTATAGATAGAAATTGTAATGGGTGCGAATTGCCCGGGTGTGAAATTTCCGGATGGTAGTTTTCCTGGATGTGAATCGTCCTGGGTGTGAAGTGCCAGGGTGTGAAATGTCTCGGGTGGAAGTTGTCCTGAGGCAAATCATCCTGGTGCGAAATGTCCTGATAGGAATTGGCCGGGTTGGAATCGTCCGGAAGGGAATTATCTAGGTGTATCTTCTAGTGTCTGACACTGTCTGCAAATAGAAAGAACACTTCTGCTATTAATATTTTTCCAGTCACAATAATACTGGTTTGAACCTATGTACCTATGAATATGAATATTTGAAACAAAGTAACTTACGCCCACTGGCAGATTTAAGAAATGATTATATTTTAATAATCGATAATACAAATTTTTAAATCAAAGAATAAAAAGTCATGGGTAATAACTCAATAACTGTACAAAATCGGTGAAAACTGAAGCATCTATTGTGCCTACAACAAACTTTGTATTCAAAGTCAAGGGCAATAACTAAAGCAAACTGTTCATCAAAGACTTATACCAAGTTTCATCAAAATTGGTAGAAAACTGTAGCTTCCATTGTGCTTAAAGGCTAGCGCACACGAGAGCTCCCAGCTGAGCAAAATTTCATTCGTGGCTGTCAGCTCAGCTCGTAGCTCTCGTGTGCGCGGAGTTTACGTAAGTTTTTTTTTATTCGAGGCGTTAAGGAAATTATCTGTCGTGTTTGATAATTTTTTCCTCGAATGAAAAATACCTTACCGTGTGCGCAGTCGAAAGCTCTTAGCTTTCAACTTTCAACTGGAGCGCATGCGCTAGCACGTCATCAAACTAAACATAGCTGCGCTCATCGATGAATGTGAGTTTGTATCTTAAGCAATTATCGCAAGGACGCAATAACAAAAGAAGAAGTATTTTTTTTCATATTCTGAATCATTCGAAGGGTTGTCGACGCCCGGTATTTTGTTTAAGTCACGTTATAATGTCACGTGAGCTTGTTATTTTTAGATATTTATGACTCGACACCAAGTCTATGAAAGCTCTTAGCTTAGCGTGTGCGCGGAAACCGACGAAAGCTACGAGCTGAGCTGACAGCCACGAATGAAATTTTGCTCAGCTGGGAGCTCTCGTGTGCGCTAGCCTTAAAGGGATATGTTCACTAACTGTTTGAACAAAACACTTTTAGTATCAGAACCTGGAATTTTTTAGTTAATCTAATCCGTAATAATGTTCCAAACCATCCCTCAAAATTTAGGCCTTCAAATCTACGTGTATCAATAAATATCATCGTTCGAAAGTCAAAATTACGACTCGTCGTTTAGTAACACTATGACTTATATAGAAAACACGTACACAGAAAATGAATGATAACCGATCAGGTACGTGTATAATTGAAGGGATTGTGGGATTTTTAGACAGTTCCAGTAAAACTGCAGACTATTTACTTAAATTCAAGGCCCAAATAGATCCTTGAAAATGCTGAACATTCCCCTTTAATAACAAATTTTGATGCGTTTTAGCAAAATCATTGGCCATAACCAATGTTTCATCGTACTGATATTTAACGATAACTTGTTCGACGTAAATGTAAACATAGCGCGGACATACGCTGGTTAAATCGCTATGACAGTGTAACATGACCCTTGGCTGAGTTCACATAGAGGTATACGGTATACAGTCGTAAGTGTACAAGTTGCCTATAAAATGTTCCATATAATATAAACAAATATCGATAAATGTGCTAACGTTTTAGATAAATTTCGACAATGCTTTTATTTACGTTTGTGTCATCTTGAATACTACTATATTTATTAATCGTCTAGTAATGGTAGCTTTCAAACAGCCAATGATTCGAGTTCTATAGCGTCAACACGTAAATTGCTCATCCAATTGCACAAAGAGGTATCAAACCACCTAAAATGCAGTTTCAATAAATAATCAGCTCGGCCACCTAGCCGTATTATAAACATTGCTTATACTTCCGAGATTTAAGTACAGATACATGGTTAATTGTTGTACTTGAAACCTAATACATACATTTTGTTAAAAGTAACTACTTAATGTATACGTACAGACCAATAAAAAAAAAATAAAAAAAAGGTGGATATTAGTACTTCACATCGACTAATACATAGTTATTAAATAGCATATTTAAGTAGTATTTTGTAACAGTCTTCCAGAATCAAATTATTTATAAGAAAATGTAAAAAAAATAACGTTGGCAACATGTTGGATTTCTAAAGCATTTATTGCC
The DNA here is from genome assembly GCA_029955415.1 of Lottia scabra. Lineage (NCBI taxonomy): Eukaryota > Metazoa > Mollusca > Gastropoda > Lottiidae > Lottia > Lottia scabra. The sequence continues at coordinate 6,209,318 of JARJEI010000002.1, read as the reverse complement.
AACGCGTATATACCAAAATAGCATTAGATGTGGTCTACAGTATAACAGAATGAAGGAATATAAACTATTTACCTATATCATCGTGAATAATATTTCCTTGCAGTACGTGAAAATAAAGGGCAAGGACTGTTATCAGTACATAATCCCGTAAACTTAGCGACATATCGCATTATTCACATAAAACTAATATAAAAAACGTTAACGTCCATAATAACTTGTATACATGTTTAATGGCGATCAGTTGCACTTCTCGTGTAGAGGACATAACGCATGCGCATTTCATATCCACATAGTTTATAGTTCCCATGGTAGCGAGAAGTACGCTTTAGATCGCGTGTTTCTACGGCCAACTTGGGATTATGATTAGTGACAGAAGAATGGGATTAAAAATGGGCTTTGTTAATGAATTCCGGGATTTGAAGATAAGTTTTTAAATTGGTTGAAAGTAATTAATCGAGTTTTACATGTTATTATTAAGATTTTCTTACATATCGATTTATAATACACTGATTACCCTACAAAACTCACCACTGGCGTATTTGTATACTACAAGATGAATTCTAAAATTGTTTGATTGGAACTACATAATGTTAAAATAAAATATAAAGGTATTTTTGGGAACGGATTTTGGGTCTTCAATATTATGTTTAAATTCATCAGAAGTAATAAAATTGCATGTAAACTGCATAAACTCTTCGAATTTGCTTCAAACTAAAAATGTATGTGTTTTCTATACAAGACACAATCTCACTAAAATACGATATTTTTTATTTCCAAACGCTGATAATTATGAATACACGTGGATTTGAAGGCTTGATTTAATATCTACATGTATTACTGATAAGTTTAGGTTAAAAAAAGTTCCCGTTTCTAAAACTGTGGTATATTTAGTCGAACGGGTGGGGATGGTGCTCCTTTAAGGCTTTGTTTTTAGAAGAAGATGGGAAATCTTACTCTTTTTCTGTATGAAAGTGTTAACAAGTGAATTCTATAAGTTACACACTGACGAGGAGGTGAATGCAGATTTAATCCCCCTAGGTTATTCACAGCCTGGCTCAAGTTCACCGACCGTAGGGAGGTGGACCTGAATAGCCCAGGCTGTGAACAACCGAGGGGGATTAAATTAGCATTCACCGACGAGGAGGTGTGTGGCGAATTTATCCTATGATTTAATCTAGCAACTTTTCGGGTTATTATCTCCATACTTCTAAGAATTTTTAAATGAGGTGAACTCGTGAAATATCCACTCGCTGTCAACCAATTACCGTTTAGTATTTTGCTTCATCACAGGATAAGTTTAATTAAAAGAGTTATATGTGTTTAATTTTGACCAATATAAAGAGGCAAAAATGTATATAAGACACTAAGGGCCTGGTTATTATGGAGGTATAACGTTGCCAAAATTGACGATTGTGTTGTAACGTTACAATACCAATGTCGTTATTACAAAATGCATTTTGGTCAATGCTGCAAAGTACAATTGTTTATGTGTAATAAAGCAAAATGTATAAGTGTACTAAAAAATCTAATGAAATGCCACACGAATGCAGCTAACAATTTACACTAAGCATTTTACATTCTGCATTAGTCACTTTGCATTACGCACTTTGCATTATCAAGCCTTGCATAATAGACTTTTACACAATAGAACATATACCTTATATGGAATGATGACGTATTCATTTACATACGTAAAAAAAACGGCGGAAATGTACGGAAATTAATAAATATGCATGCGCATTAAAACAAGTTCTTGTTGACATTTAAAGATAAATATCTCTGTATCATTTCAAGACTGATGGTAAATAATTAGTAATATTATATTGAGGATAGAAACCCAGACCCAAGTACTTCTAAAAAGGGGTGGGAAAGTCAAATGTCCAATCAGGGGGACAGTTTAGGTAACCCGCCCCTCCTCGAAAACTGGGAATTTTTATGCTTTGCAGTGGTGCAAATTCTATTGAGTTATTGCTACTTGTATTATACCAATCGTGCCCATTGGAAATCTAGAAATTTGATTTCCTGGAGCCCCGTAGCCAGCCAAGTACTTCAATAATGATAATAATAATAATAAACTCTCTATTTTACATGGGTCAGAATTAGGCCCAATACCACGAGTGATACGGTCCTGTCTCACACTCGGCCCATGGGGACAAACATACATAAAGTATACAACATATAGACACAAAAAAAAAAACGGACAGAATATGATTTAGTGATCAAGTACATGGTGATGTACAGTCAACTGGTTAATTAAAAGATATTTTAAGATATACAATATAGTAATATACACAAGTACATGTGTATTAAATGGACATATTATCTTCAAGTGATTAAGTAGTACATTGCGACAAATTGCAAGTTCTGCGAGCGGGCTACCCAACCCTACTCCATTTATGTTCTTATTCTAAATTGAATTGGAGGGAGAGGTAGGATTTATCCATGCTCGAGACCAGCTTGAAGGATGTTGAAACAATTTGTGAATAGTTATGCTTTGCAGTAGTGCCCTTTATTATGTTATTGCTATTTGTATTGCTTCCAGGATGCCCATTTGAAGACTTGAAATATGATTTTCTGGTGAAATCCCGGAATTAGTCTGAGGATCTCTTCTATAAAATTTTGAGAATTTGACTTCGAATTGGGATTTCCTGATGAATGTAAGGGTTATAGAGACTGTGGGACCAACACATGAAAATTGTGAGAATTAGATACATGTACCTGGAAACGCAAATCCTTAACATTTCCTGCTACACAGACTTCCCTTGACTCAATTAATCAATTTATTTAAAAAGTTTACAATGGACAATTTTTTCAGGGGGGTGGGGGGGGGGGGGGGGGGCGGAGGGCTAACTACAATATACACCCACATTAATGTATAAAAAGGAAATTTTAAGAGTCTTGGCAATCGACAAGGGATAACATAGACATCGGTATTATGCAAATCTTTTTATCCTCTGAAGCCCCATTTCAAGTTTAAAAAAAAATGGTCATTTCAAGATGGCGCCTGATATTTTCAAATATCTCCAAAACTCCGGAAGTTGAAATTTCAATTTCAAGTTTACATGCCAATGACGTCAAAACCAAAAGTGAGATAGAAATAAATTAACAATCAAAATGTCATCTGTAAAATTTCAGATCGATCAAAATAAATTTATAAAAGTGGAAAAATCCAAAATTCAAACTAATAAAGTCAGCGACAAAAGTTTCAATTCAAACTATTCTATCCTTTTAGAATAACGCGAGATATATAAATATAAAAATGTCGATATCGCACCAAAATTAGAGCGATAATAGAGGAAAAACGTTAAAAAATGACTTTTCATACGTAATCTCCGGTTCGACAAAAATGCGTTATTTAACATTTAAGCCACAACTAGCACATATTTATCGTTCAGATTAAGTGTGAAAAGTTCCCTCCATACCGAGACCAAAGTAGAAAGAAGTAGTCATTTGCAAAACAATGCAGTGCGTTCGAAAAATTGATAGAGAATTGATTAACCCGAAAACAAAGCTACCAAATTCCGTCAATCTACTGAAGCCCACTGGATTGAGACAATGTATACAGCAAGGCCTATAGGACTCATATTCGACCATAATTCAGTATCGTCTATAGTCCCGTTCAATATAACCAGAAATCAAACAAGCAAGATAATTCATGCGCACTATAAGAAACTTGAAAATAAATTTCATAATTAAATACTTCCTCATTTATAATTGATATTATTTTCTCATATGTATGGTTCATTTGCTGCTACCAATGTATTGCCAAATGGTTACTTTGAATTCCTGTTTGTTCCTTCACTCCACACACGCTACGAATCCCGCGAATAGCTACGAATTGATGAATCGTAGGATTCTTGGGAATTCGTGGAAATTCGTGGCAATTCGTAGCAATTCGTGGAAATTCGTGAGGATTCGTTGACTTTCGAAAATTAATTTTCAAAATCGTCACGTTCTACGTTTCTGGTACGATAGAGTTAAGAATATTCGTGCGATTCGGTTCCAATCGTTAATTTTCAAAACCAAAAGTGAGATAGAAATAAATTAACAATCAAAATGTCATCTGTAAAATTTCAGATCGATCAAAATAAATTTATAAAAGTGGTAAAATCCAAAATTCAAACTAATAAAGTCAGCGACAAAAGTTACAATTCAAACTATTCTATCCTTTTAGAATAACGCGAGATATATAAATATAAAAATGTCGATATCGCACCAAAATTAGAGCGATAATAGAGGAAAAACGTTAAAAAATGACTTTTCATACGTAATCTCCGGTTCGACAAAAATGCGTTATTTAACATTTAAGCCACAACTAGCACATATTTATCGTTCAGATTAAGTGTGAAAAGTTCCCTCCATACCGAGACCAGAAGTAGAAAGAAGTAGTCATTTGCAAAACAATAAATTTCATAATTAAATACTTCCTCATTTATAATTGATATTATTTTCTCATATGTATGGTTCATTTGCTGCTACCAATGTATTGCCAAATGGTTACTTTGAATTCCTGTTTGTTCCTTCACTCCACACACGCTACGAATCCCACGAATAGCTACGAATTGATGAATCGTAGGATTCTTGAGAATTCGTGGAAATTCGTGGGAATTCGTGGAAATTCGTGGCAATTCGTAGCAATTCGTGGAAATTCGTGAGGATTCATTGACTTTCGAAAATTAATTTTCAAAATCGTCACGTTCTACGTTTCTGGTACGATAGAGTTAAGAATATTCGTGCGATTCGGTTCCAATCGTTAAAATATTGTCAAGAATGCACTGCGTTTTATAAGAATCGATTACAAATACTTCAAGAACGTTATTTGCTTTGTATCTGTTTCGTGCGATTCGTGACGGATTCCTAGCCGATAAGCCTAAGATTATATTAAGATGCACAAGAATGCACCACGAAATAGTTAAGAACTAACTACGATTTTAGAATCGGGGAGTTCGTGGTCAAAACTTTGGACGGGCTCAAAATGTGTACGAATTTCAGATGACTCAAGAATTGGAAGAACTGACTACGAATATATATCAATCGGTTAAGAATTTTCCGAAGTGATTACGAATCCAAATTATGATCAAATTCACAGTTCAAAATTTTTGCGACGAATTCCCGATAGCACAAGAATTAAAAGAACTTACTACGAATAAGTACTAACCTATTGAGAACTTTGTGAAATGGTACGAATCCTACGATTATTCAATTCGTGGCTATTCGCGTGATTCGTAGCGTGTGTGGAGTGAGGGCATTATCCACTCAAACCATAATTAGGCCTACATAGTACGTGTGGACATTGGTTGCAGTTAAGCTCTGCATGACTTGATGCTTTGATGTTTACATTTGCAAACTTTGGTGTTTACATGGCTTCGAGATTTGTTTTGCTGTTTGTGCTTGGATTTCATTATTGTACTCAAGGAATTCTTGTGTGAAATCGTACGAAAAGATACGATTTTGAGAAGAAAAGATAAAATCCTCTGAATAAGGTCAGTAAAGCAATGTCTATTATGTTTAAGACATTGATCTTTATTGCTTAATAAGCCCACATTCCGTACTTACTGTAAAATGAACCGAACTGCTCTACTCGATTCTTAGTAGGTTCACTTTTTCTTTGGTCGTTTCCTGGTCGGTTCATAATATAGTGAGTACGTCCAGATTCACTTACCTTGTATTATTGGTACTATCCAAACTAACAGTGTGATTCGATACATGATTGCAGATGACAATTTTTCTTGTATATGTTTTCAACATACCGTTAACTCATCAAATATAAAGATGTCTACAGTACTAGCCTAGTATTAGCCTTGTTATAACTTCTGAAATGAAACATGCGTAAACCATATTTTTAATAACTGGGTGGAAGCTCAACTTAAGAAATAAACTAGAACCATGAATGGTACCATGCAGTGCGCATCCAGTTTCTTCCATTGGTGAAAAGTGACATCTTTCAATCCATGTTGTCTAGTTTACAGAAGACAGCTTGTTTTACATTCGTTATTGGAAAAATGCAGAAGGTACACAATTGTAAAAGTGAAAAGTCATCTGATGAAAAAAGTCTTTAAAAGGCGTAATCACAGTTTGTTATACATCAGAGGAAAGCGAATATCAAAAACTTTCTAAGATTTATAAATAAGTTCTAACATGCAAGATAGGACACATGGAAGAGTCCAATCTCAATTTAGAACCTAACTGCACAGCATTCATACTTCATAGTTTGAAATACAGATCGAAATTTATCATTAGATAATTTGTTCAAAGAAAAAATATATTAATGTTTCTTTGAAAACTTTTTCAATGGTCAACATTGTGTAACATTATTTCATACGTAAAAATACCTGCATACAATTACAATGTAAAAAAGTACACTAATGATAATCGTATCGCCCAAACGCAAGGTATAATAAGAGAGAACTATATATTAACATGGAGTATCGCCCAAACGCAGTTGAGGGGAAACTGCATGTCTAAATGTAGTACTCTCCCTTCAACTGAAGTTCGAATTTAATATTTTACAAGCAGATGGAATAATAAATTTACAAAATTCAAAAGGCGCTATTTTTATTTTAAAATATTGTTTTACATATCCTTTGAAAGAGCAGATTTAGCATAATAAGACTGTGAAAGAATTTGTGACGCATATGAATAAGGTCACGTGTCAGAGCTCTTTAAAGTTAAAAACTGCAATTTTCAAATGGATATAAAACCGGAAGTAAACATCGGAAAACCTAAATGAAAGTATCCGTGCATAGGTATCGTCAATGGCAATGAATTTGCTTCAGGTCACTTGGTCACCAGAGGTCAAGGTCACGAGATATGAGCCTTTAAAGTTTTGACAATTACTGATTTATCTTAACCGGAAATTAAAATAAATCAGAATTGAAATTCAAAAATCGGCTTCTCATTTTTTGGTAGCAATCGACTGTAGATTCCAAAGACATCAGAATTATGCAAATTTCATTACACTCTGAGGCCTCATTTTGCGTTTTATGAAAATATACCATTTCAAGATGGCGACTGATCTGAATTTTATTATTTGTATACTTTTGTGTCTATATTACAAACATACTGCAAAAAGAATTTTTCGAATATCTTCAAAATTCCGGAAGTTGAAATTTTAACTTTAAGAGCAAATGACGTCACAACCGGAAGTGATGCAAACATTTTGAAAACATCTTTTTGTTCGCCATCAAAATGTCTATCTATCTGTAAGTTTTCAGAAGGATCGAAATAAAATTTGCAAAAAAACACGCACAGTTTCAATGGAAATTGGCACAAATTTTTCAAACTTTAAAAGGTATTGTGTTGTATATCATTGGAAAGAGCAGACAGAGCATAGTAAGACGGTTTAAGAAAATAAGACATATGTAAATTAGGTCACGTGGTAGAGCTGTTTAAAGTTAAAAATGGCAATTTTCAAACGGCTATAAAACCGGAAGTAAACATTGGGCATCTGAAAACAATACATCATTGGATACATCTCCTCAAGGGCAATAATTTTTGTACAGGTCATTAGGTCAAGAAAGGTCAAGGTCACGAAATATGGGCCTTGAAAGTTTTGACAATTACTGATTTATTTTTACCGGAAATTAGAAAAATTCAGAATAAAAATTGAAAAATCCGCTTCCCATGTTTTGGTCACAATCGACTGTAGATTGCATAGACATTAAAATTATGCAAATTCTATAACACCCTGAGGCCCCATTTTGCGTTTTATGAAAATATACCATTTCAAGATGGCGACTGATCTGAATTTTATTATTTGTATACTTTTGTGTCTATATTACAAACATACTGCAAAAAGAATTTTTCGAATATCTTCAAAATTCCGGAAGTTGAAATTTTAACTTTAAGAGCAAATGACGTCACAACCGGAAGTGATGCACAAATTTTGAAAACATCTTTTTGTTCGCCATCAAAATGTCTATCTATCTGTAAGTTTTCAGAACGATCGAAATAAAATTTGCAAAAAAAACACGCACAGTTTCAATGGAAATTGGCACAAATTTTTCAAACTTTAAAAGGTATTGTGTTGTATATCATTGGAAAGAGCAGACAGAGCATAGTAAGACGGTGAAAGAAAATAAGACATATGTAAATTAGGTCACGTGGTAGAGCTGTTTAAAGTTAAAAATGGCAATTTTCAAACGGCTATAAAACCGGAAGTAAACATTGGGCATCTGAAAACAATACGTCATTGGATATATCTCCTCAAGGGCAATAATTTTTGTACAGATCATTAGGTCAAGAAAGGTCAAGGTCACGAAATATGGGCCTTGAAAGTTTTGAAATTACTGATTTATTTTTACCGGAAATTAGAAAAATTCAGAATAAAAATTAAAAAATCCGCTTCCCATGTTTTGGTCACAATCGACTGTAGATTGCATAGACATTAAAATTATGCAAATTCCATAACACCCTGAGGCCCCATTTTGCGTTTTATGAAAATATACCATTTCAAGATGGCGACTGATCTGTTACATCCGGGTCAAATTTTATGATTTGTATACTTTTGTGTCTACATTACAAACATACTGCAAAAAGAATTTTTCGAATATCTTCAAAATTCCGGAAGTTGAAATTTCAACTTTGAGAGCAAATAACGTCAAAACCGGAAGTGATATTGAAATTTTGAAAATTGCTAATTGTTTGCAATTAAAATGTCTATATACAAGTAAGTTTTCAGGTTGATCAACATAAATTGCAAAAGTTTAAAAAGTGGTCAAGAAAAGGTGCTCCAAAAGTCAGCAAGCTTGATCTAAAAATGATATTGTTAAACTTTAATCTTGTGGACAATCGATTAGAAAAATAAACAAAGTCAGTCCGATCAAAATGGGTTGAAAAATAAAGGAGATAATGGCCAAAACATTAAAACCCATTTGTTCACATACCTCATTTGCGGTTGGTAGGTCATGCGCCATTTTACATTTAAACATTACCGAGCAGTAGATTATCGTGGGAAATCTTGACAGATTATGTGTGGCATGTGTAGTTTTGGCTGGGCGCTTTGACCAGAAGGCGAAAAAAAAAACTAGAACCGTGAAGACGGTACCGAGCAGTGCGCAACACACATGATACATGGATAAAATGTCACATATATTTCAACCAATGATAAGAGTTTAACAGATAAAAGCGCACTTGTCAAAATACTCACTCAATTTCATATGTGTGTCAGTAGAAAGTGCACTGCAAGATATGTTTGCAGGGATAATTAAAGGGATCTGCAACTACAAGAAGCCAGACTAAAAATGGATGCAGAAATACCAGCAGGCAGACAGACTATAAGAGATGCAGAACTACCAGCAGTCAGACTAAATAAACGGGGTCCAGGACTACCAGTAGACAGAAAGATTCACTAAAAGGGATGTGGGAATACCAGCAGACAAATGAAACATCTCTGTTTACCTTTACCTGTAACGATCGAAATAAAATTTGAAAAAATCACGCACAGTTACAATGGAACTTGGAATGATTACTAACTCTTAACCCGACAACTGGAATCTTCATTCAAATCGGATAAAAACTCTAGCCTTTATCACATACACAAGTTAATTTTAACGTTTTCACTAAGTCAAGGGCAATAACTCATAAACCGAGGACTGGAATCGCGAGAACTCATCCGAGATATTATCGCGGTGAATACACATACCAAGTTTCATCGGATGAAAACTTTAGCTTCTATCGCGTACACAATTTTAACGTTTTTTTTTTACTAAGTCAAGGGCAATAACTTTAAACCGACGACTGGAATCGCGCCATTTTCGAACTCATCCGAGATATTATCAAAATAAATACACTACCAAGCTTCATTCAAATAGGATAAAAACTCTAGTCTCTATCGCGTGTACAAAAAAAAATTGTTGACGGACGGACGAACCGACGGACAGACAGGGGTGATGGCAATATAAGTCCATATTTTCATGTGGGCGTATATAAAGGCAGATAAAATGGATTCAGAAATACCAGCAGACAGACTAATGAGTGCAGAACTACAAAAAGTTAGACCAAATAAAAGGGGCGCATGGCTACCAGTATACAGGCAGGTTTAACTTAAAGGGATGCAGGAATACCAGCAGACAGACAAACAAAACACGAACAGTTACAATGGAATTTGGCAGAATATTTTCAAATTCTAAAACGCGGAATTATGATTCAAATACATAGTGTCATATATCATTGGAAAGCGTAGATCAAGCATAATACGAATCAAAAATAATTTGTGTCGTATGTAAATTAGGTCACGTGACAGAGCTTTTTAAAGTGAAAAATTGTAATTTTCAAACAGCCATAAAACCGGAAGTAAGCAATTGACATCCAAAATGATTATACCATTGGATAGATCTCGTCAAAGGCAACAACTTTTGTTCAGGCCACAGGGTCACTCAAGGTCAAGGTCACGAAATATGGGCCTTGAAAGTTTTGACAATTTCTGATTTATTTTAACCAGAATTATAAAAAATCAGAATTTAAAATGAAAAATCGGTTTCCAATGTTTTGTGCGCAATCGATTGGAGATACCTTAGACATTAATATGATGCAAATTCCATTATACCCTTAGGCCCCATTTTGCGTTTTATAAAAATATATCATTTCAATATGGCGATTGATTTTTTACATCCGGGTCAAATTTTATCATTTAAATATTTTTGTGTGAAGATGTCAAACATATCACAAAAAGAATTTTTCGAATATCTTCAAAATTCCGGAAGTTAAAATTTCAACTTTAAGAGCAAATTACGCCAAAACCGGAAGTGATATATTTTTTTTGAAATTATAGTTTTGTTTGAAATGAAAATGTCTATTCACCTGTAAGTTTTCAAATTGATCAAAATAAAATTGCAAAAGTTAAAAAAAAAGTGCTTCAAAAAGTCAGAGACAAAATTATACAAGTGCGTGTTTTTTAAGAACTTTCATGTAGACATTCAAATAATGAAATAAACAAAAAAAGTCCCATCAAAATCGGTTGAAAAACAGAGGTGAAAATGGTAGAAAACAAAAAATGGGTTTTTCTGTCATACGTCATTTCCGGTTAGACAAAAATACTTCATTTTACATTTATTTAATACCGAGCAGTTAGATATCGTAGGAAATTATCTGAGATAATGTGTGGCATGTTTTTTCTAGTCTTGTTACAGCATGATAGCTTTAATAAAGGTTAACAATAAAAATAGTAGTTCTCTCCCTTCAACTGTTTTGACGATAAGTGTAAGCGTTATTTAATCAAATGTGTTAGCGTTTTGGCAATAGTTTTTACTTTTTTGGTTTAGTATCGCCAACACTCAAGTTATTTACATGTTGAAGGGAGAGCACTATCATTTAACCATTTAGACAACAAACACATTATTTTAGTTAATTAGCCAATAACGTCAAAACCGGTAGTAATATCGCAATTTTGAAAATAGATTTGAGTTCGCAATCAAAATGCTTAGCTACCCACAAGTTTTCAAAACATTCAAATAAAATCTTAAAAAACACGCACAGTGACAATAGAACTTTGCACAAAACTTCCAAATATTATATCGCGCAATTTTCTTTAAAACAGAAAGTGTTATATATCATTAAAAAGAATAGATTAGGCACAAAAAGAATATATAAGAATTTGTGACGTATGAAAGTTAAGTCACGTGACAGGTATTTAAAGTTAAAAATCGCAAATTTCAAATGGCCATAGAACCGGAAGTAAACATCGGACAACTAAAATGGATACATCAGTACATAGATCTGGTCAAGAGCAATGACCATTGTTAAGGTCACAAGGTCAAAAAAGTTCAAGGTCACGAGTTACAATTCTTTGAAATTTTGGCAATTACATTAAATACAATATACCGGAAATAACAAAAAAGCATCATCGAATATCAAAATCGAATCACGTACTTTTTGGGGCAATCGACTAAGCTGTCCAAAAATACTACAATTACGAATTCCGCTCATAACCCCGAGGCCCAATGACGTCTATAAATAACTAGACCGATCACTCAGGTCAATTTACGTAGGACGCCATGGCCAATCAGTGCTGACTTCCGGTCAGGGCAGAAAGTAAATAGTTAATGGTAGGCGTGATATAGGTTAATGCCAATGATCTGAACAAATCTTTGTTTTTCAAAGAAACCAACAATGAAAAATATCTCAATTTAATTAAACTAAAACAATGACACATTTTCTAACATTTATAACAGTTCGTATTATATTTTCATATTTTGAAAGGATACAAGAAATATTTCAAATTTTGAAGCGGCGAATCACTGTTACTAGGCTATTTGATTACTATTAGGCCAAGTTTCAATTTGATTATATTGTCGAGAAGATCTATGTTGGTTACATTTATTCGAATATGTTATCGATGATTTGAAAGAATTGGATTTATATTTTGATAAAAAAAAAAATTGAATTTTTGCAATTATTTTCATGAAAATTGGAATATCAGCCTGACAATGTTACTATTATTTTTAGAAAATGAAATGAATGGAGTTTTACGTCCTACTTTTCTGCACCTATATGGGCTAATTGAGGATGGGCAAACGCCATGCAGTGTGCAATGAGGGGAATTTTGCCAGGACAGCGGCATTAGCCTGTTCTTATTTTCGATTTCCAACTGTCGAGGGATCTTTAACGTGCACAGCCAATAGCACATGTCCCATCCAAACGACTAGACGCTTTTCCATGTCAGCCCCTCCGACCTGCATCACTGACAGGGGGAAACTAATATTTTTAGAGGGTCTTTTGTATTCATAAAAAAAATTAATTGTTACAAGATTAACATTAAATAAAAATATATTTTTTTTTGTCCTAGAAATTTAAAATTTTGAACACATTACAAAAGTGTGTACATATTTATATTTTTATCAAGCAAAGATATTCTAAGACTAAAAACATTATTTTGAACCTTCTATTCCATTTCTAAAAAAATTAGAAAAAAATGTTAAAACTTTGTTCAACATTCAGGGGCAATAGACATTATTGTCTTTGAAATATTTTAGTTGAGACTGAGTAAGAGGTATAGCCCCATTGAAGTGGTTGTGGACAATGAGTTTTTGATCTTACTTACCTGCATCTGTTTGGTTTAACAAGGATGGGCAGATGTCATGCAATGACAGTGTGCAATGGAACAAAAACGATAGTTTTTTAACTATTGAGGGATTTTTAATGTGAAGGGCTTGTAGCACAAGGAGTCTTGAGTTTCTTGTCCATAGATATCAGTTAGAATAAGTTTGGTTCAATGCACTAAAGTTACATGGTCATGTCTAACATTCAGTGCACAAACATAAACTGTTCATTTTACACGAGTTAGAATTATTGTCAGGCATATAGACTGCGTAATGCAAAATAATAAGTCAATTGAAACAGGGCTACTAACTTTTATTTTAATTTTTGCCTATCCAGCGTACAGTCAATAAAAACAAATAAAGGAAAAATATTGAAATCAATTTTAATTTAAAAATTAAAAAATATTGATGAACATGTACAATATTATTATAAAAAGCTTGAGTAGAAGTTGTGTAGCTGAAATCCTCCTCTCCATTTTCAATACCAATAATTGTTATCTAGCTTAATGAAAAATCTGTAAAAAAAATTGTAATGCTATGTTATATACTATCTACTGCATTATTAGTTCAGCGGTTCTATAAAACAATATATTGTGGATATGAAATATCCAAGTAAAGCACTTGCTTTAAAGGAGAATGTTCAGCATTCGGGGATCGATTTGGGCTATGGATTTATGTAAATAGCCTTCATATTTACTGGAACTGCCCAAAAATCCCACAATCCTTTTAATTATACCTGTACTATCACAGTCACTTTTCACAATAACCTGAAAGTTCAGGGTTCCATACCTGCATGAAATGAGATGGTTTTCTCCTCTCTAGGATGCAAGTCGAAGGACAGGTTGACATGGAATAAGATCCTTTGTCAGTTGCAAATCGAAAATAAGAGTACGCTTATGCCACTGTCTTGGCATAATTTCTATGGTGAAAAATGGGATATTAAACACCATGCAATTTCAACAAGACATTAAACAGGTTTTTTTTTTTTAAGTAACGTGTATAAACATTGATTTCAGTGAAATCAGATAAACATGTAGTTAAGTTAAACATTTTTTAGTCTAATATCATTAAAGAGGCACAGGCTTCATTTTCAGGGGTCGATTTGGACAAGTCTCAGAAACGGGAAATTTTTAGCTCAGCAATTTAGTACTGGTTATCACAACTCACCATTGAAATTTGAGCCTTCAAATCCACGTGCATCCATAATTATTAGCATTTGAAAGTTATAATGCCCTACTACACATTATCGATACTATGCAATATATAGAAAGTCATCTATAGAAATAGAAGGAGAAATGTCTAATTTAAGGTATATTTGAAGGAAATACGCAATTTTCGTGCATTTCTAGTGCTTCTGAAGGATACTTAAATATATTCAAGACCCAAATCAACTAATAAAAATGAAGACTGGTCCCCTTTAAGAATTATACCTGTAGCAAGAGTTCCAACAAAAAACAGATAGAACTGCTCCTTTCTTTATAACTGTCAATGCCACTTTGCTGCCATGTTGGCTTCCCATGGAAGCTGAAATTTACACTACAGCACCAACAACCATTTTCATAACAGCTGTTAATCTATAAAATAATAATAAAAAAATATATAGGCCTACTTATTCTTTAATTTAATAGTGTACTTAAAACTATATTTTTTTTCCAGACCTGGACACTGTTTTGTTATGGTTTGTCATTCGTATAGTTATTGTCTGTTATTTTTTCATTATTTCTATGAGAATTGGAATATCACTAATATCAGCCTGACAATGTCAATGGTACTGTTAGTCTTGGAATATATTTGCTTTGCTTTGATTAAAAATATAATTTTTGTACGTTTACATAGAAATATTTCTCTCCTAGAAATTTCAACCCAAAACATCATTAATTTTGGCTGAAAATTGTGCTCTGTAAAATCAGTTTTCAAAACAATTTAAATCAGTGTAAACACCGGTTGAACTAGGGCCTAACTAAGTTTGTAAAAAACTAAAACAAATCGAACGAAAAATGTTGAATAAACAATAGCATGAAACAGATTTGCATTCGCTGTTGAATACTTACCTATGAAAGGTTATACATCATCCAGACTGATGTCGATTCGAGCATCCAACAGCATTACAAGACTTCACCATGATTGTTTTTTGCCCTGACCGGAAGTTGGAAGCGTTTGGCCACAACATTCAGTCATGCGCGCGGTCTAGTTATTTATAGACGTCATTGCCGAGGCCCCATTTTGAGTTTTACAAAAGTTAGTCATATAAATATGGCGGCCGATCTTTTACATCTGGGTCAAATTTCATTGATTGATTGTTTATATAGCATCATTTCAAATATATTGCAAACAAAAAAAATCATATATCTTCAAAATTCCGGAAGTTAGATTTTTGATTTAAAAAGCTAATAACGTCAAAACCGGAAGTGTTATCGAAATTTTGAAAACAGATTTGAGTTTGCAATCAAAATGTCTATCTACCTGTAAGTTTTCAGGACGGTCAAAATAAAATTTGAAAAAAACACGCACAGTTACAATGACACTTTGAACAAAATTTTCAAATTTTAAATCGCGCAATTTGCATTCAAACATAAAGTGTTATATATCTCTGGAAAGAGTAAAATAAGCACACTAATAATATATAAGAGTTTCGAAGTATGTTAGTTGGGTCACGTGACAGAGCTGTTTAAAGTTAAAAATCACAAATTTCAAATGGCAATAGAACTGGAAGTAAACATCGGACAACGAAAATGGATATTTCATTGGATAGATCAAGTCAAGGGCTTTAACCTTTATTCAGGTTACAAGGTCATAAAAGGTCAAGGTCATGAGTTACAAGTCTTTGAAATTTTGGCAATTACTTTAAACGTTATACCGGAAATAACAAACAGGTAGTATTAAAAATCAAAAATCTAATCACGTACTTTTTTTGGCAATCGACTGGGCTGTCCTAAAATACTACTATTACGAATTCCGCCCATAACCCTGAGGCCCCATTTTGAGTTTTACAAAAGTTGGTCATATCAATATGGCGGCTTATTTGTTACTTCCGGGTCAATATTTTTTAATTCATTGTTTTTGAATTGTCATTTCAATCATATTTCAGACTTTTTTTTTTACATATCTTCAAAATTCCGGAAGTTGAAATTTTAACTTTAAGAGCCATTTACGTCAAAACCGGAAGTGATATCGAAATTTTGAAACTAGCATTTTCACATGCATGTTCACAATCCAATTGCCTATATGCCTGTCTATTTTCAGATTCATCGAAATAAAATTGTAGAAGTTGAAATTTTTTTATAATTAAAACTAAAAAAACTAGAGCCGTACCAAAACGGCGCTGGGCAGTGCGTCATCCTGGAAATCTTTCATAAATCACAAGGCACTTAGCAAATGGTTATGAAAATATTAATATTAAAAAAGTTAGAAACATTTTTTCTAGTCTAGTTACAGCATGATAGCTTTAATAAAGATTAACAATAAAAATAGTAGTTCTCTCCCTTCAACTGTTTTGACGATAACAGTTAGCGTTAGAACTTTGCACAAAACTTTCAAATATTATATCGCGCAATTTTCTTTAAAACATAAAGTGTTATATATCATTAAAAAAGAATAGATTAGGCACAATAAGAATATATAAGAATTTGTGACGTATGAAAGTTAGGTGACGTGACAGTGCTATTTAAAGTTAAAAATCGCACATTTCAAATGTCCATTGAACCGGAAGTAAACATCGGACCACTAAAATGGATACATCTGTACATAGATATGGTCAAGGGCAATAACCTTTGTTCAGGTCACAAGGTCAAAAAAGTTCAAGGTCGCAAGTTACAATTCTTTGAAATTTTGGCAATTACATTAAAAAAAAATATACCAGAAATAACAAAAAAGCAGCATCTTATATCAAAATCGAATCACGTACTTTTTGGGGCAATCGACTAAGCTGTCCAAAAATACTACAGTTATGAATTCCGCTCATAACCCCGAGGCCCCATTTTGAATTTCACAAAAGTTGGTCATATCAATATGGCGGTCGATCTTTTACATCTGGGTCAAATTTCATTGATTGATTGTTTATATAGCATCATTTCAAATATATTGCAAACAAAAAAAATCAAATAATTTCAAATTTCCGGAAGTTAGATTTTAAATTTAAAAAGCGAATAGCGTGGAAAGAGTAAATTAAGCACACTAAGAATATATAAGAGTTTGTGATGTATGTTACTTGGGTCACGTGACAGAGCTGTTTAAAGTTAAAAATCGCAAATTTCAAATGGATATAGAACCGAATGTAAACATCGGACAACGAAAATGGACATTTCATTGGATAGAACTAGTCAAGGTTGCAAGGTCATGAAAGGTCAAGATCACGGGTTACAAGTCTTTGAAATCGAACGCACTGCAACTAGAGCCGTACCAAAACGACGCTGGGCAGTGCGTCATCCTGGAAATATTTCATAAATCATAAAGTATTAACCAAATGGTTATAAAAATATGAACATTAGAAAAGTTAAATTTAGTGAGTTTATATTATTTACAAGAATTGTAACTGTTTGTGGTCTGAATGTAGTATTGCGACTTGTAGTAGTAAAAATGGCGACCAGTGGTGTATGACGTTATATATTTGGCTTAATTACAGCATGATAGCTTTAATCAATATTTTCAATTACAATTAAAATAGTAGTTCTCTACCTTCAACTGTTTTGACAACAATATTGTATGCGTTTGGGCGACCTTTTGTTTATCTTTAGCTTAGTATCGCCAAAACTCAAGCCAATATCAAGTTGAGGGGAGAGCACTATCTTTTAACAATTTAGAAAACAATTTTTTTTTTTTAGTTAATCTTTAACATGCCAATTACATCAAAACTGGTAGTGACTTAGAGATTCTGAAAATAGATTTGAGTTTGCAATCAAAATATTTATCTACCCACAAGTTTTCAGAACATTCAAATATAATTTTAAAAACACGCACTGTTACAATATTTTCACATTTTAAATCGCGTAATTTTCATTAAAACATAAAGTGTTATATATCATTAAAAAGAATAGATTAGGCACAATAAGAATATATAAGAATTTGTGACGTATGAAAGTTGTGTCACGTGACAGAGCTGTTTAAAGTTAAAAATTGCAAATTTCAAATGGCCATAGAACCGGAAGTAAACATCGGACAACGAAAATGGATATATCAGTACATAGAACAGGTCAAGGGCAAAAACCTTTGTTCAGGTCACAAGGTAAAAAAAAGTTCAAGGTCACGAGTTACAATTCTTTGAAATTTTGGCAATTACATTAAAAAAAAAATACCAGATATATCAACAAAGCAGCATCTTATATCAAAATCGAATCACGTACTTTTTGGGGCAATCGACTAAGCTGTCCAAAAATACTACAGTTACCAATTCCGCTCATAACCCCGAGGCCCCATTTTGAATTTTACAAAAGTTGGTCATATCAATATGGCGGCCGATCTTTTACATCTGGGTCAAATTTCATTGATTGATTGTTTATATAGCATCATTTCAAATATATTGCAAACAAAAAAATTCAAATAATTTCAAAATTCCGGAAGTTAGATTTTAAATTTAAAAAGCGAATAACGTCAAAACCGGAAGTGTTATCGAAATTTTGAACACAGATTTGAGTATGCAATCAAAATGTCTATCTACCTGTAAGTTTTCAGGACGGTCAAAATAAAATTCGAAAAAACACGCACAATTACAATGAAACTTTGCACAAAATTTTCAAATTTTAAATCGCGCAATTTTCATTAAAACATAAAGTGTTATATATCACTGGAAAGAGTAAATTAAGCACACTAAGAATATATAAGAGTTTGTGACGTATGTTAGTTGGGTCACGTGACAGAGCTGTTTAAAGTTAAAAATCTCAAATTTCAAATGGCTCTAAAACCGGAAGTAAACATCGGTCAACAAAAATGGATATATCATTGGATAGATCTAGTCAAGGGCAATAACCCGTGTTCAGGTCACAAGGTCAAAAAAGGTCAAGGTCACGAGTTACAAGTCTTTGAATTTTGGCAATTACATAAAACGAATGTACCGGAAATAACAAAAAAGCAACATTAAATATCAAAGATAGTGGACCACGGCCAAATACGCCTAACGAAAAAGTCTTAAATTTAATTAGGAGTAAACTAAACTTTCTCAAACCTTGCGATTTAGGTCCAATAACATCCATTTAAAGTTTTATCAAAATCGGTTGAAAACGAAGAGAGTAATAGCATATTTAAGATTTGGGACAAGGGCAATAACTCTGCTTCTAACGACCGAAAATAGCTCAAATTCGAACTTGATCTTCGTTTTATGAATATGTATACACATATCAAATTTAATTTGATTCTGTCAAAAACTCTAGTTTTTAGAGCGTTTACAAGCAAATGTTGATTGATTTGGGGCAAGGGCAATAACTCTGCTTCTAACAATCGAAAATAGCTCAAATTCGAACTTGATCTTCGTTTCATGAATATGTATACACATATCAAATTTCATTTGATTCCGTCAAAAACTCTACTTTTTAGAGCGTTTACGAGCAAATGTTGACGGACGGACGGACGGACGGACGGACAGGGGTGCCGATAATATACGTCCTTATAAAGAGATGAGGGCGTATAAAAATCGATTTGCGTACTCTTTGGGCACTCTACTGAGCCGTCTAAAAATACTAAAATTGCCAATGTTGCTAGTAACCCTGAGGCCCCATTTTGAGTTTTACAAAAGTTTGTCTTATCAATATGTCGGCTGATCTGTTACTTCCGGGTCAAATTTTTTTGATTCAGTTGAATATTTTTTACACATATCACGAACATACTTACACTGAATATTTTTCCAGAAATACAATAACTTTCCAGAATATTCCATGGAATATATATCATACAATAGCCAAGGCGTTCTTGAGATTTATATCAAAGACCTTTATCCTGGTGCAGAATTGTAAAGTCAGCATATTTCAGTTGTAATTATTTTCTGCAGTATACAAATTTCATTAAAAAGTTTACGACTGGTAAAAATTTGTATAAAATTACCTCCCTTGTCAACGTTAAATCATTACCAATATTTAAATGGCTATAAATCCGGAAGTAAAAATGGGACAACAAAAATGAACTTTTCATGGATAGCATTCATCTTGAGCTGTAAATTTTTCAACCCGGTTTTCCCCTGTCAGTCATGCAGGTCGGAGGGGCTGACATGAAAAAAGCGTCTAGTCGTTCAGATGGGACAATAAACCGAGGGCCCGTGTGCTACATGCTGTGGCTACACTCTATGCACGTTAAAGATCCATCGACAGTTGGAAATCGATAATAAGAATAGGCTAATGCCGCGGTTCTGGCAAAATTTCCCTCATTGCACATTGCATGACGTTTGCCCGTCCTGATTAGCCCAATAAGGTGCAGAAGAGCAGGACGTAAAACTCCATTTCATTTCATTTCATTTGAACGCACTGCTTTGTTTTCATAATGTATGTTGTTTTTTTTTTGTCTACTTCTGGTCACGCTATTTTGGTATAAAGGACACATGCCACACATTATCTCAGATAATTTCCCACTATGCCTAACTGCACGGTATTGAGTGAATATAAAATGATGCATTTTCGTCCAATAGGAAATGACGTATGACAAATAAGTACAATTTAATGTTTTTACCATTTTCACCTCTGATTTTCAACCGATTTTGATGGAATTTTTTTTGTTTATTTTATTAATCAATTGTCTTCACATTGGGGGTTTAAAAACATGCATTTCTAAAACTTTGTCGCTTTTTGAAGCACTTTGTTGACACTTTTTTCAACTTTTGCAATTTTATTTTGATCAATATGAAAACTTACATATGCATAGACATTTTGATGACAAACAAAATGATCTTTTCAAAAATTTATATCACTTCCGGTTTTTGACGTCATTCGCTTGTAAAGTTGAAATTTCAACTTCCGGAATAATGAAGATATTCTAAAAAATGTTTTTGAAATGTGCTAGTAATCATCATTGACAAAATATGAAATGACCCAGCTGTTTCATATCGGCCGCCATCTTGAACTGACTGATTTTATTCAGAATCAGGGAATCATCTTATTTGAATAAAAATGATGTGTATGGAATCTACAGTCGATTGCTAACAAAACATGGGAAGCCGATTTTTGAATTTTGATTCAGTTTTTTTTTTATTTCCGGTAAACAATTTTCAGTAATAGTCAAATTTTGTAAGGCTCATATCTTGTGACCTTGACCTTGAGTGACCTTGTGACCTGAATAAAAGTTGTTGCCCTTGACCAAATCTATCCAATGACATAATCATTTTAGATGCACAATGTTTACTTCCGGTTTTATGGCCTTCTGAAAATTGCAATTTTTACCTTTAAACAGTTCTGCCACGTGACCTAATTCACATGCGTCAAAAATTATTTTCCAGTTTTACTATGCTCGATTTACTCTTTCAAATGATATATGACACAATGTAATTCAATCATAATTCCGCGTTTTAGAATTAGAAAATTTTAGCCAAGTTCCATTGTAACTATGCGTGTTTTTTTTTCAAAATTTATATCGATCGAATTGAAAATATACAGATAGATGGACATTTTGATGAAAACCAAAAATCTGTTTTCAAAATTTCGTAATCACTTCCGGTTTTGACGTCATTCGTTTTTAAACTTGAAATTCTAATTCTAAATTCTCAAGATATCTGAAAATGGTCATACAAAATATCTAAATTGATCATATCTGATCTGGATGTTTTAGATCAGTCGCCATCTTTGATTGACCAATTTTTTTTCAAACCGAAATTTAATTACGGAGTATTGTCCGATTTGAATAAATATGATGTCTATAAAATCTTTAATCGAGTGCTTACAAAACATTAAATTCGTGCGGTTTATCGATATTCCGGATAGCTGAAAAATGTCATTTTGCTCATTAGAGTTATGTCCCTTTCTTATTGACCAGCTGTCAATAGCTACCTGTCGAATGTCACGTACACCATAATACAAATAATAGGCATGCGTGAGTACGGTAGTACAATACTACGGACTTTTCTAGTTATTTTAGTCAATATTTTGACTATTTTTGTTATATAAAGCAAATAAATAAGATTTGAACTAATTTTGGGAAAATGAGATAGGGCATACAACGACAGTTTCAAACAAAGTTAAAACATTCGTGAGGTCATGTAATGCCATTGAGAATGGATGAAAGAAACACACCTTTGATATGATACTAATTTTAGGCCATCTACATTTATGACGGGAAATATCAACCAATGAAAATTGAGTATTGAATAAATATGACCCCAGTAATCTATATTTAGTAATTTTAACTTGTCATCTACCAACCATCCATTATTGAAATTGATTGAAGACTATGCTTCTCATTGTTATATCTTATAAGCATTTTAGTGTGATATTTATTATTTATATCGATAATTTTGTTTTAAAACATCGTTTACAAAGATGCATACGAGAGCTTTGCTCAACACCAAGTCACGCGGGTATCGGTACCAACGCGAGGTCCATATAGAAATTTTCCATTGTGAATTGCTATGTGTATCCTGTAACACGGAACATAGATTTAATTATAAGTTTCGTCATGGACAATTAACTACATTATAGTAGAGATGAGATGATAGTTTATTTAGTATATGGCCTACAATATGGATTAACTTAATCCCTGAATTGAGGTTTATGAAACACAGATGACGCGACAGACTTGCGAAATTTGGGAAGATTCTTGTCGAATTCTGAGAAAAGACGGTCTGAATATCTATTTTCAACTAACTTAATTAAGTAATTGATTACCACTCTCTATTTTATATCATTTTTTATTTTTTGTATTACTTTCCATAGGCGTACGGGAGGGGGGAGCAGGGGGGGGGGGGGGCGAACGCCCCCCCCCCCCCCAAAATTTTCGGCTCGATCATATTCGGGCAAAATTCTCGACATATTCGGGCACTGAAAGTTCCCGAGTCTTCTTGGTTTTTTTTAGAAAAATACCCACTAATATTGCCGGGAACCGATTCCTACCCGAATCCCTAGATTCTATTGAAGCAAAATACCCGAATATCGAGATAATCGTGTGGAAGCCTTGTGGGCTGGTGATATTTACCTACGGGACTTGAAAGTTCGAATCGATTGATTTAGTAGCCTATTCGAAAATTCTCAAGCCAAATTTCCGACCACTACCAAACCACCCTTCAAGAGAAGCTAGCTACTATCCGCGCAAAGTCTTTTTCTCCAGCTGCCGTTGACCGTATCATATCCCATGCCCTGTCCTTGGCACGTCGGTCCTATGGGAAACGCCTTACCCAATCCGTTATTACCCAATTTTACCAAACGATTAACAGTACCAAGGCCAGAGTCACCATATCTATACCAACTGCAATGGATGTTGACCTGAATACACCTGCACCTACTAGGGTCACCGCCGTATTGAATCAAACCCCTAAACGTGTCTTCTTGGTCTATTTTAGAAAAATACCCACTAATATTGCATGGAACCGATTCCTGGACGAATCCCTAGATTCTATTGAAGCAAAATACCCGAATATCGAGATAATCGTGTGGAAGCCTTGTGGGCTGGTGCCTTATTCTCGAAAACTTAACTTAAAATTATTTTAGTGTTCCAGTTATTTGATTGGTCAGTTACTAAAATCGATTTTAAATTCAGTTTTATCATCCAATCAGATTACTGTATTTCTTAAAATCTTGACTTTATCTAAGTTAAGTTTTCGAGAATACAGCCCCTGGTGATATTTACCTACGGGACTTGAAAGTTCGAATCGATTGATTTAGTAGCCTATTCGAAAATTCTCAAGCCAAATTTCCTATGAATCTTCATACGATTATGAATTTCTGAAAGTCATCATAAATTCACTTATTTCATGCATTATTCCAATAAAATCTTGTTGAATTTTGTGAATGGATATAAAATCGTTTTTGATGAATATTCTCATGGAGTATCAAATTAGTAACCCTTCATGATCACTTTTGTGCATGAATTCCGACATTGTGAGCATATTTCATGTTTTTTTCTCATTCCTCTCGTCCAATAATCAACTCCCAATTATGTCTCAGAAGTCAGAATGCAACAGATTGAATGTAGATTTTCAAAAATTTCTAGGGGAGGACCTCCCGCCCCCCTGCAGCGGGCTCGCGCCTTCAGCGCTTCACGTAGTCGGGCTTGTCCTGACGCGGCTCCGTGTTCAGTAGAATTCGGGCAGAGTCCGAGATTCGGGCACAAATCTCTCCCGCACCCCCAGTTTCAAAACCTCCCGTACGCCTATGTTACTTTCAATGTTATATATATGTACATAGTATTTTGAAATTATGTTTTTGTTTTTCATGATTGTATTTATTTGTATTTTGTATGTGTTCCATACCGATGAATTTTTTACTCAAGGTTAATAAAGAACTGAACTGACATAAAAAATACCGCTAATCCCGAATCAATTACTAGTGACACGTGATCGGATTGATGAGTATTAATTACTATAGAATTTGTTAAGTATAGGATAAAACACGGCCGAGGGTTTTTATGATATTTAAAACCCGCATCCCGAGGGACATAATCACGAGGGGCTTGCCCCGAGGGATTTACCGAGGGAAAGGGTTTTAAATATCATAAAAACCCGAGGGGAAGTGTTTTATCTGACTTATAAACCGATTTTGAACCTTAATTTTATTTTTATCCAAAAAATAATTTTCAATCCACAATGTAAATAAGCTATGTCAAAAAACGAGTATAGCGCGAACACAACTCACACGTGCATGTGAGTGTATTTAATCACGTGGTCTGTCAGTGAGTTGAACTCAGAAAGGACGCCATGGGTGGCGAAGACGAAATTTTCCAATACAGGGTTGGAGAGGCCTTATGTGGTGAAAACATTGAGAAGAGATTATTGCTTGAGATAAGTAAATTGTTTAATGAATGTTTTGATTATATTATTAAGTAAAAAATTGGATTAGCCGTGTCAAAATATCACTGTATGTCACGAGGCCTTGTGTGCTACAGGCTGTGCACGCACGTTAAAGGGGACCAGTCTTCATTTTTATTGGTTGATTTGGGTCTTGAATATATTTAAGTATCCTTCAGAAGCACTAGAAATGTACGAAAATTGCATATTTCCTTCAAATATATCTTAAATTAGACATTTCTCCTTCTATTTCTATAGATGACTTTTCTATATATTGCATAGTATCGCTAAGGCCACATAATAAAAAAAATTGGTGATCGTCCTTTCAATTTCCGAAATCAGGGGAGGGGGGGAGGTTTTTTTTTTTATTTTTTATTTTTTTATAGGACCCTAAAACACTTAAGCCCACATGATACGATGGCAGCGCATGCGCGGATGAGTGTTGTAGCTCCTACTATGGTCGCTAGATTGACCTACTGGTGGTATTTCCTATTATATTACAGTTATTCTGCGTTAAATGTCCGCGAAAAATTGAATTTTTGCTATATCTACGCTATTGAGCGGATTGTTTACGTTTTTTTTAAAAATAAAAAATCAAAAAAAATCAGGGACGGGGCCGTTTTCGGGCACGGGCGGGGACGATCACCAATTGTTTTTTTTATGTGGACTAATGTGTAGTAGGGCATTATAACTTTCAAATGCTAATAATTATGGATGCACATGGATTTGAAGACTCAAATTTCAATGGTGAGTTGTGATAACCAGTACTAAATTGCTGAGCTAAAAAAGTCCCCGTTTCTGAGACTTGGAAAAATAGACCCACGAAAATGAAGCCTGTGCCGCTTTAAAGAGATATATTCACTAACTATACGACCAATAAAATTTTAGTCTCAGAATCTGGAATTATTTAGCTATTTTAATCCATAATAATGTTCACAACTTTCCCTCGCAATATAAGCCTTCAAATCCCCGTGTATCAATAAATATCAGCGTTTGAATGTCAAAAATACGACTCGCCGTTTAGTAATACTATGCATTGTATTATAGAAAACACATATACAGAAAATATGGGATTGTGTGATTTTGGGACTGTTACAGTAAATCTGAAGGCTATTTCCAAATCGATCCTCGAAAATGGTGAACATTCACCTTTGAAGAGCCCTCGACACTTGGAAATCGAAAAAAAAGACTATACCACTGTCCTGACAAATGTCCCTCATTGCACACTGCATGACTTTGCCAGGACTCGTTTGCCCAAACAGACGCGCAAAAGGTAGGACAATTCATTTGCAAAAGAAAACAGTGCGTTTGAAAAAAGGACTTCAATAATTAGACTAATTTAAATACCAAGCTAAACATTGTTTGATTTAAATGTCCAGTTTTTATAATTATCACGATATTTGTTTTACAGGACATCACCAGCGGTCAAAAGGAGAGGGTTTCTCAGCTCTTACTGAACAATAGTTGCTCGAACATCAATCAACACGGTAACCACTGAAAAAGATAACATGTAGTTCCTGTGCAAACTGCAATAACTTCTGCATCGCTTGGTGTCTGTTTTGTGTCAAAAGTCTGTCATATATTATTTTTGTTTTATATTAAATACACTTAATATGTTTTTGTTGTAATTTTGGAGCCATTTAACCAGCCAGCTCCATAGGGGTATATTTTGATAAAATATCAAGATTTTATACAGAATATCCCCGGGATTTTATATAAAAACCCAGGTATTTTATATAAAATCCCGGGTATTTTATATAAAATCCCGGGGATATTATATAAAATCCCGGGGAAACTCTGTATAAAGTCTGCCCAGGGATTTTATGAGATTTAAAATCCCGCTAGAACAATGGGATGACGTCACTAGAGGTTTATAATTGGTAGTCGCAGGTGTGCGGAAGCGAAAACCGGATCATCGGGTCAACGGGTAATTTTACAAAGTAAATATTCCGTTCCCAACAAAAAGCGAGCGGATATCGGGGTTTCCGGAGTACCGGTGGACGGATAAACGCGGTTCCACTGAGTAATAGTCAAAACGTTTAAGGCTCATACCTTGTGACCTAGACCCTTAGTGACCTTTTGACCTGCACAAAAGTTATTGTCCTTGATGAGATCTATCTAATGATAGCTTTATATTTGATGTTCTGTTTTAACTTATGGATAAAAAAACCATTTGAAAATTGCATTGTTTAACTTTAAAGAGTTCTGTCGCGTGACCTAATTTGCTTACGACACCAATTCTTTCTCAGGCTTACTATGCTCGATCTATTCTTTCTAATAATATATAACACTATAGATTTGAATCAAAACTGTTCCTTATAAAATTTTAACTTTCTTCATTAGTAACTGTGTGTGTATGTGGTTTTTTTAGTATGAAATAATGACACTGAAAAATATCTTAATGCGATATATGAATTCCAAAAAAAGTCCAAAAGAAGAAAATACAATCTAAATCTATTTTCAAAATTAATTAAAATACTTTTAAAAATCGCTTTTTTGTACATTGTATACATGTAATCGTTGACCCGTTTAAAATTTATACGCCCACATGAAATGTAGAGCGTATATTGCCGTCACCCATGTCCGCCCGTCCGTCCACAATTGCTCTTTAACACTCTACAAGTCACAATTCTTTACGGATTTTGACGAAACTTACTAAATTGTTTATTATCACCCAAGGATGAACCCTATTGAAAATCAAAAGAATCGAAAAATATTTAATATGAATTATTGCCCTTGTTCTTTAAAACGAGTTCGATGATTAGCTCGTTAACACTCTACAGGTCACAATTCTTTATGGATTTTGACGAAACTTACTGAAATGGTTTGATTATCACCTGTTCATGAACCCTATTGAAAATCAAAAGAATCGAAAAATATTTAATATGAATTATTGCCCTTGTTCTTTAAAACGCGTTGATTTTTAAGTTGTGAATACTCTAGAAGGCACAATTCTTTTTCGATTAGATTTTAATGAAACCTATTGAAAATCAAAAAAATTAAACCTATTGAAAATCAAAAAATATTTGATATGACTTATTGCCCTTCTTGTTCAAAATAGGTTTTAGTTTTTAGCTCATAAACAGAGAAGGATTTTGACTAAACTTGATGAATGCTTAACCCTTGATGATATCGAGAAAAAAAATATTTGGACGACACCTAATTTAAGTTCTGAACGAAATGTAGGCCTATGACTACAGGTTGAATATTTGATGGTTGCTGTTGTCTGCCAAATTTTCTTTTTCAAACAAAGCTGCCAGTGGGCGTATATTACCTTGCCTGGCAAGCTATCTTTATAAGAAATGTCAAGACATATATTCTTGTAACAACATCGGATGTAATACAAACATAGGAGCTGTTGTATAAACTCGGTGTCTTCCCATATCGCCCCTTTCCACTTCGCCCCCTCCCAGTTTGCCCCCAAACTAATCCCAATTCGCCCCTTTCCCGTGTTGTCCCTTCCCGGTACGCCCCTTTCCCTTTTTGCCCCTTTGCCATTTCACCCCTTTGCCATTTCGCTCCTTGCCCATTTCGCCCCTTTCGACTTCGCCCCTTCCCATTTCGCCCCTTTCCCGTTTCGCCAACTTCCCCTTTTAAAAACACTTATACCACTTATTGCTTGTTGCGAGTTCTGGCAAAGGCTTTTCCGTGGTATCGAACTGGGGACTGACAATGAATAGTGACTATTCTTGCGGATAAGACGATAAACCCTTGTTGTCAAATATTATCATTACCCGTATATGCCAACAAAGATAAAAGGGGCACTATGCACATTTTTAATATCAAAAACTGTAAATTATACTTCTGTATTTCTAAAACTTAGCCTTTTTATATCTACGTAGCCTGAATTTGTTTTAAAAGGGTTAATAGAAACGAGCAACCTCTCATCCGTCAACAGAAGTATTCTGGCAGGACCCTCAAATACACTTAAGGAACACCAACCCTGGTAAGAAGCCTTTGTACTTGGATATAGTTGACTTTGTCCCAAGAACAAATATTTATGACATTGATGAACAGATCGTGATGTCCTCCCAAAGTGGCCACGATATTGTTCTGCGTTCAGGTGTTTCTAAACCTAAGCTGGAGTCTGTTTCATTGGTACAATGGGCACTTGCCAATAATGCAATACTCATCAACCTTATGGAGAACCGTAATCCTTCAGTTAACGAGGTCAAAGACTATTTGGCATATACGACTAGAGTTCTTGAACTGTTCACTCGATATGAGCATACATCTGTCCTTTATTATGACAGGGAATATCGCATACTTCAGAGTCAGCATGACTATAGATGGGGAATGTCCGTGTCCCGTCTTCAAACCATCCATCTGGTTGCGAAGACCACCAACCGTCTATCCCAGCCTAGCTTTCCGGGTCGTAAATCCATGTACAGCCCAACTTTTCAATTAAGACCAAACCCCATTACGTCTTCAGGTGAAACTGTGTGTAAATTATTCAACAGTGCTCGAGGTTGCCATTTTCATAATTGTAAATTCAAGCATGTGTGCTCTGTAGATGGGTGTGATGGTCGACACTCTGCCATCAACCATAACCATTTATCAAAAAACTAGAAACGGATTTTGACATTATTGACCCTAATTCTGTTCCAGAGCCATCAGATAGTGAAAACAGCCTCGCCTGCAAGTGAACATTATGAGGCAGCTACAAGTGAAATTGTCAATGAAATAGTTCATGGAAACTATATTTTAGTTTCATGCAAACCCTTAATTATCAGTCCTATCGGTGTCATTCCGAAGTCTAACGGTGGTATTCGATTGATACATGACTGTAGTTATCCAACAGGTAAATCTGTGAATGATTATGTTACGCAGACAGAAACGCACCGTTATCAGTCCATGGATGACGCTGCTAGATTGGTAAAGAAGGGTTATTACATGGCCAAGGTCGATCTGAAATCGGCATACCGTTCCGTGTCAATCAGTAAGCATAGTCAGACAGTTACTGGGTTGAGGTGGAACCTAAATGGGCGCTCAAGATACATTGTTGACTCAAAATTACCCTTTGGTTCTAAAAGCGCACGTAACATTTTTCACAGATTGACACAGGCGGTACGGCGTATTATGATCCGCCTTGGTTATTCTACCGTAGTAGTTTATTTAGATGATTTCTTTATATGTTACCCTACTCTAGACCAATGTTCTAGTTGGCTACCCTCTTGAATTTGTCTCGCTATTGCTGGCTGGTACGTCGCTGGCTCTACTTGGATATCTGCGCAGCATCCAATAAAAATTTTGCCCACCCACCCACACCTTCTTTTTCATGTTATTGTCTTTGTGTTTTGTCTCATTTTAAGACTAGCTGGACAATGTTCGGATTACCCCTCGCTCATTTAATCTTAGTTTGTATATCTTTTAGGTGTGAGGGGTATCCGATAATTTAACATTTTATAATAAAGTCTTTTTGCGCCCAAACCTTGGTCTTTATCTTCTACGGGGAGTGTATTTAATTAACAATAAGTACTCCCTGTTTGTAATTAAACCTTTAAAACCAAATTCAGTTTGATCAAGAAGATATAGAGATACACTAAGCACACTTTAAAAATACTCTCAGGTAGCATTTGCGATTTTTTTTATAATGGAAACTTTTTTCAAAAAAGCAGAATGGCCCTTTAACCTAACACAACTTATAACAGAACCTACAAGAATCACAGATCTTTCTGCTACATGTCTAGATCTTATCATCGTCAGTTGTCCAGACTTTATCGAGGTTAACGATCATAGAATCAGTGATCATTCAGCAGTTCATGCAACTGTCAAGTTTAAAACCACGACAGACAGATCCTACCAGAGGCGTATCTGGAAAAACTCTGAAGTTAACGCTGCAAATCTCATAAACTTCTATCAAACTTTTGATTGGGACTCTATATTCATTTCACACGGCCCTGAAACCATAGCAAATGAAATTTCAAATATTATAATCAAAGGAATCAGCACGCATGTACCCAACAAAGTAGTTACAATTCGTCCAAAAGACCCCCTGTGGTTCAACGGACATCTCCGCAAATTAATACGTCAAAGAAACAGAAAATATAAAAATTATAAGCTATCACGAGCATCAGCAGATTGGCAAGCTTTTGCATCCTTCCGAAATCATGTGACATCTGAGGTAAGAAAAGCTAAACTTCTATACAGTGAAAAACTCGATTCAAACATCAACAACAACTGCTTTGGTGAAAAAGATTGGTGGAGACTTCTTAAATCCCATGCACTAAATCGTGGAAATGCCCATTCAACACTTCCGCCCCTACAATCATCAAATGAGCTGTTCTTTGGTGACCAAGAAAAAGCTAATCCTCTTAATAACTATTTCATCAACCAGTCTAATCTTGACAATCCTGACGACATCCCCCCACCCTTACCCTTTAATTCCAATGAAATTGAACAACCAGAATACACAAAACAAGAAGTAGAATACATTCTAAATACACTGGAAAACAAAAAAGCAAATGGACCCGATCACATTAGCAACCAAATCCTAAAACTCTGCTCTGAATGTCTGGCAGAACCACTCTCGAGACTATTTAATATCTTACATTCTTCATCTATCTACCCGAACGAATGGAAAAATGCCAATGTCGTACCAATTCATAAAGATAGTGGACCACGGCCATATACGCCTAACGAAAAATTTAATCGGGATAGAAGTAAACTTTCTCAAACCTTTCGATTATGGTCCAATAACATCCATTTTCAGTTTCAACAAAATTGGTTGAAAACTAAGATAGTAATAGCATATTCAAGACTTTGGGGCAAGGGCAATAACTCTGCTACTAACGGTAGAAAATAGCTCAAATTCGAACTTGATCTTTGTTTTCTGAATATGTATATAATACATACCAAATTTCGTTTGATTCTAGTTTTTAGAGCGTTTTCAAGCAAATGATGTTGATAGAAGCACTTACTGTATAGAGGTTAAAGGGTGAAAACTCCTCAAAACTGATGAAAGAGGCCTAAATCTTGAAAAAGCTTTAATTCTAATAAGGAGTTAACTAAATTTTCTCAAACCTTTCGATTTAGGTCCAATAACATCCATTTTAAGTTTCATCAAAATCGGTTGAAAACTAAGAGAGTAATAGCATATTCAAGATTTGGGGCAAGGGCAATAACTCAGTTTTTAGAGCGTTTACTAGCAAATGTTGACTGACGGACCAACGGATTTGGGGCAAGGGCAATAACTCTGCTTCTAACGATCGAAAATAGCTCAAATTCGAACTTGATCTTCGTTTTATGAATATGTATACACAAATCAAATTTCATTTGATTCCGTCAAAAACTCTAATTTTTAGAGCGTTTTTTACCACCAGTAAATGAGTAAATGAGATATACCCCTGACAAGCCCGGTGGTAGTCCGCAGGGCGTCACGTTGTAGATTTTCTAGCTTATCACCGTCAGTTATGGAACAGTTATCCCAAATGACATTTGCATAATCAAAAGTTGGCAAGATGAAGGTTTTGTATATAGTATTTAGAGATCGGCGGGACAAACGATATTTAAGACTACGAAAGCAATCAACAAGTTTACTTGCATTTGAAACTACGTGAGAAATATGTGTTGTCCAAGATCCCGAGCTATCAAAGTGCAATCCTAGATGTTTGTAATGGTGGGTATCATTTAGTATTTGATCTCGAAATTTGATTGGAACTGTGGTTGTAGATCTCTTTCTGCTGAATTGAATTGATACAGTTTTTGCAGGGTTGAAAATGACTTTCCAGTCGTCTGCCCACTTAGATATTGTTTGGAGATCGTGGTTTAAGATTTCTTCACAATGGGTCGGGTTTTCAATATTGGCGTTGATATTATTAACAATGCCATTGATGTATATTAGGAACATGAGGGGACCGAGGACTCAGCCTTGAGGAACACCATTTTGGACGACTTTTAGGTCGGAATGCTGACCATTTGTAACAACAGACTGGTTTCGGTTGCCGAAGTAACTGCTGAGGAGCGAATGAAACTGGCCTCTAATACCAAGTTGGTACATTTTATATAGAATTCCTTTGTGCCAGTCGCGATCAAAGGCCCTGCTGATATCGCAGAATATTGCCTTGACCTCAGTTCCATTGTCAAGATTTTTCAGGATGTAGTCACTGATGTCAATCAGTTGATAAATGGTAGAGTCGCTAGGTCTGAAACCGGATTTGAACGATGTTAAGATGTTGTTTTCATGTAAGAACTTGTAGATGTACTTAAACATGCATTTCTCAAAAACTTTTCCGAGCGAGCTAAGCAAGGAAATTGGTCTTTAGTTGGAGCATAATGATGTGTCTCCCTTTTTATACGCCCTCATCTCTCTATGAGGACGTATATTGTCGGCACACCTGTCCGCCCGTCGGTCCGTCCGTCAACATTTGCTCGTAAACGCTCTAAAAATTAAAGTTTTTGACGGAATCAAATGAAATTTGATTTGTGTATACATATTCATAAAACGAAGATCAAGTTCGAATTTAAGCCATTTTCGATGTTAGAAGCAGAGTTATTGCCCTTGCCCCAAATCCGTTGGTCCGTCAGTCAACATTTGCTAGTAAACGCTCTAAAAACTGAGTTATTGCCCTTGCCCCAAATCTTGAATATGCTATTACTCTCTTAGTTTTCAACCGATTTTGATGAAACTTAAAAGGGATGTTATTGGACCTAAATCGAAAGGTTTGAGAAAATTTAGTTAACTCCTTATTAGAATTAAAGCTTTTTCAAGATTTAGGCCTCTTTCATCAGTTTTGAGGAGTTTTCACCCTTTAACCTCTATACAGTAAGTGCTTCTATCAACATCATTTGCTTGAAAACGCTCTAAAAACTAGAATCAAACGAAATTTGGTATGTATTATATACATATTCAGAAAACAAAGATCAAGTTCGAATTTGAGCTATTTTCTACCGTTAGTAGCAGAGTTATTGCCCTTGCCCCAAAGTCTTGAATATGCTATTACTATCTTAGTTTTCAACCAATTTTGTTGAAACTGAAAATGGATGTTATTGGACCATAATCGAAAGGTTTGAGAAAGTTTACTTCTATCCCGATTAAATTTTTCGTTAGGCGTATATGGCCGTGGTCCACTATCTTTATGAATTGGTACGACATTGGCATTTTTCCATTCGTTCGGGTAGATAGATGAAGAATGTAAGATATTAAATAGTCTCGAGAGTGGTTCTGCCAGACATTCAGAGCAGAGTTTTAGGATTTGGTTGCTAATGTGATCGGGTCCATTTGCTTTTTTGTTTTCCAGTGTATTTAGAATGTATTCTACTTCTTGTTTTGTGTATTCTGGTTGTTCAATTTCATTGGAATTAAAGGGTAAGGGTGGGGGGATGTCGTCAGGGTTGTCAAGATTAGACTGGTTGATGAAATAGTTATTAAGAAGATTAGCTTTTTCTTGGTCACCAAAGAACAGCTCATTTGATGATTGTAGGGGCGGAAGTGTTGAATGGGCATTTCCACGATTTAGTGCATGGGATTTAAGAAGTCTCCACCAATCTTTTTCACCAAAGCAGTTGTTGTTGATGTTTGAATCGAGTTTTTCACTGTATAGAAGTTTAGCCTTTCTTACCTCAGATGTCACATGATTTCGGAAGGATGCAAAAGCTTGCCAATCTGCTGATGCTCGTGATAGCTTATATTTTTTATATTTTCTGTTTCTTTGACGTATTAATTTGCGGAGATGTCCGTTGAACCACAGGGGGTCTTTTGGACGAATTGTAACTACTTTGTTGGGTACATGCGTGCTGATTCCTTTGAGTTTTTC
The DNA here is from genome assembly GCA_029955415.1 of Lottia scabra. Classification (NCBI taxonomy): domain Eukaryota; kingdom Metazoa; phylum Mollusca; class Gastropoda; family Lottiidae; genus Lottia; species Lottia scabra. Next base: position 6,174,621 of record JARJEI010000002.1, on the reverse strand, counting down.
CAGATACGCTTCTGGTAGGATCTGTCTGTCGTGGTTTTAAACTTGACAGTTGCATGAACTGCTGAATGATCACTGATTCTATGATCGTTAACCTCGATAAAGTCTGGACAACTGACGATGATAAGATCTAGACATGTAGCAGAAAGATCTGTGATTCTTGTAGGTTCTGTTATAAGTTGTGTTAGGTTAAAGGGCCATTCTGCTTTTTTGAAAAAAGTTTCCATTATAAAAAAAATCGCAAATGCTACCTGAGAGTATTTTTAAAGTGTGCTTAGTGTATCTCTATATCTTCTTGATCAAACTGAATTTGGTTTTAAAGGTTTAATTACAAACAGGGAGTACTTATTGTTAATTAAATACACTCCCCGTAGAAGATAAAGACCAAGGTTTGGGCGCAAAAAGACTTTATTATAAAATGTTAAATTATCGGATACCCCTCACACCTAAAAGATATACAAACTAAGATTAAATGAGCGAGGGGTAATCCGAACATTGTCCAGCTAGTCTTAAAATGAGACAAAACACAAAGACAATAACATGAAAAAGAAGGTGTGGGTGGGTGGGCAAAATTTTTATTGGATGCTGCGCAGATATCCAAGTAGAGCCAGCGACGTACCAGCCAGCAATAGCGAGTACAAATCACAATTCTTTACGGATTTTGACGAAACTTGCTGAAATTGTTTATCATCACCCAAGGATGAACCCTATTGAAAATCAAACGAATCGAAAAATATTTAATATGAATTATTGCCCTTGTTCTTCAAAATGCGTTGATTTTTAGGTTGTAAATTTTCTAGGAGGCACAATCCTTGATAGATTTTAATGAAACCTATTAAATTAGTTTTTATACGCCCACATGAAATATGGACCGTATATTGCCGTCACCCATGTCCGTCGGTCCGTCCGTCCGTCGGTCCGTCCGTCCACAATTGCTTGTTAACACTCTACAAGTCACAATTCTTTACGGATTTTGACGAAACTTGCTGAAATTGTTTATTATCACCCAAGGATGAACCCTATTGAAAATCAAAAGAATCGAAAAATATTTAATATGAATTATTGCCCTTGTTCTTTAAAACGCGTTCGATTTTTAGCTTGTTAACACTCTACAAGTCACAATTCTTTACGGATTTTGATGAAACTTGCTGAAATTGTTTATTATCACCCAAGGATGAACCCTATTGAAAATCAAAAGAATCGAAAAATATTTAATATGAATTACTGCCCTTGTTCTTTTAAACGCGTTCGATTTTTAGCTTGTTAACACTCTACAAGTCACAATTCTTTACAGATTTTGACGAAACTTGCTGAAATTGTTTATTATCACCCAAGGATGAACCCTATTGAAAATCAAAAGAAACGAAAAATATTTAATATGAATTACTAGTATTGCCCTTGTTCTTTAAAACGCGTTTGATTTTTAGCTTGTTAACACTCTACAAGTCACAATTCTTTACAGATTTTGATGAAACTTACTGAAATTGCTTATTATGACCCAAGGATGAACCCTATTGAAAATCAAAAGAATCGAAAAATATTTAATATGAATTACTGCCCTTGTTCTTTTAAACGCGTTCGATTTTTAGCTTGTTAACACTCAACAAGTCACAATTCTTTACGGATTTTGATGAAACTTACTGAAATTGCTTTTATGACCCAAGGATGAACCCTTTTAAAAATCAAAAGAATCGAAAAATATTTAATATGAATTACGGTACTGCCCTTATTCTTTAAAACGCGTTCAATTGTTAGCTTGTTAACACTCTACAAGTCACAATTCTTTACGGATTTAGACAAAACTTACTGAAATTGTTTATTATCACCCAAGGATGAACCCTATTGAAAATCAAAAGAATCGAAAAATATTTGATATGAATTATTGCCCTTGTTCTTTAAAACGCGTTCGATTTTTAGCTTGTTAACACTCTACAAGTCACAATTCTTTACAGATTTTGACGAAACTTGCTGAAATTGTTTATTATCACCCAAGGATGAACCCTATTGAAAATCAAAAGAAACGAAAAATATTTAATATGAATTACTAGTATTGCCCTTGTTCTTTAAAACGCGTTTGATTTTTAGCTTGTTAACACTCTACAAGTCACAATTCTTTACAGATTTTGATGAAACTTACTGAAATTGCTTATTATGACCCAAGGATGAACCCTATTGAAAATCAAAAGAATCGAAAAATATTTAATATGAATTACTGCCCTTGTTCTTTTAAACGCGTTCGATTTTTAGCTTGTTAACACTCAACAAGTCACAATTCTTTACGGATTTTGATGAAACTTACTGAAATTGCTTTTATGACCCAAGGATGAACCCTTTTAAAAATCAAAAGAATCGAAAAATATTTAATATGAATTACGGTACTGCCCTTATTCTTTAAAACGCGTTCAATTTTTAGCTTGTTAACACTCTACAAGTCACAATTCTTTACGGATTTAGACAAAACTTACTGAAATTGTTGATTATCACCCAAGAATGAACCCTATCGAAAATTAAAAGAAACGAAAAATATTTGATATGAATTATTGCCCTTGTTCTTTAAAACAAATCAAAAAATATTTGATATGACTTATTGCCCTTCTTGTTCAAAATAGGTTTTAGTTTGAAGCTCATAAACAGGATTTTGACTAAACTTGATGAATGCTTAACCCTTGATGAAATCGAGAAAAAAAATGTTTGGAAGACACTTAATTTAAGTTCTGAATGAAATGTAGGCCTATGACTACAGGTTGAATATTTGATGGTTGCTGTTTTCTGCCAAATGTTCTTTTTCAAACAAAGCTGCCAGTGGGCGTATATTACCTTGCCTGGCAAGCTATCTTTTATCACACGATAAACCCTATGACTTATTGCTTTTCTTCTTTTAAATACGTTTTAGTTTTAAGCTCATGAAAACTCTACAAGGCAGTAAGGCAGAAGGATTTTGACTAAACTTGTTGAATGCCGAGCTCTTGATGAAATCGAGAAACAAATATTTGGACGACACTGAATTTAAGTTTTAAACAAAATGTAGGCCTAGGACTACAAATTGAATGGTTGATGGTTGCTGTTTTCTGCTAAATATTCTTTTTCAAACAAAGCTGCCAGTGGGCGTATATTACCTTGCTCTGGCAAGCTATCTTTTAATGTTCAAGAACACAACTTGACAATTTATGACAGGGCAACACACAATAACAGAAACAGTAACTGAAACATATTTCATACAACCACAAACAAATTTTTTTGAACGAATGTTTGATGTTTTAAAGAGAAGATCTGCGTTTTTTTTTCAAATATTCCTAGAAATAATCCATGAACAACTACCTGATTTCAATAGGGTTCATCCTACGAACACTCGCACCAAGATTTGGTTACCTGTAGAGTGTTGACGAGCAATTGTGGACGAATCAACTGACCGGGTTACGCCAATATACGCTCCACATTTCATGTGGGCGTATGAAAATGAAAACCAGAGCAAAATCAGTCAGAAAATACGCCTTTCAATGCAATAAAAAAAATGGAGCCACTAGTGGCACAGAGTGGGACTTTGCAAATGTGCAAATTGCTAAGGGGAATTTAAAAAATAATGGGCCCTGAACGTAAATACCAAGTGCCAAAGAAGTCGGCAACTTTTAAATTTTTTGTTTTTTTGAAAGGTTGTGAAACCGGAATTAGTCACCAGACCTAACATTTGAACGAACCAGCTGAAAACCTTTATCAATAACCTTCAACCTACTGAAGGTCAAGGTCACTCAAGGTCAAATTCACGAGAAACAAGTCTTTACAATTTGGAAATGCATACAGTAATAACACCGGAAGTTGACGCTAGACTTCAAATATGAGTATAAATGTACAGCCAAAGTCAATGACCTTTGATCGTAGAAAGGTCAATGTCAACAAAGGTCAAGGTCAAAAACGGAAAAAAAAAATGTTTTTTTTAACCCTGTTCCCTTTTTTGAACTACAAAGCCGAAATCTATGAACCTTGAACATTAGCTGAATAAAGCAATGCTGTAACTGTATGCAAGGTCAATTTTTGAAAATTTTTTAAACTTTACCTTTTTTTTTGATAAACAAAATTTTGACAAAAAACAAATTTTACCCGGATGTGCCACGCCCACGTCAGATTTTTGGATGTGAATTGATTTATATTAATAATATCTTACTATGGCTAAATTATCAAGCCTTTGCATCTATTGGTTAACGAGATATACAATCATAAATGTCAAAAAAGGTCAAAATCTATAATCGGAAATTTTGAAATTAATAAACCTTGTTCCCTTTTTTTTAACTATACAGCCGACATAGCTGAGATTTTGATACAATTGAGTTAAAGTAATGATGTTGGTATGTGCAAAAGCATTTTTCAAAAAAATGTAGTCACTTAACTGTGTCAAATCAGGTGAAAACTGTAGTCTGTATCGCGTTCACAAGCAATTTTTAACGTATTTTGGGTGTAAAACTCAGTGAATTTTTGTCGAATCAAACTGAAATTCGAACTTGTCCAAGATCTTATGAATATAATCCTACACACAAAATTTTATACAAATCAAACCAAAACTGTAGTCTCTATCGCGTTCACAAGCCATTTTTAACATATTTTGGGTGTAAAACTCCGTGAATTTTAGTCGAATCAAACCCAAATTCGAACTTGTCCGAGATCTTATGAATATAATCCTACGTACAAAATTGTATTCAAATCCAACCAAAACTGTGGACTCGATCGCGTTCACAAGCCATTTTTAACGTATTTTGTGTGTAAAAATTTTTGTCGAATCGAACCCAAATTCGAACTTGTCCGAGATCTTTTGAATATAATCCTACACATAAAATTGTATTCAAATTCAAGCAAAACTGTGGTCTCTATTGCGTTCCCAAGCCAATTGTGGACAGACGGACTGACGGACGGACAGGGGCGACGGCAATATACGACCACATTTCAATGTGGGCGTATAAAAAATCACCTAGCTTATATTATACCTTACAAATTGGAAATTGTGAACATACATGGTTGATAAAATGTAGGTTATACATTTATTGACATTTAAAAAGGTCATATGGGTACTGTTTAGCATATTACCATATTTCCATACAATGAAAATAAACTATCATTATCTAATGATTCCATTTTGTTGAAATAATTTACATCGCATGTGGTAAAACTTTTGGATTGCCCGTAGATGCTCTAGCGAAAATGTCACCCTTGCAACTTGTGGTGTTGCACATATGGTGTAAATCGACCTGTCGATGCAATTATGGTTAACGTACTAAATAAATTCATAACATACCTACCTGTGCAAAAGAAAGTTGTCCTATTTATTATATATTACAATGGTGATAATGTAATTCACTGAACACAAAAAAATGTTAATAACTTAATTTATATGAAATGAAGGTTATCCAGAATTTATATTAAGCACATACCGGATGGAAATTAGTCCATCTACCGACTTCATTCAGAATGAAACAAGACTGAATGTATCTTAGCGACAGAAACGCTTTAGCTCAAAAATATTAATCCTGTATATTTGTATCCGATTTTGATATCATCAAACGCCATGGTCACATTTGTTACTTGACTTACTACAAGATATCTTGTGGAATTCGTCAACTGGTGAATTGAAAGAAACTAGTCGATCAATAATGGCTCACTATATTGTAATATCGACGCTGCTGAATTTCCAATAAGGCGATTTGCGAAGGAAGCGCTTTATTCAGAATTATCGACATTGAAACATCTTTAGATAAATAAAACCCAATTTACTATTTATATATAGGTATTAATAAAGTTCTTTAGACTTTTTTACGTTTAGGCGTATACAATATTATATTCTCGATGGTAGAACAGAATAAAGTTGTGGATCTACATGTAATTCTATAAATGTTTTATTCTGACAATCTATATAACAAACAATGTTAATGGATATAAGGCGTTTTTGTCAGAAGATTCGATTTGGTTTCGATTTGCTAGTACGATTTGGTGTAATTTGCTGTGGTCCACAAATGTACCGGCGATTAGGCAGCCTTGACTGTCAACAAAAGAAGGTCACGTGTATGTTTTATATGACGTCATTGATATATCAGCCAATAGTATTACGAACTGACACATTCCGCCATCTTATAACACCTAATCGAATCGCCTAACCACCTCTTGGGACGGTTAAGTCGATTAGCCTAATCAGTTTAGGTAAACGGTCTCACAAATGCACCGATTAGCCTAATCGAACTGGCTCACAAATGCGCAAAATAGCTAATCGACCAAATCGAATCGTGCGACAAAAACGCCTAATAATTCAGACCTTTCTGTCGACCGTTCTGAGTCCAGTTGTTACTTCCTATGATACATTATCAAGGGAGAGCAATCAATCGATAATTTTGTGTAAGAGGAGAGTAATCGAAAATAGCCCGAAAGACTCATTCCGAACATACTACCCCCCCCCCCCCCCCCCCCCCCAAATTATTGGCAGAAATACTACACAATATATCACCCAGAGCACTAGTGATATAAACCACCATTGGAATATACGACTCAAACCGATGCACCAGGAGTTGATGTACACCTACATTTCATCATAGAAATGTATAAGACAGGAAGTCTAAGTCTTCTCATAGTCTATCGAACTTGGGTTTAAATTTATGGTTGACGGAATTTCTACTTTTTTGCGTGTTCGTTTACTCACTTGAGCTTACTCGCAAGCCGATTAGTTAGGTCTGGCCCGAGTAAGCGCGAGATGTCACATGACCAAGTAATAGAACGCTCTCGGGCAAGACCTAACTAATCGGCTTGCCGAGTGGGTTAGTTGGCGAAGCATCCCATGATTCATTCATTCAAGATGGTTGCAAATGCTACACTGTAAATTCGACAAAAAAGACTAATTTTAAAAATTACATCGAAATTGGGATTTGAAGTCGTCAAGTGATTGTGTCAGGCCCGTAGCGAAGGGGTAGAAGCGTAAATCGAAGTGAAAATCGTATGATAGAATAAATATCTTGTGTTAAATCACTAGTGTAACGGTATGATTTATTCGTAGTCTCGTTCGTATAGTATTGGTACATTTATATCGTAAGGAAACCTAGAGACACAACCTACATCTATTGGAACAATATCAATGTGTGTATCAATAGGACTATCAAAAATATATAGACATTTTTCTCATTTTTTTTAGTCATCGAAGTCGAATACATTGTTGCTTTTTCTCCGCAAAAAAAAAAATTTCATGTGTTATTTTTTAAATTCATTTTACTGAGTACTGAGTCAAGGGGATCGTCTTTGTAGCAGGAAATGTTAAGAATTTGCGTTTCCAGGTATCTAATTCTCAAGATTTTCCTGTGTTGGTCTTACAGTCTCTATAAACCTTAATTTCATCAGGAAATCGCGTTTCAGGGAATCAAATTATCTAAATGTTCTAGAGGAGATCCCCAGGATTCCAGGATGGTCATTGGCGTTCTCGGCAATCAAAAAGGTCTGTTTCTTAGAGACATAGCAGTCGCAGTCAAGTTGAAGATGAGAAACATTTCCTTGTTTCCTGTCCTCGATATGAATCCCTTCGAGTAACAGATATTAATCCTGTTTTTAAAATATATGATCAATTTCAGTATTCATTTCAAACCCCCATCCGAGATTGCAAAATCTATATGTACCTTTCTTATTAAGGCAACTGATCTCCATATAATGAGTGAACAATGTTTGTATATTTTATATCTGTCATAAAATTTGAAAACTTGCTAATATTAATATGTTCTCCCCTTTTTATACGCCCACATGAAATGTGGAGCGTATATTACCGTCACCCATGTCCGTCGGTCCGTCCGTCCGTCCGTCCGTCCGTCGGTCCGTCCACAATTGCTTGTTAACACTCTACAGGTCACAATTCTTTACGGATTTTAACGAAACTTGCTGAAATTGTTTATTACCCAAGGATGAACCCTATTGAAAATCAAAAGAATCGCAAAATATTTGATATGAATTATTGCCCTTGTTCTTTAAAACGCGTTCGATTTTGAGCTTGTTAACACTCTACAGGTCACAATTCTTTATGGATTTTGACGAAACTTGCTGAAATTGTTTATAATCACACAAGGATGAACCCTATTGAAAATCGAAAAGATCGAAAAATATTTAATATGAATTATTGCCCTTGTTCTTTGAAACGCATTCGATTTTTAGCTTGTTAACACTCTACAAATCACAATTCTTTACGGATTTTGATGAAACTTTCTGTAATTGTTTATCATCACTCAAGGATAAACCCTATCGAAAATCGAAAGAATCGAAAAATATTTGACATGAATTATTGCCCTTGTTCTTTAAAACGCGTTCGATTTTTGGCTCGTTAACACTCTACAAGTCACAATTCTTTACTGATTTTGATGAAACTTGCTGAAATTTTTTATTATCACCCAAGGATGAACCCTATCGAAAATCAAAAGAATCGAAAAATATTTAACATGAATTATTGCCCTGGTTCTTCAAAACGCGTTTGATTTTTAGCTTGTTAACACTCTACAAGTCACAATTCTTTACGGATTTTGACGAAACTCACTGAAATTGTTTATTATCACCCAAGGATGAACCCTTTAGAAAATCAAAAGAATCGAAAAATATTTAAAATGAATTATTGCCCTTGTTCTTTAAAATGCATTCGATTTTTAGCTTTTAGCTTGTTAACACTCTGCAAGTCACAATTCTTCACAGATTTTGACGAAACTTACTGATAATGTTTATTATCACCCGATAATGAACTCTATTGAAAATCAAAAGATTCGAATAATTTTTATTATGAATTATTCCCCTTGTTCTTCAAAACACGTTTGATGTTTAGCTTGTTAACACTCTACAGGTCACAATTCTTTATGGATTTTGACGAAACTTACTGAAATTGTTTATTATCACCCGATAATGAACCCTATTGAAAATCAAAAGAATCGAAAAATATTTAATATGAATTACTGCCCTTGTTCTTTAAAACGCGTTGATTTTTAGGTTGTAAATTCTCTAGAAGGCACAATTCTTTTTCGATTAGATTTTAATGAAACCTATTGAAATAGTTTATTATCACACGATAAACCCTATCGAAAATCAAAAAATATTTGATATGACTTATTGCCCTTCTTGTTCAAAAAAGGTTTTAGTTTTTAGCTCATAAACAGAGAAGGATTTTGACTAACCTTGATGAAATCGAGAAAAAAAATGTTTGGACGACACTTAATTTAAGTTCTGAACGAAATGTAGGCCAATGACTACAGGTTGAATATTTGATGGTTGTTGTTTTTTGCCAAATGTTCTTTTTCAAACAAAGCTGCCAGTGGGCGTATATTACCTTGCCTGGCAAGCTATCTTTTATATATATATATAGTATCAGCACTGCACTGATGAGGCCCAGAAGGCCGAAACAGTACTGTTTGCAGTTAGATAAGCTCCTTGGTTCATACCTTGTTGAGCACTCTATCTGGGCCTGTATGCATAAAAAATAACACTGAGTTAAAGTCATATTTAACCCTCGAAAAACCTGGTAAAATCAATGGTAAATTTAACTCAAGTTTGATTTTAACCCTGGGTTATTTTTTTATGCATACGAGCCCTGGAGTGTACCATTGCCGTTAGCGTTAAGCGTAGCCCACTAGCTTGCTAGTTTGAGCACTCTGGCATGGTACGATGGTATCACATAAGATGACCTGTCAAGCCGGTGACTAGAGTTGAAGTGATGACAGGAAGACAAGTGCCACCTAGTGGGAGCTGAGCGTGCGTAATGCGGTAGACCCGATTGTTATGACGTTACATCCCCATCCGTTTAATAAAATAGTTTCACATGTATCAATCATGCTATGCTACATTGTGACTTTGAAAAATAAATTCAATATGATTACTCTTAAGTATTGATTGGGCTAGCTTTCGAGAAAAAAAAACACGAGATGGAATTTTTGCGAATTACTTATTATTTTTGGGCTCAGATTGTAGATAATTATTATTACTTTATTTGTAAACTATATAGAATGAAAAAAACCGAAAAGAAATTAGGTATTTCGTTAGTTTTTGCTAAAAAATTAGGAAAAAGTAGCAAAATGTGTCCCGGTTGGTACAAGATTTCTCAGCCATTTTTTATTGGAAAATTACGATCTTGGTCTTGATTGAAAGCTTATTCAATAAGGATGCCGTACCTACGTGTAAATTGTCGTATTTCCATGGTAACCACCAAAATAATATTTTTTTTTGGAAAATCGCTCTGTACGTTTCTCGGCAATGTAATTGTCTACATTTATGCCAAGTTTGATGTAGATTGATCCATTCACATTTTTTTAAACTTGTATCAAAGGTTTGAAATGTCCAATTTTTATGACATGTTTGAAAGGACTGTCAACTCATTAAAAAAAAATCTGATTGACATGAAATCAACCTTAAACTATCGAGAAGGACCCCAAATCATCAACAAATGCACAACAAGTCTCAAGAAATCATTATTTCATATACTTATTCCATTTTTTCATAACGTGAAATAGCCCAATTAACACCCTTAATAGTAAACGAAATGCTTGGCTGATCACAAAACACATTTTACATAATTTAACACATTTCAGTCAATATCATTCCTACGAATACTTTTTCTTTTTAACACAAGAAAGTAACTTCAACATATTTATAAGTCGTCTCGCAGGTGGTTTAACAATATGTCCACTGCATAGTTCTTAGTTGCGTTTCTGTTGTAGACTTTGGAGAGTTTTCAATGTTATTTGTAGGTCGAGTATCACTACTATCGACTGTCTTAAATTTATGTTTCTCACATGTGTCACTGAATGTGACGCGTTTCTTACTGGGAGTAGAACTATTCTGAATCTTTAGTAAAGAGGCTTTATAACGTAGGGTTTGAAGTTCTTATGGGTCGATTTCGCATAGGAATCTTCGATTTCGTGGTTATTTTGATCCGTTAAAAAGTAAAACTTCATAACTCGCGCAGGAATCCATAAACGATTTTCGTTTTGAACTCTCACATATTGTCCTGTATACAGTTCTGGCAGTTCGGTTTTTGCACACTTGTCATAGTACTGTTTCTGTGTTTCTTGACGCGCTAAAAGTTCATCTCGAGTGTCATCATAATGTGGTGGTGAGACACGGGTCGGTAGTTTGCTTCTGAATTTTCTTACACTAAGAAGTTCGGCTGGACTTGGGATGCGCGAACTAATCGTTGTTATGCAAATAATATATAATGCTTGATCGAACGACGTGTCGGACTCGATAGAATTGGTCAAAAGCCTGTTCACAGTTTGTACACAACGTTCAATGTATCCATTAGACTGAGGCTAACGCGGGCTGCTACTGACGTGTTTAATGTTATGGCGTTGACAACATTTTTTAAATGAACTGCAGTGAAATTTGCGGTACGTTATCGGACATTATTTCCGCGGGAAAACCATGTTCACAGAATATGGACATCAAAGCTTTCTGTACGTCGCTTGATGTCAAGTTGTTTTTCAAATATCGGGAGAAAGGAAACTTGCCGTATGGAACACTGAGCAGTAGATAGTTGTCGCCCTTGTATTGGAATAAGTCCGTACATACCCGTTGCCATGGCCTTGAGGGCACAGTAGTATACACAGTAGTATATGTACTCTCAATTTTGTCGCACGTTTCCCCATTCCATTTTCACTTCATGGGTAAAATGCAACCAAATTGAGAGTACCCACAAACAGACCTTAACATCCTACATTTCATAAAACATCCTACATTTTCATAAAATTCTTACATACAAAAAGACCAACAAACACCTTCAATCAATTTCCTACATTCCATCAAAAAAAGCATATTTTTCTAGACTAAAAAAAGCATATTAATTCTTAATACTTCCTTCCCTTTATTAAAGCGAGGAACTCTTCTCTGAAAATTTTTTTTTTTCAGACCACAATTAATTTTTTTTAAACATGAAGCGTGGACTGGCTATATGTTGATGGATACCTACCTCTGATTAATACTTAGCTATACCTACCTACCTCTTACCAACAATGCTGAAACAAGAAAGCCATTTTGATGAGAATAAAGGGCTGTTTTTTTATCAATTATTCTGTCTGTAGAAGGAAATCATGGGAATAACTGAAAAAAGAAATTCAATAATTCAAAATAATCAAACATTGGAATTATCTCCCCAAATTAAATGTTTCTGAGATGAATGACTCAGTACCCTATGTTATCCTATAAGCCAACAAAACCATATTTTCTTCGTGTGATCAATTCACCTATCCCTCCAATTAGGTATTGAATTTAATGCCCCCATTTTGGTAGTAATCCTACTATTGATGGAATAAACAGATAGGGATTTTCAATACCTTCATTTTTCATGTATACCCCTTTTTTTAAAGTCAATTCTCAGAACGAAAAATATATTCGAAATTCTCGGAGAATTAACAAAAGGGTAACATGAAATCACTACAGAAAATGATCAACATAGGAAACATCTCTCCAAATTTAATGTTTTTGAGATGAATGATTGAGAATTCATGTTAAACCTCAATAAAACATATCTTCCTTAACAAATCACTACAGATATGATTATATACATTATGAATATTATGATTTGATAGATGTGAATGATTATATACATTATGAATATTATGATTTGATAGATGTGAATGATTATATACATTATGCATATTATGATTTGATAGATGTGATTAAATAAATTGGAATTCAGGCAAATTTTCATCTCTGCTTAGAACTCCAAAAATATTATGATTTGATAGATGTGATTAAATAATTTGATATTATGAGTCTGTAGTGAATTTGAGTATAAGGAAGTAAAATATGTGAGTACATGTATATACATCAACTATTCACTAACAATTCACCACGTATACACAAATTTGAAGAAACATTCCTTTGTCTATCATTTTGAATCTGTAGTGATTTGGAGGTGAGGTATAGTAAGTAGACACACGATATACGTAATTGTTGACTTTATAGGGCATACATAAGTGCACTAGTAATCCATTACAGAAACACAAATTTGAAGATAGATTCCTTTGCCCGACATCTTGAACTATTAAAATAACTTAATCAGAGACCTATTATCTCTTCATTAGACGGAATAATTACTAAAAAACAACACATAAATAAGACACACATCAAAATGGCTTCTTGTTTACATTCCTTTCTAGTCAAGTGATATTATATCCGGTTTGTAGACACGTTTTATTAGTCTCAATTACATCCTGTTTTTGTATAATCCGAAACGATCAGACTTAACAAAAATATGTTTGTAAATGTGCTGTATTGTTATTATTTTTTTTTTATCAAAATCCTTCCTCTAAAATGGCAATTAAAATACTTGATCCAATTTTTATCCGATTCGTTATTCATTTAATAAGAAAAAGGAAGATTACATAATAATTTCTCCAACTGTTGGGTCTAAATCACAATTGAATGATGGTGGTAGAATTTCCTTCGAAATAAATTCATTATCGAATTGGTTGCTTCTTTCTGATGCTTATTTCAGATGCGATTTCAAAATCAAGGACGGAACCGCAAATGAAAATAGAGTTCCACAAACTAATACAACGTTCGAAAACAATTTCTTTCCATCTTTGTTTAGTGAGATGGTTTTGGAAGCTGGTTCAAATCCGATCGAAACGATCAAGCACCCGGGACAGTTCGATACAATGTTGAAAACAGTTTTATATCCTAAAGATTTCGATTCAGTCTCGGGTTGGATACCTGATGTTGGTGTTGGAAACGTTTTAAAAGAACCAGTAAGGACTGTTGCGAATGATGCAGATGAAGCTAGAATGAGAGTTATTGCCAGAAACACAATTGAAAGAGTGGGACGAGCAGTTAACCATGGATTTGACAAACGAGTAAATCAGTACAACAATGTTGTTTAGGATAATAGGTGGGGTAATTACGTAAATTGGAAGTTATATCCTTTATTCGGTCTTTTAAAACATCGAAAAGTTTATATAGGATTACCATTTAAAATTCATTTACAAAGAGAAATTAATGACCTGAAATTCTTTTTTGGAGAAGCAAATTCAAATGCAAAATTAGAAATAACGAATCTCCAACTTTTCATACCCGTAATAACACCATCAATTGAAGTAGAAACGTGAATATTCAACTCGTTAACTAAAGACATTGAAATAGCTTTTCTTCATCGCAACACGGTAGGTAGCATGACTTTAACTGGAGAATCCACAACATGGCCAATCACTAACACTATTAAACCAGCAAGATATTTAATGGTTGGTTTCAAGAATTCACCAGACGCTCAACAACAATATCTTTAGAGTGGCAATGAACCAAACTCAAGATCCTATAATCCCTAAAGATTAAACAACGATAATTATCCTAACCAACCTTTAACAATTAATCCAAGCACAAAGGATTATAATGAATTGTATAAAAACTATAAAAATATGTGTGAATTATTTGGAAATCCACCACAGTTTGAATATGTAGATTTTGCAATTAATCACCCAATCTTCTGTTTTGATCTATCAGCTCATCAAGAAGATCTTTTCAAAAAAGGAGTAAATATAAATATTCATTTTGAAAAAACACAAGGAGATGTAACCGGTTATTGTTTATTATTGGAAGAAGCAAAACATATAATCAAAATATCTGCTTAGTGGATAGTATTGACACAGGAGAAGTCAAAGTCAAACATAAGGGTAATAGAATATTTTTAAAAAATATACACACTGGAGAAGGAATATATCTTTCAAAGTATAAAGGAGAAGGAGTGATTTTTGGGACAAAATTAAAACTAGAACCATGAAGACGGTACCGAGCAGTGCGCAACCCATCTGACACATGGATGAAATGCCACATTTTTCAACCAATGATAAGAGTTTTACAGATAAAAGCGCACTTGTCAAAATACTCACTCAATTTTAAAGGTGTCAGTACACAGTAGAATTGAGTAGAGAGTACACTGAAAGATATGTTTGCAGGGATAATTCGATTCGTTATTCATTTAATAAGAAAAAGGAAGATTACATAATAATTTCTCCAACTGTTGGGTCTAAATCACAATTGAATGATGGTGGTAGAATTTCCTTCGAAATAAATTCATTATCGAATTGGTTGCTTCTTTCTGATGCTTATTTCAGATGCGATTTCAAAATCAAGGACGGAACCGCAAATGAAAATAGAGTTCCACAAACTAATACAACGTTCGAAAACAATTTCTTTCCATCTTTGTTTAGTGCGATGGTTTTGGAAGCTGGTTCAAATCCGATCGAAACGATCAAGCACCCGGGACAGTTCGATACAATGTTGAAAACAGTTTTATATCCTAAAGATTTCGATTCAGTCTCGGGTTGGATACCTGATGTTGGTGTTGGAAACGTTTTAAAAGAACCAGTAAGGACTGTTGCGAATGATGCAGATGAAGCTAGAATGAGAGTTATTGCCAGAAACACAATTGAAAGAGTGGGACGAGCAGTTAACCATGGATTTGACAAACGAGTAAATCAGTACAACAATGTTGTTTAGGATAATAGGTGGGGTAATTACGTAAATTGGAAGTTATATCCTTTATTCGGTCTTTTAAAACATCGAAAAGTTTATATAGGATTACCATTTAAAATTCATTTACAAAGAGAAATTAATGACCTGAAATTCTTTTTTGGAGAAGCAAATTCAAATGCAAAATTAGAAATAACGAATCTCCAACTTTTCATACCCGTAATAACACCATCAATTGAAGTAGAAACGTGAATATTCAACTCGTTAACTAAAGACATTGAAATAGCTTTTCTTCATCGCAACACGGTAGGTAGCATGACTTTAACTGGAGAATCCACAACATGGCCAATCACTAACACTATTAAACCAGCAAGATATTTAATGGTTGGTTTCAAGAATTCACCAGACGCTCAACAACAATATCTTTAGAGTGGCAATGAACCAAACTCAAGATCCTATAATCCCTAAAGATTAAACAACGATAATTATCCTAACCAACCTTTAACAATTAATCCAAGCACAAAGGATTATAATGAATTGTATAAAAACTATAAAAATATGTGTGAATTATTTGGAAATCCACCACAGTTTGAATATGTAGATTTTGCAATTAATCACCCAATCTTCTGTTTTGATCTATCAGCTCATCAAGAAGATCTTTTCAAAAAAGGAGTAAATATAAATATTCATTTTGAAAAAACACAAGGAGATGTAACCGGTTATTGTTTATTATTGGAAGAAGCAAAACATATAATCAAAATATCTGCTTAGTGGATAGTATTGACACAGGAGAAGTCAAAGTCAAACATAAGGGTAATAGAATATTTTTAAAAAATATACACACTGGAGAAGGAATATATCTTTCAAAGTATAAAGGAGAAGGAGTGATTTTTGGGACAAAATTAAAACTAGAACCATGAAGACGGTACCGAGCAGTGCGCAACCCATCTGACACATGGATGAAATGCCACATTTTTCAACCAATGATAAGAGTTTTACAGATAAAAGCGCACTTGTCAAAATACTCACTCAATTTTAAAGGTGTCAGTACACAGTAGAATTGAGTAGAGAGTACTGTCACAGGATGGACGGACGGAATGTCTCACACCTCAGAACTACCCCAAAGAAGACCCAATAATCAAGACATATAAATTAACAAGTTTATATAAACAACAACAACACATATACATACACAAATCAACAAAAGGTAAACATAAAACTATACAAAACCACCCCCCAATTTCAGTTCATTATCATCTTCTTCTGTCTATACTTGTAATTCATTTCACCATAAATAAATATCTTATATTAATCGTTCTCTCGCTAGTAGAAACAGTGGTTCACAATCATACCATAGCACCATACGAGTTGATACCGAGACAATCAACTGTCACTTTCGGTTATAATTTCACCTAACCGGTTTAACATAAATACACAATGTAACATCACATTAATACACATGTAAGCTTACAGTTACACTATAAACATGAATCTATACATAAATGCTGGTCTAAGTCCCGTCTCAATCATATGTATATTAGCAGCATGTCAGATAGAAAAAGAAATGTCTTGTAACGTCACCCAGACAACATCCCTAACACCATTAGATGTATACTAAATCAAAGTCACACAGACTATTAGTACCATTTTAAAACATACCATAGAACCATATCAGCTATCATCGACCATTTCATTCGTGTCCCCAGACTAGTCGACGTACATGTACATTACAAAGTACAGCTGAGAAAAACTAATGGATCTTCTATATCATGACATTACTACAATATGAGACTACTGAAACACAGGACCAACTACATCACTCTAATATTAACCGAATGAGCCACGAAACTAAATATTTCCAACCTAATATACCCTGGTAGATTCAATGCACGTGCTTTGCATGCCATGTATATCTAATGCTAACCTTACACGTCAATACATTTTAGATTAACCAGACACTAAAACGTTTTAAACAAATCTACACTATGATAACCTAATCTACATACATAATAAAACTAAATTTAAAGATACGGTCTCTCTTAAAGAGAGTGTATAACAAAACAAAACACGACTTTGTGACATTTACTCCCCCCTTATTTTGTCAAAATTTGCAAAATATTGGCATACCACACAAAAGAGTGTTTTACGTACCACACCTACTCATGAAATCAGCTCCTATGTTTTGACTACCTTTAACTGCTTGAATTCGAAATCTATAAGGTTGTAAAGATAAGGCCCAACGCATTAGGCGACCGTTTACTAAATTCGCTTTATTTAAATATATTAAAGGTTGATGATCTGTTTCCAGCAAAATTCCTTACCATATAAATACTCTTGGTATTTTTGAATAGCCCATACAAATGCCAAGCATTCTCTCTCAATGACAGAGTATCTGGTTTCTCTTGGTAACAGTTTTCTACTTATATAAGATACTGGAAACTTACCGTCTTCAAAATCTTGTAGCAATACAGCACCAATACCTACATCGGAAGCGTCTGTTTGCAAAATAAAGGACTTACTAATATCTGGTAATCTAAGCATAACTGGAGAAGCTAAAATACCTTTCAATTCTTTAAATGCCTTTTCTTGTTCTGGTCCAAACTTTATTTTGTTTGGCGTACCTTTCCGTGTTAAATCAGTTAAAGGAGCTGCAACTGTAGCAAAATTGGGAACAAATTTCCTGTAATATCCTGCTAATCCCAAAAAACTTCTTAAACCTTTCTTTGTTACTGGTACAGAGGCATTTACAATGCTTTCTACTTTGCTCTGTTGTGGCGATATAATTTTCTCACCAACAAAATGACCTAAAAAATCAAGTTTCTGAAATCCAAACATACATTTAGTTGGACGAGCTGTTAACTTAGCTTTCCTAAGTCTCGTAAATAATTCTTCTAGAGTTTGTACGTGTTCTGAAAAAGATTTACTAAAAACAATTATATCATCCATATAATTAGATATATCTTTCATTCCTCGTAACAATTTTCTCATGACTCGAGAAAATGAAGCTGGTGCACACACTAAACCAAAGGGCATTTTCCTAAATTGATATAATCCTTTGGGAGTTTGAAAAGCTGTATATTTCTTAGATTCTTCTGCCATAGGAAGCTGCCAATAACCTTTAGAAAGATCTATTTTGGACATATAAGAAGAATTACATAATTGGTGAAAAATATCATCGGATTTTGGAATTGGTTCTGCATCAAATACAGTTATTTGGTTTAATCTCCTGAAATCAATGCAAAATCTATTAGTTCCATCCGGTTTTTTTGTAAGAACAATAGGTGACGAGTATGGTGAATCAGATTCTTCTATGATTCCCATGGACAACATATTATCAACTTCCTTTTCAACAGTATCTTTTGTAGCATGAGGAATAGGATATGGTTTTAATCTCACCGGATTATTAGACCTAAGCTTAATAGAATGTTCCCCTAAATCTGTAGTCCCAGGTAGATCTGTCAAAATATCCTGAAAATCACTCAAAAGATTATATAATTCATTGTAATTTTTGTCTTTTAAATCTGTATTTATAATAGCATCCTCAAAATACTCCTTAGCCTCTAATGCTGGCGTAATTATTTCTGTTTGTTCAGAAAGAGGTTCTGAAATATCACAAATGACAGCAGAAACATTTTTAGATGAAATATTTTCTTTTCTTACATAGTAATGCTTCAATAAGTTAGCGTGAAAAAGCTTAACTTTCTGTCCAATTCTAATTTTATAATCAAATTTACCTTGTATATCTTCTACTTTATATGGTCCTTTCCATTGCATAAGCAATTTATTGTGATCTGTAGGCAGTAACAGCAATACTAAATCTCCAACTTTTATATCCTTATCTTTGGCTTTTTTATCATAGTAATACTTGTACCTTTTACTCGCTTTTAGCAAATGTTCTCTAGCTAAATAACACGTATCTTCTAATCTACGTTTTAGATCAATAACATACTGATACGTAGTTTTTACATCATTAGTTAAAGTCTCACCTGTCCATAATTCGTGAAGAATATGCATTGGTCCTCGAACATTTCTTCCATACAATAATTCGAAAGGACTAAATCCAAGACTCTCTTGAGGGCTCTCTCTATATGCAAATAAGACAGGGGCTAAATACCTATCCCAAGTTTTTGGTTTTTCAGCACACATCTTTTTCAGCATCGATTTAAGAGTACCATTAAATTTCTCTACTAATCCATTACATGCTGGATGATAGGGTGTAGTGACTAGTTGTTTAATAGAAAGCAATCTACTCACCTCTTTCATTAATTGTGACGTAAACTGGCTACCACGGTCACTAAGAATTTCTTCTGGAATACCTACCCTAGAAAATATCTCCACTAAGGCTTCAGCAATCCTTTCCGTTTCAATTTTAGGAAGAGCTACAGCTTCAGGATATCTAGTGGCATAGTCGACTACCGTCAAGATATATCTATTTCCATTCTCTGTAACAGGTACAATTGGACCTACCAAATCAATGGCGATACGTTTAAAAGGGGTATCAATAATAGGTACCGATCCCAATGGAGTTTTAGTAATCTTACCTTTAGAAATGGTTCTTTGACACAAGTCACACGAGCGGCAAAACCTTTGTACATCCCCATGGATTCCTGGCCAATAAAACTTTGTAAGAACTCTATCTTTGGTTTTCTTTATTCCAAGATGTCCACCTAATATTGAATCATGCGCCACTTTTAAAACTATATCACGATATTGTTGTGGTACTACTAATTGATCACAATCTAAATTAGAAGAACAATACCTCCTATAAATTAGTCTATTTTTGACAACAAAAGTAGAAAAACTATTACCTGAAAATTGTTTGATGTCTTTGTCTACTTTCTTGCGAATACTGTCCAGTGTAATATCCGATAATTGACCCGATTCAATTTCAACAATACTTACATTGTCAATATCAGATTTCGGAACAACCAAACTTTCTAGTGGTTTTTTCAAAAGCTTACTTTTTGCTCTTGTAACAACATTGATAATTTCAGATTGATCTTCTGACTCTTCACTCGAATCAGACCAACATTCGTCTGGTTCAAATGGCTTTCGAGCGCCTTCTATGTTACCTATTATAACATCACAAATGGGATTTTCCATGCATAGAGCTTGCAAAGTACCTGTAAAATAAGGTGTGTTAACATTAATTTCAGCAACTGGCACACGCTTAATAGAACCATCCGCTAAAATACATTTCTGTATCTCTCCAGTATACTCATTATCTAAAACAAGAGAATCTTTCACAACAGCACTCGAACATCCAGTGTCTCTTAATACACTTATTTTAACATCATTTATGTACCCATCTGAAATAGGCATTGAACAAGTAAAAGCAGAAGCTCTTTTACACGAAGCACTTAAATATGAAATTTCAGCTTCATCTATTCCATCATCTGAAAAACAAGCATTAACTGAATTATTAAAGTCACGATTTGGTTTATTAAAACTATTTCCCTTAGAGTTGTATTTTGGTTTTACATCACGAGGTTTCTGTTGATTACGATTATAAACAACCTTCTTACCATTTCGTTCTGAATCTACAGATACAGATGCTGCATTTGACCTAATCTTATTCAATAAAATACAATTTTTCATTTCATGATTAGTTTTCCTACAAATAAAACATCTTTTTGGAAAAGCATTATTGGCATCTTTATTACTTTCATTTTCTTTACTTTTTTCAGTATACCTACCATGTGCTATCATAAATCGATCTGCTATTTCTGCCATTTCTTTTACAGAAGAAATACTTTGTTCCTTCAAGAACATAGACAAGTCCTTAGAGCATGTGTGCAAAAACTGATCTCTTAACAATAAATCTTTCAAACCTTCAAACGTGTTTTCTGACTTGGCAAGAGTCATCCATCTTCCAAGATAATTTTCAAGGCGAACAAAGAATGGCCCTGCAAACTCACCCTGTTCTGGTCTTACCGTTCTAAATTTCTGACGAAATCCATCGGCAGTTAACTCATACCTTTTAAGTAAAGCATCTTTTAATACTTCATAGTTTACTGAATCCTCTGGAGACAATCTCGCGTATACTTCTAAACCTTTTCCTGTTAAAAGCGCACTTAAATTGACTGCCCAGTCATCAGAAGGCCACTTTTCTGATACTGCATAACGTTCAAATCTATGCAAAAATGCGTCAATATCGTCTTTTAACTCATTAAAAATCGGTAATTTCGGACGACGTACATTTGAAGACTGCTTCCGGTTTTCTAAATGGCTATTTGACAATGAAGATTCTAAAGTTTGCTGTTTAAGATTTTCCAATAAAATTTCTTTATCAACCAAGGTTTCCTTTATTTCCAACTGCTTTAAAACAAACTCCTGTTCCGAAACTTTAGACTCCCTATCTCTTACCCGTTCTTCCCTAATCAATGCTCTTTCCTCTGCAATAAAAATTCTCAACTCCTCTCCTTCTAAACCTATCTCTCTACCTAATCTTATAATACCATCAAAATCCATCCTCAAACAAAAACTTAGATTATTATTTCAAAATGTCAAGCGTCAGTAAGTCGAAATTTTCTAGATGTCACCCAGCATAATATATTATAAACAATTCTAAATAAAATGTCTTAATTAATACATTCAAGTATAAATTCAAATATCTAGATTCAAATACATATTCCCTACACAATACATCAACATCAGCAATACAGACACTATTACAACATAAATCTATAATTATACCCCATATACAACAAATACCAGTACTGGATTTTTAAATTATTAACTCTTCTGTAAGATAAAACTTAGTGTGAAACATCCCACTTCTGACACCAAATTGTCACAGGATGGACGGACGGAATGTCTCACACCTCAGAACTACCCCAAAGAAGACCCAATAATCAAGACATATAAATTAACAAGTTTATATAAACAACAACAACACATATACATACACAAATCAACAAAAGGTAAACATAAAACTATACAAAACCACCCCCCAATTTCAGTTCATTATCATCTTCTTCTGTCTATACTTGTAATTCATTTCACCATAAATAAATATCTTATATTAATCGTTCTCTCGCTAGTAGAAACAGTGGTTCACAATCATACCATAGCACCATACGAGTTGATACCGAGACAATCAACTGTCACTTTCGGTTATAATTTCACCTAACCGGTTTAACATAAATACACAATGTAACATCACATTAATACACATGTAAGCTTACAGTTACACTATAAACATGAATCTATACATAAATGCTGGTCTAAGTCCCGTCTCAATCATATGTATATTAGCAGCATGTCAGATAGAAAAAGAAATGTCTTGTAACGTCACCCAGACAACATCCCTAACACCATTAGATGTATACTAAATCAAAGTCACACAGACTATTAGTACCATTTTAAAACATACCATAGAACCATATCAGCTATCATCGACCATTTCATTCGTGTCCCCAGACTAGTCGACGTACATGTACATTACAAAGTACAGCTGAGAAAAACTAATGGATCTTCTATATCATGACATTACTACAATATGAGACTACTGAAACACAGGACCAACTACATCACTCTAATATTAACCGAATGAGCCACGAAACTAAATATTTCCAACCTAATATACCCTGGTAGATTCAATGCACGTGCTTTGCATGCCATGTATATCTAATGCTAACCTTACACGTCAATACATTTTAGATTAACCAGACACTAAAACGTTTTAAACAAATCTACACTATGATAACCTAATCTTAGTCTCTTTAGTCTCTATCGCGTGTACAAGAAACTGTTGACGGACCGACGGACGGACAGTTGTGACGGCAGTATACGTCCATATAAAAAGGCAGATAAAATGTATTAAAAAATACCAGCAGACAGACTAAATAAAAGGGGTGCAGAACTACAAGCAGTCAGTTCAAATAAAAGGGGCGCTTTGCTACCAGTATACAGGCATATTACCTAAAAGGGATGCGGGAATACCAGCAATACTACCAATATTTTCAAATTGTAAAACGCGGAATTATGATTCAAATACATATTGTCATATATCATTGGAAAGCGTAGAACAAGCACAATACGAATGAAAAATAATTTGTGTCGTATGTAAATTAGGTCATGTGACAGAGCTGTTTAAAGTAAAAAAAATGCAATTTTCTGACGGTCATAAAACCGGAAGTAAACATTGGGCATCTAAAATGATTATACCATTGGATAGATCTCGTCAAGGGCAACAACTTTTGTTTAGGTCACAAGGTCACTCAAGGTCAAGGTCACAAGATATTAGCCTTAACAGTTTTGACTATTACTGAAAATTTTAAACCGGAAATAAAAAAAATCTGAATCGAAATTCAAAAATCGATTCCCTAGACATCATTTTTATTCAAATCGGATGATTCCCTGATTCTGAATTTCGATTTAAAGAAAAACTAGAACCATGAATGGTACCATGCAGTGCGCATCCGGTTTCGTCCATTGGTGAAAAGTGACATCTTTCAATCCATGATGTCAGGTTTACAGAAGAAAGCTTGTTTTACATTAAAATGCAGAAGGTACAAAATTT
Source organism: Lottia scabra (assembly GCA_029955415.1). Taxonomy (NCBI): domain Eukaryota; kingdom Metazoa; phylum Mollusca; class Gastropoda; family Lottiidae; genus Lottia; species Lottia scabra. The sequence continues at coordinate 6,150,656 of JARJEI010000002.1, read as the reverse complement.
TAAAACGCACAATTTTGAATTCGGTAGTGAAAAGTAGAAAAACCAGTTCACACACGGTAGTCAAAAGTGAAATAAACATTTCATGTTCGGTAGTGAAAAGTCATCTGATTAAAAAAGGCGTAATCACAGTTTGATATACATCAGTGGAAAACGCATATCACAAAATTTCTAAGATTTGTAAATAAGTTCTAAAGTGCAAGAAAGGACACATGAAAGAGCCAAATCTCAATTTAGAAACGGACTGCACAGTATTCATACTTCATAGTTTGATATACAGATCGAATTTTATCAATACATATTTCATTCAAAGAAAATATATCTTAATGTTTCTTTTAAACAGTTACAATGTAAAAAAAAGTACATTAATGATAACGTATCGCCCAAACGCAAGTTAATGGGAGAGGACGATCGCCCAAACGCAGCTTTATGTCAAAATGTAGTACTCTCCCTTCAACTGAAATTTGAATTTAATATTTTACAAGCAGATGGAATAACTAATTTTCAAAATTCAAAAGGCGCTATTTTGATTTTAAAATATTGTGTTGTATATAATTGAAAAAGTAGATTTAGCATAATTAGATTGTGAAAGAATTTGTGACGTACACGAATTAGGTCACGTGTCAGAGCTCTTTAAAGCTAAAAACTGCAATTTTCAAATGGATATAAAACCGGAAGTAAACATCGGAAAACCTAAATGAAAGTGCATAGGTGACATTAATGCCAATGAATTTGTTCAGGTCACATGGTCACCAAAGGTCAAGGTCACGAGATATAAGCCTTTAAAATTTTGACAATCACTGATTTAGTTTAACCGGAAATTAAAATGAATCAGAATTGAAATTCAAAATTCGGCATCTCATGTTTTGGTAGCAATTGACTGTAGATTCTATAGACATCTTAATTATGCAAATTCTATAACACCATGATGCCCCATTTTGCCTTTTATAAAAATATACCATTTCAAGATGACGACTGTTGTGTTACATCCGGGTCAAATTTATCATTTGCATGCTTTTGTATCTACATTACAAACATACTGCAAAAAGAATTTTTCGAATATCATCAAAATTCCGGAAGTTGAAATTTCTACTTTGAGAGCCAATAACTTCAAAACCGGAAGTGATATCAAACTTTTGAAAACATATTTTTGTTCGCCATCAAAATGTCTATCTACCTGTAAGTTTTCAGAACGATCGAAATAAAAATTGAAAAAAACACGCACAGTTTCAATGGAAATTGACACAAATTTTTCAAACTTTAAAAGTCGGAATTCTGATTCAAATATATTGTGTTGTATATCATTGGAAAGAGCAGACATAGCATAGTACGACGGTGAAGGAAAATAAGACATATGTAAATTAGGTCACGTGGTAGGGCTGTTTAAAGTTAAAAATTACAATTTTCAAACGGCTATAAAACCGGAAGTAACCATTGGGCATCTGAAAAAAATATGTCATTGGATACATCTAATCAAGGGCAATAACTTTTGTACAGGTCACAAAGTCACAAAAGGTCAAGGTCACAAAATATGGGCCTTGAAAGTTTTGACAATTACTGATTTATTTTTACCGGAAATCAGAAAAATTCAGAATTGAAATTCAAAAATCGGCTTCCCATGTTTTGGTCGCAGTCGACTGTTGATTACATAGACATAAAAATTATGCAAATTCCATAACACCCTGAGGCCCCATTTTGCGTTTTATGAAAATATACCATTTCAAGATGGCGCCTGATCTGTTTCATCTGGGTCAAATTTTATGATTTGTATAATTTTGAGTCTACATAACAAACATATTGCAAAAAGAATTTTTCGAATATCTTCAAAATTCCGGAAGTTGAAATTTCAACTTTGAGAGCGAATGACGTCAAAACCGGAAGTGATATCGAAATTTTGAAAATTGCTAATTGCTCGCAATCAAAATGTCTATAAATATGTAAGTTTTCAGGTTGATCAATATAAAATTGCAAAAGTTGAAAAAGTGGTCAAGAAAAAGTGCTCCAAAAGTTAGCAAGATTTTTCTCAAAATGATATTGTTAAACTTTTGTCTCGTGGACAATCGATTAGAAAAATAGGCAAAGTCAGTCCGATCAAAATCGGTTGAAAAATAAAGGAGATAATGGCCAAAACATCAAAACCCATATGTTCTCATACCTCATTTCCGGTTGGTAGGGCATGCGCCATTTTACATTTAAACAATACCGAGCAGTAGATTATTGTGGGAAATCTTGAGAGATAATGTGTGGCATGCATAGTTTTGGCTGGGCGCTCTGACCAGAAAACGGAAAAAAAAAAACTAGAACCATGAATGGTACCATGAAGTGCGCATCCAGTTTCTTCCAATGGTGAAAAGTGACACCTTTTAATCCATGTTGTCTAGTTTACAGAAGACAGCTTGTTTTACATTCGTTATTGGAAAAATGCAGAAGGCACACAATTGTAAAAGTGAAGAGTCATCTGATGAAAAAAGATTTATAAATAAGTTCTAACATGCAAGATAGGACACATGGAAGAGTCCAATCTCAATTTAGAACCTGACTGCACAGCATTCATACTTCATAGTTTGAAATACAGATCGAAATTTATCATTAGATAATTTATCCTAAGAAAAAATATATTAATGTTTCTTTGAAAACTTTTCAATGGTCAACATTATGTAACATTATTTCATACGTAAAAAAAAACCTGTATACAATTACAATGTAAAAAAAGTACACTAATGATAATCGTATCGCCCAAACGCAAGGTATAATAAGAGATAACTATATATTAACATGGAGTATCGCCCAAACGCAGTTGAGGAGAAACTGCATGTCTAAATGTAGTACTCTCCCTTCAACTGAAGTTCGAATTTAATATTTTACAAGCAGATGGAATAATAAATTTACAAAATTCAAAAGGCGCTATTTTTATTTAAAAATATTGTTTTGCATATTTTTTAAAAGAGCAGATTTAGCATAATAAGACTGTGAAAGAATTTGTGACACACATGAATAAGATCACGTGTCAGAGCTCTTTAAAGTTAAAAACTGCAATTTTCAAATGGATATAAAACCGGAAGTAAACATCGGAAAACCCACATGAAAGTATCCGTGATTAGGTATCGTCAACGGCAATGAATTTGTTTCAGGTCACTTGGTCACCAGAGGTCAAGGTCACGAGATATGAGCCTTTAAAGTTTTGACAATTACTGATTTATCTTAACCGGAAATTAAAATAAATCAGAATTGAAATTCAAAAATCGGCTTCTCATGTTTTGGTAGCAATCGACTGTAGATTCTAAAGACATCAGAATTATGCAAATTTCATTACACCCTGAGGCCCCATTTTGCGTTTTATGAAAATATACCATTTCATGATGGCGACTGATCTGTTACATCCGGGTCAAATTTTATTATTTGTATACTTTTGTGTCTATATTACAAACACACTGCAAAAAGAATTTTTCGAATATCTTCAAAATTCCGGAAGTTTAAATTTTAACTTTAAGAGCCAATGACGTCAAAACCGGAAGTGATATCAAAATTTTGAAAACATTTTTTGTTCGCCATCAAAATGTCTATCTAGCTGTAAGTTTTCAGAACGACCGAAATAAAATTTGAAAAAAACACGCACAGTTTCAATGGAAATTGGCACACATTTTTCGAACTTTAAAAGGCGGAATTTTAATTCAAATGTATTGTGTTGTATATCATTGGAAAGAGCAGAGAGAGTATAGTAAGACGGTGAAAGAAAACAAGACATATGTAAATTAGGTCACGTGGTAGGGCTGTTTAAAGTTAAAAATTGCAATTTTCAAACGGCTATAAAACCGGAAGTAACCAATGGGTATCTGAAAAAAATATGTCATTGGATACATCTTATCTAGGGCAATAACTTTTATACAGGTCATTAAGTCACAAAAGGTCAAGGTCACAAAATACAGGCCTTGAAAGTTTCGATAATTACTGATTTATTGTTACCGGAAATTAGAAAAATTCAGAATTGAAATTCAAAAATCGGCTTCCCATGTTTTGGTCGCAGTCGACTGTTGATTACCTAGACATAAAAATTATGCAAATTCCATAACACCCTGAGGCCCCATTTTGCGTTTTATAAAAATATACCATTTCAAGATGGCGACTGATCCGTTACATCCGGGTCAAATTTTATCATTTGTATACTTTTGTGTCTACATAACAAACATACTGCAAAAAGAATTTTTCGAATATCTTCAAAATTCCGGAAGTTGAAATTTCAACTTTGAGAGCGAATGACGTCAAAACCGGAAGTGTTATCGGAATTTTGAAAATTGCTTATTGTTTGCAATCAAAAGGTCTATGCATATGCGAGTTTTCAGGTCGATCAAAATAAAATTGAAAAAGTTGAAAAAATGGTCAAAAAAGGTGCTCCAAAAGTCAGCGACAAAGTTTTCAAAGTGGATGTTTTTAAACACCTATCTTGTGGACAATCGATTAGAGAATGTAACAAAGAAAGTCCGATCAAAATCGGTTGAAAAACAGTGGTGAAAATGGTAAAAAACTTAAAATGGGTTTTTCTGTCATACGTCATTTCCGGTTAAACAAAAAAGCGCCATTTTACATTCGCGTAACACCGTGCAGTTAGATTTAGTAGGAGGTAATTTGAGATATTGTGTGATATGTTCCCTTCATACCGAATTAGCGTGACCAGAAGTAGACAAAAAAAAAAAAGTCATTTGCAAAACAATGCTGTGCGAACGCACTGCAAAAAAAATAGAACCGTGATAACGGTACTGAGCAGTGCGCAATTTAAACATCCTTGAACGGTTGCTCATGTGACAGAGCTGTTTATAGTTAAAAATCTCAATTTTCAACCGGCTATTAAACCGGAAGTAAACATCGGAAAGCACAAAGTAAAACATCATTTGATAGATTTTATCGAGGGCAATAGCTTTGGTTCAGATCAAAAGGTCATCAAACATCAAGGTCACGAGTTTTGAGCTTTGAAAGTGTTTGCTATTGCTGAATTTCTTTAACCGGAAATAGACAAAACTTTTAATCGAAATTAGGAAATCGGCTGTCACCATTTTGTTAGTAAAATATTGAAGATGCCATAGACATCAACATTATGTAAATCGGATGATATCCTGATCACTTATATCGATTTAAAGAAAAGTTGGTCATTTCAAGATGGTGGTCTACTAGTTACTTCCGGGTCCAATTTTATCCTTTTTTTTCTATGAATGTTATGTCATTTTATATCTTCAAAAGAATGTGTCGACTCTCTTTAAAAATCCACAATTTAGGAACCACGTGTTTTTTCGCGCCAAAAAAGCCACGCAGTTACTTTAGAACAATGAACAAAATTTCCAAATTAAAAAAAAAAGCAAAATGATTAAAATATCTACTATTATATATCAAGCGGAGATAAAGCATAATAAGAAAAGACGATTTTTTGTGACGTACGTGAATTAGGTTCAAACTGACAATTTTCATTTGGCTATAAAACAAGAAGTAAATATTAGACAACAAAAATGAATTCACCATTGGATAGATCTCATTTTGGGCAATAACTTTTGTTCGGATCATAAGGTCAACAAATGGCAAGGTCACAAGTTATGAGCTTTAAAAGTGTTACAATAATTGCTGAATATCTTATACCGGAAATAGACAAACACCATAATCGAAATTAGCAATTCAGCTGCTTTCATTTTGTTGGCAATAGATTAAAAATGCCATAAACATCAAAATTATATAAATCGGATGTCGATTTAAAGAAAACATGTTCATTTCAAGATGGTGGCCAACGTGTTAATTCCGGTTACGATTTTGTCATATTTCTTTGTTAGTTATGTTCTTTCATATCTTAAGAAGAAATTGTTACCTATCTTATGAAATCCGTAATTCAGATAACACGTGTTTTTTTCCCGCCAAAAAAACACGCAGAGTTAATATAGAACAAAGAACAAAATTCCAAATAGCAATTTTGATCAAAATATCTAGTGTTATATATCAATGGAAAGAGGAGATAAAACGTAATAAGGAAAGAAGATATTTTGTGACGTGACGTCACGTGACAGAGCTGTTCAAAGTTCAAACTAACAATTTTTAAATGGCTATAAAACCGGAAGTAAATATTGGACAACAAAAATGAATACACCGTTGGGTAGATCTCATCATGGGCAATAACTTTTGTTCAGGTCATAAGGTCACCCAAATCCAAGGTAACGTGTAATGAGCTTTGAAAATTTTTGTAATTTCTGAATATCTTTTACCGGAAATAGGCAAACATCATAATCTAAATTAGCAAATTGGCTGTCATCATTTTGTTGGCCATAGATTGAAAATGCCCTAGACATATTATACAAATCGGATGATACCCTGTTCACTTCTCTCGATTTAAAGAAAACATGTTCATTTCAAGATGGTGGCCAGCGCATACTTCCGGTTACGATTTTATCATATTTTTTTCTTTGTTAGTCATGTTCTTCCATATCTTAAGAAGAAATTTCAGATAACACGTGTTTTTTCCGCCAAAAAAACCGCAGAGTTACTATAGAACAAAGAACAAAATTCGAAAAAGCAATTTGGATCGAAATATCTAGTGTTATACATTTTTGGAAACAGGAGATAAAGCGTGATAATAATAAAAGATAATTTGTGACGTACATGAATTAGGTCACGTGACAAAGCTGTTTAAAGTCAAAACTCGACATTTTCAAATGGCTATAAAACCGGAAATAGACATCGGACAGCAAAAATGAATACATTAGTTGATAGATCTCATCAAGGGCAATGACTTTTGTTCAGGTCACTCAAGGTCAAGGTCACAAGATATGAGCCTGAAAAGTTTTGACTATTGCTGAAAATTTTAAACCGGAAACAAAAAAAAATCTGAATCGAAATTCAAAAATCGGCTCGCCGTGTTTTGTTAGCAATCGATTGATAATTCCCTAGACATCATTTGTATTCAAATCGGATGATTCCCTGATTCTGAATTTCGATTTAAAGAAAAATTACTTATTTCAAGATGGCGGCTGATATGAAATATCTGGGTCAGATATTACCATTTCATATTTAGGCAATGGTTATTTCTAGCACATTGCAAAAAGATTTTTTCGAATATCTTAATTATTCCGGAAGTTGAAATTTCAACTTTACAAGCGAATGACGTCAAAACCGAAAGTGATATAAAAAATTTGAAAATACCATTTAGTTAGAAATCAAAATGTTTATACATCTGTAAGTTTTCAAATTGATCGAAATAAAATTGCAAAAGTTAAAAAAAACGGTTAAAAAAGTGCTCCAAAAAGTCAGCAACGAATGTCTAAAAGTGCATTTATGTTGGAAGCTATTAAGTAGACATTAGAATAATGAAATAAACAAAAAAAGTTCCATCAAAATCGGTTGAAAAACAGAGGTAAAAATGGTAAAAAACATAATATGGGTTTTTCTGTCATATGTCATTTCCGGTTAGACAAAAAACGTCAATTTATATTCATGCAACACCGAGCAGTTAGTTATCGTAGGAAAACATGCGAGATAATGTGTTGCATGCTCCCTTCATACCGAATTAGCGTGACCAGAAGTAGACAAAAAAAAAAGTCATTATGAAAACAAAGCAGCGCGTTCGCTAGAACGCACTGCAATAAAGTTATGGATTCTCAATCGAGAACCGCAAGCTAGAATCAAAAGCAAAACTCATTAATTTGAATGAATATGTTTTACTTCTGATTAACATAATTTCCAAATCAATCTTTTTTTAAAAAATAAACTTATCATAAAGTGATATATTCATAAATAAAAAAAAATGAAGAAAAAATCCGAGAAAGCGAGGAAAAAAACCTCGCCCCCGAGAAAGCGAGGAAAATAAAACCTCGCCCACGAGGAATCTCGCCCACGAGGAAAATATTCCTCGCCCACGAGGAAAATATTCCTCGCCCACGAGGAAAATATTCCTCGCCCGCGATGAATCGCGCCCCCGAGAAAGCGAGGAAAAAAACCTCGCCCACGAGGAATTTCGACCCCGAGAAAGCGAGGAAAATAAAACCTCGCCCCCGAGAAGACGAGGAAAAAGGCGAGGAAACTCGAATCCTCGCCCACGAGAAGTCGAGAAAGCGAGGAAAAAGGCAAGAAGGCGAGGAATATTTTCCTCGCTTTCTCGCCTTTTACCTCGCTTTCTCGCCTTTTTCCTCGCCTTTTCCTCGCGTTTTTTTAACCTCGCTTTCTCGCCTTTTTCCTCACTTTGTCGCCTCTCGACTTCTCGTAGGCGATATCGGCTTCCATATGCTAGCGTTTTGACTGTTGTTGTTGTCTTAGTAGAGGTTATGTAGTTGGCTGTGATATTCTCTACTTTTTGATCACGTGCGACAACAGCTCACAACTCATCACACGTAAATTCCAACTTCGAAAATTCAGTTTTCTCAATTATTTTGATTAATAAGTTATCATTTATCCATCTACATCTTAGTCTGGTCCCATTTCCAGAAAAGAAGGCTCTGTAAGAGTTGTTAAGGCATTTGTTGTAAATTTTTGGCAACAAGGGTAATTTGGACGTTGAATTAAGGCATTAGGTTCCAAGAAAATTGGAAAAGAATAAAAAAATATATAACATTTTAAATATGTATGATGTATGGCAGCCATTTTAGAAACGGTAGCCATTTTGGATTTGAAAGTGGCAGAAATGAATTCCTAGGGTCAAACCACCCCAAAATTCATATATTACAAGACTTTTTGTGTCAACTGACAAGGAAATTGCTGTATTTTTGTATTTTTTTGGCAGCCATTTTGTTTCTTCCTGATTTGAAGGTCAAAAAGTCATATTTCAGCTTGGCAACAGCAATTTTTAGATTCAGCACGTCCAGATTACCTTAAAAACACCTGCCTACAAGTACTGCCTCGAACAAAATAGCATGTCGAAAATTCAATATCAGAGCAAACTACACATTTCAACCTGTGTCTATTGTGCTTTCATCACATCGACTACCAATATCATTCATTTTCCATCCTGAAATGCTCTCAACGATCTCATCTTAAGATATTTTCTCCCAAAAAGCAACCTTCCTGCCTTTCAGTTACTGTTCACCCAGTTTGTTCCACTAGTGATGGTAATGACTCCGGCCAGTATGGGAATCTCTTAAGAAACAGGTGTACTGCACTTGGGTTAGGGGGACATACTGATTAAACAGGAACTGAAATTCAGGATGGTCGCTTCTCGAGTGGTACCTTTAGATGTGATCCGAGAGAGTTTATCAGGATGGAAAATGTTGAATATTGGTGGTTGTGGTGAAGGCAAAATGGACACAAATTCAAATATGTTATTTGCTCTGATATTGAATTTTTTGACATGCTATTTTGTTCGAGGCAGTACTCGTACAATTTTTGTTCGATGACTTTCATATTTTCAGGGTTTAGCAAGGACATGTTGAAGTAAATTTGTAAAAATTTTGAAAGAGATCAGCTCATCAGCAGCTGAGATACTTTTTGTCAAAGTTGGGGTGGTTTTTTTTGGGACACCCGATATACTGTATATATTTTTTGCAGTGCGTTCTAGCGAACGCACTGCTTTGTTTTCATAATGCGTTCTAGCGAACGCACTGCTTTGTTTTCATAATGACTGTTTTTTTTTTTTTTTTTGTCTATTTCTGGTCACGCTAATTCGGTACGAAGGGAGCATGCCACACATTATCTCGCATGTTTTCCTATGATAACTAACTGCTCGGTGTTGCGTGAATGTAAAATGACGTTTTTTTGTCTAACCGGAAATGACATATGACGGAAAAATCCATATTATGTTATTTACCATTTCTACCTCTGTTTTTCAACCGATTTTGATAGAACCTTTTTTGTTTATTTCTTTAAACGTTTGTCTATAATTAAGACTTTAAAAATATGCATTTTGAGAACTTTGTTGCTGACTTTTTGAAGCACTTTTTTGACCATTTGTTCAACTTTTGCAATTGTATTTGTAGCAATATAAAAACTTACAGGTATATAGATATTTTGATGGCGACCAAAATGACATTATCAAAAAAAAAATATCACTTCCGGTTTTGACGTCATTCGTTTGCAAAGTTGAAATTTTAACTTCCGGAATAATGAAAATATTCAAAAAAATATTTTTGCAATGTGCTAGAAATAATGATTGACAAAATATGAAATGATAAAATTTGACCCAGATATTTCATATCAGCTGCCATGTTGAAATGAGTAATTTTTCTTTAAATCGAAATTCAGAATCGGGGAATCATCCAATTTAAATAAAAATGATGTCTAGGGAATCTTTAGTCGATTGCTAACAAAACATGGCGAGCCGATTTTTAAATTTCGATTCAGAATTTTTTTTATTTCCCGTTTAGAATTTTCGGAAATAGTCAAAACTTTTAAGGCTCAAATCTTGTGACCTTGATATTGAGTGACCTTGTGACCTGAACAAAAGTTGTTGCCCTTGACGAGATCTATCCAATGGCATAATCATTTTAGATGCCCAATATTTACTTCCGGTTTTATGGCCGTCAGAAAATTGCATTTTTTAACTTTAAACAGCTCTGTCACGTGACCTAATTCATGTACGTCACAAATTATCTTTTATTATTATCACGCTTTATCTCCTGTTTCCAAAAATGTATAACACTAGATATTTTGATCAAAATTGATTTTTGGAATTTTGTTCTTTGTTCTATAGTAACTCTGCGTGTTTTTTTTGGCGGGAAAAAAACACGTGTTATCTGAATTACGGATTTCATAAGATAGGTAACAATTTCTTCTTAAGATATGGAAGAACATGACTAACAAAGAAAACAATATGATAAAATCGTAACCGGAAGTAACACGCTGGCCACCATCTTGAAATGAACATGTTTTCTTTAAATCGAGAGAAGTGAACAAGGTATCATCTGATTTACATAATGTTGATGTCTATGGCATCTTCAATATATTACTAACAAAATGGTGACAGCCGATTTCCTAATTTCGATTAAAAGTTTTGTCTATTTCCGGTTAAAGAAATTCAGCAATAGCAAACACTTTCAAAGCTCAAAACTCGTGACCTTGACGTTTGATGACCTTTTGATCTGAACCAAAGCTATCTATCAAATGATGTTTACTCTGTGTTTTCCGATGTTTACTTCCGGTTTAATAGCCGATTGAAAATTGAGATTTTTAACTATAAACAGCTCTGTCACATGACCTAATTTATATGCAGGACTAAAATGCAACCGTTCAAGGATGTTTTAATTGCGCACTGCTCAGTACCGTTATCACGGTTCTAGTTTTGATTATGTATATATTGTACTTTAAGGAGAGGGTACTATAGGCGAAAGCCTGTTCCCTAATCCTATATAAATAAATATTGTTTATACAAAAAAAATCATTATGGATTAGAATAGCTACAAAAATTTCAGGTTCTGAGACAAAACATGGCTCTGTGAGTCACACGTTTGCATGGTCCAGATAATTTGTCAACCCGATTCCCCCTGTCAGTGATGCAGGTCAGAGGGACTGACACACAGGTACATGGGGACAGGATAGCCTTTTTTGGTGCTTCATGAGTCTTGAGTACCCCAAATAATCCCCGAGCATTTTATTTTCTTGAAAGACGATTAATAACATTGTGTATTTCCTGGAAATTGTGCCGATTTACTGAAAATTCCATTTAAAATTTTTGCCTGTCGACTGATATTAGACCTATTCTTTTTATAATAACACTTAAAGGTAAGACACTATCGTCTTGTTGACTAGAGATACCATTTGCCTTTCATCTTATAATATTCTTAATAAACGATCCTGCCTTTCATGTCAATGACTTCTTTCAATTCCATAATAATTTTAATCATTTAGTCCAGTTTTTCCGTGTTTTTATCTCTCAAATTACATTTATTTTTTTCTTGCCGTTCAAAGCAGTATCGACAGAAGTGTCGGCGTGCGCATGTTCGAGCACTTTGACCTCAATCGCGTGGTCTGCATTCTTGCATAATTAAAAGTACGTTAGTTTAGTATAATTTATGCAAGAATGCATAAAAATCGTCTAAAAGGTACGACTATCGACAGCTTTGATTTACACCCTATTTCATAACATATCGTATGAAAGTCATCTTATAATACTTTCGAAAACCAGAACCCAGGATTTGTTCAAAGGGCTTATTAAACTTTCGTCAAGCTCTAATACTCTAGTAGGCCTACTAATACAAACTCTAATAATATAATAATAATAAACTCTTTATTTTACATGGGTCAGAATTAGGCCCAATACCACGAGTGGTAACGGTCCTGTCTCACACCCAGCCCATGGGGACAAACATAGATACAATATACAACATATAGACACCAAAAAAAAAAAAAAAAAAAAAATTAATGTACAGAGTTTGATGATTTAGAGATCAAGTACATGACCACAGACTACTGGATATTTTTTTTTAGATATACAATATAGCAATATACACAAGTACATGTGTATTAAATGGACATATTATCCTCAAGCGATTAAGTACATGACCACAGACTACTGGATATTTTTTTAAGATATACAATATAGCAATATACACAAGTACATGTGTATTAAATGGACATATTATATTGAAGCGATTAAGTACATTGCGACAAATTGTAAAAAAAAACAAAAAAAAACTAGAACCGTGAAGACGGTACCGAGCAGTGCGCAACCCACCCGATACATGGATGAAATGTCACATTTTCAACCAATGATAAGAGTTTTACATAATAATATAAAAGCGTACTTGTCAAATTACTCACTCTCTTTTGTGTGTCAGTAGAAAGTGCACTGCAAGATATGTTTGCAGGGATAATAAAATGGATGTAAAACTACAAGAAGTAAACAGAAAGATTAACTATGAGAACTTTAGCTTCTCGAACTCATCCGATATATTATCAAGATAAATACATATACCAAGCTTCATTTAAATCGGCCAAAAACTCTAGTCTCTATCGCGTGTACAAGAAATTGTTGACGGACGGACCGACGGACAGACAGGGTGACGGCAATATACGTCCATATTTTCATGTATATGTATAACCAGGGCTTGCCAGGCAAGGTAACATACGCCCACTGGCAGATGTCAGAAATGATCATATTTTAATTAACGATAATACAAATTTCTTTATATCTAAAGAATAAAAAGTCAAAAGCAATAACTCAAAAACTGTTCATCGAAAATGCCTCATGTTAGAACTTGACCGAGATCTTATCAATTCCAGTGATCACACCAAGTTTCATCAGAATCAGTTTAACTACTATGGTGCTCACAAAACTATTTTTGATGCATTTTTGCAAAGTAAAGGGCAATAAATCAAAAATTGTTCATATAAAATTCATGCCAAATTTGAAATTAACCGAGATCTTATCCATCTCAAGGATCATACCAAGTTTCATTAAAATCAGGTGAAAACTGTAGTCTCCAGACTATTCACAAACTAAATTTGACGCGTTTTTACAAAGTCAAGGGCAATAACTCAAAAACTGTTCATCAAAAATACGTCAAATTTGAACTTGATCAAGATTTTATAAATCTAAAGGAGCATACAAAAATTCATCAAAATCAGATAAAAACTGTAGTCTCTAGAGTGCTCACAAATTAAATTTGACGCGTTTTTACAAAGTCAAGGGCAATAACTCAAAAACCGTTCATAGAAAATAAGTCAAATTTGAACTTGACCGAGATCTTATCAATCTCAAGGACCATACCAAAATTCATCAAAATCAGATGAAAACGGTTGTCTCTAGAGTGCTCACGAACTAAAATTTGACGCGTTTTTACAAAGTCAAGGGCAATAACTCAAAAACCGTTCATAGAAAATACTTCAAATTTGAACTTGACCGAGATCTTATCAATCTCAAGGACCATACCAAAATTCATCAAAATCAGATGAAAACGGTTGTCTCTAGAGTGCTCACGAACTAAAATTTGACGCATTTTATCAAAGTCAAGGGCAATAACTCAAAAACCGTTCATCCAAAATACGTCAAATTCGAACTTGAACGAGATCTTATCAATCTGAAGGAGCATACCAAGTTTCATTAAAATCAGATGAAAACTGTAGTCTATAGAGTGCTATTGAACTAAATTTGACGCATTTTTCCAAAGTCAAGGGCAATAACTCAAAAAACATTCATCGAAAATACGTCAAATTCGAACTTGACTGAGATTTTATCAATCTGAAGCAGCATACCAAGTTTCATTAAAATCAGATGAAAACTGTAGTCTCTAGAGTGCTCACAAACTAAATTTGACGCGTTTTTACAAAGTCAAGGGCAATAACTCAAAAACCGTTCATCCAAAATACGTCAAATTCGAACTTGATCGAGATCTTATCAATCTGAAGGAGCATACCAAGTTTCATTAAAATCAGATGAAAACTGTAGTCTCTAGAGTGCTCACGAACTAAATTTGACGCATTTTTCCAAAGTCAAGGGCAATAACTCAAACAACGTTCATCGAAAATACGTCAAATTCGAACTTGACCGAGATCTTATCAATCTGAAGCAGCATACCAAGTTTCAATAAATTCAGATGAAAACTGTAGTCTCTAGAGTGCTCACGAACTAAATTTGACACGTTTTTACAAAGTCAAGGGCAATAACTCAAAAACCGTTCATCGAAAATACGTCAAATTAGAACTTGGCCGCGATCTTATCAATCTGAAGGACCATAGCAAGTTTCATTAAAATCAGATGAGAACTGTAGTCTCTATAGTGCTCACAAGAAATGTTGACGGACGGACCGACGGACAGGGGCGACGACAATATACGACCACATATTCATGTGGGCGTATAAAAAGGCAGATAAAATGAATTCAGAAATACCAGCAGACAGACTAATTAAAAGGGTGCAGAACTACAAGCAGTCAGACCAAATAAAAGGGGCGCACGGCTACCAGTATACAGGCAGGGTAAACTAAAAGGGATGCGGGAATACCAGCAGACAGACAAACGAAACACGTACAGTAACAATGGAATTCGGCATATTACTTTCTAAAACGCGGAATTATGATTCAAATACATAGTGTCATATAAATAATATGTAAATTAGGTCACTTGACATAATTTGTTTTTAAAGAATTTTGAAAAAAAGCACTCACAGTAACAATGGAATTTATCAAGATAAATACACATACCAAGCTTCATTCAAATCGAATAAAAAATCTATCTTTTATCATATACACAAACTAATTTTAATGTTTTACTTGTCAAATTACTCACTCTCTTTTGTGTGTCAGTAGACAGGCCCGTAGGAACAGGGGGGGCAGGGGGGGCATCCGCCCCCCCAATAATTTTGACATAAATGACTGAAGCAATACAAAAATATTTTTTTTAAAGATAAAACAAGAAATTAGTGGTATGTTGTTAGGGCCAGTGAAAGCAAAATTGCTTTATATAGGCAGGAGCAGCTTTGAATTCTGCACAACCCCCTTGAGAATGACTTTTTGCACATTTTGCCCCCCCCCCCAATATGAAATTGCTTCCTACGGGCCTGGTAGAAAGTGCACTGCAAGATATGTTTGCAGGGATAATAAAATGGATGTAAAACTACAAGAAGTAAACAGAAAGATTAACTATGAGAACTTTAGCTTCTCGAACTCATCCGTGATATTATCAAGATAAATACATATAACAGAACTTCATTCAAATCGGATAAAAACTCTAGTCTCTATCGCGTGTGAAGAAATTGTTGACGGACGAGCCGACGAACAATATACATCCATATTTTAATGTGGGCGTATAAAAAGGCACATAAAATGGATTCAGAAATACCAGCAAACAAAAGAGGTGCAGAACTACAAGCAGTCATACCAAATAAAAGGGGCGCACGGCTACCAGAATACAGGCAGGTTAACTAAAAGGGACGCGGGAATACCATCAGACAGACAAACGAAACACGAAAAGTTACAATGGAATTTGGCAGAATATTTTCAAATTCTAGAACGCGGAATTATGATTCGAATACATAGTGTCATATATCATTGGAAAGCATAGATAAAGCATAATACGAATCAAAAATAATTTGTGTCGTATGTAAATTAGGTCATTCAAATCGAATAAAAACTCTAGCTTTTATCTCATACACAAGTTAATTTTAACGTTTTCACTAAGTTAAAGGCAATAACTCATAAACCGACGACTGGAATAACTCCAATTATGAAAGGATCCCAGTCTAATTAAAATCAGACCCTAATTTCGTATCCGAGATCGTATCACGATTTATTATACATACCAAGCTTCATTCAAATCGGATAAAAACTCTAGTCGCTATTGCGTGTACAAGAAATTGTTTAGGGACGAGCGGACCTACGGATGGACTGGGGTGACGGCAATATACGTCCATATTTTCATGTGGGTGTATATAAAGGCAGATAAAATGGAATCAGAAATACCAGCAGACAGACTAAATAAAAGAGGTGCAGAACTACAAGCAGTCATACCAAATAAAAGGGGCGCACAGCTATCAGAATACAAGCAGGTTAACTAAAAGGGACGCGGGAATACCAGCACACAGACAAACGAAACACGAAAAGTTACAATGGAATTTGGCAGAATATTTTCAAATTTTAAAACGAGGAATTATAATTCAAATACATGGTGTCATATATCATTGGAAAGCGTAGATAAAGCATAATACGAATCAAAAATAATTGGTGTCGTATGTAAATTAGGTCATTCAAATCGAATAAAAACTCTAGCTTTTATCACATACACAAGTTAATTTTAACGTTTTCACTAAGTCAAAGGCAATAACTCATAAACCGACGACTGGAATAGCTCCAATTATGAAAGGATCCGAGATAGTATCACGATAATTATACATACCAAGCTTCATTCAAATCGGATAAAAACTCTAGTCGCTATTGCATGTACAAGAAATTGTTGAATGACGAACGGACCGACGGATGGACTGGGGTGACGGCAATATACGTCCATATTTTCATGTGGGTGTATATAAAGGCAGATAAAATGGAATCAGAAATACCAGCAGACAGACTAAATAAAAGAGGTGCAGAACTACAAGCAGTCATACCAAATAAAAGGGGTGCTCAACTATCAGAATACAAGCAGGTTAACTAAAAGGGACGCGGGAATACCATCAGACAGACAAACGAAACACGAACAGTTACAATGGAATTTGGCAGAATATTTTCAAATTTTAAAACGAGGAATTATGATTCAAATACAGAGTGTCATATTATTGGAAAGCGTAGATAAAGCATAATACGAATCAAAAATAATTTGTGTCGTATGTAAATTAGGTCATTCAAATCGAATAAAAACTCTAGCTTTTATCACATACACAAGTTAATTTTAACGTTTTCACTAAGTCAAAGGCAATAACTCATAAACCGACGACTGGAATAGCTCCAATTATGAATGATCCGAGATAGTATCACGATAATTATACATACCAAGATTCATTCAAATCGGATAAAAACTCTAGTCGCTATTGCGTGTACAAGAAATTGTTGAAGGACGAACAGACCGACGGATGGACTGGGGTGACGGCAATATACGTCCATATTTTCATGTGGGTGTATATAAAGGCAGATAAAATGGAATCAGAAATACCAGCAGACAGACTAAATAAAAGAGGTGCAGAACTACAAGCAGTCATACCAAATAAAAGGGGCGCACAGCTATCAGAATACAAGCAGGTTAACTAAAAGGGACGTGGGAATACCAGCAGACAGACAAACGAAACACGAACAGTTACAATGGAATTTGGCAGAATATTTTCAAATTCTAGAACGCGGAATTATGATTCAAATACATTGTGTCATATATCATTGGATAGAGTAGATCAAGCATAGTAACACCGAAACAAAATTGATGACGTATGTAAATTAGGTCACGTGACAGAGCTTTTTAAAGTTAAAAAATGCAATTTTCTGACGGCCATAAAACCGGAAGTAAACATTGGGCATCTTAAATGTTCATGCCATTGGATAAATCTCGTCAAGGGTAACAACTTTTGTTTAAGTCTCAAGGTCACTCAAGGTCAAGGTCACAAGATATGAGCCTAAAAAGTTTTGACTATTTCCGAAAATTCTAAACCGGAAATAAAAAAAATTCTGAATCGAAAATCAAAAATCGGCTTCCCATGTTTTGTTAGCAATCGACTGTAGATTCCATAGACATCATTTTTATTCAAATCGAATAATTCCCTGATTCTGAATTTCGATTTAAAGAAAAATCAGTCACTTCAAGATGGCGACTGATATGAAATATCTGGGTCAGATTTTTTCATTTCATATTTAGTCAATGGTTATTTCTAGCACATCTCAAAAAGATTTTTTTGAATATCTTAATTATTCCGGAAGTTGAAATTTCAACTTTACAAGCGAATGACGTCAAAACCGGAAGTGATATACAAATTTTGAAAATACCATTTAGTTAGAAATCAAAATGTTTATACACCTGTAAGTTTTCAAATAGATCGAAATAAAATTGCAAAAGTTAAAAAAACGGTTAAAAAAATTGCTCCAAAAAGTCAGCAGAGAATGTCTAAAAGTGCATTTATGTTGAAAGCTATTATGTAGACATTAAAATAATGAAACAAACAAAAAAAGTTTTATCAAAATCGGTTCAAAAACAGAGGTAAAAAAGGTAAAAAACATAAAATGGGTTTTTCTGTCATATGTCATTTCCGGTTAGACAAAAAAACGCCATTTTACATTTAAGCAACACCGAGCAGTTAGTTATTGTAGGAAAACATGTGAGATAATGTGTGGCATGCTCCCTTCATACCGAATTAGCGTGACCAGAAGTAGACAAAAAAAAAAAAAAAAAAAAAAAAAAAAGTCATTATGAAAACAAAGCAGTGCGTTCGCTAGAACGCACTGCAAAAAACAAATCATTAAATTTGTGATGCCAAAGGTCAGTCCAAGTGCTGCGAGCGGGCTACCCAACCCTACTCCATTAATGTTCTTATTCTAAATTGGAGGGGGAGGTAGGATTTAACCATGCTCAAGACCAGCTTGAAGGATGTTTACTCATCCCCTGACAGTGTGTTATGAATTTAGATTTGCCAAAAGTGTAAATTGTTTGCCAAAAATGATAATGCCAAATAAAAAACCTGGAAGGGAAATAATTAAAATATGTTATGTCAAACTGTAATATATCTGTAAGAGATACAATTGCAAGAGACAGGACTATAAGTAAGTACTTCGTCCAGACATCTATTCCACCTACAATATAACTGAAAGAAGAAAGTTAACCGTTAGTTAGTATTTTAGTTCCGATATCCTCTGCAACTCTGAGTAGAACTACTTCAACTGTAAAAGGCAAGATAACTCTTATTAAATATTGAAGGTTTCCCTTTAAAGGGATACCACCTCTTAGAAAGAACAAAAAATCAGCTCTCAAATTTGGTCATGAGAGTAAATGTTTATCAACGGTGTCCAAAGTATAAAAACAGAATCAAATATACCCATAAACTATGTAATTTTCCATAGAATTACAGGTTATTTTTGAAAAATGCTTAAAATTTGATAAAACTTTTTTCAATTATTGTATATACACATAGTTTTCTGGATTTATCAGATTATTTAGGTAATATGTTGTATAGTTATGCCACTAGGTAAGTCCCCTGATGAATATAATATACTGCTATTGACCAAGTCTGAAAATTTCGAATTTTTGTTCATTCTAAGAGGATTTATTCCTTTAAAATTGGTATCAAATATCTATTGACAGTGAACAACATCTGTTTAATATATCTATACTTTATATTACAATAATTAATATGATTTTCTCATTCGAATCCAGCTTTCGATAGTGTATCAACGTGTGTCTGTCTTTATTTACAACGGTAGAAGAACCATGAATAATCTCGTATGCTGTATCCTGTTGTTTTCTATAACATTGGTTCTTACTGATGCTGGTAAGTATTTATTCTTTATTTTTTTTGTAAGCAATATTTTATTCACATATACATATGAACAGGATTGGATAACAGGCTTACGCCTATATAACCCCTTTCCAAAAAACAGAAAATTAATAAATACATTAAATTAAAGTTATTATAAATTATGATACATGTACTAACGTATATACATATTGTACAACTATGAAGAAGGAAATAATAATATGTCATAGTATTTTGAGAAGCCACACACATTCTCTTTTGACAGAAAATTAGAAGCGTTTACTAAGATTGAGAAATGAGTGAACTTGATTAAATATTTCTAAAGATTCAGTTTGATTATCTGATCCATATAATAGGTTATTTAGGTTAATAAATTTTGGCAGAAGTAAAAGAATAGAGCGGCGGCGTGCATCTAAATTCTTATTACAGTGTATTTGAGTCCGAAACTTGTTGACTCTTTCCTCAGTCTCTGATAGCTATTTTGACGGATATGTCTGGGAGAGGGTCAGAAAAACTAGTTCCCTAAAACTTTTCCGCACCTCTGCTTTATTATGTTTAAACATATTATTTACCTCGTATCCACAAAACTTTGATATATTTGGAAGGGTCGATATTTTTGTAGTTCATTCATAACATCATTATCCCCCTAAACCATACAGAACCTGTATGTATGTGAGTCCATCAATTTTTTTTTCATGAGAAATAAAATGTTGGTCGCCATCGAATACTGTACGCGCAAGGTGTGTAAAATCTAGTTTTTCTGACTCTCCCAGTCATATTTGTCCAAATATCTATCAAAGGCTGGGAATAGAATCGGCAAGTTTCGGACTAAGTGTATTTTAGTATGGTTATTGTTATATTTATGTGATGTTTTGTGTTTTTTGCAGTGCGTTCGATTTTTTTTTTTGTCTATTTCTGGTCACGCTCCCCAGCCAAAACTGCACATACCACACATAACTTGACATCATTTCCTGCGATGATTAACTGCTCGTTGTTGCTTAAATGTAAAATATTTTGACTTTTGTAGCTGACTTTTGGAGCACTTTTTAAAGGATTTTTTTTAACTTTTGCAATTTTATTTCGATCGTTCTGAAACCTTTCAATAACATAGACATATGAATTTCCAAAGAAAATCAATTTTCAAAGTTTCGATATCACTTCCGGTTTTGACGTCATTTGCTTCTAAACTTTCAATTTCAACTTCCGGAATATTGAAGATATTTGAAAAAAAAATTTGTGTTATTATAGATTTGGTCATACATAAAAAATAAAATGATGAAATTTTATCCAGGTGCAAGGGATCAGCCGCCATCTTGAACTGACCTATGTTTCTTAAAATTTTAATTCAGAACCGAGGGTTAATCGGATTTTTTTAATTTTGAAATCTACGACTTCTGCAGTCGATTGCAAAAAAAATGTAGGTTGTAGATTTTTGAATTTCGATTTCAATTTCTTTATATTTCCGGAACAAGAATTTCAGTAATGACCGAAACTTTCAAGGCTGATATCTAATGACCTTGACCTTTGATGACCTCTTGACCTGTACAAAAATTATTGCCCTTGACGAGATCTATCAGATGATATATTCATTTCGGATTTCTGATGTTTACTTCCGGTTTTATCGCCATTTGAAAATTGCAATTTTTAACTTTAAAGAGCTTTGTCACGTGACCTAATTTACATACGTCACAAATTCTATTTCATTTTTACTATGCTAAATGTGCTCTTTCAAATGATATATAACACAATATATTTGAATCAAAATTGCGCTTTTTAAAACTTGCAAATTTTGTGTCAAATTCCATTGTAACCGTGCGTGTTTTTTGAAATTTTTTCGATCGATCTAGATAGACAATTTGATTCTGAACAAAAAAATATTTTAGAATCTTTATATTACTTCCGGTTTTGACGTCATTTGCTTGTAATCTTGTAATTTTAACTTCCTTAGTTTTGGAGATATTTGAAAATATTTGTTTGCATTATGTTAAAAATGGTCATCATAAAAAAAAAAAAATAATGTAATGTGACCCGGAAAAAATATATTATAGTGGAAGTATTATAAAAATTTCCAATTTTTGAAAAATGAAATATAATGAATAGAGTTTTACGTCCTGCTTTGCTTTTCTGCATCTATATTGAGGACGGGCAAACGCCATTCAGTGCGCAATGAGGAAAATTTTGCATTAGTCTGATATTATCAATTTCCATTTGTCGAGGGATTTTTAACATGCCAATTAGCACATCGGTTTATTTACATCCACGATTGAACTCAGCCCTTGCCATGTCAGCCCCCGACCTGTATCACTGACGAGATTCATCCCTGGACGTTCAGGTTGGCGAGCAAGCCTCTGACTCACTAAGCCACCGGGGCACCCCTTCATATCATTAAACCTGCATCACTGACAGGGGGTATTAGTAATGGACATTCATAACCTTTTAAAATCGCATAGGAAGGGTCCTTAATTCCTCCCGTACCTGATGGCATGTGAGAGTCTACGTTGTTGTGTTACAATGTTTCATCCCCTCAGCACGTCTAACATTTCATGATTTGTGTACTGTGTACAGTGTATTGTTTCATTTAACGCTTCTCACTGGTCAATGTTTTGATATAATGTACAACAAATGTTTTTTTTTTAATATCATAAAACTAAAATACAACATACAACAATGAAATTTTTGGGGGAGAATTGTATCCTACTAAACTATATAAAGCATTTTTCAAATGATCTGAAAAAAACACTTGCTTGCAAAATATAAGATTAAAACTTACATGTTTGTTTTCTGTATGTTTAAATGCAGTTCTCTCCCTTCAACTGACAAATGTTTGTTGTCTATATGTTCAAATGCAGTTCCATCCCCTTAACTGACAATTGCAAGTGCTTACTTTCTTACATTGTCACTTGCGCTTTTAACGTTTTAAATTATGTAGTAAAAATGAAAAAATAAAATATAAATATAGAAGATAACGATCCGATGCCAAAAGAAGAATATTCGCTCTAAAAATCTGGTTCTGTCATTTATTAAATTTTGTTTTTGAAAACTGCATTTCTAAAAACGATGACCATTAAAAAGTTTTTAAAAAAAATAATAATATAAATATTTTGCTAAGTATATTAAATGATAAATTACGAGCTGAACTGCGAATCTTTTATGAAAGTTAGCACTCAGAATTCTGATGTTATTTATATATCACATCAAGTAATGGTGAGCAAATAAATGGTACCCCCTTGTATCTACTGTTACACTCTCCCCCACAACATAAATGTCGTCCTCGACATAAGAACACTACAATAACCTTAGCAATAGGGAAGCTTACAGCTTCAGGTCCACCCAAGTAGCGCCATGAGATAATTCCTGGTATCTGCAGATACCTTTACTATAATTGACACAGGTGATCAATCTGGACAATCTATAGATACTTAATCCTAATTAAGGTATGAATATCCGACTACTTTTAACATTAACCAATGCAACTTGACCTTGTCTTGCACCTATTTTGGTATTACTAAACTAAACAATCTAACCTTAACTAGCTAACATTAACCTAAATTAACTAACATTAACCTAAACTTAGCTAACGTTAACCTAAACTAACTTAAACTAACATTAACCCAGTGTAGGGCGGATTTCCACTAATATTTTAAACTAACAATATCAAATTCATAACAATAAATGAATCTTAACATTTAACTAATTACAGTGGTCACTAAAAATTCTTATTAAAACCTAGTGTAGGACGGACTTCCAAAAGAATCATAAGTTAGCCGAGAAGGAGCTTTCCTTGACCTTTTTAAACGAGAATCTGATTCTTCATCTTCAGACGAGTCTCCATCAGGACTACTATCAATCGGTGGAGTCATGTCATCGTCATCTACTGGATCAGCTTCCATAGGAACGTATGGTTCAGCTTCGGGGTTTAAACTAGGGTTTGCAGCATTCCCGGATATCTCATTCCCGGGAACGGGAATGAAATTTATGCTATTCCCGGGAATCCCGGGAATCAATTTCAACATATAAGAGCTAGTCAAACTAGCAACCGTTACAAAAATATAGGACATAATAGCTAAAGCTATCTATGTAGTTTCATATCAAATTTTATTTTCATATAATTCGCAATATTTAAGAACAACTTTTGAACCCAAAATACCTCTATGCAAATAGGTTTTAGTATTGATTAGTGGCGGTGGAAGTGGATTATGTTATCGACGAATCTAACCAATGTTTTAGGAAGACAATGATTTCACCCCTATAGGCGAGTGCAAAATTGCCTGCAACAGAAAACCTTATTCCACTGCGACTGATTACGGATTGATTGACTTCAGAGCATTATGTATGAATTCCAGATTCGGTGTCATAGTCTTTATCTGCTCAAATGACCTAAATTCCCAAATGAAAGTTGTAATACATGTATTCTCTTTCTGACATTACTTGAGTTCCTCGTCGATAGTTTTTATAAGATTTTTTTCAAAAGAAATTTCAACAGTTGTCTCGGGTATCACCATCACCACTGTGGTCAGGGGCGGATTAGGGCTCTGAGGCTTGGATGGAGGAAACTTTGGTGATTTGTATCCCTCCAGGTGACAGAATTTACCACTGTCAATGGTGAAATAAACGTGAAAAAAATCTGTGTTCCCATTCCCGGGAATGGAATGCTGTTCCCGGGAATGAGTACTCGCCAGAAACTCCGGGAATCCCGGGAATTCCCGGGAACGGGAATCCCGGGTACAAACCCTACTTTTGTTTCGTTCACAGGTTCGGTATCTTGGACATCTTGTAACTGCCGATGGTTACACTGTAGATCCAGAAGATAAAGCTGCTGTATTGAAGCTGAAGGAAACTGTTCCTACGGATATTGGAGATGTCAGAAAGTTACTTGGCTTCCTGAGCTACTACAGGAGATACATACCCGAATTTGCTAGAAGAGCCAGACCACTTTATGATCTGTTATCAGTTAAAACTGGGAATTCAAAGAAGAAACTGAAAGGTGGACAAATATCATCTAGAGAAGGTGTTGAATGGAGTTCCAACCATCGGGATGTCTTAAATGAGCTGATAGGCTTCTTGGTTACACCACCAGTTATGGCATACCCTTGTTTTGACAAGACCTTTTCTTTGCATGTTGATGCTTGTTCTGAAGGTTTGGGAGCCATCCTCTACCAAGACGATGATAAGGGAAAACCTCATGTAGTGGCATACGCTTCCAGAAGTTTATCCCCAGCAGAGAAGAATTATCATTTACACTCTGGAAAACTTGAATTCTTAGCTCTTAAGTGGGCTATTGTGGACCGATTTAGAGACTATTTGTACTACTGCCCACATTTCACAGTGTACAGTGACAACAGTCCCCTCAGTTATATTATGACCACACCAAAGCTGGACGCTGCTCGGTTAAGATGGGTTGCTGAACTAGCTGATTTTGACTTCTCTATCCGTTATAAACCTGAAAGGTTGAACAGTGATGCTGACGTATTGAGTCGAATGCCGTTAGACTTCAAACAGTATCAAAGTCAGTGTTCAGAAGAAACCAGTAAAGATGTCTTTGCCAGTGTAACCAGGAGCTTGACAGTTCAAGATGAAAAGAATTTCGTATGGTGTGCGAACAATAGATACACAAGTACTCAAACAGAATTAAATGGTTATGACAACTATAGAATCTTCAGTCAAGAAGAGCTAGTTGCTGCTCAACAGGAGGATGTAAATATTAGTCCCGTGAGAGGATTGGTTATAAATGGATGCAAACCTACAGCAGATGATCGATCTCGTTGTTCCAGTGAAGGCAAGAGACTTCTAAGAGAGTGGAAAATCTTCAAGTGGATCAGCATGGTTTATTGAGAAGAACCAGAACAGTGAAAGATGCAAGAATTCACCAGCTTGTTCTACCACAAAAGTATAGGAAATTGGTTTTAGAACAACTTCATAATGGTATGGGCCATCATGGTCAAGAAAAGGTGTTATCTCTAATCCAAACCCGCTTCTTTTGGCCTAATATGCATGCTGACGTAGAACATTACATCACCAGAATGTGCTCCTGTGTTCGAGACAAAGGTCCAAGTCGAAAAAGTTATGCACCCATGAAACCTATAGAAACATCGTACCCTTTCCAGATATTATCCATCGATTTTCTTCATCTCGAGACGTGTAAAGGGGGATACCAATATATATTACTGGTTGTTGACCACTTTACACGCTTTGCTGTAGCATATCCTACCACCAACAAATCTGGACGTACGGCAGCTGATAAAATCTTTAATGATTACGTCCTGAAATTTGGCTATCCAGAAAAGTTACATCATGATCAAGGTCGCGAGTTCGAAAATGATTTCTTCAACCGACTCCAGAAATACAGTGGGATCAAGCATTCCCGTACAACACCATACCACCCGGAAGGGAATGGTCAGGTGGAGCGACTAAACAGAACTCTACTATCGATGCTTAGAACTTTACCAGAAGACTTTAAATCGGATTGGAAGAATCATGTGTCGAAGATGCTGCATGCATATAATTCAACCAACAACGAATCCACAGGGTATTCTCCACACTTTCTGCTATTTGGTCGGCATCCAAGACTTCCAGTAGATCTAATGTTTAACCTAGATGAACCTCAAAAGCATCAAAGTTACAAAGACTATGTTGATAGATGGTCTGAATGTATGCGTGAAGCTTACCAGAAAGCAGCTGAAAGTGCCTTAAAGTCCAGTAGTCGCGGAAATCCCGGGTACAAACCCTAGTCAAAACCAGTTCGCCAGTATGAGCGTTCTAAACCTTTCAACAATGAATTGTCATCGTCAGAGTCTGATGAAGATATATTGGTGATACAGCAGGATTCAAGCAATCCAGATAGAGGTTTAATAGGGTTTGTACCCGGGATTCCCGTTCCCGGGAATTCCCGGGATTCCCGGAGTTTCTGGCGAGTACTCATTCCTGGGAACAGCATTCCATTCCCGGGAATGGGAACACATTTTTTTTTTCACGTTTATTTCACCATTGACAGTGGTAAATTCTGTCACCTGGAGGGATACAAATCACCAAAGTTTCCTCCATCCAAGCCTCAGAGCCCTAATCCGCCCCTGACCACAGTGGTGATGGTGATACCCGAGACAACTGTTGAAATTTCTTTTGAAAAAAATCTTATAAAAACTATCGACGAGGAACTCAAGTAATGTCAGAAAGAGAATACATGTATTACAACTTTCATTTGGGAATTTAGGTCATTTGAGCAGATAAAGACTATGACACCGAATCTGGAATTCATACATAATGCTCTGAAGTCAATCAATCCGTAATCAGTCGCAGTGGAATAAGGTTTTCTGTTGCAGGCAATTTTGCACTCGCCTATAGGGGTGAAATCATTGTCTTCCTAAAACATTGGTTAGATTCGTCGATAACATAATCCACTTCCACCGCCACTAATCAATACTAAAACCTATTTGCATAGAGGTATTTTGGGTTCAAAAGTTGTTCTTAAATATTGCGAATTATATGAAAATAAAATTTGATATGAAACTACATAGATAGCTTTAGCTATTATGTCCTATATTTTTGTAACGGTTGCTAGATTGACTAGCTCTTATATGTTGAAATTGATTCCCGGGATTCCCGGGAATCCCGGGAATAGCATAAATTTCATTCCCGTTCCCGGGAATGAGATATCCGGGAATGCTGCAAACCCTAGTTTAAACCCCGAAGCTGAACCATACGTTCCTATGGAAGCTGATCCAGTAGATGACGATGACATGACTCCACCGATTGATAGTAGTCCTGATGGAGACTCGTCTGAAGATGAAGAATCAGATTCTCGTTTGAAAAGGTCAAGGAAAGCTCCTTCTCGGCTAACTTATGATTCTTTTGGAAATCCGTCCTACACTAGGTTTTAATAAGAATTTTTAGTGACCACTGTAATTAGTTAAATGTTAAGGTTCATTTATTGTTATGAATTTGATATTGTTAGTTTAAAATATTAGTGGAAATCCGCCCTACACTGGGTTAATGTTAGTTTAAGTTAGTTTAGGTTAACGTTAGCTAAGTTTAGGTTAATGTTAGTTAATTTAGGTTAATGTTAGCTAGTTAAGGTTAGATTGTTTAGTTTAGTAATACCAAAATAGGTGCAAGACAAGGTCAAGTTGCATTGGTTAATGTTCAAAGTAGTCGGATATTCATACCTTAATTAGGATTAAGTATCTATAGATTGTCCAGATTGATCACCTGTGTCAATTATAGTAAAGGTATCTGCAGATACCAGGAATTATCTCATGGCGCTACTTGGGTGGACCTGAAGCTGTAAGCTTCCCTATTGCTAAGGTTATTGTAGTGTTCTTATGTCGAGGACGACATTTATGATGTGGGGGAGAGTGTAACAGTAGATACAAGGGGGTACCATTTATTTGCTCACCATTACTTGATGTGATATATAAATAACATCAGAATTCTGAGTGCTAACTTTCATAAAAGATTCGCAGTTCAGCTCGTAATTTATCATTTAATATACTTAGCAAAATATTTATATTATTATTTTTTTAAAAAACTTTTTAATGGTCATCGTTTTTAGAAATGCAGTTTTCAAAAACAAAATTTAATAAATGACAGAACCAGATTTTTAGAACGAATTTTCTTCTTTTGGCATCGGATCGTTATCTTCTATATTTATATTTTATTTTTTCATTTTTACTACATAATTTAAAACGTTAAAAGCGCAAGTGACAATGTAAGAAAGTAAGCACTTGCAATTGTCAGTTAAGGGGATGGAACTGCATTTGAACATATAGACAACAAACATTTGTCAGTTGAAGGGAGAGAACTGCATTTAAACATACAGAAAACAAACATGTAAGTTTTAATCTTATATTTTGCAAGCAAGTGTTTTTTTCAGATCATTTGAAAAATGCTTTATATAGTTTAGTAGGATACAATTCTCCCCCAAAAATTTCATTGTTGTATGTTGTATTTTAGTTTTATGATATTAAAAAAAAAACATTTGTTGTACATTATATCAAAACATTGACCAGTGAGAAGCGTTAAATGAAACAATACACTGTACACAGTACACAAATCATGAAATGTTAGACGTGCTGAGGGGATGAAACATTGTAACACAACAACGTAGACTCTCACATGCCATCAGGTACGGGAGGAATTAATGACCCTTCCTATGCGATTTTAAAAGGTTATGAATGTCCATTACTAATACCCCCTGTCAGTGATGCAGGTTTAATGATATGAAGGGGTGCCCCGGTGGCTTAGTGAGTCAGAGGCTTGCTCGCCAACCTGAACGTCCAGGGATGAATCTCGTCAGTGATACAGGTCGGGGGCTGACATGGCAAGGGCGTTCAATCGTGGATGTAAATAAACCGATGTGCTAATTAGCATGTTAAAGATCCCTCGACAAATGGAAATTGATAATATCAGACCAATGCAAAATTTTCCTCATTGCGCACTGCATGGCGTTTGCCCGTCCTCAATATAGATGCAGAAAAGCAAAGCAGGACGTAAAACTCTATTCATTATATTTCATTTTTCAAAAATTGGAAATTTTTATAATACTTCCACTATAATATATTTTTTCCGGGTCACATTACATTATTTATTTTTTTTATGATGACCATTTTTAACATAATGCAAACAAATATTTTCAAATATCTCCAAAACTAAGGAAGTTAAAATTACAAGATTACAAGCAAATGACGTCAAAACCGGAAGTAATATAAAGATTCTAAAATATTTTTTTGTTCAGAATCAAATTGTCTATCTAGATCGATCGAAAAAATTTCAAAAAAACACGCACGGTTACAATGGAATTTGACACAAAATTTGCAAGTTTTAAAAAGCGCAATTTTGATTCAAATATATTGTGTTATATATCATTTGAAAGAGCACATTTAGCATAGTAAAAATGAAATAGAATTTGTGACGTATGTAAATTAGGTCACGTGACAAAGCTCTTTAAAGTTAAAAATTGCAATTTTCAAATGGCGATAAAACCGGAAGTAAACATCAGAAATCCGAAATGAATATATCATCTGATAGATCTCGTCAAGGGCAATAATTTTTGTACAGGTCAAGAGGTCATCAAAGGTCAAGGTCATTAGATATGAGCCTTGAAAGTTTCGGTCATTACTGAAATTCTTGTTCCGGAAATATAAAGAAATTGAAATCGAAATTCAAAAATCTACAACCTACATTTTTTTTTGCAATCGACTGCAGAAGTCGTAGATTTCAAAATTAAAAAAATCCGATTAACCCTCGGTTCTGAATTAAAATTTTAAGAAACATAGGTCAGTTCAAGATGGCGGCTGATCCCTTGCACCTGGATAAAATTTCATCATTTTATTTTTTATGTATGACCAAATCTATGATAACACAAATTTTTTTTTCAAATATCTTCAATATTCCGGAAGTTGAAATTGAAAGTTTAGAAGCAAATGACGTCAAAACCGGAAGTGATATCGAAACTTTGAAAATTGATTTTCTTTGGAAATTCATATGTCTATGTTATTGAAAGGTTTCAGAACGATCGAAATAAAATTGCAAAAGTTAAAAAAAATCCTTTAAAAAGTGCTCCAAAAGTCAGCTACAAAAGTCAAAATATGAATTTTTCAAAATTGCAATTTGTAGCTATTGGGTTAAACAAATGAATTTAAAAAAGACCGATCACAATCTGTTGGAAAAATGATTTGAAAATGGAAAAACCCTGAAATACGACTTTTTAATAAACGTCATTTCCGGTCAGGCAAAAATGCGCCATTTTACATTTAAGCAACAACGAGCAGTTAATCATCGCAGGAAATGATGTCAAGTTATGTGTGGTATGTGCAGTTTTGGCTGGGGAGCGTGACCAGAAATAGACAAAAAAAAAATAAATAAAAACTAGAGCCACATGTGGCACAGATTGGGACTTTGCAAATGTGCAAATTGCTAAGGGAAATTTAAAAAAAATGGGCCCTGAACGTAAATCCGAAGTGTCAAAAAAGTCGACAACTTTTAAAATTTTTTAATTTTTGAAAAGGTTGTGAAACCGGAAGTAGTCACCAGAACTAACATTTGAACATAGCAGCTGAAAACCTTTATCAATAACCTTCAACCTACTGAAGGTCGGTGTTACTCAAGGTCAAATTTACGAGAAACAAGTGTTTAAAATTAGGAAATGCATACAGTAATATCACCGGAAGTTGACGCTAGACATCAAATATGAAAGTATAAATGAACAGCCAAAGTTAGTGACCTTTGATCCTAAAAAGGTCAAAGTCAACAAAGGTCAAGGTCAAAAACGAAAAAAAATTTTTTTTTAACCTTGTTCCCTTTTTTGAACTACAAGGCCGAAATCAATGAGCCTTTAACATAAGCTGAATAAAGCAATGCTGTAACTGTATGCAAGGTCATTTTTTGAAAAACTTTATACCAAAATTTGTAATAATGTGCCCTTTAATGTATCAAAAAGTTTTAACTAAAAAAATACAGCCATTAATTTTTAAACGTTAAAACATGCTAAAATTTTTAGAAACCTTACGTTACATTACCTTGGCGATTTCAACTTATTGTTTGTTCACAACTTGAACATAAATCTTGTCGTAGGAGTGCAGACAGAATAATGACTAACTTTAGATGCTATATGAAGTATATGGTCAAATATTAAAGTATCATCTGGTAGCAAAGGTCGATGACCTTTGATCCTAGAAAGGTCAATGTCAACAAAGGTCAAGGTCAAAACCGGAAAAAAATATTTTTTTTAACCTTGTTCCCTTTTTTGAACTACAAAACCGAAATCAATGAGCCTTTAACACAAGCTGAATAAAGCAATGCTGTAACCGTATGAAATGTCATTTTTAAAAAAAAAAAATAAACTTTACCTTTTTTTTGATAAACAAATTTTTAACAAAAACAAAATTTTCCCGGATGTGCCACGCCCACGTCAGATTTTTTGATGTGACTTTATTTCTATTATTAATATCTATTAATGCCTCAATTTTCAAAGCTTTACATCTATTGGTTAACGAGATATACAATCATAAATGTCAAAAATGGTCAAAATCTATTATCGGAAATTTTGAAATTCGTAAACCTTGTTCCCTTTTTTGAACTATTCAACCAAAACATCTGAGAATTTGATATAATTGAGCTTAAGTAATGAGGTAAGTGTATCCAGAAGCATTTTTCAAAAAAATTGAATTCTATATATATTTTTTCCAGACAACAAAATTTAAACAAAATGAAAATTTTACCCGGATGTGCCACGCCCACGTCAATATTTTTTGATTCATACATCTGTAAGGGGTAAGTTCAAATTATGTTTCAAATTTGAAGCTTCTATATCTTATAGATCACGAGATATACATACATCTATGTCAACGAATTCAAAAAATCGGTTAAAGGTTTCCAAAATTGAAAAATTTAAAAAATTGAAATTTTGCATTACAATCCATTGTGATATATTTTTCGAAAGAGCTCGCAAAGCACGTTCAGAATCTGAAAAAAATAAGTCTCTAATTGAATTAAGTCGCGTGTTAGAGCAGTCCAAAGTTGTCAATTTTGCTGTTTTCGGACAGCTATAAACCCGGAAGTTGATGTCGGAGGTCAAATATTAAAGTATCATCTGGTAGCCAAGGTCGATGACCTTTGACCTACTGAAGGTCAAGGTCATCAAAGGTCAAGGTCACGAGATATGAGCCTTCAAAAATTGAAAAAATTCCACTTGAAATTGCAAAAAAGCAAATTCGAAATTCGAAAATCCACTTCCAAGAATTTTCTCTAATTTTTATGTTCTTTCATTTAATACCAAAATTTTGAAATTCGGTTCAGCCAAATTGGCTGAATAAAAATCGAAGAGTTTCAGGGAAATCAAAATGGCGGCTGAAATATTATTTCGATTCCCGATCTTAGAATGTCCAGGTAAATCCCATAACTATGGCTACCGATCAGTATAAGTTTCGTTTAAAAATATTTATTACAGCGGAAGTGGGTCAATCGGAAGTTTGCGCCCTTCTCCCGCTTAAACCGGAAGTAGCGCAAAGATTTTGACTACGCAGTTTTGTTTACTACAATGATCTCTATCTGTAATAAAAATTTCAGACAAATCAGACAAAAAGCAAATAAAATAGAAAACAAGGTCAAAAATTGCAAAAGTTTGGATGCAAAATCTGTGCTTCGAATATTTCGAAATCTAAAATTTTTAACTTCTTGTATATTGGGTATTCGCTAGAGATTCTAAAAATGAAAACCAGAGCAAAATCAGTCCAAAATTGCACCTTCCAAGCCTAAAAAAACACTTTTTGCACATTTTGCAAATGCACTACTTTCGTTTTGCAAAAATGTTTCAATTTATATTTATGCAATACCTCGAAAAAAAGTAACATATAGAGTTGTAAAAAGGTTGCTGCAGCTGTTGCAGTTTAGGCTGTGTGCCCTGTGTAAAAAACGAAAAAAAAAAAAAAAAAAAAAAAAAAAACATTTCGAAAACAAACTGGGACTTTGCGGAAGCAAAGTCCCACAAAAAAAAAAAATAGTCAATTGCAAACCAAAGCAGTGCGTTCGAAAAATCGAACGCACTGCAATTAAAGGTTACTTACTTCTTTTTTATTATTCAATTCTTCTTTTTTTACATTCGCAATCGTTATGTCGAAGCTTTCTCAAGTTGCTTCTGAAAGTATTGTACGTCTTGCAAATGAGAGTGGTGAGGTTAAGGTTTCAATGTGGGATTTATTGTTTGCGTATATATCTGTTGATGTTTTACCTGGAGAAAGCCTGAAATGGAAATATAAGAAAGATTTGATCATAATTTAATTAGAATTTGTATCATATGAAAATAATGCATGTAAAAACAATGCGTTAATTTTTTATGCCATTATTTCAACAAACATAACATTTCACGTAATTTGATTGATTTGGTACTGTCGAATAGATATATTGAAATGTAAATGAGGTTAAATTATTGTGGTCTAACAGCTGTTTTAAGGGAAGGGAGTTAATCCCTCCTTATCAGCAACGCCTTTATTTAAATATTACGTTTAGACAATCAAGTTTTTAGTTTACGGTAACCAGCGAATCAAATACATGTGTTGGTTACGTCATAGTTATAAATTTTAAATAAAATGATTTTTGGATTGGCAACTAATTATTGCAATTTTGAAAAAGAAAAAGAGAAAAAAAGAAATTTGTTTACTAACCTGATGTTTAATTTTACAGGTGATTGCAATGTTTCTGCGTTAACGAACTTAGTCCTCTTTTCTGGCGAGTAACATATCAGTGGTAATATCTCATCTTTTGTCTGGAATTTTGCTTTAAAATATTGATTATTATTTCTGAATATAGATATTGGTTGAACATCATGTATAAATCCTTGAAGAGAATCGTTCTCCAGATGAATAAATCTTCTTTTTTCCGACATGTTAATCCTGGCGTTAGTCACATTCAGCGCAAACTGAAGTGAAACTTGTGTGGAATATATTTGATGAACAAGTAATGATTTAAAAATGTAAAATTGTATGACGTTTTCTCTTTGAAGGCATCGGCATCGTTTTTGATTCATACAGTCGGCGTCGGTTACTTCAAAGATTGTGTATATTGCGTTTATTTGCCATGCGGTATATATCAAAGGTTTAATAGAGACAATTATTCTTTATAAGAATGGAGAAAAATGTTAAAGGAGCATTCTCTGGAATTTTAAGTAAAAATAAAATAATGATTAGTTGTTAGATGTCTAGACGGCGACCAGAATTAGGCTACTGTTTCCATGTCATATCGGCCCATAGCTTTTTTTTTAAAATCAAGCAAGGCTTTGTGCCGAAGAACTGTTACGGCGGACCGTTGTATTTTCCATTGAAATAGATAGGTTAAATAAACCAGAGACTTATATGAACAAAGGATATGTTATACGATAAATTTGTGTTAATATTTTATAACTAGCCTACTGGGCAATATATGTA
Organism: Lottia scabra; assembly: GCA_029955415.1. Classification (NCBI taxonomy): domain Eukaryota; kingdom Metazoa; phylum Mollusca; class Gastropoda; family Lottiidae; genus Lottia; species Lottia scabra. Next base: position 6,115,918 of record JARJEI010000002.1, on the reverse strand, counting down.
CCAATAATATGCATTATTGATATTAAACAACATTTTTGTAAACATTTGCCACTCCCATTTTTGATATTAACATAATAAAACATACCCCATATAAATGTATTTATGTAAAAAATATTGAAGTGGGCGTGGCATATCAAGGTTAAAATTTTATTTTGTTTACATTTTGTTGACATTTTGTTGTCTAGAAAAAAAATATATAGATTACAATTTTTTGGAAAATAATTTGACCGTTTTTGACCTTGACCTTTGTTAACCTTGACCTTTTTAGTATCAAAGGTCATTGACTTTGGCTGTTCATTTATATTTTCATATTTGATTTCTAGCGTCAACTTCCGGTGTTATTACTGTATGTATTTCCAAATTTTAAAGACTTGTTTCTCGTGAATTTGACCTTGAGTGAGCTTGACCTCCAGTAGGTTGAAGGTTATTGGTAAAGGTTTTGAGCTGGAACGTTCAAATGTTAGGTCTAATGACTACTTCCGGTTTCACAACCTTTCAAAAAAAAAAAAAAATTCTAAAAGTTGTCGACTTCTTTGGCACTTGGGATTTACGTTCAGGGCCCATTTTTTTTAAATTCCCCTTAGCAATTTGCACATTTGCAAAGTCCCACTCTGTGCCACATGTGGCTCTAGTTTTTAATTGAAATTGGTATTTTTTTTTAGGGGGGGGGGGTGTATGAATAAGAAAATGGGACAATCAGATAATTGTAATCAAGCAACTTATATAAGATGTAGAATTTTATATCCATAAAACATTAGTGGACAAAGTATCTCTTTGGAGTGACCTAAGTGTTCTAGTGTATAATTCATATTTTGCGGAGTTATCTCTCTTGAATTTGACCTTGCCTTGAAAATGTCATCAAACATGTCAAGTGGAAGAAGTTTGTTTTCTTTGTATTTATAATTGTTTTTTTATGTAAATTGCACATACATGTCGAAAATACAAGGTGTTTTTGTGGGACGATTCGATTTGGTCGATTAGCTATTTTGCGCATTTGTGAGACCGTTTACCTAAACTGATTAGGCTAATCGACCTAACCGTCCTAAGAGGTGGTTAGGCGATTCGATTAGGTGTTATAAGATGGCGGAATGTGCCAGTTCGTAATACTATTGGCTGATATATCAATGACGTCATATATAACATACACGTAACCTTGACAGTCAAGGCTGCCTTATCGCCGGTACATTTGTGAACCACAGCAAATTACACCAAATCGTACTAGCAAATCGAAACGTCCCACAAAGACGCCTACAGTTATATGAGAGTGTTTTAAACAACAGTTTTGCTAATTACGATAGAAATTACGAAAATGCCTGGTAAATAACAAAACGTCCCAGAAGTGGGACAACGGCCACAAATTGCTACGGGTTTTCGCATGCATACTGAGTTTAGAAAACTCAATTTCGACATAATACCGTTTCTTTAAAAAAAATTGAATTGACTATTAAATGAAATATCTATTACGTTATGTGTCTAAAGGTTCCAGGAATTTAAAAATTGTTGAAAACTTACATTTGAAAAATCTAAATGCAGTAAGCTTATAACGATACAGTTTAAAAAATCTAATAATAATAATTAAGTTTTGTACTTTTTAAAAACATTTAAAAAATCTATAATTTACTGTGTAGGCTATTTTGACTAAACGTTGACCGGTTGGTGAACCGAATGATAAGAAGTTGTATGGAATAATACGATTGGTTTGGATTGGTTTCGAACACTAAAATTATTCCTGTAATTAATTTCAACTGCACTAAGTACTTCAAACTTAGAAAATTAGATAGCATTTCTTGCTGAACATATCCTTTAAAGTAAAACCATGCCTTCGAAAGTAAAACCTGTCCCTCAAATGTAAGACATGTATCTAAACCCTGCAATCAGAATAAAGAACCCGTTTCATGTTGATGGGTTATTTGAAGCAACCTGAAACATCAAAGAAATATGCCGTCAAAGATTTATATCGTTAATAGATAAATTTTGAATAATGAGTATTGTTATTTGAACGTAAACATTGATCAGTTTTGTCAGTTTGAATGATAAAACTATGTCCAGGAATACGTACCCAGTTGTAGCCTTTGTCCCATTTGTGGGAAAAATTAAAAATCGTCTCCCATTCTTAAAACTATTTAACAATTTACTTTCTAAACCTATTTCATATTTTAAATATACTAGATAAACATAAATAATTGTGTTTTGTTGATTAAAAAAAGTTGGTTAAATATGGGTTAAGTGTAGCAATTTTCATTTTCATTTCTTGTACAATGTTTGAAAGTATGGTTTTGTCGGTAGCTAATGCCTTGATTTCGCTTTGCATGTTTGAATGCTTCTCGGAGCCCTTTAATATCTTCGTTTTCTGTATTCAGCGTCGAGACTTTGCTTACTATTGATGGAGAGATTCCTTTTTTTGATATTGGTACTAGTGTTTTTGGTAGTGTGATCGACCTTTGTTTAACAATGTTTGGTTTTGATACTGAAGGTTTGGAAATAGATTTTTCTTGCGTTTTTTTCTGCTGTTGATAGGGTGGAAATTTCTTTTGTTATAGAATCTTTGATCTTGACGTTTGGCTTTGTTATTAAAGTTTTGGAAATCGAGTTTTCCTTTAGTTGATTGGAAATCAAGTTTCTTATTGATTGTTGGGGTTAGAGATCTCATTTCAATTGGTGATGGTGGATGTATGACTGGGCTAAAAAGTGTGGACAAATCGAAATATGGTAGTAGTGAAACCATGGCTGGTTCTTTATGGACTGTACTTGCACTGACCTTTGGCTTCAAAAATTAATCAATATTTTTTTTTTCTGAAGGTCCTTTTTTTCGCTGAGTAGTTGCTTGAACGAGTTCCTCACAAGGAGGTTAAAGGAGTCTGCATCATCAACTTCTATTTGTTGGTGGAGTTTGGGTAAAAGATCCTTAAGAAAGGTACTCTTACCTGGTAAATGTTGGAATAATGTAAATAATCTGACGTTTGTGTTTATTGAAAAATCCACCGTTTATTAAATTACAGTGAATATTAATGACGTCAATATCGTTCTCAATATTAACTTTATGTGGTGCTAAAGAGAATTGCGTGTATATTTGTTTATCAAATCCTAATAAAGTATTTAATGAATTTTCTACGTTGAAATCAACTTGACAGTTATTTCTCAATATTAATTTTATTTTGTTCAGATTTAAGTTACCTTCGAATTCAATATTGTTTTTACCATTTACACTTCCTCCATATTCAGATAGATATTCGTTTATGGATATATATTCATAGCTTCCTGGTAGTAAATTTATGGTTTTAAATGTAGCTCCGTTATCTGTTGATATTTTCATTTGGTTTTTATCTACGTTGATATTTCTAATGGAATTGTAAACAGAGAAATATTTTAATCCCAATTCATATTCTTCATTACGATCAAGTTCGTACTCATAATCTAGAGATAATTTAATGTCTGATTTATTTGAGGTTATAACAAATAACTGTTCTTTATTTGACATTTTGTAATGACTTTTTTTTCGAGGGGTCTTTTTAATATACAATTTACTTCATTACATTGTCTGTCTGATCGATGTCATTCTTTCATCGCTGCTAATATAATTTGTAATCTATTAAGCAGTTCCTCGTTGTTATCTAGTAAAAACGTTATACCTTCTCCAGTGTGTTGCAAGATAATACAAAATGTAACATTTTTTAGATCTATAGATCAGTTTGTGTCCCCTGGAGAATGTCGAAATGTCCCCAGTCTGGGACATGTCCCCCAAGTTGAAAACCCAGGTATTATATCATCACTGTAATTGTCTTCATCATTATAGTTCTCATCACTATTATTCGGATCAGTGTAATTGGGACTATATTCATTATTGCTCAATTCTTCTTCGAGATTTTTCAATCTGTTGGGCATTGCTTCTCCTCTTCTAATCGATTTAAAAATTTGAACGTACGACTTTAAATCATAAAAGGAATACCCCTTTTCGTTATATCCTTTCATAAGATTAATTATACCAGCTGTTAATTTATACATAATTTCTAATATATCAATTTTAAACATTGGGCGGTTTGGATTGAACCGCACCCTAAAACCGTTGAGTCAATCCTTCCTTATCAATAGCTGGTTTAAGTGTTTTCGGTAGAGTTGGATCTGGATTCGAAAAATACTGTTTTATATCATCTAATGTTCTAATTATGATTTCAGCATCTTCAATGGGATATTCTATTTGATAAGGGGACGGAGGTGATGGTTGAATGTGTTTAGGTGTGGGGGTTCTACTTTCTTCTTAATATCCTCTTGACTTTTTAATATCGAGTTAAATAGAGTTTGTAGATTTTCTGTTAATCCAAGTTGTTGTAATTTGTTATTTTCAACTTGAGTCTTTATTTTATTTTTAGCTTTGATATATTGTTTATTTCTATTCAAAATATAATTCCACCCATTTTTAAAGAAATAAAATTAACTGCATATGTCAATCATAACTCTTTCACCTGCAGGTTTTCTGGTATTAACAAATATGTATCCATAATCGTCTGGATTTCTCCATTGCGCTTTACAATTCTTTTTAAATGTATCCCTATCCATTCCGTGATTAATTGACTGAATGATTTGAGATGAATCTCTGTCGTTCAATTCAAATAATAAACTAGAACCATGAATGGTACCATGCAGTGCGCATCCGGTTTCGTTCATTGGTGAAAAGTTACATCTTTCAATCCATGTCAGGTTTACAGAAGAAAGCTTGTTTTACATTAAAATGCAATGAAATTTGAATTTAATATTTTACAAGCAGATGGAATAACTAATTTTCAAAATTCAAAAGGCGCTATTTTGATTTTAAAATATTGTGTTGTATATAATTGAAAAAGTAGATTTAGCATAATTAGATTGTGAAAGAATTTGTGACGTACATGAATTAGGTCACGTGTCAGAGCTCTTTAAAGCTAAAAACTGCCATTTTCAAATGGATATAAAATCGGAAGTAAACGTCGGAAAACCTAAATGAAAGTATCCGTGCAGAGGTAACATTAATGCCAATGAATTTTTTCAGGTCACATGGTCACCGAAGGTCAAGGTCACGAGATATAAGCCTTTAAAATTTTGACAATCACTGATTTATTTTAACCGGAAATTAAAATGAATCAGAATTGAAATTCAAAAATCGGCATCTCATGTTTTGGTAGCAATTGACTGTAGATTCCATAGACATCTTAATAATGCAAATTCTATAACACCACGAGGCCCCATTTTGCTTTTTATAAAAATATACCATTTCAAGATGACGACTGATCTGTTACATCCGGGTCAAATTTTATCATTTGCATACTTTTGTGTCTAAATTACAAACATACTGCAAAAAGAATTTTTCGAATATCATCAAAATTCCGGAAGTTGAAATTTCGACTTTGAGAGCCAATAACTTCAAAACCGGAAGTGATATCAAAATTTTGAAAACATATTTTTGTTCGCCATCAAAATGTCTATCTACCTGTAAGTTTTCAGAACGATCGAAATAAAAATTGAAAAAAACACGCACAGTTTCAATGGAAATTGACACAAATTTTTCAAACTTTAAAAGGCGGAATATTGATTCAAATATATTGTGTTGTATATCATTGGAAAGAGCAGACAGAGCATAGCACGACGGTGAAAGAAAACAAGACATATGTAAATTAGGTCACGTGTTAGAGCTGTTTAAAGTTAAAAATTGCAATTTTCAAACGGCTATAAAACCGGAAGTAACCATTGGGTATCTGAAAAAAATATGTCATTGGATACATCTTATCTAGGGCAATAACTTTTATACAGGTCACTAAGTCACAAAAGGTCAAGGTCACAAAATACAGGCCTTGAAAGTTTCGACAATTACTGATGTATTTTTACCGGAAATTAGAAAAATTCAGAATTGAAATTCAAAAATCGGCTTCCCATGTTTTGGTCGCAGTCGACTGTTGATTACATAGACTTAAAAGTTATGCAAATTCCATAGCACCCTGAGGCCCCATTTTGCGTTTTATAAAAATATACCATTTCAAGATGGCGACTGATCCGTTACATCCGGGTCAAATTTTATAATTTGTATACTTTTGTGTCTACATAACAAACATACTGCAAAAAGAATTTTTCGAATATCTTCAAAATTCCGGAAGTTGAAATTTCAACTTTGAGTGCGAATGACGTCAAAACCGGAAGTGTTATCGGAATTTTTAAAATTGCTTATTGTTTGCAATCAAAAGGTCTATGCATATGCGAGTTTTCAGATCGATCAAAATAAAATTGAAAAAGTTGAAAAAATGGTCAAAAAAGGTGCTCCAAAAGTCAGCGACAAAGTTTTCAAAGTGGATGTTTTTAAACACCTATCTTGTGAACAATCGATTAGAGAATTTAACAAAGAAAGTCTGATAAAAATCAGTTGATAAACAATGGTGAAAATGGTAAAATACTTAAAATGGGTTTTTCTGTCCTACGTCATTTCCGGTTAACCAAAAAATCGCCATTTTACATTCGCGTAACACCGTGCAGTTAGATTGAGTGGGAAATAATCTGAGATATTGTGTGGTATGTTCCATTCATACCGAATTTGCGTGACCAGAAGTAGACAAAAAAAAAAAAAAAGTCATTTGCAAAACAATGCAGTGCGTTCGAAGAATCGAACGCACTGCAAAAACAATTTGCATTTTTTCTAATGAACATTGCATCCATTCCGTAAAAGGATTGGGGTTGATAAATGCAGTGACAGTTGTGATGTCTTCCTTTCGTGAAAAATTCTTGTTGGACAGCTTGATTTTTTTGCGCTACACATTCATCAAGCACTATTAAGTTCTTTCGACTACTATCAATTTTAGACAAATCTAAATCAGTTACATTTTTCGTAAGAAAAACTTTTATATCTGTCGGGTTAAAAGATTGATTCTTTTCTTTTATATATGTATCTAAGATATCTTTTATTTCTATCTCATCGTTGTCTTCATAATATTTAAATCTGTCTTGAACATCTTGTTTTGGTAAATATTCTAAAGCTTTGAGGAATTGATAATATGATTGCTCAGGTGTTGTGTAATTATACAGAGAATCGAAATTTAAAAAGTTTGGTTTTGTCAACATATTAAAAGTAAGATGAGTTTTACCAGAACCTGAACTACCGCATAAACACATGAGCATTAGATTGCTAGGAAATATTTCTGAATGTTTGAATTTCTTTCCCATTTTTATACGCCCTCATCTCTCTATGAGGACGTATATTGTTGGCACCCCTGTCCGTCCGTCCGTCCGTCAACATTTGCTCGTAAACGCTCTAAAAACTAGAGTTTTTGATGGAATCAAATGAAATTTGATATGTCTATACATGTTCCTATAACGAAGATCAAGTTCGAATTTGAGCTATTTTCAATCGTTAGAAGCAGAGTTATTGCCCTTGCCCCAAATATTGAATATGCTATAACTCGCTTAGTTTTCAACCGATTTTGATGAAACTTAAAATGGATGTTATTGGACCTAAATCGAAATGTTTGAGAAAGTTAAGTTTACTCCTGATTAAAATTAAAGCTTTTTCAAGATTTAGACCTCTTTCATTGGTTTTGAGGAGTTTTCGCCCTTTAACCTCTATACAGTAAGTACTTCTATCAACATCAATTGCTTGTAAACGCTCTAAAAACTAGAATTTTTGATGGAATCAAATGAAATTCGGTATGTATACATGTTCAGAAAACAAAAATCAAGAATTTGAGCTATTTTCGACCGTTAGTAGCAGAGTTATTGCCCTTGCCCCAAAGTCTTGAATATGCTATTACTATCTTAGTTTTCAACCGATTTTGTTAAAACTTAAAATGGAAGTTATTGGACTTAAATCGAAAGGTTTGAGAAAGTTTAGTTTTATCCTGATTAAAGGCTATATGGCCGTGGTTCACTATCTTTTATTAATTTATTTATATTTTTGTACCAAAAATTACACCTTTTACTTTATACTTTGAAAGAAAGATTCCCTCTCCAGTACGTATGTTTTTAAAAAATATGGCATTTCCCTTATGTTTAACTTTCATTTCTCCAATGTCGATTTTATCTATTATATTACTTAATCCTTGTTTAACAGTTTTCTTGGTTTCTTCACTAAATCGATTTACAAACTCTTTAACTGTCCCTAATATGTCTGCGACTCCCGTACCTTTTGCTGCTTTTGATGCCATCTTTTTCATTTCCAAATTATGTCTACGTTTTTCACTGTTTTCATCTTCAGCTGCTTTATTTTTGTTGACAAAATTAATTAATTGATTAATTACAAAATCTACATATCCAAACTGAGGTGGATTTCCAAATAATTCACACATATTTTTGTAGTTTCAATTCAATTCTTCATTCCTTTGAGTCAATGACTTATCAGGCACATAATACAAAACATACATACATCTATATACATACTTTCCAAACAATACATACATAATATACAAACACGCTTTTAGGAGAGTAAAATTAAGACATCAAATAATAAAAGAAATACAGAGTTAATCTTGTAGTTTGCCTGCGTAGAAAAGAAATTTACCGAGATTTATCAATTCAGAGTGGTTGTGCACACTTAGTAACTCAATTAGTTTGAAAACGCTAGGTTTTGTATAATAATATTTTTTTATGTACAATATTCGTAGTGAATTAAATTTTGGGCATGAAATTCATCTCCAATGTCTTGGATATTACAATATTGACAAATACGTTCCTCTCGTTTATGCTTATCATATCTACCCTTCTCTATTTCCAATGAATGACTAGATAGGCGTATTCTAGTAATTTCTTTACAACATTTTGGATAAATATTCTTTGTCAAATAATATTGATAGGTGATTTACAAATTTCATTATAGCATTCTTGTTTAAAAATGTCAAAAAGTCGATTTTTTATAATTGAAATGTCTGTTTTATTAATACCATCAAACGATTTATACCAAATGTATTCTAAGCCAATTGCACAAAGTTCGGTTTTCAAATTCCTTAACCAAGGGTCATCATTAACAAGCATGTCGTTATACACAGTTTTAAGCAGTACATTTTCAGTATAAAGTAATTTGAACCAATAATTAAAAATACGTATTTTTCTATAAATAGTAAAAGGGTAACGACCAAGTTCGTAATATACCATACAAGAATTAGTTGTAGGACGGGTTCATCACCTTTGTGAAAGCCCCAGATTTCTGACCCATAATTAATAATACTTCCTATGTACGTGTCAAATACTGCCAATTTAGTTACAATGTTATAAAAATTATCTTCGCAAACCTTAAAAAGAGTGAATAATGCCTTACGTCCTTGGTCTTGAAATACATATTTGAGTTGCTTGAAATTTCCCATTGAAGTTGAAAAAAATACCTAAATAATTAATAATTAACAATATCGATTTTTGTGTTTTCAAAATCCCACGTCTCATTGTATTTTGTCTTTTCCCCGCTTCTAAATACATGTATAACGATTTTTGTTTTATTTATATTTACTGATAAATCCCACCTTTTAGTATAAGATGAAAGCGAATTTAAAAGATATTGGAGACCTTCGGGTGTTCCGGAGAAAAGTGCTTTATGATCAGACTTAAGTCTTGTAATTTAATAGATGGACATTTTTCTTCACGTAAATGAGTTTCGAAATCTTTCACATAAAATGAAAAAAGTAAAGGGGAGAGAACTTCACCCTGGAACAGACCATTATTACAATTAAAATATTCCGACAGGTTACCGTTATATTTCACGCAACACTTAACTTTTGTATATAATGATCGAATTTTTGTTAAAATTTTTCCTGTAACACCCTCTGATAAGTTTAAACCATAGATTAAAACGATTAGTTAAATCAAAAGCTTTTTTGTAATCGACAAAGCACACATATATTTTTTTCCTTTTTTAAAGTTCTGTTTATTAGTGACTGTAAAATAAATATTGCGTCCACTGTTGAACAATTTTTTCGAAAACCAAATTGGCAGTTCGTTATTTTGTGTTCATCTTTGTCGAATTTAATGAGACGACTATTAAGAATACTAGTGAAAAGTTTTCCAATGCAAGATACAATAGTTATCCCCCTATAATTATCAGTGTTATTGGGATCACCTTTCTTAAAGACAGGTACTATAATCCCAGTATCCCAAACAGTTGGGAAATTATCTGAGTTGAGAACATTATTAAATAGGGTGACTAATGCAGGTAAAGTTCATTTTGACAATGTACAAGCAATTCATTTTCAATACCATCTAATGCACAAGCTTTGTTTAATTTCAATTTTCTTATGTTAGATACAATCTCAGATTCCGTAATGTAGTCATTAAGGGGCGATAATGGTTGCGGTATATTATTATAGCCATCCCTGTCAAAAGATTCTTAGAAATTGGCAACATCTGTATTTATTACAGGGTATTCGGGTGAGAGAGAGTTAAATGATGGTAAAAATCATCGAGAATTAGATTATATTTTACGGATGTTTTACGTTTATTAAATAACTTGTAGAAAACTTTTGGATTTGATTTACGGATAATATTAAATAAATTTAGTTTCTATACAATTCATTGTAATCCCTTGCGGAAGGATTAATTGTTAAAGGTTGATTAGCGTAGTTATCATTGTTTAATCTTACTTGAACTTTACGGATTATTGGATTTTAGAGTGGTTCATTGTTATTCTAAAGATATTATTGTTATTTGTCTGCGAGTCTGGTAAGGTCTTGAAACCGACCATTAAATATCGGGATGGTTTAGTGGTGTTAGTGATTGGCCATGTTGTGGATTCTCCAGTTAAAGTTATGCTGCCCACTATGTTGCGAGGAAGAAATGCTATTTCAATATCTTTGGTCATCATGTTAGATGTTCTTGTTTCGACTTCAATTGATGGTGTGTTATTACCGGTATGTAAAGTTGGAGATTTGTTATTTATAATTTTGCATCTGAATTGTTTTCTCCAAAGAATATCTTATCATTGTTAATTTCTCTTTGTAAATGAATTTTATATAGAAACTTTTCGATGTTCTAAGAGACCAAAAAGGGGATATAACTTCCAATGTATGTAATTACCCCACCTATTATCCTCAACAACATTGTTGTACTGATTTACTCGTTTGTCAAATCCATGGTTTACTACTCGTCCTACTCTTTCTATTGTATTCCTAGCAATAAGTCTCATTCTTGCATCATCTGCATCATTTGCAACAGTCCTTACTGGTTCTTTTAAAACGTTTCCATCAACAACATCAGGTATCCATCCGGAAACGGAATCGTAGTTTTTGGGGTAAAGAGATGTTTTTAACAAAGTTTTAAAATTCTTGGTGGTTTATGTTTGGTGGTTTCCATGGGGTTTGATCCCGCTTTCAAAACCATTTTGCTAAATAAAGAAGGAAGAAATTATTTTCTAATGTCGTGTTAGTTTAGGGAACTCGATTCTCATTTGCTCCAGTTGAAAGTCTGTACGTCGAGGCTAACGAGCCCTCATTGCACGACAGACGTGACTGCAGTATGCAATTAAAATAGCTTCATTACCGAATCATCCTGCTTACCGCCCCGTATTTAGACCTTTCTTTGAACATTTGTACTATGCAAAGCCTCGAGCAATTTCTTCTTTTGGGGTCCGCATTCAACCCCTTATGTCGACGGCTGGTATCAGCCACGACAGTATTGCGGACTTCACCATGACCACAACTCCACCGTGGTCAATTGCTCCATTTCAGATAGACTTTAGTCTATCTAGCAATAAGAAGACAGACAAGTTCTTTGGTTTTTCAATCTAAATTCCTTGAACTAAGGTCTAAATATGGGGAATACTCACCCTTTTATGCAGATGGATCTAAGGATGGCGATAAAGTAGCAGCTGCTACTATTACGCCATCCGAAGTTCTATCTGTAGCTCTACCTCCAGCAGCAACTATTTTTACAGCAGAACTCATTGCCATTTTACAGGCACTCGAGTTCTTTCAATCCTCATCATCTCTAAAAAAAAATGTATTATACTTTCTGATTCTTTGTCCGCATTACAAGCTATTCATAACATCCAGCTTGTGCACCCAATAATCGGAGACATTTACAAGCTCTTTGGGCCAAAAAAAGGACATAGTTCTTTGTTGGCTCCCCAGTCATATGGATAAACGGGGGAATGACAAGTGTAACAAATCCCAGAATCTGTCAGGATGAAGGGAGTTTGTTATCAATCTATAAATATAAGGACCCGTCCAACATCAAACCTACAATGCTACAGAATTGGAGAGAAATCAAAACACACAAATAAACAACAATACTTTTATTTGCAAACGCTAAAATGAAACAAATCAAACAGGTATCTTCTCAGCTAAATATCTAAATATCTGTAGATTATTCCAATTTACACTTCTGGAATTAAATTATTAATTATAATTGTTTATTATTATATTATATCATATACGTGAGTTTTATTATTTTAATATACGAGTTTTGCAACTTTAAAATACTTGTTTTATATTCTTCTTGTTTCATAAATAGTAATAAGTTTCCCCAACTTAATGTTGGTATTTAATTAGCCTATGGCTCTTTGGGATTTTCGAGAAATGTTTCTCCTGCTTTAAGGTTAAGGTTTCCCCAATTTTAATGCTTCTCCAACGGTTGGGGATTTTCTCCAACACTTGGGGACTTTCTCCAATGCTTGGGGACTTTCTCCAACGCTTGGGGATTTTCTCCAATGGTTGGGGGTTTTCTCCAACCTTAATCTTTCCCCAATTTTGAGATTGGGTATTTGGATTTTCTCCAACTTTGATCTTGGGGACTTTCTCCAACACTTGGGGATTTTCTCCAATGCTTGGGGACTTTCTCCAACTTAGATTTTCTCCAAGTTCGATCTTGGGGATTTTCTTCAACTTGTTATTGAAGGTGTCCTTTTAAAGGATCCTATTTAAAACCTTCTTCACAGTTTACTTTATTTTCCCCAATTTATATTATTTCCCCACTTTTACCTTGGAGAATTCTCCATTTAATCATTTCCCCAACTTAGTATTGGAGATGATTTTAGATGTGCTTGGAGAAACTTATTGTTGTCTGACTGAGCCCCCAGCTTGGATGACGTTTCTTTTATTTATGTCGTCACCGCGGACGTCACGGTAAACATATTACGCGTTCGAGTGGTTGTTCTTAGGTTTAACAAGTTTAATGGCTTTTATAAGGTCATAGGTTAATCCAAATCTTCTCTTTAATTGAAAGTTAACTTTTTATGAATAAGATATAATTAAAATAAAGATAGCAGAACGGCGCCGTAATTGAACTGACGCTATGACGTCATTATGTAAACATAGCAACCAATATGGCAGTGTGCGTTGTTTTCGAGAACGAAACAGAATTTATGATTAAGTCCATTAAACTAAGGATCATTTCTGATTCAATTAAATGCTTATATGTATACGAAACATATTTGATTATTGGGGTGTGGGTATCCGTAGGTGTCACACCAATTTATGTGATATTATCACAGTTTTGGCTTAAACTTTAGACTTGAGTTAGCTCTATAGTACTAGACTACTACTGTACTAGCCGTAGTACTCCGTAGACCGAGCATGATTTGAGTGACTTAACTGTAGACCCCCTATCAAGAAATGATGAAAAAAATTCTGTAGCCTTATTATCACATGAAAGATATATTTTCATCTCTTACCACCTCTCTAAAGCTGTGCTAATTGTCGAAAAATAACAATTTGTACAGGATTATTTTTTCTCGTAAGTTTTGACAAATTCCTTCGCGACAAATTACAATTTGAATGTCAAGGTTCATTTTGACCAATCAGCAGACAGATTTGTGGAATTTGCGGGCAACAATGGCGGCGCCCATAATGTCAACACGGCAAGTCACGGAATCTATCTTCGCTAAGAACATGCCAAGACAGCTAAATGAAGGCTTTAATTCAAACAGCGATAGTGATTTACGCAAAAAAGTGAAAACCAGAACCGAAATACCCGGAACTATTGACGGTAGCGTAACTTGTACACAGATTGGATAAATTTTGACGCAGTCAAGAAGAAGTCAACAAAATAAAATAAAAATGTTTTCCAACTTCAAGCCAATCAAGGTAATTCAGGAATGAATAGACTATAGAAGTAGGTCAGAGTCCGTGCTCTACACGTCGGTCTACTGTCCTCACACATTCTTCAATAAGGCTGGTTTACAAATTAGCATTTAGATTTTTTCAGCTTCTCAAAATGTTTCTAAATTTAAGCCATTTTCTATCTTCACTCTGCTACAGTGCTACTTGTAACTTCCAATGTATATTTTTCTAATCAATTTTAGTTTTGTGTGCAACTCAGAATGTTGTTTTTATGCACTATACTGATTTCTTAGAATGAAAAGTTTTGCTTGACCACCTGTTATTCTTAGAGATGATTGTCTTAAGAAGTTCTATTGCCCTTTTTTCAACTCCATTTGCCTTATTTTATGACATTTACATTTTATTACTTGTAGATAGTAAAGAGGATGCAGCAAAGTTATGTTGATTTTTTCCAAGTGGTAGATTTGGTTAAACATTGGTAACCGGAGTGAACTGATTCAGGTATCATGTATTTTAACAATTTATTCCTTAATTTTTTTTTTAGTAAAGCTTTGCTTGCTTTAGCTTTAAACATTTTATTGTATTTTACTAGGCTTACACATTGCCCCAATATATACATATTGACCTTTTTTTGTGTGTGTGTGTATTTGTAAAGTAGTTTGCCACCTTTTGTCATTTTAAATTTATATTTTAGGTGCTCTAAGACTGAAGTAGCAGAAAGAAGCTGAATCTATCCTAAAATATATACTAACAACTGAGGTACACAATTGATTTATGTAGTTGAATAAAGCTTCTGAAATGTAAGTTTTTAATTTTTTATGTTTTTGCAAGAATTTGTCAATATAAGGTATCTCGGCACAGAAATAATGTGAAGAGTATCTGCGCAACATGTTGGGTGTTGGAATTCGTGCTTATTTTTGTTTTCCTCAGCAATTTTTAAACTTTGCTGTAAGTTACCTGTTACCGTCTTAACTTTATTTTGTTACCATTTCAACTTGTTACCTTCTATAACTGGCATTCGTTTCAATTTCTTCATGTTTGCATGGAATATGCCTTGTTCATTTATGTCATTATGTTAAATTACCTCCCTTTAGTAATTTAATTTTTTTATATTCCAGATGAAAAGCAGCACTGAGTTTCCGTGATTGGTTTTTCATTGAGCTGCTAGGTGATGCGAAAGCTTGATTGAATTTCAGAAAAGTTTTATGCTTATGCAGGAGTATAGTTAGAAACAATCAATTTCATTCATGATGCACTCCAGCCTCAAAGTTGGATATGAAATCAACTATTGGTGATGAAGGAAGCTAGCCTCTTTTGTCTTTTAGATTTTTAATGGGAAGAATGCAAATTAATAATGTAATTCAATTTACAAAACTTAAACTTGGATATTTGATGCAAACCATATTTTCAAATGCTCATTCATGTTACAATAATGAGATAATTAAGTAAATTGCTTGTAGGCTATCAATTCAGGAACTTTATGTGACTTAACCGAAAGGTCGCAAACATAACATGCATCAGTTTAACAGGTTCAAAAAAGTTATTGACCATCTGAATGGATATTGACATTTTCAAAAGCTATAAAGTTTTTAATATCTTGACATTGTGAAGATACCCTTATGTACAGTATGACACGCGTGCAATGAAACATTAGGATTAGTCTTTCTATGAGGTATAGCACAGTGCTGTATTGTTGACAATTGGAATTTTTCTTGTCATTTTTAAATTGACATGTATTTTACTTTGAAATGACAAAAATTTGTATTGAATATTTAGTTGTTTTCATTTTCAATTTTAATTGATGCTTCTAATGAATAAAAGTTTGTATGCTACTTGTTAACGTCTTACTCTGCTACACCTGTTCAGGCTTATAAGGACGGTCCAAAATGAATTGAAATGAATGGAGTTTTACGTCCTACTTTTCTGTACCTATATGGGCTAATTGAGGACGGGCAAACGCCATGCAGTGTGCAATGAGGGAAATTTTGCCAGGACAGCGGCATAAGCCTGATCTTATTTTCGATTTTCAACTGTCGAGGGATCTTTAACGTGCACAGCCAAAGTACACGGGACCTCGGTTTATTGTCCCAATCAAACGCTTTTTCTATGTCAGCCCCTGCGACCTGCATCACTGACAGGGTGAAACCGGGTTGAAAAATCTGAAGGTATTATTTCGACCCATGCCGGGATTGAACCCTGGACCTTCAGGTTATCGAGCGAGTGTCTAACTCACTGAGGCTCCCAAGATGGTCCAAAGCCATGCAGTGTGTCATGAGGGAAAATTTGCCAGATCGTGTTCAATAACTGTCAAGGAATAATTCACATGCTCAGATTACAGCACACAGGGGTATTCTAAATGAATTCTATCTCAGTTTGCATGAGGGTTGATCCATTGTGTCAGAAGATTAAGTGGCATAGCAAGAATTTTTCTTATGGGTGCATGAGCATGAAAGAATGTTCAAATGTTATGCTATCTGCAAGTGGAAATTGAGTAAACTTTCTTTTTGTTTTTATCTATGATCGTGCTGAATAAGGCTGTAGGTTGTGGGCTCATACTCAGATCACCTCAACACAGACTTAGGCTCATGTACCCAATACACTACTACAGACGCAAGTAGGTCATTTCCTACTTAATTTCATCGCGTCTGTTATGCCCTATTTCTGTATTAACAATCTTCTGTGGAGTTAAATCGTTTGTAAACGTACATTTACATCTATTTAGAAAAAAAAAAACATTATCTAAGCTAATAATCGGTACCGATTACGGCAAAATCGGTACGTTTTTCAGAAAAGAAATAGTGAGCGATTGGCCTTGTTGACCTAATGATGTTGACATTTGTTTATCACGTGATAAATCGGCGATTGTTCATTGGCTTGCGTGTGTAATTAATGTCCTTAAAAGGAAATATGAGATGCCTACGCCGAAGTAAAGAGTTCGTTTTTATAAAAAATATTTCGTTCAATCGCACAGCTTTAGAAAAGTGGTAAGAGTATTAATTAGACGTGTTTCGACCTCATGTAATCATTATAAAAGTTTCATCATTTCATGGGGGGGATGCTACAGTTTTCGCGAAAGAGAAGCCGTAGGACGCCTGAGTCCATGCTCTATAGTAGTCTAGTTAGGCAAAATCGTTACACAAGGCAGATGCGGCGGCTAAGGCTGCTTTGTCACTGCCTGTCTCTCCCTTTTCTTTACCTTACACCGACTTTAAGTCGGTGATAAGGGCATTTATTCTTCAACGTTGGCAGCAACGATGGGATGCTGCAGACACTAACAAACTTCATGCCATCAAGCCTCTCTTAGGAGATTGGCAGAATTCCTATTGTTCCAACAATAGAAATGAAGTTGTTTTGTGTCGCTCTCGACTTGGTCATACTCACCTCACTAACTCTTATCTGCTTAAGCGAGAGCCTCAACCAGTCTGTGAACACTGCCAGGTACGCCTGACAGTGAAACACATTCTGATTGAGTGCAGGCATCTCAAACCTTTGAGATCCCAGCACTACCGTGCTGGATCGCTTTTCCATTTGTTTGCACAGCCTTCTCTGTATGAGAAGGTTGTCGCTTTTTTGAAAGCAGCTACTGTAAGGCTAGAAATTAATGCGTCAACAAATTAATGCGACATGGGGTATAAGTAATTTGTATTTTAAGTTTTAAATGCTTTCATCATCGTTTTTGTTTTAATTGATTTTTTAATTTTAATACCACTTTATGGTGTTATTCTGTGATATTGTTTTAAATTTTGTTCTTTCTGTGATAGTTTTAGTTTTATCTATTTTGTGTTTGTTTATTGTTATACGCCCTCATCTCTCTATGAGCACGTATATTGTAGTCACCCCTGTCCGTCCGTCCGTCCGTCGGTCCGTCCGTCCGTCCGTCCGTCAACATTTGCTCGTAAACGCTCTAAAAACTAGAGTTTTTGACGGAATCAAATGAAATTTGATATGTGTATACATATTCATAAAACGAAGATCAAGTTCGAATTTGAGCTATTTTCGATTGTTAGAAGCAGAGTTATTGCCCTTGCCCCAAATCCGTCGGTCCGTCCATCAACATTTGCTTGTAAACGCTCTAAAAACTAGAGTTTTTGACGGAATCAAATGAAATTTGATATGTGTATACATATTTATAAAACGAAGATCAAGTTCGAATTTGAGCTATTTTCGATCGTTAGAAGCAGAGTTATTGCCCTTGCCCCAAATCCGTCTGTCCGTCCATCAACATTTGCTTGTAAACGCTCTAAAAACTAGAGTTTTTGACGGAATCAAATGAAATTTGATATGTGTATATATATTCAGAAAACGAAGATCAAGTTCGAATTTGAGCTATTTTCGATCGTTACAAGCAGAGTTATTGCCCTTGGCCCCAAATCTTAAATATGCTATTACTCTCTTAGTTTTCAACCGATTTTGATGAAACTTAAAATGGATGTTATTGGACCTAAATCGAAAGGTTTAGTTTTCTCCTGATTAAATTTTTTCCTTTTTCGACTTTTTCGTTAGGCGTATATGGCCGTGGTCCACTATCTTTTTAGTTTTGTTTTGACATGTTTTTTTTTTTATCGTGTTCTGGAGCTATATAGGCCATTAGGTGCTGGTGCTCCTTAATACATTTCATTTTCATTTCATTTCGATTCTCATTTGCTGTTCCGTCCCACACTAGGACTTTTTTCTTATTAAACGAACAACGAATTGGATTATATTTCTGTCATTTTAAAGGTAAACATTTATGTCATTTTAAAGGTAAACAACTTGGGTCTTTATCCAATAATTTTAAAACCTTTTCCTTTCTTTTCTTGTTCTATTCTCCTGTTTCGTAGTTCTCTTATTTCCTGCAATTCTTTCAATTCAGTAGACTTTTTAACAGCATCGTTTATTTTTATACCCGCCTTTGCGATTGATCCAACAGCTCCCGACGAAATAAGGGATTTGTTATTTCAGACAAAGCTCGCTACTTTGAACCCATCTCCATCAAATTTGTTTTGTTCATGCTTTAAGATTAAACTCATTCTGTTTTAAATGAGTTAATTTGTTGTCTTTTTTGAATTGATGGAATGAAGGGTATTTGGGGGGGGGGGGGGTGTATGAATAAGGAACTTTTTTCCCATGGAATGGAATGGAATAGGAAAAAAGTTCCTTATTCATACACACTTAGACTACTATTGACCCATAATGGGACACCCAGATAATTGTAATCAAGCATCTTATATAAGATGTAGAATTTTATATCCATAAAACATTAGTGGACAAAGTATCTCTTTGGAGTGACCTAAGTGTTCTAGTGTATAATTCATATTTTGCGGAGTTATCTCTCTTGAATTTGACCTTGCCTTGAAAATGTCATCAAACATGTTAAGTGAAAAAAAGTTTGTTTTCTTTGTATTTATAATTGTTTTTTATGTAAATTGCACATTCATGTCGAAAATACAGTTATATGAGAGTGTTTTAAAAAATAGTTTTGCTAATTACGATGCAAATTACAAAAATGTTTGGTAAATAACAAAACGTCCCAGAAGTGTGACATCTGCCACAAATGGCTACGGGTTCTCGCATGCATACTGAGTTTAGAAAACTCAATTTCGACATAATACCGTTTCTTTAAAAAAATTATGAATTCACTATTAAATGAACTATCTATTACGTTATGTGTCTAAAGGTTCCAGGAATTTAAAAATTGTTGAAAACTTACATTTGAAAAATCTAAATGCAGTAAGCTTATAGAACGGTACAGTTTTTAAAAAAATCTAATAATAATGATTAAGTTTTGTACTTTTTAAAAACATTTAAAAAATCTATAATTTACTGTGTAGGCTATTTTGACTGAACGTTGACCGGTTGGTCAATCATTACGTAATGATAAGAAGTTGTATGGAATAATACGATTGGTTTGGATTGGTTTCGAACACTAAAATTATTCCTGTAATTAATTTCAACTGCACTAAGTACTTCAAACTTAAAATTGGATAGCATTTCTTGCTGAACCTATCCTTAAAAGTAAAACCATGCCTTCAAAAGTAAAACCCTCAAATGTAAGACTTGTATCTAAACCCTGCAATCAGAATAAAGAACCCGTTTCATGTTGATGGGTTATTACGGGATTTAAAGCAACCTGAAACATCAAAGAAATATGCCGCCAAAGGTTTAAATAGATAAATTTTGAATAATGAGTATTAATTGTTATGTGAACGTAAACATTGATCAGCTTCGTCAGTTTGAATGATAAAACTATGTCCAGGGAAAAATTAAAAATCGTCTCCCATTCTTAAAACTATTTAACAATTTACTTTCTAAACCTATTTCATATTTTAAATATACTAGATAAACATAAATAATTGTGTTTTGTTGATTAAAAAAAGTTGGTTAAATATGGGTCAAGTGTAGCAATTTTCATTTTCATTTCTTGTACAATGTTTGAAAGTATGGTTTTGTCGGTAGCTAATGCCTTGATTTCGCTTTGCATATGTTTGAATGCTTCTCGGAGCCCTTTAATATCTTCGTTTTCTGTATTCAGCGTCGAGACTTTGCTTACTATTGATGGAGAGATTCCTTTTTTTGATATTGATGCTAGTTGTTTTGGTAGTGTGATCGACCTTTGTTTAACAACGTTTGGAAATAGATTTTTCTTGCGTTTCTTCTGCTGTTGATAGGGTGGAAATTTCTTTTGTTATAGAATCTGTGATCTTGACGTTTGGCTTTGCTATTAAAGTTTTGGAAATGGATTTTTCCTGTAGTTGATCTGGTGTTGATTTGAAATCAAGTTTCTCATTGATTGTTGGGGTTAGAGGTCTTATTTCAATTGGCTACAAAGTGTGGACAAATCGAAATATGGTAGTAGTAAAACCAGTAGTTCTTTATGGACTGTACTTATTCCACTTTTGTTTGGAGTGCCGGTATATGAATTTGCCATCGCCTGACTGTTTGCATCGTTGTTTCCGTTTTGAATGACTGACTTTGGAGTACAGGTATTCTTCTTTGTTGTTTCTAAAGGTCCTTTTTGTCGCTGAGTAGTTGCTTGAACGAGTTCCTCACAAGGAGGTTAAGGGAGTCTGCAACATCAACTTCTATTTGTTGGTGGGGTGTGGGTAAATGATCCTTAAGAAAGGTACTCTTCCCTGGTTTATTAATAAGTCTACATTTTGTTGAGTATAAGTTTATGGTGTACAAGTACTCACCGTTTTGCCTGATTTTTCTTGTTATTGATGTGAGGCGTCCTAATTTGTCTACTTTCTTTTCCACCGAAATTACGAATGAAGTGTTTAAAGTATTATAGAACTCTTGATACCATGGCCATTTTTAATGAGTTTTTCAGGTATTCACACAAAACTTACACAAGAGTCCACAAAATATACTATTATTTCAAAAAATAAGTTGAAGTTAGTAATCCAAACAGACTTAGATTCACACTAAGTTAAAACTCTGTTGACTTGAATTCTGTAGTGAAAAGTAGAATAACCAGTTCACACACGGTAGTCAAAAGTGAAATAAACATTTCATGTTCGGTAGTGAAAAGTCATCTGATTAAAAAAAAGGCGTAACACAGTTTGATATACATCAGTGGAAAATGCATATCACAAAATTTCTAAGATTTGTAAATAAGTTTTAAAGTGCAAGAAAGGACAAATGAAAGAGCCAAATCTCAATTTAGAAACGGACTGCACAGCATTCATACTTCATAGTTTGAAATACAGATCGAATTTTATCAATACATAATTCGTTCAAAGAAAATATATATTAATGTTTCTTTCAAAACAGTTACAATGTAAAACAGAAAATTAATGAAATACGTATCGCCCAAACGCAAGTTAATGGGAAAGAACTATATATTAACATGCAGATTGCAGACAAGTATCGCCCAAACGCAGTTGAAGGGAAATAACGGCATGTCAAAATGTAGTACTCTCCCTTCAACTGAAATTTGAACTTAATATTTTACAAGCAGCTGATGGAATAATTAATTTTCAAAATTCAAAAGGCGCTATTTTCATTTGTTGTATATCCTTTGAAAGAGCAGATTTAGCATAATACGACTGTGAAAGAATTTGTGACGCATATGAATTAGGTCACGTGTCAGAGCTCTTTAAAGTTAAAAACTGCAATTTTCAAATGGATACAAAACCGGAAGTAAACATGGGAAAACCTAAATGAAAGTATCCGTGCATAGGTATCGTCAATGGCAAATAATTTTTTCAGGTCACATGGTCATCAGAGGTCAAGGTCACGAGATATAAGCCTTTAAAATTTTGACAATTACTGATTTATTTCAACCGGAAATTAAAATGAATCAGAATTGAAATTCAAAAATCGGCATCTCATGTTTAAGTAGCAATCGACTGTAGATTCCATAGACATCTAAATAATGCAAATTCTATAACACCATGAGGCCCCATTTTGCCTTTTATAGAAATATACCATTTCAAGATGACGACTGATCTGTTACATCCGGGTCAAATTTTATCATTTGTATACTTTTGTGTCTATATTACAAACATACTGCAAAATTTCGGAAGTTGAAATTTCAACTTTGAGAGCCAATGACGTAAAAACCGGAAGTGATATCAACATTTTGAAAACATCTTTTTGTTCGCCATCTAAATGTCTATCTACCTGTAAGTTTTCAGAACGATCGTAATAAAATTTGAAAAAAACATGCACAGTTTCAATGGAAATTAGCAAAAAAATTTCGAACTCTAAAAGGAGGAATTTTAATTCAAATGTATTGTGTTGTATATCATTGGAAAGAGCAGACAGAGCATAGCACGACGGTGAAAGAAAATAAGACATATGTAAATTAGGTCACGTGGTAGGGCGGTTTAAAGTTTAAAATTGCAATTTTCAAACGGCTATAAAATCGGAAGCAACCATTGGGCATCTGAAAAAAATATGTCATTGGATACATCTAATCAAGGGCAATAACTTTTGTACAGTTCACTAAGTCACAAAAGGTCAAGGTCACAAAATATGGGCCTTGAAAGTTTTGACAATAACTGATTTCTTTTAACCGGCAATTAGAAAAATTCAGAATTGAAATTCAAAAATCGGCTTCCTATGTTTTTGGTCGCAGTCGCCTGTTGATTACATAGACATAACAATTATGCAAGTTCCATAACACCCTGAGGCCCCATTTTGCGTTTTATAAAAATATATCATTTCAAGATAACGACTGATCCGTTACATCCGGGTCAAATTTTATGATTGGTATACTTTTGTGTCTACATAACAAACATACTGCAAAAAGAATTTTTCGAATATTTTCAAAATTCCGGAAGTTGAAATTTCATTTTTGAGAGCGAATGACGTCAAAACCGTAAGTGATATCGAAATTTTGAAAATTGCTAATTGTTTGCAATCAAAAGGTCTATGCATATGCGAGTTTTCAGGTCGAACAAAATAAAATTGAAAAAAAAAATGGTCAAAAAATGTGCTCCAAAAGTCAGCAACAAAGTTTTTAAGTGGATGTTTTTAAACACCTATCTTGTGGACAATCAATTAAAGAATTTAACAAAGAAAGTCCGATCAAAATCGGTTGATAAACAGTGGTGAAAATGGTAAAAAACTTAAAATGGGTTTTTCTGTCATACGTCATTTCCGGTTAAAAAAAGCGCCATTTTAAATTGGCGTAACACCATGCAGTTAGATTTAGTAGGTAATAATCTGAGATATTGTGTAGTATGTTCCTTGCATACCGAAATAGCGTGACCAGAAGTAGACAAAAAAAAACTAGAATCGTGAAACGATACTGGGCAGTGCGCATCCAAGTTTGTGAAAGGTTGCACAAATAAACTGTAATAAGGCTAAAAAAGAATTTCTGACATATATGAATTAGGTCACGTGACAGAGCTGTTTAAAGTTTTTAAAATTTCAATTAATTAAAAATTAAAAAAAAAAATTTTTTATTACATAATTTAATACGTTAAAAGCGCAAGTTACAATGTAAGAAAGTCATGTTAAGCATGATAGTGCAATTGTCAGTTGAAGGGAGAGAACTGTATTTAAACATATAGACAACAAACATGTAAGTTTTAATCTTATATTTTGCAAGCAAATGTTTTTTCAGATCATTTTTCCATGTCAGCCCCTCCGACCTGCATCATTGTCAGGGTAAAACCGGGTTGAAAAATCCGAAGACAATGGGCCGAATTCATAAAAGTTAGCATTTGCTTTTTCTAGGCTTTTCCTTAATTTTGTATGTATAAAATCTAAGCATTTGCTCATAAGTAAAAGCTAAGTTAGCTAGCAAAAGCAAAAGCTTGAATTTATAAGAAAATGCTTAAGATCAAGCAACTTCTAGAATATCTATTTCATAAACCACGGCTCTTCCTTGAGGGAAGAAGCAACTGCTGACAAAAATTCAAGCTCCTTTAGAGTAGCTTGAACATTTTCTAAAAAATAGTAAAAGGAGAAAAATCAACATGTTTATGCGAGTAATGGACCATCCAAAATTTAACAAGGAAAGGATCAATCGTGACATCATAAAGATATTGAAAGCCGTGGTGGTTGTCTCTCTAACATACAGCGCATGGAAACGACACTGAAGTATTTGGCAGATCCAGGTTTCCAGACTTCTGTTGCTGGGGTCATGGGTATTACTCAACCCACTGTGTCAAGGTGCATTGCAAGTACACTTGACCTAATAACTGCTGAGCATGCAAACTGGATCAAATTTCCAATCTCAGCTGCTGATGCACCTTTATCAAAACAAAGGTGGGCTGATAAACTAGGATTCCCATACACCTTGGGAGCGATTGACTGCACTCACATTCGGATAGAAAAACCTGGAGGACCTTTCGGTGATGACTTTATCAACCGCAAGAATTTTCCGTCTTTTAATGTGCAGGCAACCTGCGATGAAAATTACATTTTCACTAGTCTTGACGTCGGTTGGCCAGGCTCTGTCTATGATTCACGGATATTTCACACTTCTGAGCTATATGAAAAGATTTCTAGAAACGTTCAGGGTGTGCTCCTTGGGGACTCTGGATACGGACTGGCTCCATACTCAATGACGCCTTGTGCGGATCCAAATACCGCCGCAGAGAGACATTACAACAGATTTCATGCCAGAAATAGGGTTGTGATAGAGCAGTCATTTGGACAGGTGAAGAGACGCTTTCCGATACTGAAGTACGGAGTCCGACTAAAATTCGAGAATATCCCAAAGTGTATAGTGACCTGCTTCACACTCCACAATGTATCTGAGTTTCTCAATGACCCTTTTGAGGACTTACTAGATGCAGGAGAAGCAGATGACGACGTGGAAGTCGTAAATGTAAATGGGGATATGGCTTCTCGGGGCAATCGTAACCTGAGAATTCAAGGCCATCAGCGCAGGCAGGAAATAACTGCACTGCTTTTTGAAAGGAATGATAACACTAATTGAAAGAAAATAAAGAATTAATTTCAGTAATACAAAGAGTTTTGTTTATTCAAAATTATATGATTGTGAACAAACATGTAATACTTTTACTCATCGCCCATCCAGTCATTCTGTAATCTCTCCAAAAATGTGAAACTTGGAACAGTATCGTTGTCACTGGTGTTGTCCCTTACTGTGGCAGCGATAGGGGCGGCTCCGCTTGGTTGGTTGTCCTCCATGTGCCGCAGCTTTGCTCTCAAATAACGAAGTTGTTCGAGAAGAACCAATCGTTGTAACTCAGGTGTTGACAGGGCAAGAGTCTCCTCTGTTTCTCCTGGTAAGGTCTTTCGTTTAGTAGTTTTGGCAGTGGATTGAGTAGGTTGTGGTGTTGAAGAACGGCTTGACAATGGGGTGAATACAGCCCTTTTCACACTGCTTACATTACATTTCCTACGAGATTCGTGACTCTGCAAAAGAAATTCAAGGATACTAAACCTAGCTCCCAACTAGAATGTCAAAAAAAATTGATTGTCAACCTGCAGACCATGGATTATTTTTTCGAATAATACATTTTATTATTCCTAACAAAAACATTATAAGATAACTTGCCAGCTAAGGTAATATACGCCAGCTTTGATTCTTAATTAAAATCTTTATTAGTTCCAGAACATGCACACACAACAAATGTTGTCAAGATACTTATTTTATTTCACTGATTTTCAATAGGGTTTGTCCTTGGGTGATAACAAACACTCAAACCAAGTTTCGTCAAAATCCATCAGGAATTGTGATCTCTAGAGTGTTAACAAGAAATTGTAGACGGACGGACCGATAGACATGGGTGACGACAATATACACCCCCATTTCATGTGGGCGTATAAAAATACTTACCCTAGTGGAAGGTATGGTGGCTTGGGTTATCTCATCGTCGATAGAGGAACCAGCTGCAAGGTCAGTTGACTGAGTCGTGGAAGAATTTCTGTGAAAACCAGCAGATATTGATGATGGCATTTTTGGTAATGGTTGGATTTTCATCTCCTTGCAAAATTTTGTAGAGCTCATCTTCCCATGCCGTCAAAATGACTTTCCTGTTACCAGTCTGGTTTTTGTCTGTTTTCTTCTTCACTTCACTTTTCTTGAGAATTTGTTTCTCATCCAAATGTTTCCCAGAGTTGTTAGCTATAATCTGGTTAGCTCTTTTCATAGCTTCAGCTTTCGTTTCTTTTGAAGAAGGTAGCTGACTTTTATCCAGGAGAACTGGAAACTGTTTAATGATGGAAACCATCACTCCATTTAGCTGTTCAGAGCACTGTGTGTTTTCTTGCTCATCATGTTCATCATGATCATTGAAGGAATCCATTGCGGTGGCTTGAATGCTATGAAAGAGGTTCTAAAAGGTATCTGTTGTGGTAAACATGTACTGACCAATTAGAATCGATGTACTGTGAATGCATAAGACTTTGCTTTGGCTTTTGCTTTTCCTTATTAAGCAAAAGCTTTTCCTTACACCTTTTACTTATAAGCAAATGCTAACTTTTATGAATTTGGCCCAATATCTCGAACCATGCCGGGATTGAACCCTGGACCTTCTGGTTAGCGAGCGAGCGTCTAACTGACTGAGCCACCGCGACTCCCTACATATGATAGAGCCAATTCTTGATGATATATAAATGACATCAGAATACTGAGTGCTAACCTCCATACACGTAAGTTCGCAGTACAGCTCGTAAATTATCATTTTAACTGACACTTAGCAAAAATCTGTATTATTATTTTTTTAGAAAACATTTTTATGGTCAACGTTTTTAGACATGCAATTTTAAAAATATTTTTTTAATAAATGACAGAACCAGATTTTTAGATCGTATTTTCTTCTTTTGGCTTTGGATCGTTATATACTACCTTTAGATATTTTTTCATCTTTTTTACTACATAATTTAAAACGTTAAAAACGCAAGTTACAATATAAGAAAGTCATGTTAAGCATGATAGTGCAATTGTCAGTTGAAGGGAGAGAACATTGACCAGTGAGAAGCGTTAAAAGAAACAATATGGTATCTTGTAACTTTCTAGATGTCTTTATACTGATCATGACGTATGCACGTATGATGTGCTGAGGGGATGATATGTTGTTACACAACAACGCAAACTCTCACATGTCGCCATATATGGCAGTATAGAATGATCCTCTAGATGTGTTAAAGGCTAATAAAACTTCCTGGTCATTTGAACCAATTATGAGCCTTGAAAGTATCAGTCTTTACTAAAATTCTTGTTCCAGAAATATAAAGAAATCGAAATTAAAAAATCAGTTGCCACAAGGTTGTTGACCATCGACTAAGGATTTCATAGACACCGATATTAAGCAAATCCGATTATCCCCTAAGGTTCCATTTTGAGTTTTATAAAAATAAGTCACAACAACATGGCCCTGACATAGTACTTCCGGGTAGGATTTTATCATTTATATCTTTTATGATGACCATTTCTAACATAATGCAAAAAGAAATTTTCAAATAATGCGGAAACTCCAGAAATTTTAAATTTACAAACAAATGACGTCAAAACCGGAAGTGATATCAAAATTTAAGAAATATTTTTGTTCATTATCAAATTGTCTATCTACTTGTAAGTTTTCAGATCGATCAATATCAAATTTCCAAAAAAACATGCAGTTACAATGAAATTTGGCACAAAATTTGCAAGTTTTAAAAAGCGCAATTTTGATTCAAATATTTTGTGTTATATATCATTTGAAAGAGCAGATTTAGCATAGTAAATATGTCTAAAAAATTGTAACGTATGTTAATTAGGTCACGTGACAAAGCTCTTTAAAGTCAAAAATTGCAATTTTCAAATGGCGATAAAACCGGAAGTAAACATCAGAAATCGGAGATGAATATATCATTTGATAGATCTGTACAGGTCAAAAGGTCATCAGAGGTCAAGGTCACTAGGTATGATTCTTGAAAGTTTCGGTCAATACAGAAATTCTTTGTCTGGAAATAGAAAAAAGTCTAAATCGAAATTCAAAAATATGAAAAAATATTTCATAGACACCAATATTGTGCAAATCTGATTATCCCCTGAGGCCCCATTTTGAGTTTTATAAAAATTAGTCATATCAATATGGCGCCTGGTATATTAATTCTGGTTCGGATTTTACTTATATCTTTTATAATGAACATTTCTAACATATTGAAAAAAGAAATTTTCAAATATTTCTAAAACTCCGGAAGTTAAAATTTGAATTTTACAAGCAAATGACGTCAAAACCGGAAGTGATATCGAAATTTTGAAAATTGATATTAGTTGACAATCAAAATGTCTAGCAAAAAAATCCGATCGAAATTGTAACAAAATTAGAGCAGTAATTGAGGAAAAACGCTTTAAAAATGACTTTTCATACGTCATTTCCGGTTGGACAAAACTGCGTCATTCAACATTTAAATTTTAAGCCTCAACCTGCACCTATTTATTGTAGTAAATCGTATCAGATTGAGTGTGACAATATCCCTTCATACCGAAATAGCGAGACCAGAATTCGGAAAAAAAAAAGTAAATTGCAAAACAATGCAGTGCGTTTGAGAATCGAACGCACTGCAACTAGAACCTTGATGACGGTACCGGGCAGTGCGCATCCTACTTAACACATAGCTGAAACGTGGCATTTTCTATGGTGAGAGTTTCACAAATGAATTAAACAGTTTTATAACTTAATTATATTCATTTGGTAGTAAAGAGTCGAATTCTTCCGGTAAAGATGGCGGACTTGTGATCTAACTTTTTGTTCGTCTCAAAAAAACATGTAAAAAGCGATAAAACGTATAGGCTAGGGTATACATTTTATATATGATATAAAGTATATGTACAGGAGTATATTATCAAGATTCCAGAAACAATTTATACTATAAAGTTTGAAAGATATACGTCGTGGAAATATTTACGTACTGTAGTGAAGCCGAGTGATTATGAGCTCAACACCACTAACCAAAAAATTTAATACTCGGACAGTCAACACACACGGTAAAGTCGGACGGCACAGTGATTCAAGTGTTTCTAGCATAGAAGATACACCAAGAAAATTTAGTAAAATGAATCAGGATGAATCTCAAAATGGTGCAGTTTTTGTGGCAGAATCGGGAAAAGACTTAGAAACAGGTAATAGAAATACTCTAATTGACGTTAACACTGCTAACACAATGGTTCAAAACGCCGTTAAAGTCGCGGTAGCAGCCGCCGCAGCGCAATTTGAGAAAGATATGCATCAATATGTGAATAAAAAATTTGAAATATGTGAAGTACGCATAAATGATATGTTAATCGCCCAGAAGAATACAAATTCCGCCATAGAGGAAAAAATTGGATTCATTAATGAATTGAACGATATCATTCCCAATCTTCTCAACCGAATAAATGAATTAGAACAGGAAGTGAATCACCTAGCTCAATACTCGCGAAAGTCACACATCAGAGTTTTTGGTGTGGTTGAGTCAAATGGTGAAAATTGTGTAGAAATTATTAAGGACATTATCAAGAATAGATTAGGTATTCAAGAGAGCATGTCAATTGATGTGGCTCATAGAGTCGGTTACATTTCAAAACGTCAAAACGACAAACCGAGAGGTATTATTGCGAGATTCGTTAGAAGGGACCATAAGCAACAAGTGATACAGGCGCGCAGGAAATTAATAGGTTCCCCAATTGTGATCGCTGAAGACATGACTAAAAGAAATGTTAAATTTTTGAATGAAACCTATAAACATGATCGCTTAAAAAAATCCTGGTTCACTAACGGTAAAATAAAAGCCGAAACACATACTGGAAAAATAGTTGAATTACGAGTTCATAACAATGTAGAAAAATCTATAGATGATGCCCTTAGAGCACTAAAATAAATAAACTTTTATAAACGATAAATTATATGTGTTTAGAAAATATTACAGGATAGAGTGTTTTATATTTTGTATTATTTATTGTCTTTCTTTAAGCCCAAATAATCAATTTATTTACATGTAGGTAGAAAGTTAAAAACCCAGTGTGTTATATGTTTATAAAGTGGTTAGATAACACATTGTTAACTACTCATGGAATGTATAGATTAGAAATGATGTCACAATGTCCCAAGATAATTAGTCAAACATTAAACATGTACTAATTATGAGATAGGTGATCATGTAATCATTTAAGGATAATAGTTTTCTATTCGACACTCAAAGCAGTTAAGATTTTTTTCAACTCAAACTATAATTTAATTATTGTAACTGCAAACAAGTGGTCATCTTTCTGTGATCCATTTTAGTTAACTTATGTGAACACATAATCACCGTAAATTCAAATTTTAACTGGCTAGATAAGAGATAACCGTATTCCATATAAATTTTTCGTCCAATATATAATTGTATGTTTTCCTCTTCCAGTTCTTTTTTAAAGGTGATGTCAAATGCATAAGAACTATAACAACCCTTGCGGTTATAGATTGGTTTTGGAAACGTATACATGTCAATTAAGTACAATATGATATGTTCTATAGAATTTGACTGAATTATTATTAATGATCGCAAACTGGACATGTTTAAGGAAAAAATTATTGTCTTAGAATTATATGCGTTTTGAATAGTTCCCCCAACAATTAATGTAAACTAGGCATTAGTAGGCAAGTAATAGAGTTATTCAACTTCGGTAATTATAGTTTTACAGTGATAGCCATGCGTGGCAGTAAGTGTGAAATTTGTGATCCACACAAGTTACTCTGTAAATAATATATCTGTGTATATGTTAATTCTTTCTTTTCGATCTGGTTTAAATAAACTCACACAACCTATCGTCCCGTTATAGAATGATCGTGGTCACTCCTACTTTATTGAATTTTAAAGACCCTAGCCTATAGTTAGTTACCATACACCAGTATGCAACCCATTATATGTTTTCTTTATTATATGTTTGTATATAAGTTATGTATTTACGTTAGTACACAACTCTACCACCACCAACTCTACCCTTTAAAATCCACTTTTGGTCATAAAAAATTATATGTACTTTTAATAATATACGACATAAAGATAAACCATTTTTCAGTTTTCAATATACAAAATTTATCATTTCATTCAAGATTGAAATAGCGTCATTAAATGCGAGAGGTCTGGGAAATAAAGAAAAACGCCAGCAATTATTTAATTGGATAAAAAACAAAAAATATAATATAATATTTCTTCAAGAAACCCACTCAACAGTGGAAACGGAGGCCACTTGGAAAAAGGAATGGGGTGATTCTATATACTTTTCACACTTAAATTCTAGACGAGCAGGAGTATGCATTTTGTTTAAACCCATATTTGGACTTAAAGATATTGAAGTCATCAGCTGTGAGCAAGGTCGTTTTATTATTTTAAAGATAATATATGATGATAAGCCTTATATTTTATGCAACATTTACGGTCCAAATAAAGATGAACCTGGATTCTTCACAAATATTTTTAAAATTATTTCAGATATCGATATACCCATCATAATGGGAGGAGATTTTAATTTTATTTTAAATAAGGAACTTGATAAATACGGTGGAAGACAAACCACGTTTGAAAACTCA
Organism: Lottia scabra; assembly: GCA_029955415.1. Lineage (NCBI taxonomy): Eukaryota > Metazoa > Mollusca > Gastropoda > Lottiidae > Lottia > Lottia scabra. The sequence goes on along the minus strand of JARJEI010000002.1, from coordinate 6,083,991 downwards.
AAAAATGTTCTTGAAGAATACATGGACAGTCTAGACTTAGTTGACATTTGGAGAGTGGGTAACCCTGACAAACGAAGCTACACATGGAAGCGGCGCAACCCTTCTATTTACTGCAGATTAGACTTTTTTATAGTTTCATTTGAACTGTCTACTAAAATTTCAACTGCCAATATTTCATACGGATTTAAAACTGATCATTCGCTTATCGATATATCCCTTAACTTAATCGAACATAGACGTGGACCTGCCTTCTTTAAATTAAATACGGCATTGCTTCTAGAATCAGATTACATTTCATCTATTAAAAATATAATTAAGGCCTCGAAAGTAGAATATAAGGATTGTGAACCACAATTACTCTGGGATATGATAAAAATGGATATAAGAGGCGCAACCATAAAGTATTCTAGTTATAAAATAAAACAAAATAAGAAAAAAATTGAAGAGCTTGAAACAGAAATAGAAACATTGCAAAATATCCATCCTCCCACAAAAAACATGGAACAACGTATTGAAAAACTTAAAGATGATATTTATAATATAAACGAAAATAAATTAAAGGGGGTGATACTCAGGGCAAAAGCAAGAGGTCTAACAGATTGTGAACGGAATAGTAAACTCTTTTTAAAACTAGAACAGAAAAATGCTTCAAAAAAGATAATTTCGGCCATCTATAACAATAATGAAGAACAACTTACTGATCCAAAACTTATTTTGACTGAAATTGAAAACTTTTATAAAAAACTTTATACATCGGACTTAAACCCTGACAGTAAATATTTTGATACATTAAATGAATTCTTTAAAAAATGTGAACCTGATATGCCTGTCTTAAATGATAATGAAAAAACTCTTTGCGATGGTCCCATTAGCGACTTTGAATGTAGAAATACTATAAAAACTTTTAAAAATGGTAGAAGTCCCGGTAGCGACGGAATTCCCATTGAATTTTACAAGTTGTTTTGGAATGACATAAATACTATCGTTTTAAACTCTTTTAATCAATCGTTTTGTACGCAAAAAATGGGTGTAACCCAAAGACATGGCATAATTTCTCTTTTACCTAAAAAAGACAAAGATTGTAAACTTTTAAAGAATTGGCGCCCCATCAGCTTATTAAATTGTGACTACAAAATTATGACTAAAGTAATAGCCAACAGAATGAAACACGTTTTACCGAACATAATTAACTCTGATCAAACTGGTTTTGTCAAAAACCGGTATATTGGACAAAATATTAGAACCATTTTTGATATTATAGACTACTTAGAGGAACACTGGGAGGAGGGGGTTATATTTCAAATCGATTACGAAAAAGCATTTGACATGTTAGAATGGACATTCATCGATAAAACCTTAGACCATTTTAATTTTGGTAGATCATGTAAACGATGGATTAAAACTTTTTACACTGATATAACTAGTTGTGCATTAAACAATGGGTGGTCTACATCAAGTTTTAGGTTATTTCGTGGAGTTCGCCAGGGTTGCCCCCTCTCTCCATACATTTTCATTTTATGTGCTGAAATTTTCGCTTCAGTTATACGTAATAACGAGAATATATGTACTCCCAATATTTATATGTGTCCAAAAATTTCGCAGTTGGCAGATGACACCACTATTTTTCTCGACGGTACAATAGAATCTTTGAACACTGTCATTCATAATCTAAACGCATTTAAAGAAACGTCTGGATTAAGGGCAAACTTTGACAAGTGTGAAATAGCTCCAATAGGCTCTCTGGGTTCACGAGGACTCCACTACCAGATTCCTTTAAACATAAAACAAGCGAAACAAACTATCTCAATATTAGGAATAAACATCCCTTTAAATAATAAATATGAAGACATTCTTAGTGTAAATTACGACAGTAAGATTGTTGATATTAAGAATCTGTTAAATTCATTGAAAAACAGGGCCAAAACTCTTATTGGCAAAATAATTATATTGAAAACTCTCGCTCTCCCTAAAATTCTATATCAACTATCAATGCTTCCAAACCCACCATTCCACATTCTCAAAGAAATAGATAAATTATTTTTTGATTTCCTATGGGAAAATAAGCCTCATAAAATTAAGAGAGAACAGATGTGTGCTTCGGTGGAAAAAGGGGGCCTTAATGCCCCAGATATATTTACTTTTGCTCAGGCTATAAAAATTTCATGGATTAAACGATTTAGCGATAACGATCAAAATCATATTTGGAAAACATCTTTATATGAAAAAATGGGAATACATCGAAACATTAATATCTTTAAATTGAACATATGCAAAAAAGATTTACTATTATCCCCTATAAATAATATATTTATTAAAGATATTTTGCAGTCTTGGTCCAACATTAACTACACCGAAACAGTAACAAGACAAAGCTTTATTTGGTTTAATTCTAATATTAAAATTAATAATAGTATGATATATTATAAAAACTGGTATGAACACAACATAAAATACGTCAGTGATTTAATGAAAAATAATAACACATTTTTAAATTATAAAGAATTCATAGAGAAATATAAAATCAAAAGCGACTTTTTAAAATTTAATGGTCTGGTGAATTGTATCAAAATGAAATTGTTAAAGGATGAAACGAATACACCGGAAATTTACAACACAATAGTAGGATCTCTAAAACCATGTAAAACGGCATATAAAATTATTAGGAAAAATAAAGATATAGACCTCAGTAAAAGTAAATGGGGAGATGTGTATAAAACTCCTGACTCATTTAAACCATTTACACACAACTTTACAATCACGAATGATCCCAAACTAAGGAACTTTCAATTTAAAATTTTACACAAATTAGTTCCAACATGTGCTTTTCTCTTTAAAATAGGTTATATTTCTTCACCAATCTGTAAACAATGTAATTTAGAAAATGATGATATTCAACACTATTTTTATAACTGTATAGAAACTAAAACATTTTGGAACGAATTTTCTGAAAGTATTAAGACATTAAATATTGACTTAAAATTAGATGTACAAACCATTATCTATAACAATAATAATTCACCGAAACATGATATATTAAACTTCCTAATTCTCTTCGCTAAATACTACATTCATTGTTGTAAAATAAAGAACGTTAAACCAGATCTCTCGCAATACTTTAAGCAAGTTTTATACCGCGAATCAATCGAACATTTAATAGCTTTTAACAATAACACCACAAATATTCATACTGAAAAATGGTCTTGTCTTCAAGAAGTAATAGACATGTTGTGACAAAAGTGGGTTTTTTTGTTTTTTTTTTTTAAATAAGGGTTTCAAAACGAAAAGTTATGTCCATGATTAAACTCTATCGTTTTCGTAATTTCGGATAGGGTTAAAAAGGCACATGGAACATAACATCACCATATAATTCTAGTTTATTTCATTTACTTCATTTATTTAATTCATATATGTGTGTACGGCTAATGTATTTTGTTTGTATATGTTGTGTATGTATATGTTATATGTATATGTACATAATGAAATAAAATATTTATTTATATAAAAAAAAAAAAAAAAAAAAAAAAAAAAAAGAGTCGAATAGCTAGTGATTGTTCGGTAGTGAAAAGTCCCTTGAGTTAAGACTCAATAGTAGTCGCTATTAGTTTATTTGTTGAGAGTGATAGTCACTCACAATCAGTTTATACAACAGCTCCTATGTTTGTATTACGTCCGATGTTGTTACAAGAATATATGTCTTCACATTTCTTATAAAAACTTTAAACGGATCAACGGTTACATGAATACAACGTACAAAAAAGCGATTTTTAGAAGTATTTTAATTAATTTTGAAAATAGATATTTAGATTGGATTTTCTTCTTTTGGACTTGTAAATTCAGATATTTTTCAGTGCCATTATTTCATACTAAAAAAAAAACACACACAGTTACTAATGAAGAAAGTTTAAATTTTATAAGGAGTAATTTTGATTGTGTTATATATTATTAGAAAGAATAGATCGAGCATAGTAAGCCTGAGAAAGAATTTGTGTCGTATGCAAATTAAGTCACGTGACAGAACTCTTTAGAGTTAAACAATGCAATGTTCAAATGGTTTTATTTCGGAAGTTAAAACAGCACATCAAATATTAAGCTATCTTTGGATAGATCTCATCAAGGGCAATACCTTTTGTGCAGGTCACAAGGTCACAAAGGGTCAAGGTCACTGCTCGGTTATGTCATTATTACTACAAATTGATGTACATGTATTGAAATTATAATTATGTCCCTTTAATATTTAGGCTCCTTTGATCTAATCTGGCAACGCAGCCAAGCTAAATTCTGATTGGTCATCGGTCATGTTGACAATGACAACACTGCACGAGACTGTGTAAGACTGGTCGCCATTATAAACTATGTGAATAATATTGGATTGTCTCGAAACTTTATTATAGAAATAATTATGAAACGTGAATAATTGACACATTATGTTTAGTGAATAAAACTACTATATTATCTGTGCATTGATAGATACGCATCACATAATCACAGCATAACAGAACATGGCGCTGCGAGCAGTGGGTTTACTTCATCTAGGATTTAGTGAAATTTAATGAAATTTAACCGAAGAACTTTTATACTTTTAATTGTGTATGTGATACGAATAAAGGATTCTATCGGACCAGCATGGCAACTCTAGCGAAGTTGAAGAGTAGTCAACCATTATATAAAGGTAATGTTACTCGTGCATTGGATGCTGGCGCACAGGCTTTGGGCATTCTAGAAAAATCCCCAACTGAGGTATCGGTAGCCAAAATGGAAAAGGCTATAGAAAAGATCGACGATCGTTATGATAAGTTCTAAAGTAATTCTATCGAGATTATGGAGCAAGATGAAACGTCTCGGGATACCCTGGATAAAGAGCTGTATGATGTTGCCAAGTTAAAGGACGATTTTTTGAAGACAGCCATTGATGCTATTGTTATTGCTAAACGTCCGCCTGCGACACCCTTAGCTGCGGCGGGTGCAGGTGCTAGAGGTATTGGTGCTTTCCAAGGAAATATGGACCGGTTTAGGCCCAATGAAGCCCTTAAACCTAAGATTTTGACAGCAACTTTTAACCCTGTCGAGTTTCGTGCCTGGGTTGAGGCATGGCGAACATATTATGATACAGGCAAGATGAATCTCTGCAGTCCAGCGAATCAACACCAGATTTTGTATGGTAACATTGATGGCCCTCTGAAGTCTTATCTAAAGACCTTAGTTACTGAGAATACTCCTATGTTTGGGGAGGCAACATCCTGTATCAATTTTTTTACAAAACAGATTTTTCGAGATCTACCCTTTATTTACCAGACGTTTAACATACTTCAGGGCAAAACAAAATGTAGGTGAACTCTTTTCAGACTGGCAGGCCCGGCTTAGTGAATTGGCAGTCGAAGCAGATCTTGAAACTCTTTCGGTTGAGCAACAACAAATCCATAGGCTGATTAGTGGTTGTACAGACTCAAAGCTGGCTGAGGAATTACATAAGCTACGAGATCCGGTAGATTTAAAGAAATTGCAAGATTGCTATCTTGGTTATGAATCTGCAAAATATTCAGCAAAGGTCATGAATGACAGTACCGGAAGTACGTCCACGATTAATTATGTACGCAACAGGAGCTCATCTGCATCAAGAGGTCAAACAAACGGTCTTTGTTGGATTTGTGGCTCCAAGAATCATCACAAGAGGGAATGCAACGCAAAAGACAAAGTTTACTGCACAGTTTGTGATACCACAGGAATCCATCATACGAAGGTATGTTCAAAGAAACAAGTAAATAATGAAAGTCGTGGCCGCTCTAAATCACGCTCTCAATACAAGAGGAATAAACACTCACAGTCCCCTTCAAGAACCAACAAGACTTCCATGATTGTGACCCGAAATGTTTGTAATATGACTTCAGGCAGCATACCTACTCCGAGGACTGAAGTCAAGGTCATATCGGAGGACGGAACTAAGATGTTCTCTTTTAATGCTTTTCCGGATTCTGGAGCTTCAAGGACTATTGTGTCAGAATCTTTAATGAAGAAGCACGGGTTTCCCTTCATCAATGATGCGGACGAGAGGTTGTTTGTTTTTGGTGACAGTGAAGTTGACTGTTCTGGTTCTGTGAATATAAGAATAATCACAGAGGGCGGAGAGGAAGTTCAAGTCAATGCGGTTGTTAGTTCAGTTGTCGAGGACGAAATTCTATTGTCATGGCACGACATGAAACGTTTGGGTATTTTACCTGAAAACTTTCTAGCTATCTGCAGGTCTGTACGGAGTAACAAGTCACCGGCCCATGAGGTTGTCGATGATGACGAAGATTTAGGGAAGTTTGCTATTGAAGGCGATTGCCTCGAGAAGGTTAAGGCTGATTATACTGATTTTATTTCCGACCAACTTGGTGACCGTGTTCTCAACGGTCCAGCGATGTCAATAGAACTGGAGGAAGGAGCTATTCCATCTAAGATTTTCACAGCCCGTCAGGTCCCAGTTCATTTCAAGAAAGAAGCAGACAAATATGTCAAGCAGCTGATAGCTGATGGTATTATCACCCCAGTTTCAGACTCTATAATTACTGACTGGATATCGCCTGCACATTTTGTGCCGAAGTCTAATGGTAAATTGAGACTTGTCACAGATTTTACAAAACTCAACAAGTATGTTAAGAGGCCTGTTCACCCGTTTCCATCCACGAAAGATATAATTAACAGAATTCCCAAAGGTGCGGCATGGTTCTGCAAAATGGATGCTGTTCAAGGTTATCATCAGATACCATTAGATGATAAGTCCAAACATTTAACGACTTTCTTGTTACCTCAAGGTCGTTTTATGTACTTAAGGGCCCCTATGAGTCTCAACAGCAGTAATGATGGTTGGTGTTACCGCTCAGATCCTGCTGTGGAGGGACTCGAACATGTCCAAAAGATTGTAGATGATATTTTGGTGGCAGAAACTCAGGAGAAGGATTTATGGCCCATTGTGCGCCGCATTCTTCATCGGTGTCGACGCTTGGGTATTACCATCTCTGAAAATAAGTTTACAGTTGGCCAGGAGGTCAAGTTTGCTGGTCACATGATAACTAAAGATGGAGTTAAGCCTGACCCAGAGAGAGTTAGTGCTTTATCCAACTTTCCTACTCCTACAGATGTTACATCTCTTCGAAGTTTTCTTGGTTTGGCTAACCAACTGGCAAGTTTTGTACCAGATTTGGCTCATAACACGACCAAGCTGTGCACGTTGTTACGAAAGAAAGTTGCTTTTAACTGGTTACCCGAACATGAAGAAGAGTTCAAAGCAGTTAAAACCATATTAACATCTGATCTGGTCATCAAACCCTTTGATCCTGAAAAGGAAGCCCTCCTTTTAACAGATGCGTCAAGGCTATATGGTCTGGGTTTTGCTCTAATGCAAGAAGATTCTGATGGACACTTCAAGTTAATTCAATGCGGTTCATGCAATTTAACTCCAACCCAGAAGAGATATGCTACAATTGAGTTGGAAGCTTTAGCGATTGTATGGGCTTGCAAGAAGGCACAGTACTTTTTACTTGGTTCCAAATTTAAGATTATAACTGATCACAAGCCACTTTTGGGTGTCTTTTCCCAAATACTAGAGGCCGTTTCAAACCCAAGACTTCAACGTCTACGCGAGAAGGTTTTGGCATTCAACTTTGAAGTCGAATGGAGACCAGGCAAGGTGCATATTATTGCCGATGCGCTCTCTCGTATACCAAATTTTCAACCGGATCAGGAGACAGAAAATTATTGCTGCATGGTCACAATCAAGACACAGGATCCGGCACTCTCTTTTATATTTGACGCGGTAGATGAAGGTTACAAGTCAGTGGTTAAGGCCTTGGAAGAAGATAAAGCCGTCAAAGACCTACCCACATTGCACATCTATACTCCAATATTTGGAAAGACATCAGTATTATTGATGGAGGTGATAGGGGAAAACTCCTTGCTGCTAATGGCCAGCAAATTATCGTACCAACAGCTGCCCGATCCCAGGTTCTTAAATTGCTTCATCTAAGCCATGATGGTATTGTCAAAACCCGTAAAGCAGCACAACAACGGTTCTTTTGGCCGGGAATTTCAAATGATATTAGTCAGATGGTTAAGAAATGTGAGGCTTGCTTGAGTGTTCTTCCTAGTCAACCTCAGCAACCCATGAACCCAGAGTTTGCATCAACACCCATGGAAAAGGTCGGTTGTGACCTCTACAGTTTCAAGGGCAAAGACTACATTATTATGGTAGATAGATACAGTGGTTATATCTGGACCAAGCTACTACATTCTACAGTTACTACCTCTATTACTAAGGTTTTATTAAACTGGTTCAGAGAGTTTGGTTATCCTGAACACCTAAAAAGTGATGATGGTCCCCAGTTTCGAACTGAGTTCAGAGAATTTTGCAAGCAATATAACATTATTCATCACGTGTCGAGTGCAGATCATCATCAGAGCAACGGTTTAGCCGAAGCGGGAGTTAAAAACGCAAAGAAGTTGCTCGAAAAGTCTAACAATATGGAACAATTTTCAGAAGCACTGTCAGAGTGGAGAAATCGACCCCGTGCAGATGGTGTTTCACCAGCTGAGATGTTCTTTGGTCGTCGACCTCGTTCACTCCTACCATCATTACCAAATTCAACAGTTGATCTCGACAGAGCAGCTGCATCTAGGAAGGATACAATTGCTAAGGCGAAGGCAAAATATGATCGGCATGCAGTTGTTTTACCTGACCTTGTAGTGGGACAACATGTATTAGTTCAAGACTTTAAAACTAAGAAATGGACTATTCCGGGAAGGGTTCTCGAAAAACGACCCCATGGTCGATCGTACATTGAGGAAATGCGTGGAAAGCAACTACGTAGAAATAGGCGATTTTTAAAACCAAACGAATTTGAAAGAGATTATGAACTCTCATGTGATAGAGAACATTTGTCTTTTAAAACAAATCTGAAAAAAGTGAACTTTAACGTTTAACTTTGGTAAAAGTTTTACATCTATGTCCTACTCAACGTTTTATTTCTTTGTGTATTTTCATTTTGTTATTCGGCATCATCTTCTTTGGTTTACATAAGGTTTATGTATCTAAGTTTTTTTATTATTTATAAAACTCTTTTTCAGACATTAACGTGTTTACAGCTACTACACTACCATCAATTTTCATTTGGAATTTTTTAAGTATAAATCCTTAAAAAACTTGGAGGAAGGTGCTCGGTTATGTCATTATTACTACAAATTGATGTACATGTATTGAAATTATAATTATGTCCCTTTAATATTTAGGCTCCTTTGATCTAATCTGGCAACGCAGCCAAGCTAAATTCTGATTGGTCATCGGTCATGTTGACAATGACAACACTGCACGAGACTGTGTAAGACTGGTCGCCATTATAAACTATGTGAATAATATTGGATTGTCTCGAAACTTTATTATAGAAATAATTATGAAACGTGAATAATTGACACATTATGTTTAGTGAATAAAACTACTATATTATCTGTGCATTGATAGATACGCATCACATAATCACAGCATAACAGAACAGTCACAAGATATGAGCCTTAAAAGTTTCGACTATTACTGAAATTTTTCAACCGGAAATAAAGAAAATTCTGAATCAAATTTCAAAAATCGGCTTCCCGTGTTTTGTAAGCACTCGATTAAAAATTTTATAGACATCATATTTATTCAAATCGGACAATTCTCCGTTATTAAATTTCGGTTTGAAAAAAAAATTGGTCAATCCAAGTTGGAGACTGATCTAAAACATCCAGATCAGATTTGATCAATTCAGATATTTTGTACGACCATTCAAAATAAATTGTAAAATATTTTTTCAGATATCTTGAGAATTCCGGAAGTTGGAATTTCAAGTTTAAAAGCGAATGACGTCAAAACCGGAAGTGATAGCGAAATTTTGAAAACAGATTGTTGGTTGTCATCAAAATGTCTATCTATCTGTATGTTTTCAATTCGATCGAAATAAATACGCAGTTACAATGGAACTTGTCTAAAATTTTCAAATTCTAAAACGCGGAATTATGATTCAAATATATTGTGTCATATCATTTGAAAGAGTCGATCGAGCATAGTAAGATTGAAAAAGAATTTTTGACGTATGCTAATTTGGTCACGTGACAGAGCTGTTTAAAGTTAAAATTTGCAATTTTCAGAAGGCCATTAAACCGGAAGTAAACATCCAAAATGATTATGTCAAGGACAACAACTTTTGTTCAGGTCAAAGGGTGACTCAAGGTCAAGGTCACAAGATATGAGCCTTACAAAATTTGACTATTACTGAATATTGTTTACCTGAATCGAAATTAAACTAGAACCATGAATGGTACCATGCAGTGCGCATCCAGTTTCTTCCATTGGTGAAAAGTGACATCTTTCAATCCATGTTGTCAGGTTTACAGAAGAAAGCTTGTTTTACATTGAAATGCAGAAGGTACAAAATTTTAAAACGCACAATTTTGAATTCGGTAGTGAAAAGTAGAATAACCAGTTCACACACGGTAATCAAAAGTGAAATAAACATTTCATGTTCGGTAGTGAAAAGTCATCTGATTAAAAAAAATCACAGTTTGATATACATCAGTGGAAAACGCATATCACAAAATTTCTAAGATTTGTAAATAAGTTCTAAAGTGCAAGAAACATGACACATGAAAGACAAATCTCAATTTAGAAACGGACTGCACAGCATTCATACTTCATAGTTTGAAATACAGATCGAAATTTATCAATACATAATTCGTTCAAAGAAAATATATATTAATGTTTCTTTTAAAACAGTTACAATGTAAAAAAGGACATTAATGATATACGTATCGCCCAAACGCAAGTTAATGGGAGAGAACTATATATGAACATGCAGACAAGTATCGCCCAAACGCAGTTGAAGGGAAATAACGGCATGTCAAAATGTAGTACTCTCCCTTCAACTGAAATTTGAATTTAATATTTTACAAGCAGATGGAATAATTAATTTTCAAAATTCAAAAGGCGCTATTTTCATTTAAAAATATTGTGTTGTATATCCTTTGAAAGAGCAGATTTAGCATAATACGACTGTGAAATGAATGGAGTGTTACGTCCTACTTTTCTGCACCTATATGGGCTAATTGAGGACGGGCAAACGCCATGCAGTGTGCAACTGTCGAGGGATCTTTAACGTGCACAGCCAATATCACACGGGGCCTCGGTTTATTGTCCCATCCGAACGACTAGACGCTTTTTCCGACCTGCATCGCTGACAGGGGGAAACCGGGTTGAAAAATCCGAAGGTATCATCTCGACCCATGCCGGGATTGAACCCTGGACCTTCAGGTTAGCAAGCAAGCGTCTAACTCACTGAGCCACCGCGGCTCCCACCAGAGGTCAAGGTCACGAGATATAAGCCTTTAAAATTTTGACAATTACTGATTTATTTTAACCGGATATTGAAATGAATCAAAATTGAATTTCAAAAATCGGCATCTCATGTTTTGGTAGCAATCGATTGTAGATTTCATCGACATCTAAATTATGCAAATTCTGTAACACCACGAGGCCCAATTTTGCCTTTTATAAAAATATACCATTTCAAGATGATGACTGATCTATTACATCCGGGTCAAATTTTATCATTTGTATACTTTTGTGTCTACATTACAACCATACTGCAAAAAGATTTTTTCGAATATCTTCAAAATTCCGGAAGTTGAAATTTCAACTTTGAGAGCCAATGACGTCAAAACCGGAAGTGATATAAAAATATTGAAAGCATATTTTTGTCTATCTACCTGTAAGTTTACAGAACGATCGAAATAAAATTTGAAAAAAACACGCACAGTTTTAATGGAAATTGGCACAAATTTTTCAAACTTTAAAAGGCGGTTATTTTGATGCAAATGTATTGTATTGTATATCATTGGAAAGAGCAGACAGAGCATAGCACGAAGGTGCAAGAAAACAAGACATATGTAAATTAGGTCACGTGGTAGGGCTGTTTAAAGTTAAAAATTGCAATTTTCAAACGGCTATAAAACCGGAAGTAACCATTGGGTATCTGAAAAAATATGTCATTGGATACATCTTATCTAGGGCAATAACTTTTGTACAGGTCACTAAGTCACAAAAGGTCAAGGTCACAAAATACAGGCCTTGAAAGTTTCGACAATTACTGATTTATTTTTACCGGAAATTAGAAAAATTCAGAATTGAAATTCAAAAATTGGCTTCCCATGTTTTGGTCGCAGTCGACTGTTGATTACATAGACATAAAAATTATGCAAATTCCATAACACCCTGAAGCCCCATTTTGCGTTTTATAAATATATACCATTTCAAGATGGCGACTGATCCGTTACATCCGGGTCAAATTTTATGATTTGTATACTTTTGTGTCTACATAACAAACATACTGCAAAAAGAATTTTTCGAATATCTTTAAAATTCCGGAAGTTCAAATTTCAACTTTGAGAGCGAATGACGTCAAAACCGGATGTTATATCGAAATTTTGAAAATTGCTTATTGTTTGCAATGAAAAGGTCTATGCATATGCGAGTTTTCAGGTCGATCAAAATAAAATTAAAAAAGTTGAAAAAATGTTTAAAAAAGGTGCTTCAAAAGTCAGCGAAGTGGAAGTTTTTAAACACCTATCTTGTGAACAATCGATTAGAGAATTTAACAAAGAAAGTCTGATCAAAATCAGTTGATAAACAGTGGTGAAAATGGTAAAAAACTTAAAATGGGTTTTTCTGTCCTACGTCATTTCCGGTTAACCAAAAAAGCGCCATTTTACATTCGCGTAACACCGTGCAGTTAGATTGAGTGGGAAATAATCTGAGATATTGTGTCGTATGTTCCCTTCATACCGAATTAGCGTGACCAGAAGTAGACAACGCACTGCAAAAATCGGCTTCCCATGTTTTGTTAGCAATTGATTAAAGATACCATACACATCATTTTTATTCAAATAAGATGATTCCCCGATTCTGAATTTCGATTTAAAGAAAAATCAGTCAGTTCAAGATGGCGGCCGATATGAAACAACTGGGTCAGATTTTAGCATTTCATATTTTGTCAATGATAATTACTAGCACATTGCAAAAAGATTTCTTAGAATATCTTCATTATTTCGGAAGTTGAAATTTCAACTTTACAAGCGAATGCCGTCAAAACCGCAAGTGATATAAAATTAAGTCATCAAAATGTTTATGTCATATGTAAGTTTTCATATTGATAAAAAAAAAATTGTCTAAAAAGTGCTTCAAAAAATCAGCGACAAAGTTTTAAAAATACATGATTTTAAACCCCAAATTTGTAGACAATCGATTAATAAAATAAACAAAAAAATTCCCATCAAAATCGGTTTAAAATCAGAGGTGAAAATGGTAAAAACATTAAATTGGGCTTATTTGCCATACGTCATTTCCTGTTGGACGAAAATTAAAGACATTTGCAAAACAAAGCAACCATTGCAAAAAAACAAATCTCGAAATCCATGTGAGCATATTGACAATATATTGCTAGCAGCTAATGAACTTTTCATTTGAGGAAGTATATTAATAAATGAGTAAATATTTCATAATGAAAAGTGGTAGCAGGTGTCTGAAAGAGTTAGCATACCCTGCTACCACTCCCGTCACCGATGCCCAATGATAATATGATATCAATAGGTTATTGATTTATGTCACAAAATCAATTTTAAAGTTGACTTTCAAGTAAATAAGTTAATATTATGTATTTGTAATAAAAAATATGTTTATATTACTTATAAACCTCTAGTGACGTCATCCCATTGTTCTAGCGGGATTTTAAATCTCATAAAATCCCTGGGCAGACTTTATACAGAATTTCCCCGGGATTTTATATAATATCCCCGGGATAAAATCCCGGGGATATTCTGTATAAAATCTTGATATTCTATCAAAATATACCCCTATGAAGCTGGCTGGTTAAATCACTCCAAAATAACAACAAAAACAGATTAAATGTCTTTTATAAAAACAAAAATTATATATGACAGACTTTTGACACATAACATCGACACCAAGCGTACCCGCAGGTTTTATCTGATTACACCAAGCGCTGCAGAAGTTATTGCAGTCTGCACAATGGGAACTACATTTTATCTTCTTCAGTGGTTACCGTGTTGATGGATGTTCGAGCAACTTTTGTTCAGTAAGAGCTGAGAAACCCTCTCCTTTTTGACCGTTGGTGATGTCCTGTAAAACAAATATCGTGATAATTATAAAAACTGGACATTTAAATCAAACATTGTTTAGCTGAATATTTAAATTTAATCTAATTGAAGTGCTTTTTTCAAACGCACTGTTTTGTTTTGCAAACGAATATTCGTCTAATGACGAATTGTTGTCCTACTTTTTTGCGTCTGTTAGGTAGTCCTGGCAAAGTCATGCAGTCATGCAGTGTGCAATGAGAGACATTTGTCAGAACAGTTGTATAGCCTATTTTTTTCGATTTCCAAGTGTCGAGGGCTCTTTAACGTGCGTGCACAGCCTGTAGCACACAAAGCCTCTACCACTCAAAGGCAGGTTTTATCTGACTAACAAGGCCTCGTGACAAACAGTAATATTTTGAGCTATTCCATTTTTTTACTTAATAATATTATCAAAGCATTCATAAGACATTTTACTTATCTCAATCAATAATCTCTTCTCAATGTTTTCACCACATAAGGTCTCTCCAACCCTGTATTGGAAATCATCTCACGGTGTTCTCCTGTGTAAAAATGTCGTCTTCGCTGTCCATGGCGTCCTTTCTGAGTACAACTGACAGACCACGTGATTAATTACACTCACATGCACGTGTGAGTTGTGTTGGCGCTATACTCGTTTTGCGACATGGCTTATTTACATGGTGGATTGAAAATTATTTTTTGGATAAAAATGAAATTAAGGTTCAAAATCGGTTTATAAGTCAGATAAAACACTTCCCCTCGGGTTTTTATGATATTTAAAACCCTTTCCCTCGGTAAATCCCTCGGGGCAAGCCCCTCGTGATTATGTCCCTCGGGATGCGGGTTTTAAATATCATAAAAACCCTCGGCCGTGTTTTATCCTATACATACCAGTGTTTATTTTTTGTGCCCCCATGCTCGAATATGTTTCTGTTTCGGCAATACCAGTCGTACTAGTTTCTGGTTCTTTCTCGGAGAGTAAAACATTTTCAAAATCCGATACGATAACATCGAAGCCTGACTCATATCCACCAATTCAACACTTTCTGCAGCCATTTCTGATGATGTTTCTATTGTTAATATAAGAAAAATTAAAAACGTTAATACTTTCACTGCCCGCATTGAGTTGCTCCCACATTCCATTAGACCGCGCGTGGTTTATTACAACCAATCAAAATGCTAGAAATATAAACTTCCTTATATGGAAATTACTAAAATTTATAACCATATTATATGGTAAATAGTAATCTATCCCGGACCACTCATTAATGCTTAAATTCTAAATCTTAAAATCTTTCAGTCTCTCGGGTGTCGAAAACAAATTAATCCAGAGACTTAACCTTTTAATACGCCCACATGAAATGTGGAGCGTATATTGTCGTCACCCATGTCCGTCGGTCCGTCGGTCTGTCCGTCCGTCCACAATTGCTTGTTAACACTCTACAAGTCACAATTCTTTACGGATTTTGACGAAACTTGCTGAAATTGTTTATTATCACCCAAGGATGAACCCTATTGAAAATCAAAAGAATCGAAAAATATTTGATATGAATTATTGCCCTTGTTCTTTAAACCACGTTCGATTTTTAGCTTGTTAACACACTACAGGTCACAATTCTTTACGGATTTTGATGAAACTTGCTAAAATTGTTTATTATCACTCAAGGATGAACCCTATTTAAAATCAAAAGAATCGTAAAATATTTAACATGAATTATTGCCCTTGTTCTTTCAAACGCGTTTGATTATACGCCCACATGAAATGTGAAGCGTATATTGCCGTCACCCATGTCCGTCGGTCCGTCCGTCCACAATTGTCGTTAACACTCTACAAGTCACAATTCTTTACGGATTTTGACGAAACTTACTGAAATTGTTTATTATCACCCAAGGATGAAACAAATTGAAAATCAAAAGAATCGAAAAATATTTAACATGAATTATTGCCCTTGTTATTAAAAACTCGTTCGATTTTTAGCTTGTTAACACTCTACAAGTCACAATTCTTTACGGATTTTGATGAAACTTGCTGAAATTGTTTATTATCACTAAAGGATGAACCCTATTGAAAATCAAAAGAATCGAAAACTATTTAACATGAATTATTGCCCTTGTTCTTTAATACGCGTTCGATTTTTAGCTTGTTAACACTCAACAAGTCACAATTCTTTACGGATTTTGATGAAACTTACTGAAATTGCTTATTATCACCCAAGGATGAACCCTATTGAAAATCAAAAGAATCGAAAAATATTTAATATGAATTATTGCCCTTGTTTTTTAAAACGCGTTAGATTAGTAGCTGGTTAACATTCTACAATTCACAATTCTTTATGGATTTTGACGAAACTTACTGAAATTGTTTATTATCACCTGTCAACATTTTACGAAATACTGAATCCTATCCTAAATAAACATGCTCCCATAAGAATAAAACGTGTTCGAAACCTCTGCAAACCTGTATGGTTATCTAAAGAAATTTTCGATCTTATACATTACAGGGACTCTCTTAAGAAAAAAGGTGACTATCTTCAATATAAAAAGGTTAGAAATGAAGTTAAAACTGCAATAAGATCTAGTAAAAGAAAATATTTGGAATCTTTAGTGTCTGATAAAAAGAATAGTAAGCAAATTTGGAAAGCAATTAATAGTGCAGCTGGTAACAATATTTCACTATCTACTCCTCATATTGACCCGGAAACTTTTAATGACTACTTTATCAATGCTGCTCAAAATATATTAGGTAATACTTCAAGTAATTTAAGTACAACCAATGCTCGTATTATAAACGATTTTGTCAGTAGTCGTATCTCATTAAATACCCCTGTTTGTACAATACCGTTTATGAACATTACTGATGTGTTTAAATATCTTTCTAGTTTAGACAAATCAAAGGCAGTCGGTCTTGATGGTGTCAACGCATTTTTTCTGAATGTTGGTGCTAGTGTTTTAAGCCATTCTCTCACCTATATTTTTAATTTGTGTATTGATAAGAATGTATTCCCCGATATCTTGAAACAGGCGAAAGTATTACCTATTTTTAAATCTGGCAATAAAACTTTGGCGAGCAACTATAGACCTATATCAATATTACAAACTATTTCTAAACCACTTGAAAAACATTTTTATTTCCTTCTATATTCAAAGCAATCGGGATTTCGATCAAATAGTTCTTGCCACACAGCACTCACAAATATAACTGAAAATGTATATGATGCTCTCAATAATAACCAGCTCACGGGTTTAATATTTTTCGATTTTAGCAAGGCTTTTGATATGGTTAATCATAATATACTTTTACAAAAATTAAATCTTTACAATTTTTCAAACAATCTACTTGCATTTATTGAATCCTATCTCAATAATAGACACCAATGTACTTCAATTGGGCAAAATCAATCAACTCTGCAATGTATTACTTCTGGTGTACCACAAGGTTCTATCATAAGACCTCTATTTTTCAATATATTTATAAATGATCTACCACTTCATCTTACATGTAATTGTGATTTGTTTGCTGATGATACTACGATATATTCTTCATCTTTAGACATATTCTCGTTAAGCTCTGTTCTGCAATCAGAAACTAATAAAATCGTTCAATGGTCCCGTGATAATTCAATGGTTATAAATCAATCGAAAACAACATCTATGTTAATTGGGTCAAATCATCAATTAAAAATTCCAGGAAATGATCTCTTAATAAATATTTCCAATACTCAAATTGAAAATGTCACAGAATTTAAACTTTTGGATGTTATAATAAATCACAATTTCAATTGGAGCAATCATGTTGATTATATTTGTAAAATTTTAAATCAGAAATTATTCCAAATGCGCAAGATTAAACCGCTCCTTTCCCCTAACCTAATGAAATTATTTTATTTTGCTCATTTTCAACCCTACATTGATTATTGTTCCACAATATGGGATAAATGTACTAAAAATTATTCAACGGCACTCGATAGACTACAGAAATTAGCTTTTAAGCTTATCAACAATGAAGCGATTCTGAAAGTTAACCCTATGTTATCTACCCATGAAATTTTATCCAAATCATTAAATATTTTTACAGTAGAAAAGCGTCACTTGTTCAATAAATACATTTTCCTCTTTAAAATAGCAAATCGTAATTGTCCGGATTATCTTCAAAATATTCTTCAATATAAAAACACCCCTTATGAATCCATTAATCAGAGATTTCTTTCCCCAAAGCCTACCAAATCCATCTATATGAATAGCCTGAAATACAAAGGCCCTTGTTTATGGAACGCTATGCCTCATTCCTTAAAGGTTATAAAGCTTTTACCCAAATTCAAAAATAAACTATTTTCTTTATTAAGTAGCTAAGTAAACAACTTTGTATATGATAACTTAGTATGATTAATGTAAATAATTGTAAATACATGTAGTTATACTTCTGTTGTAATTGTAGTTTTGTTTATCTTAATTTCTTTAAAATATATATATATGTTATGTTCGTTTTAGAGGGCTAAATTGTAAAAAGGCCAGGCCTAATTTTTACCCTAATAAAGATATTATTATTATTATTATTATTATTATCACACGATAAATAGAAAATCAAAAAGTATTTGATATGACTTATTGCCCTTCTTGTTCAAAATAAGTTTTAGTTTTTAGCTCATAAACAGAGAGGGATTTTGACTAAACTTGATGAATGCTGAACCCTAAATCGAGAACAAAGATAGTGGACCACGGCCATATACGCCTAACGAAAAATTTAATCAGGATAAAACTAACCTTTCTCAAACCTTTCGATTTAGGTCCAATAACATCCATTTTAAGTTTCAACAAAATTGGTTGAAAACTAAAATAGTAATAGTATATTCAAGACTTTGGGGCAAGGGCAATAACTCTGCTACTATCGGTCGAAAATAGTTCAAATTCGAACTTGATCTTTGTTTTCTGAAGATGTATATACATACCGAATTTCATTTGATTCCATCAAAATTTCTAGTTTTTCGAGCGTTTACAAGCAATTGATGTTGATAGAAACACTTACTGTATAGAGGTTAAAGTGCGAAAACTCCTCAAAACTGATGAAAGAGGCCTAAATCTTGAAAAAGCCTTAATTTTAAACAGGAGTAAACTTAACTTTCTCAAACCTTTCGATTTAGGTCCAATAACATCTATTTTAAGTTTAATCAAAATCGGTTGAATACTAAGAGAGTAATAGCATATTCAAGATTTGGGGCAAGGGCAATAACTCTGCTTCTAACAATCGAAAATAGCTCAAATTCGAACTTGATCTTCGTTTTATGAATATGTATACACATATCAAATTTCATTTGATTCCGTCAAAAACTCTAGTTTTTAGAGTGTTTACGAGCAAATGTTGACGGACCGACGGACGGACGGACGGACGGACGGACCGGGGTGCCGACAATATACGTCCTCATAGAGAGATGAGGGCGTATAAAAATGTTTGGACGACATTCAAGTTCTGAACGAAATGTAGGCCTATGACTATGGAAGCCAGAACAGCCCAATATTAAGACTTCTTAATCCTTAATCCTTAGTTCTTAATGCTTAATTCCTATTACTTCATTTGTAGGTCAATTTCAACATTTGTTTCACAAAATCAATATTTGTTCACAGAAATCATCATTTGTTCATCATAGCTAACTTGTCAAGTTATAATTTTTTTTAAATATTTTCTACTTCTATCAAATATTAAATAAACACAAGTTCCACTTTACATTTCTCCAATAACAAATCATCAGAAACAAATCTTGCCCAACAAATCTTGCGAAACATTTTATCAAATACATTTCTTGAATATAAAAAGCGCCACCTGTCTTCAAAATAGTGTGCATTGAAATTATGACGACAAGCGGCGCTGATGGTTGTCAGCCGGAATCAAGCTAGCAGACATTGTATATCAGCCACAAACGGCGGACACTTCATAGAAATTTACAGGAATTTCCTCCAGAGGGAATGGTGTCCGTGAACGTAAATTTCAGTGGAATTTCGGGGTTTTTTTACCGACATAATGCAAATGTTAACAAATAAAGAATGTTTGAAAGCACAAATTCTGCACATAGTAGAATCGGAAAAATTTTAAGTTTATATTTTGCTTATGGGGTTAAAAAAAAAAACGTTTCTTTTCTTGTCAGGCCTAAAACCAAAAAGGGTGGAGTGGGGAAATGGGTTTTGGTTTTTTTTTGCCTCCTCTCCCTAATTAAAATCTATATTAAAATTTAAGTAGTCAAGGGCACTCTTTGTTTAAGATAAATAATCCTGAACATGCGAAAGATAACCTGTATAATCTTAAATTTCTAGGCAAGATCCCTCAGACTTTATGCAAATAATCTTGAATCCAATATTGACTAGGATATGTCAGGCAATCGCGTTTCAGGGAATTCTCGAAAAAAAATTGTAGCCCGTCCCTCCAGACTTCCGAAAATGATGTTTTTATCGCATTTTTTCTTGAAAAATTAAATTTTCGGACACTATGTGTTGTAACAACATAAATTTTTCCCCAAAAGAAAATACCAAGTATAAGAAAGTATATTTCCAAGTATTGACTTCATTGTTGGTCTTATGAGTGTATCATCATATATGAGTGTATTTTAATCTTAAAATTTCACGTCCTCCTACCAGGCCCGTAGGAACTGCTCCACCCCCACCCCCTTATAATTTTGACATTAATGACTGAAGGAATAAAAAAAACATTTTTATTTCAAGATAAAACAAGACGTTACTGATATGTACGGGGTCCAGTAAAATCAAAATTGCATTATATAGGCAAGAGCAGCCTTGAATTCGGCACCTCCATCCTTGAGAATGAGTATTTGCACAATTTGACCCCCCCCCCCCCCCTACCCCCCATATGAAATTGCTTCCTACGGGCCTGCATAGATAGATAGATATTTATTGTATTGTTCGCCCTGATTGGACAGCATACAAACATAAAAAAAACAAATACATAAAATGACATATAAATACATAAAAATACAATGTTGGGAATACTTAAACGACCAATTTCGTCAGCTTTTCCAGTGCCCGCAAATCTTTTAGTTTGTGGCTGATAACTATGTTTGCTAGCTTGGGTCCGCCTTACAACCATCAGCGCCGCTTGTCGTCATAATTTCAATGCACACTATTTTGAAGACAGGTGGCGCTTTTTATATTCAAGAAATGTATTTGATGAAATGTTTCGCAAGATTTGTTGGGCAAGATTTGTTTCTGATGATTTGTTATTGGAGAAATGTAAAGTGGAACTTGTGTTTAAGTTTATAAATATTGTAGAAGGACTTAAACAAAAATTATTTAATATTTGATAGAAGTAGAAAATATTTAAAACAAATTATAACTTGACAAGTTAGCTATGATGAACAAATGATGATTTTTGTGAAAAAAAAATTGATTTTGTGAAACAAATGTTGAAAATGACCTACAAATGAAGGAATAGGAATTAAACATTAAGAACTAAGGATTAAGGATTAAGAAGTCTTAATATTGGGCTGTTCAGGCTTCCATATATGACTACAGGTTGAATATTTTATGGTTGCTGTTTTTCTGCCAAATGTTTTTTTTCAAACAAAGCTGACAGTGGGCGTATATTACCTTGCCTGGCAAGCTATCTTTTTGAGCTTGTTAACACTCTACAAGTTACAATTCTTTACGGATTTTGATGAAACTTACTGAAATTGTTTATTATCACCCAAGGATGAACCCTTTTGAAAATCAAAAGAATCGAAAAATATTAGATATGAATTATTGCCCTTGTTCTTTTTTTAGCTTGTTAACACTCTACAGGTCACAATTCTTTATGGATTTTGATGAAACTTGCTGAAATTGTTTATTATCACTCGAGGATGAACCCTATTGAAAATCAAAAGAATCGTAAAATATTTAACTTGAATTATTCCCCTTGTTCTTTAAAACGCGTTTGATTTTTGGCTAACCTTAATGACCTTTGTTTTAACCAATCAGATCTCTGCCCTCTCCAGCGCTGGGATTTTGTGACGCGAACAATATGTGCATTCCGAAGTGCCGTAGTCTCGTTTTCTCGTACTGTGCCGAACTCGGTTGAAACACGTTTTTTATTGGCTGTTCCATATGACGTCATTGAGATCTGATTGGTTAAAACAAAGGTCATTAAGGTTAGGTCAAAATTAACGTGAACGTTTGTTATCGCGCCTGGTTCTCAGACCCTAATGTAGTGGTTAAAAAACCGGATTAAAAAAAAAAACGAACGAACGAACGAAATGAGGGTCTGATTTTAATTAGACTGAAATTCCCTGATTCTGAATTTCGATTTAAAGAACAATTTGTCATTTCAAGACGGCGGCTGATATGAAATATTCTGGGTCAGATATTATCATTTCATATTTAAGCAATGGTGATATCTAGCACATTGCAAAAAGATTTTTTGAATATCCGAATTTATTATTCCAGAAGTTGAAATTTAAACTTTACAAGCGAATGACGTCAAAACCGGAAGTGATATAAAATTTTGAAAATAGTTAGTTAGAAATCAAAATGTTTATACACCTGTAAGTTTTCAAACTGATCGAAATAAAATTGCAAAAGTTAAAAAACTGTTAAAAAAAAGTGCTCCAAAAAGCCAGCGACGTATGTCTAAAAGTGCACTGATGTTAAAGGCAATTATGTAGGCATTAGAATAATGAAATTAACAAAAAAAGTTTCATCAAAATCGAAGGTAAAATTGGTAAAAAACATAAAATGAGTTTTTCTGTCATATTTCATTTCCGGTTAGACAAAAAACCGTCATTTTACATTCCCGCAACACCTAGCAGTTAGTTATCGTAGGAAAACATCTGAGATAATGTGTGGCATGCTCCCTTAATACCGAATTAGCGTGACCAGAAGTAGACAAAAAAGGTCATTATGAAAACAAAGCAGTGCGTTCTATGCAATGAAATAAATTGACAGTGATCTTCAATGTAGACAGACAATGACTGGGCCATTCTGATATGAATAACACTTTAAGTATAGAGCACGAATATAGGGGAAGTAAATCTGTAGAGTTTAATAAAACCAGACCACAACAGTTTTTTTAAATTAATTTTTCTGTGGAGGGTTTTGTTGTTTGAAACAAAGCTGGTTAGGGATGTTATTTATTTTGTTCGTGTAATAAAATTAAACTCATTCTGTTTTTAAATGAGTTAATTTGATGTCTTTTTTTAATTGATGGAATGAAGGGTATTTTTGGGGTATTTATGAATAAAGAACTTTTTTCTTTAAAATGTTCCTTAATAATAAACACTACTTTCTAATGTTTTCAACGTTGTGTCAAATTCTCCAGCATGTTTGATGGTTTCTATGGGATTTGAGCCAGCTTCCAAGCCATTTCAGTAAAAAAGATGGGAATAAAATTGTTTTTTTTTAACGTTGTGTTGGTTTGAGGAGCTCGATTTTGATTAGCAGTTCCGTCTTTGATTTTGAAATCGCATCTGAAATTGCATCAGACAGAAGCAACCAATTCGATAAAGTACAGTACACAAAATGTCGAAAATGTTGTCAGTGTATACAGATTGGAAACATTCGGCAAAAAGTTGCCCAACATGTTGTCCAAAATGGTGTCCAGGTGTTTCGGCAACATGTTGTCGAAAATGTTGTCAGTGTGTACAGTACTTAATGAATTAACTTTGAAGAAAAAGTACTGGACACACTGACAAAAAGCCATGCTGTCGAATATGTTGTTAGTGTATACAGTTCGGAAACATTCGGCATGTTGTCAAAAATGTTGTGTGTGTACAGAACTAAAGTTTTGTTGCCAAGGTGTTTCGGCAACATGTTGGCCAACAAGTTGTCGAAAATGTTGTTAGTGTGTACAGTACTTTACCCTACCTCCATCATTCAGTCGAGATTTAGAACAGTTGGTGATATGATAACGTTATCCTTTTTTTTTGTATTTAATGAATAACGAATTGCATCATATATTTGAAAGATCGGATCTAGTCTGTAATTTTTATCTGCCATTTTTTAAAAGTAAAAATTTGAATAGGTTTTTATCCTACGTTTTTGAAACCATATTTTTTTTTCGAAATGTTTCCATTTTTTTCCCGTTTTTTCCACAGGGCACACAGCCTAAACCGCAACAGCTGCAGTAACCTTTTTACAACTTCTGAGGTCCATTTTTGACGAGGTACTTAATGAATATAAATTGAAACATTTTTGCAAAAGTGCAAGGTTTTTCGTCTCTGGAAGCTACATGTTTTGGCCGATTTTGCTCGGGTTTTCATTTTTGGAATTTGTGACTAAATTCTAATGTGATACAAGTTAAAAATACCGAAAATTCGTAGCACACATTTTTTCATCGAAATTCGATTTTTTAAAACTTTTTTGAGTGTCTGTTACATTAATCTGCTATTTTATTAAAAAAGAAAGAGACAATAGTGAATTTTTTTAAATCACTTCCGGTTTAAATGGAAAATAGATTTTAACTTCAATGTGGTCCATGGCTGATTGTGCTATTATCACATGTGAACCCTCTGAAGAAGATGGTTGGTATCTTAAAGACAGTCAATACAATATAAACTGGTTTGATGGTTGTCAGATGCCTGAAAGACTAATCCCTGATGATATTAATCCAGCTGTCGATTCAGAAGATACATTCATGTTAGCGGTAGCCTCAAGTGATGAAAGTGATGATGATGAATGAATCTAAGACAATAATATGAAATAAAGCAAATTATTGGCATTTTTAAATTCAGATCCAAAGAATGGATATTAATATTTCTTTCGTGGCTTTTGTATTAAGATATTTTTCTTTTCTTACTTTATTATCAATATTTTGAATTTCTTCCTTGATCTGGGAAGCAAATAATCTTTATTTCTAATAGAAAAATGCCATCTACTGAGAAAAACCTAAAATGTATCAATTAGATATTTCAATACGGTTTTAAAAACTCAATTTAGTATCGCAAGATATTTGTATTAGTAGATACTCAATTTTATTTATATCCTATACATACGTATGTACACGATAATTAATAAATCATTATTTTCACCATGAAAACTGTACTTAAAAATTTAATAACAGTTTTTTACCTACAATTTGAAAATTCTCATTGGGTGCCCGTGGTTCCTGTTATTCCAGAAAGAAACATAGCTTGCCAGGCAAGGTAATATACGCCCACTGGCTTTGGCTTTAAACAAATATATTTGACAGTTACAAGAAAAGTGATTAAGAACATTCACATCAAGTTTCTTCAAAATCTGTCCAGTATTTTTGCCTCCTATAGTGTTTATATGAGCTAAAAATTTAACATGTTTTCAAGAACAAGAGCAATAATTCATTGTAAATATTTTTTCATTTTGCTGATTTTCAATAGGGTTCATCCTTGGGTGGTAATAAACATTATCAATAAGTTTCATCAAAATCTGTTACGAATTGTGACCTGTATAGTGTTTACAAGCCAAAATTCAAACACGTTTTCAAGAACAACAACAATAATTCATAGGAAATATTTTTCTATTTAGCTGATTTTCAATACAGTTCATGCTTGGGTGGTGATAAACATTACCAGCAAGTTTCTTCAAAATCTGTTAAGAAATGTGACCAGAAGAGTGTTTAAACGAGCCAAAAATCAAAAGCGTTTTCAAGAACGAGGGCAATAATTTATAGTAAATATTTTTCAATTTTGCTGATTTTCAATAGGGTTCATCCTTGAGTGGTAATAAACATTATCAGTAAGTTTCGTCAAAATCTGTTCGAATTGTGGCAAAAAATCTGATTTAAACAATATTTATTTAAGAAGATACAGTAATGATAATTACAACATTATTATACAAAATTGGATTAGGAAAAAAGAACAAAGCTTATGTTAATCCGTCTCCACATGATATTTACATGTAAATACAAAAGTAGTGTTATCTTAAATAAGATAAAAAAGAACTACTTAATAAGGTGATAACAATATACATTTTACGAAAAATAATGGGTGCTGGGAGAAAGTAATAAAAATAGCAAAATACAGTATATACAGAAGACTATAATATAAATTTGAAAAGTGGGGAGGGGAAATTTGTTATTATAAATGATATGAAAAAGCAAGGGATTTGATCACCGTCATGTGTACAAGGTCGTCAACCTGGCAAACCACAGTCAGCCCGGCCGAATAGTGAAGGATGTTATCACAGGTCACACCATGTAAGCACTGGATGTTAAGCATAGTATCATTACACTGAGAGCTTTTTCGGGAAGTATTTGACCAAGTGATTATAAAATATAGTTAAGAATGATTATAATAGAATACAGATAGTATCAACAGAACATGTGAGAACAGGAAGAAGACCATAATATCAGCAGACAAACTGGGTATAGAATGTAGATCATAGTATCAACAGGACATGTGAGAACAGGAAGAAGACCATAGTATCAACAGACAAACTGGGTATAGAATGTAGATCATAGTATCAACAGAACAATTGAGTATAGAATGTAGATTATAGTATCAGCAGACAAACTGGGTATAGAATGCAGATCATAGTATCAACAGAACATGTGAGAACAGGAAGGAGACCATAGTATCAGCAGTCCAATTGAGTATAGAATGTAGATTATAGTATCAGCAGACAAACTGGGTATAGAATGTAAATCATAGTATCAACAGAACATGTGAGAACAGGAAGAAGACCATAGGCCAAAAATATAACGCGTTTTCAAGAACAAGGGCAATAATTCATAGTAAATATTTTTCAATTTTGCTGATTTTCAATAGGGTTCATCCTTGAGTGGTAATAAACATTATCAGTAAGTTTCGTCAAAATCTGTTACGAATTGTGACATGTTTACGAGCCAAAAATCGAACGCATTTTCAAGAGCAAGGACAATAATTCATAGTAAATATTTTTTGATTTTTCTGATTTTCTATAGAGTTCGTCCCTGGGGGGAAGTGAACATTATCAGCAAGTTTCATCAAAATCCGTCAAGAATTGTGACCTGTCGGGTGTTTACAAGCCAAAAATCGAACGCGTTTTTAAGAACAAGGGCAATAATTCATAGTTAATATTTTCTGATTTTGCTGATTTTCAAAAGGGTTCATCCTTGGGCGGTAATAAACACTACCATTAAGTTTTGTCAAGAATTGTGACCTATAGAGTGTTTACGATCCAAAAATCATACGCGTTTTTAAGAACAAGGGCAATAATTCATAGTAAATATTTTCCGATTTTGCTGATTTTCAATAGGGTTCATCCTTGGGCGGTAATAAACATTACCATTAAGTTTCATCAAAATTCCAGCTTAACAGTTTGTAATAACATGGCTTTATGTATATTAAGACATATCAAGTCGGTACCTACGAAAATTAAATCCAAGATGGTGGTCATTTTTCAAGATGTCTACCACATGAGCTGCCTGAAGATTATATCTTGCTGAAATGTATTTGTAGTTACCTGATTTGAATGGTCAATTGTCAGGAGACGACCTCTTCATCCTTAAGACAGATAATAACAATTCATGCAAGTGTTATTATTTGTCTAGCTTAAGGATTAGAACAATTGGAATGTATTTATAGCAGGTAGAAGCATTTAACCATACAGCTTGCCAGGCATGGTAACATACGCACATGCTAGCAATCAAAAAATGATATTGTCTTTCTAATCAACACATTCATGAGAAATATAAGCCAAATTTGTCAAGTCAAAGGCAATAACTCAAAAAAGTTAATCCGATTAATGCTAAATTCCTACTAGACTTAGATCTCATAAATATATCGGGTGTCCCAAAAAAAACGTCCCCAACTTTGACGAAAAGTATCGCAGCTGCTGATGAGCCGATCTATTTCAAAATTCTTACAAATGTACTTCAACATGTCCTTTCTAAACCCTCAAAATATGAAAGTCATCGAACAAAAATTGTACGAGTACTGCCTCGAACAAAATAGCATGTCAGAGCAAATAACATATTTGAATTTGTGTCCATTTTGCCTTCACCACAACCACCAATATCCAACATTTTACATCCTGATAAACTTTCACGGATCTCATCTAAAGGTACCACTCGAGAAGCGACCATCCTGCATTTCAGTTCATGTTTAATCAGTGTGTCCCTCTAACGAAGTGCAGTACACATGTTTCTTAAGAGAATTCCATACTGCCCGGAGTCATTACCATCACCAGTGGAACAAACTGGATGAACAGTAACTGAAAGGCAGGACGGTTGCTTTATGGGACAAAATATCTTAAGATGAGATCGGTGAGAGCATTTCAGGATGGAAAATGAATGATAACGTTGGTCGATGTGGTGATAGCACAATAGACACAGGTTGAAATGTGTAGTTTGCTCTGATATTGAATTTTTTGACATGCTATTTTGTTCGAGGCAGTACTCGTACAATTTTTATTCGATGACTTTCATTTTTCAGGGTCTGACACAGACATGTTGAAGTAAATCTGTGAGAATTTTGAAAGAGATCGATTCACCAACAGCTGAGATACTTACCGTCAAACTTGGGGACGTTTTTATTGGGACACCCGATATACATGCATACCAAGTTGCACTCCTTACTATTTGGCAGAAAAAATGGCAGCGATCTTAAATCTTGTTCGTGGCTACCCCCTCGATATGATCAATACACTTAAAGTCATGTTTTTACAAAGTTTCATGTTTGTATCAATATTTGCACGATTGCCATGATCTCCCGACTATATCAGCGAATAACGAATAACGACAAAATTGTGAAGTTTGTTCGAATAACGAATAACGACAAAATTGTGAAATTTTGTTCGTTATTCGTTATTCGTTATTGGTTTTTCACCTTTTTCATATTAGGTTGTTTTTCTACTGTGATTTTGGTTAAATGCTCCTTCTTGCTTGATATTAACATTCCAATTGTCAGGTTAAGCTAGACAAATAATAACAGTTTGTATGACCATGCCACTCTGGTAACTACAAATACATTTAAGCAAGATGTGATCTGCGGGCAGCTCACATGGTAGACATCTTGAAAAATGACCGCCATCTTGGATTATTTTCTTGGCTACCCTCTTTATATGATAAATACACATACACTCATGTTCTTACAAATTTCATGCTTGTATGATTATTTGCATGATTGTTGTGGTACGTTACCCTACTATTTGGCTGACATCTTGAAAAATGACCGCCATCTTGGATTATTTTTTTAGCTACCCTCTTGATATGATAAATACACATAAAATCATGTTCTTACAAATTTCATGCTTGTATCATTATTTGCATGATTGTTGTGTTAATCCGCCCCACTATATCAGCGAATAACGAATAACGACAAAATTGTGAAGTTTGTTCTATATTCGTTATTCGCGAATAACGAATAACGACAAAATTGTGAAGTTTGTTGGTTATTCGTTATTGGATTTTCACCTTTTTCATATTAGGTTGTTTTTCTACTGTGATTTTGGTTAAATGCTCCTTCTTGCTTGATATTAACATTCCAATTGTCAGGTTAAGCTAGACAAATAATAACAGTTTGTATGACCATGCCACTCTGGTAACTACAAATACATTTAAGCAAGATGTGATCTGCGGGCAGCTCACATGGTAGACATCTTGAAAAATGACCGCCATCTTGGATTATTTTCTTGGCTACCCTCTTTATATGATAAATACACATACACTCATGTTCTTACAAATTTCATGCTTGTATGATTATTTGCATGATTGTTGTGGTACGTTACCCTACTATTTGGCTGACATCTTGAAAAATGACCGCCATCTTGGATTATTTTTTTAGCTACCCTCTTGATATGATAAATACACATAAAATCATGTTCTTACAAATTTCATGCTTGTATCATTATTTGCATGATTGTTGTGTTAATCCGCCCCACTATATCAGCGAATAACGAATAACGACAAAATTGTGAAGTTTGTTCTATATTCGTTATTCGCGAATAACGAATAACGACAAAATTGTGAAGTTTGTTGGTTATTCGTTATTGGATTTTCACCTTTTTCATATTAGGTTGTTTTTCTACTGTGATTTTGGCTAAATGTTCCTTCTTGCTTGATATTAACATTCCAATTGTCAGGTTAAGCTAGACAAACGATAACAATTGTATGACCATGCCACTCTGGTAACTACAAATACATTTAAGCAAGATGTGATCTGCGGGCAGCTCACGTGGTAGACATCTTGAAAATGACCGCCATCTTGGATTATTTTCTTGGCTACCCTCTTTATATGATAAATACACATACACTCATGTTCTTACAAATTTCATGCTTGTATGATTATTTGCATGATTGTTGTGGTACGTTACCCTACTATTTGGCTGACATCTTGAAAAACGGCCACCATCTTGGACTATTTTCTTGGCTACCCTCTTTATATGATAAATACACATAAAATCATGTTCTTACAAATGTCATGTTTGTGCCATTATTTGCATGATTGTTGTGCTAATCCGCCCCACTATATCAGCGAATAACGAATAACGACAAAATTGTTAAGTTTGTTTGCTAGTGTTTGTTATTAGTTATTCGCGAATAACGAATAACGACAAAATTGTGAAGTTTGTTCGTTATTCGTTATTCGCGAATAACCAATAACCAATAACGAACTAACTTCACTCAGCTCATTTTAGCACATTTTCACATCCTGAAAGTCCCACTCTGTGCCACATGTGGCTCTAGTTTTATTTTATGTCGTAGTTCTCCTATTTGTTGTAATTATTTCAACTCGTTTGATATTTTCACTACATCGCTTATATTCACTCATGCTTTTGCAACAGATCCAAGAGCTTGGACTCCTGAGGAAATGAGGGAAATACTGTTTGAAACAAAGCTGACTAATTTTGGGTTGAAAGATGATAGTGTCGAGAAGATACCATCACCTTCGACTTTGTGTCGTTTGAGATTTAGAATGAAACTCATTCTGTTTTTAATGAGTTAGTTTAATGGTAAAATGTAGGGTATATAGGTGTTTGAAATTTGGATTAGTTTCTATGATGGCTAAGCATCAAAATTGGGCACTTGACATTTACTTTATTCCGAGCATTTACTAATTATGATGGGTGTCTTCGATAGGCCACCGTAAAAAAAAAGTTAGCGAGGTGGCACTCCGATTTTTTCGAATTTCCAATGAGGGGTAGTGTGAGATAATATGATTGAAATTGGAAAACGTTCCTGTGATGGCCAAGGTTTGAAATAAGATGTGAAACTGTTAGTGCTACAATATGCAAATAAAATGTTGTATGTCTTTAATGAAGAGTAATCGAGATAGGGTTAAAGTAGTATTTTATTTGTAAAGTAAACTAGTGTGTATATATATTTAAAAAAAAATTCTTAAACATTTAAGGCATTAAAAACGGTATTTTACATTGACACTTCAAATCGTCCATATTTCTTATTGTTTGCTTGCTAAGTGTATGCTATCTTCAGCCCGGTCTTATTTGAGCCGAAAGCTGTTCAATATTGGATTAGGCCTAGACCAGTTTATTTTGAGATTGAGCAAGCTGTTATTTTTGATTATTTGAGTGTTGATCATGGCGATCAAATTCCTGCCCAAGCCAAGATGTCTTTGAAGGCTGAAATGATAGAACATTTTTAAACATTCAAATCACAATGGGAATGTTATCTATTGGTTATTGACTTAGATAAAAAGATGCTGAATGAGAATGAAGATGGGACTGCAAACATTAAACAATGCAAGTAAAACGCAGGTAGCTGCTACACTTTGTTCAGTAATAGGCCGAAAAATTAAACAGCATTGCTGGTGTCACAGATGCAGATAAAAGAGATCCATAAATTATCTTACATAAATTGGAATCACATTTAATTCCTTAGAGACATGTTTTGTTTGAGAGAGACATGTTTTGTTTGAAAGATTCAAATTCTTCAGTGCTGTGCAAGCCGAAAATGAGACAATACATAATAGGTGTAAGATTAAGACAACTTTCAGAAAGTTGTGAATTTGACATTTTAAGAGATTCTTTAATCCGAGATCGTTTTGTTATGGGTACTATAGACATTACAACCATAGATAGTTTGTTACGACAGAAACATGCTCTAAAATCTAAACAGATGTCTTTAAGTTCTAAGGGCTAGTGAATTGTCTAAAACACATAAAGAACAAATGCGTTCAACACTAGCACATGCTAATCATGAGGTCCATGGTACACAAAGCATACAGAAACCTAAGAACAATTTCAAACAGAAGAAGTTTACAGAGAATAAGTCAACTTTTTCTCCTCGCGAGACTTATAATGGGCCTACTTATTTGAAGAAATGTAGATTTTGTGGATTACTTCACAAGAGAAGTAAAACGTGTTTGAAATATTGAGATTATAACCACTTGCTGTTATATTAAAGAGGCAAAAGGCAAGAAAGTACATCACGTATCACAAGGCTACACAGATGAAAGTTCCAACTCTGATAAAGATATTATATTTGCTTTTGATACGGCGTTGGTTAGAAAGCATCCTTTATGATTCCTATGAAGTTTCATAACCAATATTCACCAATAGTAGATGTTCAGCTAGATACTGGTGGTCCATGCTCTGCTATGTCTATAGATCAGCTAAGATACATATGGCAGACTGGTAATGTTCAACTTCAACTAACTGTAGGAAAAATTAAACTCTATGATGGTACTATTATAAGCCCATTGGGTTCATAAACATTCAGAGTAAAGCCTATAGACATAAAGTTTGACATTTTGGAAAATGTTGCTTGTCAATTAATCTCAATTGTGTCAGTTAAAGGTTATTTTTTGTGTGTTCCAAAATATGGATTTGTCTCCCTTTTAATTTGTTTGTAGTAATCTAAAAAGGTGTTTTGCAGTAAGTCTAGTTTAATTGAATTATCTCCCCTGCAGGAGATATAAGTGTCACATTTTCTGTTCCAAGATAAGTTTGCTTATATGAAGAATATAAGGCCAAAACGTGTCTTTAAGCATAATTTAGTAAGTTTTTCAATATGTGAAATATATTTAATGTATTATTGTGTATGCTTCCAAAGCGTCAGTCATAAGTTATTGATATAAGTTGATATTTAAGAACTCTGGTCAAATGTAATTCTGAGCGCGGATCAATGGATGATGTAATCAGTAGTAAGCCCTCGTGGAGATTTTAATGCCTTAAATTTACTTAGATTTTAGATTTATTTAACAAGCTTACATTGTGCTAAGATAACTTATTTGTGTATTTCAGAAATCACTGTAGGAGTAGTAACACTGTTAATCATTGTTACTAGAGGAGAATTTGATGTCCAAAATTAGTTTTGTTACTTATTAATAAATCTCTCCACTCACTCAAATAATTCATAGAAATCTCACTCATCACTTGTCATAATCGTACCTAAACTACCAAGATTAAATAGTTTTCATCTTCATATGAAGTTGGTATTGTTTGATGAGCCAAAAGAACACGGATTCTAAATTAATCTCATTTTTGTAAACTTAAAGTTATTTTTTTGGGTTCCAAAATATGGATTTGTCTCAGTTTAATTACTTTGTTGTAATCTAAAAATGTGTTGTGCAGTAAGTCTATGTAATTTTCTGAGAATTATTTCCCCTGCAGGACGTTTAATCGTCACATTTTCTGTTCAAGATAAGTTTGTTTATGTAGTGGTGTAATAATTATTGTGTAGATTGTCTGTATATATATTATTGTTGCTGAGTTGGTATATGTCCTGTTGGCTGTTTGGTTTTATTTCTTAATCAGTTTTCACTCATCATGAGTAATCTTTAGTAATCTTGAGTAGTTTTTCTTAATATAGGTGGCATTTGTTGTTTCCTAGTTACTTTTCATTTAAACATAAATTTTTATTTATACACAGATAAATGATGTGATAATTGAGTAATGATATTGTTTATTGTTTATCTGTGTAGTTGAGGTCCCTACGTATGGCGGAGTTTTGGTCACAGTTACAAAATAGTTAAAATACACAAATGATGTAGGTCGAGGCACAACTTGAGACCTACACCACATAATATTTTTAAATAGACCTAACCGGTTAATCGGATTAGGATCTTCTTTTATGTTAAATTTTAACCATTTAACTAAAACAATGATTGAATAGTGCGCTGGATCGCCACATGACCTTGATAGAGAATCTATCCAGGTCACCGCCAATAAGAAGTAGCGCACAACTGAGAACCAAAACCTGCCAATGAATTAATTAATAAATTGCAATAATAATACAATAGCCTCATCTCACTAGGCTATCTGAATATCCTTTGGATTTAAATGTTTAAACATGATGGCTATTTCAATCAATAATAATAGCTCTATCTTTTGCTATTTCAATCAATAAATTCAATAATAATAGCTGTATCTTTTGCTATTTCAATCAATGATAATAGCTGTATCTTTTGCTATTTCAATCAATAAATTCAATAATAATAGCTGTATCTTTTGCTATTTCAATCAATAATAATAGCTGTATTTTTTGCTATTTCAATCAATAATAATAGCTCTATCTTTTGCTATTTCAATCAATAATAATAGCTCTATCTTTTGCTATTTCACTTATATTTCAATTAATAAATTTCAATGGCGCCATCTGTTTTCATTTTTAACAATTTGAATCATTTTCAATACTGAAGTTTCTGTCACTATCTTCTAAGTCGATAGTTATCTTATATATCAAAACAGTGAACATACAGAATAGTTGTTTACTTTACACTGTGATTGGTAGAGTTGGGTAGCTTATTGCAGCAGGATTATTAGAGAAGTGATCCATAGCCCCATGAATAGTATTAATAAATATTCCATTCCCAACGGCAGATAAATGCACCCCATCATTATCAAATAATTCTGTACAATCAGCAACTATCAGGGTAACGAATGTATTTACGGCCATTGGAAATAGAGAACTTTGCAGCATAACTGTTAATCCTTTTTTCCTGCCTTATCCATTGCCTTAAGAGAATTAGAATAACGCCATGATACACGTGGAAGAATCTCAGACCAGATTATGATGGAATTGTGGAATTTACTAAATAGTTTAGATAAACAATCACATATTAAATGACGTAAAGAAAGTAAAGGAGTTACACCAATGTTATTGCCACCACAATGTATAATGATATATTTTGGATGGCACTGAATATAATCAAGTTTATCATTCAGTGATTCTAGTCGGAGACCAGTAAATCCCAACCAACTGACTTGTAAGTTCAATGCATTTAAACAAATGTCCGTTCCACCTGGGGAAGACTTGGCATGCTGAAATGCTCTTTTTACCAGGGATGACCCCACAATGTAAATAGCACCTGAAAGAATACATGGAATAGTGACAAACAAATTAATGCGTGTTTGGCATGCGAATGTAAGGCTTAATTGATGCGTTTTTGGCATGCGAATGTAAGACTAAATTAATGCGTTTTTAGCATGCGAATGCAAGACTGATAGCTTGATGATTTCCATCTCCCGAACATCCTGATGCTACAAGAGCTGAAGCTCCCCCAATGCGGAAAGAATGTGACTTATAATTTACGCCATCAGCAAGTTCAAGAAATGTCAAAGCCTTTTTCAGAATAGACACAAATTGGTATCTTGTTAATACAGATTGATCATAATGACAAAATAGAGGTCCTTGCACAGAAGGGCGTACCTTAAAATAGTTTAGCATTCTATACACAGGGCAGATTTTATGATCCGGTATTCCATCTATTCTAATGTTGGTACCTAAATCTAACTGGTCAGTTTTAGAAAACCGAAGGTGCACTGACATGTCCGATGCATTCTTACCAAAAGAAATATCATGATATGCAAGAATCCTACTGACAGATATTCCCTTAGACCATACTAATTCACCAGTTCGAAAAAGGCCAAAGAAGGCTAGGGTATAAGCATGTTCCTTCAGCAACGTTAGACATTGGCATTATCTACCGTTGCTGGATTGACTGAGTTTTCTCGTCATTAACAACTAATAACCTCGTTTTAAAAACACTACGTCACATTCAATTTATGACCGTCGAGACTCGAAATCACAAGGTAAATTTGATGTCTGGTCATTCGAAAGTTTTCCCGCAATAATTTGTTACAAGGA
Source organism: Lottia scabra (assembly GCA_029955415.1). NCBI lineage: Eukaryota > Metazoa > Mollusca > Gastropoda > Lottiidae > Lottia > Lottia scabra. The sequence goes on along the minus strand of JARJEI010000002.1, from coordinate 6,047,846 downwards.
ATATATGACTGGTCGAACAATAATCGTTCGACCAATCAAAATTTATGACGAGAATATCTTATCATGATAGCAACGGATTAATGTAACGAAATGAAATGATAGCCGTTGCTAAAGGAACATGGGGTATAAGCAGCTGTAAACAATTGCCTTTCATATTCATTTTTACAAATATACGGTGAACAAGTCAATAATCTTTGCAATATGTCAACTGTAATGGGAAGTCTGGAATCAACTGTTTTGCCACTACGCCTGAAACCTTCCAAAACCTTACGTACCAAAAAATGTTGTGTTACTACTTCAACGCTGAATGCTTTGCACTGGAAACCCACTGAGGAAATATAGACTTCACTGTATTGTAAGCTAAACCTTTCAATGATAAAAAGGCCACAAACTGAAGTACTGCAGGTACTTTTGGAGGACAAATAATGTTTAATCCCTTATGACGACAAAAAGACAGGAAAGCATTTACTCCTATGCTGTATGTTAAATGCGTATTGTGAGCAATGGATGTGCTCAAAAGTCTGTTCACTTCGTTCTGCAAATCTTTTCCGCTAAATCCTTGGGTATGGGTAGAGGCTCTATATCGGCTGCTGGTGCTAATGTTCGAAACCTTTCCCACTGTTTACGAGAAATAGAATCTGTTATTCCATTATCACAACTGCTAATATGAGATCCTCGAAAAATAATGTTATTTTGTAATAAATATAACAAAAGAGGTCGAATCATTGACATGACACGTTTTGAATGTGATGTGCAACTATTCAAAAAGCGAACTAAAGCTAAATTATCAATGTGCATAATCAATGTCTTATTTCTAAACTGAGAACCCCAAATACCTAAAGCAATGACAACTGGTACTAACTCCAAAAATGTTATATCGGATAATATCGACATTCCCTGCCAATGAGACGGCCAACCAAAATATGACCATTGTCCTGCAAAATAGGCTGCACACCCCAAGTCACTAGAGCCAGCACTATCAAGCCAATCGGAATCAGGAAAGAAAACCTCACCATTAAAATGCAACAGAAAATAACGCCATGTACCGAAATCCTCCTTTAACTCCCCTGTCACGGAGATTGATTGATGCTTTTCCAACAAACCAGACATTGCATCATAAATCCTCCTAATAAAGGCCCTTCCTGGCCTAACCGCTCTGCAAAAAAAATGCAGTGAGCCAGCCAAACTTTGCAAATCTTTGAGTGTGACCTTTCTTCTGTTCAAAAAATCATTCAACAAATCTAACAGCTTTTCCCTTTCATCCAAAGGAATACAAATCTTAAACTGGTCTGTATCTATTTCAAGTCCTAGGAACACTATAATTTTGGAAGGACCCCACAGTCTTATCAGAGGCAATCGGAACACCAATTTCTTCACACACTTCCAGGAAAGTTGACATAAGGTTGTTACAAACATTAGAATTTCCAGCACCAATAAAAATAAAATCGTCTAAGTAGTGCTCTTATGAATCGTATCCTGACTTACACTCAACAATCCAATGAACAAAAGTAGAAAACTTTTCGAATACACTACAGGAAATTGAACATCCCATTGGCAAACACTTGTCAATGTAAAAGTGATTATTGAAAAAATAACCTAACAAGTCAAAATCATTTGGATTAATTAAAATAAGGCGAAATGCAGATTTGACATCCATTTTAGCCAACTGCCTGCCAAAATAATCTTATCTACAACTTTATCGATGGATGAATAATACAGTACAAAGATCAGGATCAATGAAAAAATTAATACTTTTTCCTTTCGGATAGGATAAATGCGTAATAAGCCGCCAAGATCCGTCCCATTTTGGAATAACTCCGATAGGAGAAATGTGTAGATTTGAAATAGGCCTGCGCACAAATGGACCAGCAATGCGACCCAAATCAATTTCCTTTTGTAATTTCTCAGCGAGTGCTTCAGGATGCTCTGATGCGGATTTCAAATTTGTACTCCAGGCAAACTCTCTGGGACCAGTGTAATGCAATCGAAATCCTTTTTCCAAACCAAACAACAATTCCTTGTCGCAAAGGGTAAAGGTCTAAATATGGTTTTATTGATTGGAACTTTAACGGGGATGACCCCAATGACCAAATATTAATATTGTCCGTTTTGTGTTCCTTATTCACTAGTCAATTTTTGTTTTGCATTTTGGACTTATTCTGGAAGCTGTCATACGACTTCTGGTTATTAGAATTATTCCAATGATTCCAGTTGCCTTGAAAACGAGCTGCACCAAAGTTGCCTTGAAAACGAGAGGCACCAAAGCCTCTGGGCTATTAAACCTGTTTTGAGGGGTATACCCACGATTGGCCTGATAATTTTTTCTGAGCATCATTTGACTGCGGTCCTGACTTCGACATGTTAAAAAGCCACAACTCGTAATCAACATTGGCCCAAGAACTGGATGGGTCATGGCTTCTGCGGAGCCTAAATTGCTCATCATATGACAACCAATCGCCACCCCGAGAAGCTGCCATCCGAACTGAGTGCATATACTTAATCAATTCTAACGACTTGTAAGGGTGTGCCTGAATGAAGACACTGGCATAAACTAAAAAAGCGTCGGTCCAAGACTCGATAGTTTTAATAGTTTTAGCAGCCTTATCTTGAGCAACTATTTCACCATCCTTGCTTAAATATAGAGTTTTCTTTTCTTTTTCCTTCTTTGAGGTACTTAATAAATGACCCATTTCCACAAATTCTCCCTTTATAATTTTGGAATGTAAAGAAGCAGTGATTTTTGTACCCAACGTATCATGAACACTCAAAATTTCCTGAGGTTCATAATTTTCTGTGGGAATACCTTTCGGTTCAGAAAAATGTGGCTCGTGGCTTAATTGCTCAAAATAAGGCCTGTTATAAAAGGAAGTGGTACTTGTACCTTGTTCATGACTAGAAAAAGACTCATTTGAACTGGAGGACTCAGGGTCACACCTTCTTCTCTTATGAGAACTCTGTTTCTGCTTCCGTGAACGTATCTTGGTCTTTTGTACAGATCCTTTGAGTCTTTGTCCAGTAATAGTAGGAGCCGAAGAATCTCTGTTTGATTTAATCGGAACTGGTATTTTAGATGTCTTCTTCATACTAGTGATGATGATGTTAACCCAGCATCCTCACTGTCACTGGAGGAAGGGTAAATCATCTTTGGATGCTGAATTTTGAGGCCTACTCGAACTCATCTTGCTCAAGGAAAGTGGTGATCATGAAATATATACAAATAATACTAAAAATTAAAAGAAATTATTGCGTGCCAATCCTAACTATAGAATGTTCTACAACAAGAGGTGAAACGACAACTTGACCTACTTGTGAAAACAATGGCAATGCCTTCACAACAGAAGAAGCGAGGAGAAAATAGTTCTGAGTACAAGATAAAACAGTAATAGCTTTTTATAATTGATGAGAAAACCAAGAAAATTGTATATCAAATTAATCAGACAAACCTAAACAACAAAACAGTAATAAAAATAAAAATTTCGACAAAATAAAATGACAAATGTGCTAAACAGATTGTTTTATGCACACAAATATTCTGATCCGTTACCTTCACATGAAATTTTTTTACAGAGGAAGAAACCTTTTAAGCTCCACCCACTTTAAAAGAAAGGGGGTTAACTCTTCCTTTACAATAATCTATTTTATCACACAAAGTATATGCGATAAAATTTGTTATTGTGAATTTGGATATAGAAGTGTTATTTGTTTGTAAAACTAGGAATTAGGGTAAGATTTGTTAAATTGTAAATAGTAAATCTTAAAAGCCGAAGTGTATTCATTTAATTTATACATCATTTCAATACCTAATAATTACCTCATTTATTCTTTTCAGAGTTTTTATATAATATTATTTATATATTTCAACTGATCAACTGTAAGCAACTGGAATGTTCTTACTGATTTGCTTGTAAATAAACTGTTTATATCTGCTTACCGTCCTTTGGTTTAACCCCCGCTACATAATTGGCGCCCAACGTGAATTCGAATTGGATAATTACTGTATTGATTTTGGAGATTTGGTTTTGTGTCATCTTGTGTGTAATTGTTCGTGTTTATACGTGCTGAGGTATACCTTTTTCATCCGTCCGTGTGTAGGCCTTTAACTTTACTTTCTGACTCTTATTTTGTGTTTCATTTCTGTTAAGTATTTGTCTTTGATGTGTGAATGTGTATGAATACCTGGGGACGCCTAGGTTGTCTTTGTATTGTATTGTATTTATATTATCTTTGATTTGTATTGTCTTGTACGTTTATAAGTTTAGGGTATTCCATCTATTCTTTATACATATTTTATGTATATCGTTGTTTGGTGTATCGCATTTAAAATTTATAATGGCCCGTATGCACCAAATAACATTAGGCCTAATTTAATTCTATTCTGCCCGAATAATATTAACTTTTAATCTAATTCTATATTTTGTATGCACCACATAAAATTATCTTAAATGTATTTAAAAATTGGCTAATTTAATGCCAAACTTAAAATTGGTCGAGACCAGTTTTAACTTTTAATTCTATTTCTAAGTCAGTAAAAATGCCTTTTGTGGCTCTTGGATGTTTCAAATTTAACGATTATTTACGATTTAATTTAACTTGGTGAAAATAACTGTGTAATTCCTATAAATACAATTGTCAGGAATCGCCTGAACCCCTTTTACTTGGTTTTCAGATGAGTAGTTTAGATAGAACAAACAATCGTTGTTGAATCACCAATTGTGACAAATTCCACAAAATTTTGCAAAAATGAAACATGACATGGATTCCATTATAAATTTAGTCTGACGTTCATTTGCTCCTGTGGAGAATAGAAAGAATCGAATAGATTGTCCATCTTATATTTGGTGAAAACTGCCACAAAAAAACAGATGAGAGTCAATAGAGTTTCAGACTACAAAAACACAACATAGAGTGTTTAAAATGTTAGAAAAGAAAAATGTCTTAGTGACCAACCTTTAGACTCTTTTGTCATATATAGATTTTGTATAGTGTGTGGTTCGAATGGAAAACTGAATTTCAATTACGGTAGAGATAAAGATATTTAGTTAATTGTCAGTTGGTGCATACAAAATGTAGAATTATCTTTAATTACAATTAACTAAATCTATTTAAGGTTTAAAATAATCCTATTCTTCTTAATTTGATATTATTTGGTGCATACGGGCCATTATATATCATTAAATAATATTTTCAATATTTAAAGGTACTGGTACTAACGATATTAATGATATTACTATTAAAAGTCAGATATAGGCCCGTATGCACCAAACAAAATTAGGCCAAACAAAATTAGGCCTAATTTAATTCTATTCTGCCCGAATAACATTAACTTTTAATTTAATTCTATATTTTGTATGCACCACATAGAATTATCTTAAATGTATTTAAAAATTGGCTAATTTAATGCCAAACTTAAAATTGGTCGAGACCAGTTTTAACTTTCAATTCTATTTGTAAATCAGTTAAAATGCCTTTTGTGGCTCTTGGATGTTTCAAATTTAACGATTATTTAGACAATTTTATAGAACTTGGTGAAAATGACTGTGTAATTCCTATAAATACAAATGTCAGGGATCGCCTGAATCCCTTTTACTTGGTTTTCAGATGAGTATATAGTTAAGATAGAAAAAAAAAATGGTTGTTGAATCACCAATTGTGACAAATTCCACTGTCACATATATTTTGCAAAAATGAAACATGACATGGATTCCATTATAAATTTAGTCTGACGTTCATTTGCACCTGCGGAGAATAAAAAGAATCAAATAGATTGTTCATCTTATATTTCCTGAAAACTGCCACAAAAACAGATGAGAGTCAATAGAGTTTCAGACTACAAAACACTACATAGAGTGATCAAAATGTTAAAAAAGAATATGTCTTAGTGACCAACCTTTAGACTCTTTTGTCATATATAGATTTTGTATAGTGTGTGGTTCGAATGGAAAATTGAATTTCAATTACGATAGAGATAAATATATTTAGTTAATTGTCAGTTGGTGCATACAAAATGTAGAATTATCTTTAATTACATTTAACTAAATCTATTTAAGGTTTAAAATAATTCTATTCTTCTTAATTTGATATTATTTGGTGCATACGGGCCATAGTGTTTAGGTATTACAGGAGGTAACTAGGTGTTATTTGTCACATTTTGATTGCAAAAATATTGTTATTAATGTTAGTTTGTAGTTATACATTTCTAATTGTGAACTTTTTATTTTGCAGTTGGTTTGTATTGTTTAGAATGGCAGAGGGTGGTGATATATCTATTGATGAATTGATTGGTCAGTTTCAGACTATGTTATCTGGCTTGAGTCCTGCAAGAAGGGAACGTGTTATTTTGTCTTTAGTTTCCTCTGAGTCAGAGGTTAAGTTTCAATCTTCTGTTCCAGCATTTTGTCCGAAGCCGAATGCTAATGAAAACACTCCAGGCGACTCTAGTAATGTTTCAGTTTCTGTGTCACAACTCCCATCTGGTCCTAATACTTAAAACATATCGCCATTGCCTTTAAATTATTCCACTCCTTCAGATAATAAGACCAACACAGTTTCATTTAGTCTTCCTCCACAACCCTCTCCTCCACCACAACCACATCCATACTTTAGTAAGTCCACAGTCTCAAATCAAACTTACTTTCCCTCCTTTCAAAATAAAACACATATGCCGTCCACACTACCAAGACTTTCAGTTTTTTCAGGTGACACAACAAAGGATGTGACATTTGAACAATGGAAACTTGAGATTTTAGGGTTACAAGCCGAAGATATTTATACGGAAGTTTCCATTTTAAATGCTGCCAGACGTGCAGCAAGAGGTACTGCTGCTGAATTATTGGTAAGTTTAAATCCCAAGTCAATAAATGAACTTATATCTAGTTTAGATCCACTATTTGGGGAGATTTTATCTGCTGAGGCATTAATGACTAAATTGTATTCAGCTGCACAGAACGAAACAGAATCTACGTCAACATGGGCTGTTCGGTTACAGCATATTATTTTTAAGTTAAAATCTGGTAATATTTTATCAGAGCCAGCAGCTTCGCACATTCTGAAGCATCGGTTTTGGACAGGTATGTCTAATGGCAATGTAAGAGCTTGCACTCGCCATTTATTAGACATGAACATGTCGTTTGAATCACTCTTGCAGTGCGACAAACCGAACTGGAACAGAACATAACACGAGTGACATCGTCAGTTCCTGTCTCTGGTGTTTCTGCTATAACCTTGGCAACTGGGTTAGGACAATTAGAATCTCTAAAGACAGATATAAAGGACATGTCAAACAAGATTAATTCAATTGAAACTTCTTTTTCCAGGCCTAGATATCAGAACCAGCAACGGTATAGGCCCCAGTCCCAAAGGTCGTCAACTTGGGTTGGTCCACCTACTTGGTTACCCCCTCCAACTTCGGCGTTGACATTAACTGCAATTCTTATGTCTGCACCAGTGATGTCTTCCTCCAGTAACAATCAATTTACACCTAGTTCAGTGTTCACTTGTTGGCAGTGTCAGCAACCAGGACACAAACGTTATAACTGTCCTTTAAACCATCAAGGGCCTGCCACAAGGGGCAGTCAGTAGGTCCTAATGTTACTGGATGGAATCCCAAATTAAAGGTAAATGATTTAGTAGGACAGGCGAACGTGGCAAACGTTGAAATAGCAAATAGACTATTGCCAGCTCTTTTGGACACCGGGTCAATGGTTTCAACTGTTGTTATAAACCTCTAGTGACGTCATCCCATTGTTCTAGCGGGATTTTAAATCCCATAAAATCCCTGAGCAGACTTTATACAGAATTTCCCCGGGATTTTATATAAAATCCCGGGGATATTCTGTATAAAATCGTGATATTATTTTACCAAAATATACCCCTATGGAGCTGGCTGGTTAAATCGCTCCGAAATTACAACAAAAACATATTAAGTGTATTTAATAAAAAACAAAAATTATATATCGTCGGTGAGCTATCAAAAATGCGTATAGGCTTAAAAATGCGTATATCACTTTTTCCAATCAGATTTTTCTTCGCGCCATTCTCCACATTTTCATCTGGTTCTCGTATCCCTAGCCCAATTAGAAATGATTAAATTTTCATATCTACGTATATCCATTGGTTCATATTTTTTTCGTGCAAAATCTTGTATATCACTCATGTTACGGTGACACCTCGTTAGAACCCACGTTAAGCCTAGGATTGATATTTAATTCTGTTTTAAGGTAAGAATCTATAATTTTTGTAACCTGAAATAAGTTAAAGTTACGGTATCATATCACAAAGGATACCATTTTAATAAACAATTGAATAGTCAGTACAATAATGTTAATTTGGTGACATTGCGATTTTAAGATTTGACATTTTGTTACAATAGCACTCAATGGCTCACATTGACCTATATTGTTTTAAAGTACTTAATGCCCTGTGCCATATAAACATAAACAACTATTCTTTTATGCTGTTATTCACGTTAATTCATGATATACGAACTTTTGTCTTGATACTATGTTTAGAAAAGGATTGCTACTCTAAATATACGCATTTTTGTTCTTGTTATTTATCCGTAAATATTTTGCCTTTCAGGAAAATGGCTGGATTTTCTCGGGGAAAATTATTGGTTCAGATGGCCTTGGATGTTCCTCGTCCTTCAATGTCACTTACCTCAACTAGGCCTGATACTCACCTGGATGTTCTTCGTCCTTCAACGTCACTTACCTCAACTAGACCTGATACTCACCTGGATGTTCCTCGTCCTTCAACGTCACTTACCTCAACTAGACCTGATACTCACCTGGATGTTCCTCGTCCTTCAAAGTCACTTACCTCAACTAGGCCTGATACTCACCTGGATGTTCCTCGTCCTTCAACGTCACTTACCTCAACTAGACCTGATACTCACCTGGATGTTACTCGTCCTTTAACGTCACTTACCTCAACTAGGCCTGATACTCACCTGGATGTTCCTCGTCCTTCAAAGTCACTTATCTCAACTAGACCTGATACTCACCTGGATGTTCCTCGTCCTTTAAAGTCACTTACCTCAACCAATACTATAGGCCTTTTATCGCCTGTAATAAGAAAGTCCGGATTGATTTGGCCCCGTAACTATAAAACTACCGTAGGATCTCAACCAAAAACGGCTTCACCTGTTACGCCTGTTAAAAGAAATGTTCCTCAAAATGAATCTGACGATAGTGACTTTGATGATGATGACCGTGATCCTAGCTGGAAACCTGTAAAGAAACGAAGATTGTTTTCAATTAGTTCTGATGGCAGCGTTGAATCACTTTCCTCGGATTCCTTTGAAATTAACGACGAAACTCTCTCTACTGAAACAACTAAATCACAAACCAAATGTACACGTTCCAAAAAGGGCAAAGCAAAACCAAATTCTTGGATGAGAAACATTAATAAATCCCTTAGAATGAATGGTAAATCTTACAAAGGGGTGAAATTGAATGAAAGTGGTAAATACGATTTCTCATCTGACAGGTCTGGTCGCAAATTACGTCAATGTTCTAAATTGTGTGATATTAACAAGAAATGTTCAACTTTTAGCGACGATGATCGTCATTCGATTCATGCCAAGTATTGGCAAAACATGTCATGGGATGAGAAGAGGGTTTTTGTTGGTAGTATGGTGGATAAGGTGGAAATGACAGATCAAAAGAAGAATTCTGAAGAGAGTCGAAAGAAGTTGTCATTCCGATATTTTCTAAAAAGAGGCGATGAAAGAGTTCCTGTGTGTAGAAATATGTTTTTAACTACATTGGATATAAAGGACACTACAATGTACAAATGGATAGGAAAACTTCAAGACGGTATGCCAACGGGACAGACTGTTCGTCAGAGAAAGCACTACCCCGCCCGTGAAGAGAAAGTTTTGCTAGCTAAACAGTTTTTAACTGACTTACCCAAGCTCCCATCCCATTATTGTCGTTCATCTTCCACGAAACTTTACTTGGAACCAATATTTACCAATTTTTCCGAACTATTAAAAGTGTATGTCGATAATTGTAGACAGAACGATAAAGAGCCTCTACGCAGAAAAGCCTTTCGAAGTGTTTTCGATGACATGAATTTAGCACTCCATCGCCCCAAAAAGGATAAATGCGATACCTGTTGTGCCTATGAAGTTGGGAACATTTCAGAAGATGAATATAACATTCATGTGGCTCGCAAAGTAGATGCTCGAAATGAGAAGGCCCAAGACAAACTAAGAGCTGAAAATGATTCGTCAGTGAAAGTAGTAACATTAGATCTCCAATCTCTCTTGTTAAGCCCTTTAGTTAATGCTAGCACAATGTATTACAAGACCAAACTAGGGTGTCATAATTACACGATTTTCGATTTGGCTAGTAAAAATGCAGTCAATTATTTCTGGCACGAGAGTATTGGAGACCTCAATGCTAATACATTTGCTTCCTGCCTTGCAGACTACATAGATGAACTGGATTTGGACACAAAAGAGCTGATTATATTCAGTGATGGATGTACCTATCAAAATAGGAATGTCGTACTTTCAAACATGCTTCTCAGAAAAGCCTCGGAAAAAAATATCATTATCTCACATAAATATTTAGAAAGGGGTCATACTCAAATGGAGTGCGATTCTGTGCACCATACAATAGAAATGAAATTGAAAGGAAAGCCAATATACATCCCGCAAAACTATGTGGATTTTATTCGATCTGCAAGATCAGTTAACCCATATCGTGTTAAATACCTTGAAACGAACTTTTTCAAAAAGTACAGTTTATTGGATTATTACATAACTATTCAACCCGGTGCACGTGTTGGCGATCCAGTAGTTACTGATATTCGTGTTTTGAAGTATGCTGATGGAAACATTCAATATAAACTTAAGTTTTCAGATGAATTTTCTGACTTTAACAGAAGAAACAAAAAATCCTCATCTTTGATTGAAAATCCTGTTGAAATTCCGCCATTATATAACTGTCCAGTCAAAATCAAATCCTCAAAATATGCCCATCTTCAGGAATTAAAAAAAGTAATACCCAAAGATTATCATTCGTTTTATGATAATATGGCCCATGAATAACATGCCCATGATAACTTGTTCGATACTGTAGTTCCACCGGTTACAGCCCCAGAGTTATTGACATGCCATTGAACTTTCAAAAATTCTATCAGAGGAGCCTTAAAGGCTTTCCATGATGTTTAATTATTATTGTTTTAAAGTTTGCATTTAGAAAATAATTAATTTGTTCCAATATGATTAATACTTTGATATTTTAATAAAGTTTTATCGGTATCAATATCTCGTATATCAATTTTTTTGAAAGTGGGCCTGCTAATATGTTATGCAAAATCTCGTATATGATAATTACTTGGCGAAGGTTGTACTGATCACAACACAACGTAAAATAGCGTAACCTGATCATATTATACTAAATAGTTTAAAGTTTCAGAGCTCTATTATTTATAGAAAAAAAGATAATCAGTTTTTTGTCTCTCCTGTAAAAAAACTGTAAGGCATAATTTACTGATATACGCATTTTTGATAGCTCATCGACGATATGACAGATTTTTTACACAAAACAGACACCAAGTGGTGCAGAAGTTATTGTCGTTTGCACAGGAACTACATGTTATCTTCTTCAGTGGTTACCGTGTTGATGGATGTTCGAGCAACTTTTGTTCAGTAAGAGCTGAGAAACCCTCTCCTTTTGACCGTTGGGAATGTCCTGTAAAATAAATATCGTAATAATTAAAAAACCTTGACATTTAAATTAAACAATGTTTAGCTGGATATTTAATTTAGTCTAATTATTGAAGTGCTTTTTTCAAACGCACTGTTTTCTTTTGCAAATGAATTGTCGTCCGACTTTTTCGCGTCTGTTTGGTCAAACGAGTCCTGGCAAAGTCATGCAGTGTGCAATGAGGGACATTTTTCAGGACAGTGGTATAGCCTATTTTTTTCGATTTCCAAGTGTCGAGGGCTCTTCAAAGGTGAATGTTCACCATTTTCGAGGATCGATTTGGACCTTGAATTTATGTAAATAGCCTTCAGATTTACTGTAACAGTCCCAAAATCACACAATCCCTTTAAATATACCCCAAACTATACATTTATCTTTCATTTTCTGTATATGTGTTTCTATATAATGCATAGTATTACTAAACGGCGAGTCGTATTTTTGACATTCAAACGATGATATTTATTGATACACGGGGATTTGAAGGCTTATATTGCGAGGGAAAGTTGTGAACATTATTATGGATTAAAATAGCTAAATAATTCCAGATTCTGAGACTAAAATTTTATTGGTCGTATAGTTAGTGAATATATCTCTTTAACGTGCGTGCACAGCCTGTAGCACACAAGGCCTCGTGACATACAGTGATATTTTGAGACGGCTAATCCAATTATTTACTTAATAATATAATCAAAACATTCATAAAACATTTTACTTATCTCAAACAATAATCTCTTCTCAATGTTTTCCCCACATAAGGTCTCTCCAACCCTGTATTGGAAAATTTCGTCTTCGCCACCCATGGCGTCCTTTCTGAGTTCAACTCACTGACAGACCACGTGATTAACTACACTCACATGCACGTGTGAGTTGTGTTCGCGCTATACTCGTTTTGCGACATGGCTTATTTACATTGTGGATTGAAAATTATTTTTTGGATAAAAATGAAATTAAGGTTCAAAATCGGTTTATAAGTCAGATAAAACACTGACTTTCCCTCGGTAAATCCCTCGGGGCAAGCCCCTCGGCCGTGTTTTATCCTTTACATAGTCAATATTATCATTCATTTCTGTCATCATTTCCTTTATACCCTTTGAATGACATATTAGATGTACGTTTAGCAGGTGGTCATCGGTTATGCTATACTGGTTACATTGAAGTCCCGTTTCATATTCCATTTTCTAATTTTAATATTTCAGCATTATTTCTTGTGAAAGGTACCTTTCGTTATTGGAACTAATATTATTGATAGAATTCCAGATGAAGACGTTATAGCTCTTCATTCATCAAAGAAAACCGCTGTTTCCGTTCTTGGTAAGCAGAAAGATTCTGTTGATAAAATGTACCCATTGAGTACTTTTAGGAGTGTAAAGGTAGCCCCGAGTTCTATAACTTGTATTTCATGTTCAGCAAATATTCCAAACCCCTTTCCGGGTGTTATGTATTTGGGGTAACTTTGATGTAAAATAGGAGAAGTTAATTATTAGGAAAACATTTTTAATGGAGATGAAAATTATTACAATATAAACCAATCAGAACATAGAAGTCGTTTCGTACATATGAGACGTTTCGTACATAATCATATTATACAGTTCCTAGGTCGTTTCGTAACACACATAATTGTAAAATATAACAACTCCTCGAGCCTTAAATTTCAATGTCACACTTTTTAAATTAAATTGTTTGAAAGCATAAAACAATAATGAACACATTGAAAAATAAATATTTGTAGGCCCTATTAACTATTGAGCATTAATTTTACAAAACATTGAAATATGAATGAACAGCTAAGTAGTTTTAAATAAAGTTTTATCGATATCGAACAGGTTTTTGAACATTCCTTGAATATCTATTACGAGTAGGAACATTTCCTTTATTCTGAACATAACACTGTTCATCAATTTTATTTGCACTTGATACATGCTCATCATGTTCCTCACTACATGTATCATCACAATTATTTTCAATTCTGGAACGCAATTGATCAACATGTCTCCTCATGAGATTATCATTATCAGATTTCACAGTGTAATATCTAGTTCCATCACATGAAACAACTCTTCCCTGTAACCATTTATCACCCTGCGCAAAATTTCTAATCCAAATTGGATCATCAGCTATATATTTTCGCACATGTTTAGTTTCATCTGAATATTTAGACAATTGATCTGATTGAATTCTACTACTCATATCAGGTCGCAATAAATTTAATCTTGTTCGTAATTCACGATTTAAATGTAACTTAGCAGGTGTTTCACGAGTCACTGTATGTGGAGTAATCCTATATTTAAGTAAAAATTTGTCCAAAGTTTCTTGTAAAGTTGAATCATCATTTTTCGCAGATTTCATAGCTTGTTTAAAAGTTTGAACCATTCTTTCAGCGAGTCCATTGGTAGATGGCTTGTATGGAGCTGTGCGTATATGTTTAACACCATTTGACTTCAAAAATAACTCGAACTCTTCAGAGATAAATTGTGAACCATTATCTGTGACAATCTGTAACGGTATTCCATGACGTGAAAAATATTGTCTTACAACTTTTATCAGTTCTGAAGCAGTAGTTTGTTTCATTATAGTTATTTCCGGCCATTTTGAGTAACTATCAACAGCAATGAGAAACATATGATTCATAAAAGGTCCAGCAAAGTCTAAATGTACACGTTGCCATATTCCTGTAGGAAAAGACCATGGATGTATTGGAGCAGAAACAGGCATACCTTTAACTTGTTGACATGTGTAACAATTTTTACAAAGTGTCTCTATATCATTGTCAATATTTGGCCACCATATGAAACTTCTAGCAATAGATTTCATATGAACTATACCACTATGTCCATCATGTAATTCATTCAATACATATTTATGATATTTTAAAGGTACAATAACACGAATACCCCAAAGTAAACATCCTTGGTGTAAAGTAATTTCTAAACGACGATGATAAAACGGTTTCAAATCATGATCATCTTTATGTTTCCAGTTCCAACCTGTGACAACAGCATTATAAACTTTAGATAAAATCTTATCTCTTGCAGTCTCACGTTTAATTTGATCAGCTGTAACTGGCAAATTCTCAAACATAGTATTATGAAAGAGTTCAACATGATCTGTTACAGTTTTATCATTTTCAGTTTTTAAAGGCAATCTTGAAACAAAATCAGCATTTGCATTAGAATTGGAATCACGATAAGATATTGAATAATCATATGCACTTAAAGTCAATGCCCATCGTTGCATACGTGCGGCAGCAAGTGTAGGTATAGGCTTTTTAGGATTAAATAAAGCAGTTAAAGGCCTATGGTCTGTAATAAGTGTAAAATGACGACCATAAATGTAATGATGTAAACGTTTTACAGCATAAACTATAGCTAAAGCCTCTTTATCTATTTGTGCGTACTGTTTTTCAGCTTTTGTAAAAGTTCTAGAAATGAAAACAATAGGACGTTCAGTACCATCTTTCATTATATGTGAAAGAACAGCACCACATCCGTAAGGTGAAGCATCTGTAGCTAAAACTATAGGTTTTGAAATGTCATAATGTACTAAGACATCACATGTAGTTATAAGTTCTTTAGATTTTATAAACGATTTTTCACACTCTTCAGACCAATACCATTTCACATCTTTTTGTAAAAGATTGTTCAAAGGATTTAAAACACTAGCAATATTAGGCAAAAATGAACGATAGTAATTTAAAAGTCCTAGATAAGAACGTAGTTCTGAAACGTTTTGTGGCGATGGTGCGTTTGTAACAGCAATAACTTTATTTTCAGATGTTCGCAAACCATCTTTATCAATTTTATGTCCTAAATAGTCTATTGAATCATTGAAGAAAGAACATTTTGATTTCTTGACTCTTAAACCATATTCATGAAGTTTTTGTAAAACTGCTTCTAAATTTTGTAGATGTTGTCTATCATCTGATCCAGTAACAAGGATGTCATCCTGATAACACAAAACACCAGATAAACCTTGTAATATCTGATCCATTGCTTGTTGAAAAATACCAGGAGCAGATGTTACCCCGAAAGCTAGTCTGTTATATTGATATAGTCCTTTACTAGTATTTATTGTTAAATACTTTCTAGATTCAGGATCTAATACCATTTGTTGATAAGCATGGGCTAAATCAATTTTTGAAAATTTCTGTCCACCAGAAAGTTTAGCAAACATATCTTCTATACGTTGTGACTGATAATTGCATGGATAAAGATACGGATTGACTGTGACTTTGAAGTCTCCGCATATTCGAACACTTAAATCTGGTTTCACTACTGGCACTATGGGTGCAGCCCATTCACTATGAGTTACCTTAGAAATAATACCAACTTTTTCCAATCTATCCAGTTCATTACTAACTTTTTCTTGTAAAGAATAAGCAACATTTCTGGGTTTATAGAATGCAGGAATACTATTGTCTTTGACATGTAATTTGGCTGTTATTTCTTTCATCTGACCTAATTCATCATTAAAGATAGCTTGCCAGGCAAGGTAATATACGCCCACTGGCAGCTTTGTTTGAAAAAGAACATTTCTGAACATTTTGTTCAGAACTTAAATTAAGTGTCGTCCAAACAATTTTTTTCTCGATTTCATCAAGGGTTCAGCATTCATCAAGTTTAGTCAAAATCCTTTTCTGTTTATGAGCTAAAAACTAAAACCTATTTTGAACAAGGGCAATAAGTCATATCAAATATTTTTTGATTTTCGATAGAGCTTGTGATAATAAACTATTTCAATAGGTTTCATTAAACTCTAATCAAAAAGGATTGTGCCTTCTAGAGTATTTACAAGTTTCGTCCAAATCCATAAAGAATTGTGACCCGTAGAGTGTTAACGAGCTAAACATCAAACACGTTTTAAAGAACAAGGGCAATAATTCATATTAAATACTTTTCGATTCTTTTGATTTTCAATGGGGTTCATCCTTGGGTGATAATAAACAATTTCAGTATGTTTCGTTAAAATCCGTAAAGAATTGTGACTTGTAGAATGTTAACAAGCTAAAAATCGAACGCGTTTTAAAGAACAAGGGCAATAATTCATATTAAATATATTTCGATTCTTTTGATTTTCAATAGGGTTCATCCTTGGGTGATAATAAGCAATTTCAGTAAGTTTCATAAAAATCTGTAAAGAATTGTGACTTGTAGAGTGTTAACAAGCTAAAAATCAAACGTGTTTTAAAGAACAAGGGCAATAATTCATGTTAAATATTTTTTGATTCTTTTGATTTTCAATAGGGTTCATCCTTGAGTGATAATAAACAATTTCAGCAAGTTTCATCAAAATCAGTAAAGAATTGTAACTTGTAGAGTGTTAACGAGCTAAAAATCGAACGCGTTTTAAAGAACAAGGGCAATAATTCATATTAAATATTTTTCGATTCTTTTGATTTTCAATAGGGTTCATCCTTGGGTAATAATAAACAATTTCAGTAAGTTTCATCAAAATCAGTAAAGAATTGTTACTTGTAGAGTGTAAACAAGCTAAAAATCGAACAAGTTTTAAAGAACAAGGGCAATAATTCATGTTAAATATTTTTCGATTCTTTTGATTTTCAATAGGGTTCATCCTTGAGTGATAATAAACAATTTCAGCAAGTTTCATCAAAATCAGTAAAGAATTGTGACTTGTAGAGTGTTAACGAGCTAAAAATCGAACGCGTTTTAAAGAACAAGGGCAATAATTCATATTAAATATTTTTCGATTCTTTGGATTTCAAATAGGGTTCATCCTTGAGTGATAATAAACAATTTCAGCAAGTTTCATCAAAATCAGTAAAGAATTGTGACTTGTAGAGTGTTAACGAGCTAAAAATCGAACGCGTTTTAAAGAACAAGGGCAATAATTCATATTAAATATTTTTCGATTCTTTTGATTTTCAATAGGGTTCATCCTTGGGTAATAATAAACAATTTCAGTAAGTTTCATCAAAATCAGTAAAGAATTGTTACTTGTAGAGTGTAAACAAGCTAAAAATCGAACAAGTTTTAAAGAACAAGGGCAATAATTCATGTTAAATATTTTTCGATTCTTTTGATTTTCAATAGGGTTCATCCTTGAGTGATAATAAACAATTTCAGCAAGTTTCATCAAAATCAGTAAAGAATTGTGACTTGTAGAGTGTTAACGAGCTAAAAATCGAACGCGTTTTAAAGAACAAGGGCAATAATTCATATTAAATATTTTTCGATTCTTTGGATTTCAAATAGGGTTCATCCTTGAGTGATAATAAACAATTTCAGCAAGTTTCATCAAAATCAGTAAAGAATTGTGACTTGTAGAGTGTTAACGAGCTAAAAAATCGAACGCGTTTTAAAGAACAAGGGCAATAATTCATATTAAATATTTTTCGATTCTTTTGATTTTCAATAGGGTTCATCCTTGGGTGATAATAAACAATTTCAGCAAGTTTTGTCAAAATCCGTAAAGAATTGTGACTTGTAGAGTGTTAACAAGCTAAAAATCGAACGCGTTTTAAAGAACAAGGGCAATAATTCATATTAAATATATTTCGATTCTTTTGATTTTCAATAGGGTTCATCCTTGGGTGATAATAAACAATTTCAGCAAGTTTCGTCAAAATCCGTAAAGAATTGTGACTTGTAGAGTGTTAACAAGCAATTGTGGACGGACGGACCGACGGACGGACGGACGGACCGACGGACATGGGTGACGGCGTATAAAAATGTCTTTGTATTTATCAAGCAACATATTCAGTTCATCACAAACACCTGTAGATGTAGGTTTTAATGAATTTAAATTTGAATGTTTCTGTGTAATAACACGCCAGTTTAGTTTGATATGAAATAACCAATCTCGACCTAGAAGTGGAGGTCCAATCCCTTCTAGTACATACATCTTCAATCTTGATTTGGTTTGGTTTTCGTATTTAGCAGTTACATAAATTACACCTTTGGCTTGTACAACTTCTCCAGTATATGTTCTAACATTTAACTTTGTAGGATGCAACTTTAATTTTGAAAAATGTTTATTGTATAAATGTAATGGCATCACAGCATATTTAGAACCAGTATCGAGTTCTAATTTAATAGGTTTCTTCTCAATTTCCATTTCAACCCATAACACATCATCATTCTTAGATTGTAAATGTGAGTTTGTATTGTAAAATAAATGGGAAAGTATATCAGAAATATCTTCATCAAGAATACTCATATTTGTTGAACTTTCTTGTATATGAAATAAATGAGCAACATCATCATCATCTTCTTCTAACAAATGTAAATTTGGTTTCTTTCGAAAGTTTTTAAACTTCTTCTTGTAATCACCATTATTTCTGTTAAATGATGGCTTTTTGTTTTCAGTAAAATTTCTTCCATTGTTACCATTGGATACTGCAGCCATGCAAACTTCAGTAATGTGTCCCTTTTTATTACATCTAGAACAGTGTATGAATTCTTTCTTATTGCATTTGTTGGCAAGATGTGTTGTAGAATTACATCTATAGCACCTTAGTTTTTCTGTATTAGGACTTTGTGTAGTATATGAATTGTAATTCATTTTGTGGACTGTAGCTTCTCTAGGTAAATTCTCTGATCTACTTCTTCTTGATTGAGCAAATTCTTTACTATCTTTTGCAGCAGTTTCCATAGAAATACATAATTCTGAACATTTCTCAAACGTCAAATCACGCTCTGCTAATAACTTCTTTCTTGTATTATCATCTCTGATTCCAAAAACCATCTGATCTCTCAGTCTACCATTTAATTCTGTAAAATGACAGTGTTTAGCTTTTGATTTTAAAGTAGCAATATATTGTGTAATTGTTTGTGTATCATCTTGAAAACAAGTATTAAATTTGTATCTTTCAACTACTTCTAATGGTGGAGGTGAATAATATGTCTGTAATTTCTGTATCAACTCATCCAGTCCTTTGGTTTCAGGTAAATCTGGAACTATCAATGACTTCAGTAATGTGTAGCATTCATTACCAATAAGAGTTAAAAATGTAGCAACTTTCCTCCCTTCTTGGATATTGTTTGTAACAAAAAATAACTTCACTCTCTCAGCATAAGCTTGAAAATCTCCAACACCTTCTGTATAAGGTTCTATATGGCCAATTGTAGTAGGCATGATGAATGTAATGTAATTTTACGGATGCCTGTGTTCTGTAGAAAACAGCATGTACACCCAACGTACTTGAATTGAAGCAAAAATATCAGCATAAATGTACCATATGGAGAGTAAAATTTAGGCGAGTAGTTGTAGGCTTACTTCATAAGTTCATTTACATGATCCTCGTCGCCAATTTGTTATGTATTTGGGGTAACTTTGATGTAAAATAGGAGAAGTTAATTATTAGGAAAACATTTTTAATGGAGATGAAAATTATTACAATATAAACCAATCAGAACATAGAAGTCGTTTCGTACATATGAGACGTTTCGTACATAATCATATTATACAGTTCCTAGGTCGTTTCGTAACACACATAATTGTAAAATATAACACCGGGTAATTATTTTTTTTGTTTCAGATGATATTTCTACGCCTAGTTCTCTTCAGGTGTTACCTGGTATTTTTGAAAATCGTTCTACAGCTCATCAAACTAAACGTTTTAAAGTGAGAGTCCAAAATACTTCTAATAAATATGTTACTATTCCAGGTAAAGCTGTTTTTTGTAATTTACAAAAAGTAAAAATAGTTGATACTGAAACTTCATCCCTTTCTAATTTTTCTTCTGAATTCAATCTTGAAGCTATTTCTGATAAATTTTTCAAGGAGGAACAAGATCAATTTAAAGAACTATTGTGTAAGTACAGGGATATCTTTGCTAAAACTGATCTTGAATTAGGAAAAACTGATACACCACCATTCAAAGAGAGACATCGCAGGATTCCACCTTCTATTTATCAAATGGTAATACAGCATCTTAAAGACATGTTAGCTGCTGGTGTAATTCGTCCCTCATCTTCCCCATTTTCTTCTGGAATTGTACTCGTCAGGAAAAAGGATAATACATTACGTTTCTGCATAGATTACAGGAAATTCAATTCTAAAACTATTAAAGATGCATATTCTCTTCCTAGAATTGAAGAAACTTTAGATTCGCTTTACGGTAGTAAGTATTTAAGTTCTTTAAATCTCAAAAGTGGATATTAGCAATGTGAAGTGGCTGAAAATGATAAGTATAAAACAGTTTTCACGGCTGGACCATTAGGGTTTTCTATTTTCAATTCTATGCCATTTGGATTAACAAATGCGCCGGAACCTTCCAGCGTTTAATGGAACAATGTATGGGTGATTTAAATTTAGTCAGTTGCTTAATATATTTGGATGACGTTATTATTTTCAGTAAGACCTTTTCAGAATATCTTTCGCACTTGGAATCAGTTTTCCAGCGCTTACGACAGCACAACCTTAAGTTGAAACCTTCCAAATGTTCTTTCCTTCAATCGTCAATAAAATACCTTAGTCATGTTATTTCTGAAGATGGTGTCCATACTGATCCAGATAAGATTTCATCCCTGTTAAAATGGCCTGTTCCGTAGAATGTTGATGAGTTAAGAAGTTTTTTGGGATTTTCTGGATATTTCCGACGGTTTGTATCTGGTTATGCAAATATTGCTCAACCTTTAACTAGTCTTCTTTCGGGTACCAAATCAGGTAAACGTAATCGGTTTAAGCGAAAAACGCAAGATACGCCTAGTAGTTTCATTTGGGGACCTGAGCAGCAGAAAGCTTTTTCATATCTCATTGAATGTTTAACGTCAGCTCCAGTTCTTGCTTTTGCAGATTTTTCTCAGCCCTTTGAATTACACACCGATGCGTCCTGTTCTGGACTTGGAGCAGTACTGTATCAGATACAGAATGGTCATCGTAGGGTAATAACGTATGCCAGTCGATGTTTATCCAGGTCAGAGCAACATTATCCAGCTAACAAACTTGAATTATTGGCTCTTAAATGGGCAGTGACCAAGAAATTTCATGAGTATTTGTATGGCAATAAGTTTATTGTAAAAACTGACAACAATCCTTTAACGTATGTTTTATCATCGGCAAAGTTAGATGTCACTGGCCATAGGTGGTTAGCTGAATTAGCAGCATATAACTTTTCTCTTGAGTATCTTCTAGGTGTCAATAATGTTGTTACCGATACTTTGTCTAGACCTCCTGTTTGTTTGGATTCTTCGGTCGTGTCAGCCGTTGCTAATTATCACGATGTGGATATTGGTAAGATTGAGACTCTATGCATGTCTGCAGAGGTAGCCGATTCTTATCTTTTAACACCTCCAGTTCAAGATTTATCTTCTAGTTTTATTGATAGTTGCTTAATTGGAAGATCCCAGTATGATTATCCTCATGTACGTAATATCATTGATTTGGTGAGGAGCGGTGTTCGTCCTGACAATAATTTTGTATGTTCTGTTGATAGGGAATCCAGGTCCATTCTACGTCAATTTGATTCTCTTGTAATTAAAAATGATTTTCTGTGTCGTAAAGTCTATGTTTCGGATAGTTCAGAACCAGTTTTCCAAATATTTGTTCCAGAGCATCTGAGAGGGGATGTTCTCTTTTATCTGCACGACAAGGTTGGTCACATGGGCAGGGAGCGCACGTTAGATTTATTAAAGTCTCGCTTTTATTGGCCTGGTATGACCAAAGCAGTAGAAGATAAAGTTAAGTCATGTCCACGATGTATTCGCAGGAAATCTCATAATCTGACAGAACGTGCACCTATGGTAAGTATTCAGACTTCAGAACCTCTGGAGCTTGTATGCATGGATTTTCTGTCTCTCGAAGCTTCAAAGGGTGGTATAGAAAATATATTAGTAATTACAGATCATTTTACTAAATTTGCAGTGGCAGTTCCAACAAAAAAATCAGTCTGCTAAAACAACAGCCAGAGCTCTTCTTAAAAATTCCATTCTGCCATACGGCATTCCTTCACGTCTCCATTCTGACCAGGGTAGAAATTTCGAGAGTTCCATTATTAAGGAAGTATCAAGAAATCTCGAACCACTCCGTACCATCCAATGGGAAATGGATTAACAGAGAGATTCAATCGCACTCTTCTTAGTATGTTAGGAACTTTGACAACTGAGCAAAAAACTAACTGGAAAGAGCATGTTTCTTTACTTCTTTATGCTTATAATTCTACTCGTCATGAAACCACGAATTACAGTCCTTATTTTTGAATGTTTGGTCGTCATCCCAAATTACTTGTTGATATTCTTTTTGGCTTTTCTCCTTCAGATGATTCTACAGTTTCACATACTCTATTTGCTCAACGTTTAAAATCCCGTATTTCTGCTGCTTGTGACATTGTTAAAAATAATATTGATTTAGCTCAGAAAAACCAAAAGGTAAGGTATGACATAAAACAACGAGGTTCTGTCCTTGGTGTTGGTGATTTAGTTTTAGTCAGAAATGTTAATATAAGAGGTAAGAATAAATTGGCGGATAAATGGGAAGAAGATGTTTATACTGTTTTGTCAAAACCTGATTCAAATATTCCGGTATATATAGTTAAAAAACAAGGCACTACATCAACTCGTACATTGCACAGAAACCTTTTACTTCCCTTAAGTAGTGGCGGTATACCCATTCCATTACCCAGAACTTCTCTTTCTCTAAATAACTCTTCCACAGATACACAACTTGATAATACACATTCTACTTCATTTGATAATGTTTCAGTTTCTATATCTCCAGCTGATAATGTTTCTTTGTCTCCAGTTGAATATTAGAAGTACGGTAAGTACACAGGGTGATATGTCGGCTGACATTATTGAACAATCTTCGTGCATTTCTCCAAGATCACCTCCAATTCCTAAAAAGAGAACTCAAAAAACCAGGATGGATGAAGGACAGTAATTGGGTTGTTTTCGTTTGATTGTAATTGTTTCGTAGTATATGTATATTTTTATTTTGTGTTCGTTTTGAAGTGTCGGGACGTCACTTCATCGAAGGGGGGGGGGGGGGGGGATAGTGTAGTGGTGTAATAATTATTGTGTAGATTGTCTGTATATATATTATTGTTGCTGAGTTGGTATATGTCCTGTTGGCTGTTTGGTTTTATTTCTTAATCAGTTTTCACTCATCATGAGTAATCTTTAGTAATCTTGAGTAGTTTTTCTTAATAAAGGTGGCAGTTGTTGTTTCCTAGTTACTTTTCATTTATGTTTTCAATTAGACAGCAGCTTTGAAATTGTCTTTACTCTATAATAGTATAATAGTGTCATTGTATTGTGAATTTGGATATAGAAGTGTAATTTGTTTGTAAAACTCCTAGGAATTAGGGTAAGATTTGTTAAATTGTAAATAGTATTAAATTGTAAATAGTAAATCTTAAAAGCCGAAGTATAAGTATTCATTTAATTTATACATCATTTCAATACCTAATAATTACCTCATTTATTCTTTTCAGAGTTTTTATATAATATTATTTATATATTTCAACTGATCAACTGTAAGCAACTGGAATGTTCTTACTGATTTGCTTGTAAATAAACTGTTTATATCTGTTTACCGTCCTTTGGTTTAACCCCCGCTACATTTATATGAAGAAGAAATTAAGGCCAAAACGTGTCTATAAGCATAATTCAGTTAGTTTTCAATATGTAAAAGATATTTTAAGTATAATTGTGCATAACAAAGCACGAAATATATATGGATATACTATTCTGACATTTATTATCTCAATGTTTCACATACTCATACAGACAGCGTTATCAATTGCAGACAATAATTAGTAAGTTACCATTTGACATCAGAAAGAGATGGAGAATGAAAGCATATAAAAATATTTGACTAAAGGGAATTAAGCTTTTCTACTCAAATTGACGAAAGCAGTAGATGAAAATCAAATTGTAAATTTTGCAAGAAAGATCATTTTATATCAGAATGTAAAGAATTTCTAGACAGACAACTTGATGAAAAAAGAAAATTTGTAGCCGATAACAATTTATTTTTCAACTGTTTATGTTATGATCATAGAGAAGATTTTGCAAGAAGAATAAGAATTGTGACATATGTAAAGGTGGACACAATATTACCTATTAAAGTGAAGTGTGTCCACTCTAATATCTACCTATGCTCTACTTGATTGAGGATCCAATGGAACATTGAAGGTTACTGAAGTTTCTACATATTACTGATACATCAACCAAATTAATATTAACCACTATAGACGTAAACAAATCTGAAGTTGAAAGCAGTTGTGTATCTTAAGAACTACACAGTATTGATGGTTCCAGTTTCACTGAAATATACAATGGGTGAGGCCAAATCTCGTGTTAGTGTTTACACCAACACGTAACAAGACATTTGAACTCATTCTTCGTGTGAATATTGTATGTCTGGTGTTAACACGCGAATCTAATATTACATTTTCATTAACACCAAGTCTTACAATATAAACAATATTTATAAAACGTTGTTCTTGCATTGTTTTGTTCGTTCAACTCACTCGATGAGGACCACGAGAGCAGTCGCATTCGGAGCGGTGTCGGCGAGCGCAAAGTGCTGGGCGAGGGGTCCCCCTGTGCTAAGAGCTGTTAAGGGTGTTCTGTGGGACCAACTCTCTCTGAAAGTTCGCTATGAAATTATTTAACACCGGGCCAGCTTGGGGATGCTTTTCAGTAGGAGGAATCCGTGTGAAAGCAAGGCCTATCGATCCTTTAGGGCGACGATGGGAGAGCTCTATTTTTACTGCTTCCAGCAAGAGGTGTCAGAAAAGTTACCACAGGGACAACTGGCTTGTCGCAGCCAAGAGTTCTAAGCGGTTTAGCTATTTGAGCCTTTTATGTCGCCAACTCCTATCATAGCAAAGCAGAATTCGCCAAGCGTTGGATTGTTCACCCACCAACAAGAAACGTGAGATAGGTTAGTTTTACCCTACTGGTGAATGTTTCACAACTCATCCATTTAGGAAATTGTATGGTCGTTTAAAGGAACTTCTGGACAAATATAACAAAACTGTTTATAGCATCTTTATGGCAGCTGATCAGGCCCACAAATCTAACTTCGTTCGTTCCGTGCATTCGTCTAACCTTCATTCATCAAACCATGTAATATCATACTTTGTAACATAAATGATGTTTTTTCCTTTGATGTTTTTGAGAAATAATTTGCTTAAAATGCGTGTTTGAGGAAAACTGTGGTGTATAAACAGCAAATTTGTGTTATTGCATTCTTGGGTAATTTGACATGAAAGCCATATAGAATCTAATAGGAAAAAATGAGTGAAATAACCAACTAAGTTATTGCACTCGCAGTAGCTCCGCCCCTTTTTGGAAAGACATCCCCTTTGCAGACGAAAATGAAACGTGCACGAGCTTCAATTTCATTGGATTAAAGAGTAACGTGATCGATGCTGTCATAACTTTTAAGCTGTCAATCATATTTATGTTACAAGTAATATATACCACGTGACTTACTCATTAACATATTTAAACAAACTCATCCTAACGGATTCGTTTGTTTAAATATGTTAACTCGTAAGCACCGTGGTATATATAGTACTTGTACCGATGATCATCTAACTCTCGGATACAAAACTATGCTAAATCTATTGTCTTTGTTTATTTCGTGCAATCAAGAAGTTTAATTGGATTAAAATGCGACCCTAATGTTACATTATATTTCTTTACATAAATGAAGTAATACGGTCTGAGAAATACGAAACACGGGATAACATTCTTAGATTTATCATAGCAACCATGATGTCTTAGTTGTATATACTTACAAAACTCTACTAAATTAGTAAACATCATTGATTGTTGTCTTTACTGTTAGATTTGATTTAATTTGATATAAACTATGATGTCTTAGATTTATATACTTACAAAACTCTACTAAATTAGTAAACATCATTGATTGTTGTCTTTACTGTTAGATTTGATTTAGTTTGATATAAACTATGATGTCTTAGTTTTTTATAATTACAAAACTCTACTAAATTAGTAAACATCATTGATTGTTGTCTTTATTGTTAGATTTGATTTAGTTTGATATAAACTATGATGTCTTAGTTGTATATACTTACAAAACTTTACTAAATTAGTAAACATCATTGACTGTTGTCTTTACTGTTAGATTTGATTTAATTTGATATAAACTATGATGTCTTAGTTTTATATACTTACAAAACTCTACTAAATTAGTAAATATCATTGATTGTTGTCTTTACTGTTAGATTTGATTTAATTTGATATAAACTATGATGTCTTAGTTTTATATACTTACAAAACTTTACTAAATTAGTAAACATCATTGGCTGTTGTCTTTACTGTTAGATTTTATTTAATTTGATATAAACTATGATGTCTTAGTTTTATATACCTACAAAACTCCACTAAATTAGTAAACATCATTGATTGTTGTTTTTACTGCAAGATTTGTTCTAGTTTAATATAAACAGAATGGTTTATATATATCATTATACTTTTGAATTGAAGTGTTAAGTGATTGCTAACTTATTCTTACACACATTCTTGGTTGCACAGATGTGTTCTTTTGATCTGTATGCATCTTCTTTTTGATATAACAGGTCTTTTTGTTGTATATAGATATCTTGCACACCTTAATTTTTTATGTGTATCTTCAACACAAAGACACACCGTCTCTGATTTAATTTTATTTTCGCATTTGTCTATTGCACCCAGGAAAACCTTGTTTAAAATTCTGTCTAATTTAAAATGTATAGTTTACTCTGCAATCGGCGTCATTGTACTATCTTATGTCTTATTCATCACTCCCCGGAGATTAAATTTGATGTAGTGCCTGTGAATGCCGATTGTGGGGTGACTGATTACATTGAATGTATCAGATTAGGACTTATCATATTGCTGTTGATTATCTCAAATATTAACGATTATATTTACTTCTACTTTATTGTGCTCATCAGATCAGGTAACGTTGAGCAAAATCAAGGTCCAGACACACTTCAAAGATTTTATAAATTATCTCTTTTTCATTTGAACACCCGTAGTATTCGTCACAAGCTTGACACAATCAGTGATACCGTAAGTGAAAATCATATCTGTTGTTTTACAGAGACACATCTTGACGATAGTATAAGTGATGATACGTTGATATGGGATGGTTTTCATATACCCTTACGTAAAGATAGAAATTGTTATGGGGGTGGTGTTCTTTTATACCTGAATAGTAATTTACATTATAAAAGAAGAACTGATATCGAATTTCCTGGTATTGAGAGTATTTGGGTTGAAGTGCAGTTACCAAAATTTACTTTTCTTGTTGCTGTTTATTACGAGCCACCAACCATGTCTTATGATTTTTGGATTCCTTTTGAAACCTCTATAGAAATGGCCTATAATATTACATCTAATGTGTTCATTTTGGGTGACCTAAATAGTGATTTACAAGTTCGAAATAGTAGACCTTATGAAATTTTAATAACTAATAATTTGAAAAATATTATTATCACACCCACGCGTGTAACATCCACCACTTCTACTTTAATTGACGTAATTATTGTTCAGGAGGACATGAAGGTATGTTTGAGCGAAACAGTTGACTTTGACAGCTCCGTTTCTGACCATAAGGGTGTTCTAGCGATTGTAGATGTTTCTGTTCCCGTTTTATCAACCTTCAAAAGAGAAATTATTTTATATAAAAATGCTAATTTTGTTTTACTCAATTCTCTCATTAACCAATTTGATTGGAATAAATATTTTATTGATTGCTATTTAGATACTTCAGTAGAATCATTTTATACCAAGCTTAATGAATTTATAAGTGTTTGTATACCAAAAAAGTGTGTAACGATACGACCGTCCAATAAACCTTGGTTTAATTCCGATATCAGGAAAGCTATACGATTAAGAGATAGACTACGAAAAACTGCAATACGTACACAATCCGAACATGATATTAGCAGATTCAAAATTCAACGTAATCATGTTAACAATTTCAAAAAAACTCTAAAACATAAGTACAACGAAAAAGTAATGTCATTAATAAATTCAAATGATATGTCGCAGCCCAATTATTGGAAATTCACGAAATTTATTTTAGGCGAAAAGTCGTCATCTATCCCACCTTTAGTTTCAAATACGAATGGTTCAGTTTTATATAGTGATCATGATAAGGCAGCGTTACTTAATTACTTCTTTGGGTCCATTGCTGGAAACACTTCAGACAAAACTTTTCCACAATTTCAGGTACAAACCGATTCTTTTTTCGAAATGCCTACAATCGAAGAACAAGAAATTAAAGACTTGATAAATTGTTTGAAAACTAAAAAAGCTAATGGTTTTGATAAAATAAGTAATATTTTGCTAAAAAATACTGAGAATTCAATTTGTATTCTATTAACTATTTTATTCAACAAATCAATTCGCTTAGGCATTTTTCCAACTGTATGGAAGACCGCACATGTCATGCCACTTTTTAAGAAAGGTGATAGATGGAATGTTACTAATTATAGACCAATTTCCTTGTTAAGCACTTTAAGTAAATTATTTGAAAGGGTAGTTTTTAAACATCTTCATAATTATTTTCATCTTAACAATTTATTGTACAAGTATCAATCTGGTTTTAGACGTAAATATTCAACTGTACATCAACTAATTGAAGTTTATCATGATATCCTTTTAGCTGTTGAACAACGCGAATTTTCTTGTTATACGTTTTGTAATATTTCTAAAGAATTTGATAGAGTATGGCATGCTGGCTTAATTTTTAAAATAAGTAATTACGGTATTACCGGCAATATTTTGAAATGGCTGACAAGTTACATCAATAATAGGCGACAGAGGGTTTTTCTTAATGACGCGCTATCAGATGAAGTTGAATTAAGATCTGGTGTTCCTCAAGGTTCAGTGTTGGGCCCTTTCCTATTTTTAATTTATATAAATGATATTCAAGACGTTTTACATAACATTGCACGGTTATTTGCTGATGATACAGCTTTAGGGTGTACTTATTGTATTTGAATTGAATTTAGATTTATCAAAATTATATCAATGGTCTAAAGATTGGCTAATTGACTTTAACCCTTCAAAAACGAAAGTTGTCTTATTTTCTACTAAACAACCATCTCACTTTCCAAACCTGTATTTAGGAAATGAAAAATTAGAAATACATGTAGTAGAATCTCACAAACACTTAGGTGTTACTTTGTCTCACGATTGTAAGTGGTCTCTTCATATTGATCATGTCGCTAAATCTGCTTCAAAATTACTTAATATTCTTCGTAAACTTAAATACATTTTTAATCGAAAAACCCTCAATAATATTTATAAAACTTTTATTCGGCCAATAATGGAATATGCATGTGAACTATGGGATGGTTGTGGTAGTACTTTTATGTATTTCTTTATGGATAGGATTATTACTAAGTTCTCGTAACTTGTATCCAATTCCATTTGATATTTGTCAATAAAATATATGTTTCAATCAACCATCAAGAAGACGTCGCTAGATGGCGCTGCAGTATGAACACAACAAAGCCCTTTATAGAGAGGGATGGACAACGTCAAAATGACCGCCATATTGGATACCCCCCACCCCCTCAAAAAAAGAAACAATATATTTCCCTTTTGACATTTGAAAAAACTAGATAAATATTGGTAGAAAAGTTTTGAATATAAAATGCCAAAAAATTTCCAATGTTTTCAACGCAATGACATAAATCTATCATTTCCTCTGCTTCCAAGCTCAGTGTATAAAATATTTTAAAACTGATATGAAAACACTATTTATTCTTAAGTAAGGATGAAATTGCTCAAAACAAAGTCCTGATAAACTCCTTCAAATTTAATTGCAGGAAGATGAAAATAACTTTTGATTTGAGCTTTGGTGCAACAATATTAAGGTGAAATGTCTTTTTCCATGTAGCCCTCACTGAAGCACATATGTAGGGATATACTAATCAGTTACTGCAAAAATCAAACTAAAGGCTTTTAAAAGTAAGATATTGTAAAATATACTGGGTTCTGAGACAACACATTCAGGATATATTGAAAATGAAAAATAAAATTTAGAAGAATAAAAAACAGTGTAGCTTCCAGAATGAAGCTAGACACTTAAACAAAAAATTTGACCAAAAACTAAAGAAAATGAAAAAAAAAATAATCTATGCATGAAGATATACATTTTCATGCGACTTTCCTATTTCTCCAAGCTCAGTACATTATTTACATTGAAAGCCTAGTAAATCAATAACTTAATTCAACTTGAGCATGTGGCTTGTAGCCTCATGAATTGAAATACAACTAATAATTTTAGAAAACACTCCATGCAGGCAGTGACTGCATAGCATAAATGAATACAAAATCAAGCACATGCAGACTGTGAGATAGGGAATCATGTTTTTGTTGATAGTAGACTACATAGTAGTTTCTACTGTCAACTTAATACATTTCATTCATTATAGCCTTAAGCTAAGGGAGATAACTACAATATTGTACCACCTACTCAGTTCAATATGTTTACAAACAACTATTATTAACACTTAATAATGGGTAGCAATTTTTTTTTATTTGTCTACATATGACATAAATTTATCATTTTCTCTGCTTCCAAACTCAGTATATAAAATACTTTAAAAGTGATGTACTATGAAAACGTAACTTTCCCTTAAGTGAGGGAGGAATTTGCCCAAAAAAAAACCCCTATAAACTCTTTCAAAATTAATTGCAGGTAGATGAAGATAACTTTTGAACTGAGATTTGGTGCAACAATATTAAGTTGAAATGTAATTTTCCATGTAGCCATCACGAAAGCACATATGTAGGGATATACTAATCAGTTACTGCAAAAATCAAACTAAAGGCTTTTAAAAGTAAGATATTGTAAAATATATAATTTCTGAGACAACAGGATATATTGAAAAGGAAAAAATAAAATTTAGAAGAATAGAAAAAACAGTAGCTTCAAGAATGAAGCTGGACATTTAAACAAAAATTTGACCAAACACTAAAGAAAATGGAAACATAAATCTATGCATGAAGAAATACATTTCATATGACTCTCCTGATTCTCCGAGCTCGGTACATTATTTACATTAAGAGCCTAGTAAATCAATAACTTAATTCAATTTGAGCATGTGGATTGTAGCCTCATGAATTGAAATACAAATAATAAGTTTAGAAAACATTCCATGCAAACAGTGACTGTATAGCATAATTGAATACAAAATCAAGCACATGCATGTCTTGATACCTCTTTAAGTTATTCGGAAGAAATGTATAATCCTTTTCTCATGTATGAGATAGGGAAACATGTTTATGTTGATAGTACACTACATAGTAGTGTTATTGTCAACTTAATACTTACACACCCGCACTTCATTCAGTATAGCTTTTAGATAACTACAACACTGTACCACCTACTAAATTCAATATGTTCACAAACTACTATATTAACACTTGATAATGGGTAGTAAACTCTATTTTCTGTCAGTAAACTGCCCAAGGCCTAGGAAACAGTGAAAAAAGGAAAGATGTCTTACACTTTTTGAGAAATAAAAAATATGATATCTACTGTATTCAAGACACACACTTTACAAAAGAAATCGAACCATACATACGCAGTGAATGGGGCTCGGGGTGTATATTCAACTCATTAAGTAGTAATTCAAGAGGAGTAGCAATCCTATTTGGTAACAATTTTGACTATAAAATAACACGCCAATTTTCAGATAAATCCGGAAACATTATAATAGTTGATCTTCTAGTAGAAGGAACAAAATTTTCAATAATTAATATTTATGGTCCAAATAATGACAACCCAACATTCTTTGACAACATTTAAAAAAAAATTGACGAATTCGAAATCGAAAAATTCATATTATGTGGAGATTTCAATCTCACCTTAAACAAACAATTAGATAACAAAAACTACCTACACGAAAATAACCCAAATGCCAAAAAACAACTTCTTGAAAAAATTAAACAATATGACCTAAAATAAGCATTTCGAGAACTCTTCCCAAAACTACAACGATACACATGGCGTAAAAAAAAACAATGAAACAGGCGAGACTAGATTTTTTCCTAGTAACCAATAACTTAATGCCAAAAATAATCAACAAACTAATTATTCCTAGCTATCGCTTAGACCATTCACAAATTGTCTTGGAACTTCAATTGTCTAAAATCCAAAAGAGCAAAGGCCTATGGAAATTTAATACATCCTTTTTGAATGATAAGATCTATCTGGATACAATAAAAACACTGATTTCCAAAATTAAGTGCCAATATATATTGCCAATATACAACCTTGAAAATATTGATAAAATAGATACAAACAATATTCAATTTACAATAACTGACGCCGAATTTTTAGATATACTTTTAATGGAAATAAGAATGAAAACAACGTCATACGCTATCTTTAAAAAAAGGGAACAAAATAAAATAGAAAAAAAATTATTAGATGAAATTTCAAAATTAGAAAACAATGAAATTCAATCAATAAACCTCTTAGAACAAAAACAAAATGAGTACTTAGAATGTAGGAAAATCAAAATGAAAGGAAACATGATTAGGTCCAAAGCTCAATGGATTGAAGAAGGGGAAAATCCTCGAAATATTTTTGTAGCTTGGAATCTAGAAATTATTACAATAAGTTAATATCTCGATTAGAGACTGAAAACAGCCAAACAATTACCACCCAAACTGAAATAATCAACGAGACACAACTTTTTTTTTATCAAAATCTGTATGCAAAGAAAGATTACGATATAGACCAAAATGATCTCATACAAAAACTAAGAAAATTAAACTTTAATGTACTATCAGATACTGAAGCAAATGAACTTGAGGGGGGAAATAAAATCAGAAGAAGCTTTAGCCTTCCTGAAAAACATGAAAAATGATCGAAGCCCTGGCTCTGATGGATTCCCGGCAGAGTTTTTAAAAAAATATTTGGATTGACTTGGGTAACTTAATTGTTAGAGCTATAAATTACTCTTATAATATAAATAAAATGTCGATTGTTCAACAAATGGGTATTATTACATGCATACCCAAACCAAACAAACCAAAGCAATTCTTAAAAAACTGGAGACCCTTAACCCTTTTGAATACAATATACAAAATAGCATCGGGAGTTATAGCAAACAGAATCAAAAAATACTTAAATAAAATTATAAGCCCAGATCAGACTGGCTTTATAAAAGGTAGATATATAGGCGAAAATATTCGACTAATTTATGATATACTAGAATATACCGAACAACAGAAAATACAAGGACTTCTACTATTGATTGATTTCGAAAAAGCGTTCGATAGTGTTGCATGGAATTTTATCTATACAGTCCTTGATCTCTTTGGTTTTAAGAAATCTATCAAAAAGTGGATCTCTACTTTATATGATAATTCAACCTCTAGAGTAAAAATTAATGGACACCTTTCTTCCGATATACAGCTCGGTAGGGGCGTTAGACAGGATGACCCCCTAAGCCCATACATCTTCATACTCTGCATCCTCGTCAAAAACTCAAGAGACATTAAGGGAATAAACATTGGAGGAGAGGAGTATCTCATTACTCAGTATGCTGATGACACTACATTTATATTGGAATCATTAAAAATAACACAAGAAATTTTAGACTATTTTGCCACTTTTTCAGGATTAAAACTAAACTTTTCAAAAACTAAAGTTGTCTGGATAGGAAGTAAAAAATACTCTAAACAAGTATACCATCACTCAAGATGGAAACTAGACTGGGGAAGCACTGATTTCAACCTTTTGGGAGTAAATTTCTCTGTAGACATAGATACTATACCAAATAAAAATTTTGACCAAAAAATAAGCACCATTCTGAATTTACTTCAAAAATGGCAGTTAAGAAAACTCACTGTTATCGGAAAAATAACTGTTATTAAAACACTGGCTTTACCCAAATTAACTCACTTACTGTGTGCACTACCATCACCCCCAAAAGCTTATCTTGAAAAAATACATAAAAATTTCTACAATTGATATGGAATAAAAAACCTGACAAAATCAGCCGTGATATCCTATGTAGAGAAACACAACTAGGAGGCCTTAATATGATAAATATTCACGACTTTGACAAATCAATGAAATTGTCTTGGATAACAAAACTATTAGAATGTGGTGGAACATGGCAAAAATTGATTATAAATATAACTAATACCACAATAGGTGAACTAATAGAACATGGCAATGAATATATAAAAAAGAAAATCCCTCAGATTTCAAACAACTTTTGGAAAGATGTTTTACACAATTGGGCACTGCTACAGGACAGAAAAACGACATAACTTAAATGACTTCAACACTCTGAATATATGGGATAACAAAGAAATACAAGTTGGAAACCAAACAATACAATACAAGCACTACAAAAAAAAAGGGATAAACTTTATAGGAGATATAAAAGATAAAAACAATACATACATGAACTATAATCAGATAAGTGAATTATACAATGTAAAAACCAATTTTCTAGAGTATGAATCACTCTTACGAGCAATTAAAATATATGAGAAAAAAGTCAACCTTGAGACTTGTATTGTTAACAAAAGCCGGCCTACCATACCATTTAAAATCAAAACATTCCTCAATTATACAACTCAAGGCAAAAAATATATCAGGAAAACTCTAGCCAATAATAAATCTATTGTACCAAAAGCACAAAATCGATACAAAAACAAGGGATATAATATAACTCAAGAAGAGTGGAAATATTATTATTCTCTACCTTACAACACTAGTAAAGATACATCACTTCAATGGTTACAATATAAAATACTACATAGAACTTTGACTACAAACACATTTCTACATAGAATTGGTATTTCGGACACAAACCTATGTGCACTCTGTCACACAGAAGTTGAGACACTTGAACATGTACTTTATGACTGTAAAAAATGTCAAAAAATCTGGCATGAAGTCAATACTTGGATAAAAAATATAACACAGATTGAGGTCAAACTAGACAACAAAGATGTAATATTAGGATTTATTAACAAATCAATAAATTGTAACACACTAGAAGTTATAAATTGGATAATAATGAACATAAAATTATTTATCTATAGAACCAAACTAAAGGATCAAAATCTACAAATTAATGCAATTAAAAACATGCTATCTGTACAACTTGAGATACAAAAATATTTAAAATGTTTAAAAACTACCACTATGAAAAATACATAGACTATTATGAAAAATGGGCTAAAATAATACAAACTTGATAACAAAACAAGCAATAATTAAACTGGGCAGTTCAAAATTTCTGACAAATACATCAATGTATAACCTATTTGAGTCATACTTAGCTATACTGAAGTGTGGGTGTGTAATTGCAGTGCGTTCTAGCGAACGCACTGCTTTGTTTTCATAATGACTTTTTTTTTTTTTTTTGTCTACTTCTGGTCACGCTAATTCGGTATGAAGGGAGCATGCCACACATTATCTCACATGTTTTCCTACAATAACTAACTGCTCGGTGTTGCTTAAATGTAAAATGGCGTTTTTTTGTCTAACCGGAAATGACATATGACAGAAAAACCCATTTTATGTTTTTTACCTCTGTTTTTGAACCGATTTTGATTAAACTTTTTTTTTTTTTTTCATTATTCTAATGTCTACATAATAGCTTTCAACATAAATGCACAGGTGTATAAACATTTTGATTTCTAACTAAATTGTATTTTCAAAATGTGTATATCACTTCCGGTTTTGACGTCATTCGCTTGTAAAGTTGAAATTTCAACTTCCGGAATAATTAAGATATTCAAAAAAATCTTTTTGAGATGTGCTAGAAATAACCATTGACTAAATATGAAATGAAAAAATCTGACCCAGATATTTCATATCAGTCGCCATCTTGAAATGACTGATTTTTCTTTAAATCGAAATTCAGAATCAGGGAATCATTCGATTTGAATAAAAATGATGTCTATGGAATCTACAGTCGATTGCTAACAAAACATGGGAAGCCGATTTTTGAATTTCGATTCAGATTTTTTTTTATTTCCGGTTTAGAATTTTCGGAAATAGTCAAAACTTTTTAGGCTCATATCTTGTGACCTTGACCTTGAGACTTAAACA
Organism: Lottia scabra; assembly: GCA_029955415.1. Classification (NCBI taxonomy): domain Eukaryota; kingdom Metazoa; phylum Mollusca; class Gastropoda; family Lottiidae; genus Lottia; species Lottia scabra. The sequence continues at coordinate 6,011,103 of JARJEI010000002.1, read as the reverse complement.
AAAGTTGTTACCCTTGACGAGATTTATCCAATGGCATGAACATTTTAGATGCCCAATGTTTACTTCCGGTTTTATGGCCGTCAGAAAATTGCATTTTTTAACTTTAAACAGCTCTGTCACGTGACCTAATTTACATACGTCATAAATTTTGTTTCGGTGTTACTATGCTTGATCTACTCTATCCAATGATATATGACACAATGTATTTGAATCATAATTCCGCGTTCTAGAATTTGAAAATATGCTGCCAAATTCCATTGTAACTGTTCGTGTTTCGTTTGTCTGTCTGCTGGTATTCCCGCGTCCCTTTTAGTTAACCTGCTTGTATTCTGATAGCTGTGCGCCCCTTTTATTTGGTATGACTGCTTGTAGTTCTGCACCTCTTTTATTTAGTCTGTCTGCTGGTATTTCTGATTCCATTTTATCTGCCTTTATATACACCCACATGAAAATATGGACGTATATTGCCGTCACCCCAGTCCATCCGTCGGTCCGTTCGTCCTTCAACAATTTCTTGTACACGCAATAGCGACTAGAGTTTTTATCCGATTTGAATGAAGCTTGGTATGTATGATTATCGTGATACTATCTCGGATCCTTTCATAATTGGAGCTATTCCAGTCGTCGGTTTATGAGTTATTGCCTTTGACTTAGTGAAAACGTTAAAATTAACTTTTGTATGTGATAAAAGCTAGAGTTTTTATTCGATTTGAATGACCTAATTTACATACGACACAAATTATTTTCGATTCGTATTATGCTATATCTACGCTTTCCAATGATATATGACACTATGAATTCGAATCATAATTCAGCGTTTTAGGATTTGAAAATATTCTGCCAAATTCCATTGTAACTTTTCGTGTTTCGTTTGTCTGTCTGCTGGTGTTCCCGCGTCCCTTTTAGTTAACCTGCCTGTATTCTGGTAGCCGTGCGCCCCTTTAATTTGGTATGACTGCTTGTAGTTCTGCACCTCTTTTTGTTTGCTGGTATTTTTGAATCCATTTTAACTGCCTTTTTATACGCCCACATTAAAATATGGATGTATATTGTTCGTCGGTCCGTCCGTCAACAATTTCTTGACACGCGATAGAGACTAGAATTTTTATCCGATTTGAATGAAGCTCTGGTATATGTATTTATCTTGATAATATCACGGATGAGTTCGAAACTGGCGCTATTCCAGTAGTCGGTTTAAAAGTTATTGCCCTTGACTTAGTGAAAACATTAAAATTAGTTGTGTATATGATAAAAGAGTTTTATTCGATTTGAATGAAGCTTGGTATGTGTATTTATCTTGATAAATTCCATTGTTACTGTGAGTGCTTTTTTTCAATATTCTTTAAAAACAAATTATGTCAAGTGACCTAATTTACATATTATTTATATGACACTCTGTATTTGAATCATAATTCCGCGTTTTAGAATTTGAAAGTAATATGCCGAATTCCATTGTAACTGTTCGTGTTTCGTTTGTCTGTCTGCTGGTATTCCCGCATCCCTTTTAGTTAACCCTGCCTGTATACTGGTAGCCGTGCGCCCCTTTTATTTGGTCTGACTGCTTGTAGTTCTGCACCCTTTTAATTAGTCTGTCTGCTGGTATTTCTGAATTCATTTTATCTGCCTTTTTATACACCCACATGAAAATATGGACGTTTATTGCCGTCACCCTGTCTGTCCGTCGGTCCGTCCGTCAACAATTTCTTGTACATGCGATAGAGACTAGAGTTTTTGTCCGATTTGAATGAATCTTGGTATATGTATTTATCTTGATAATATATCGGATGAGTTCGAGAAGCTAAAGTTTTCATAGTTAATCTTTCTGTCTACTTCTTGTAGTTTTACATCCATTTTATTATCCCTGCAAACATATCTTGCAGTGCACTTTCTACTGACACACTTGTAAAAGGGAGTGAGTAATTTAACAAGTACGCTTTTATATTATTATGTAAAACTCTTATCATTGGTTGAAAATGTGACATTTCATCCATGTATCGGGTGGGTTGCGCACTGCTCGGTACCGTCTTCACGGTTCTAGTATTATACTTATATTGTAATATTATACTTATAATACCGTTTATGCAGACAAATCTATTTGTAAAAGGGTGAGTCTAGGGCACCCAACCCTGGCACCCTTCTTTAAAAAAATTGGGGGATTGATGAAACAAAATGTTTAGTTGTAAGCGAAAATAATGTCTGGGGGTATTTATGTCCGGGTTGGACATAATACGCTAGATAGAACTGTCCTTTATTTAGTTATGGACATTAATCACTAGTTAAAAATGTCCATTGGACATATTTCACTAGTTCAAAATGTCCAGCGGACATTTTCCACTGGCGGACATTCTACACTTTTACATAGTACGCATCTGCCTAAATCGTCTTATCCTCTCCATTCTCTGTTGTTGTAGCTTTTTACGACGTCTCTCGCGTCTTCTTTCCAAATATGCCGTTCTCTTTCGGCGTAAAAATGAAAGTTGGAGAAGTTTATAAATTGAAATAATCGGTATATCGTCACCATTTTCTAGGAAAAGTAAACAATTCACGCGCATGCGTCATGGTATCTTGACCTCTGAACTTCCAGATAAATTCCGAGGTCATGTCCAAGCTGGCTTAACTTTTATGTCCGTCTGAATGCTCATGGGAAAAACGTAAACCAGGCTCGAAGAACGGTTAGAAGTTAAGCTGGCTTAACTTTAGTCGTGTGAACGCAGTATTACATTTAAACCATTCATGAAGTGAATTTCATTTTCAGTCAACACAGCATTGTACTTAGAAGTTAACAAGTGACTGTGTGTATGCAATGGCAAAACTAGGAAAACAGTCCTATCATTTATGCATGTTACTGAACCATCAGACTGGGGCTCTGGTAACTGATGGGAATGACAACTTCCAATTAAGACAGTACCAAAAGTTGTTGACTTGCTTTGCAAGTTCGAAAAATTATCAGGAATAACTTGTAACAAAAGAAGATTACTGTCAAGGGGGGATAGACAATGTTGCAAATCTGTCATTAATTTAACATCAGGAAAGGGTGTATTAACAGGATTATACAATGTACTAGACCCCGTGGTTCTCATCGATTTTTTCCCGCGACCCCATTTCCACCATCGAGCGTCTTGTTGCGACCCCATGCCAAACCCTTTTAGTTACAAAGCAACCATTTACATATAATTTAATCTAAAAATGTACATATATATTAGTACCATTAATAAAGTACTATGCCAGCATCATTATCTGTGTTTTGAAAGTCTTCGGATTTTATTATGAAATTCCTTGCACCAAGCGGTCATAGCGAGGTTCGTACATGGTAAGAGAACATACCAAACAGTCACACAAATGATTGTCCGTAATACGGAATTAATAATAACAGGGGCGGATACAGGATTTGACGTTAGGGAGGGAGGGAGGGAGGGGGGGGGGGGGTGCGTAGAATAAAATTTCGACGAGCGGAGCGAGTTTAAAAATTATTTGAGGTTAAAATAATCAAAGTTATTGAAATATTCTTCTAGAGTTGGTGCAATGTAGATAGATATCTTGCCTAGCGAAGTGTGGCGAGAAACATTTGTGGTAAAATGGTGCGGACAACCCATGCTTTGCAAATTTTAGGGGGGGGGGGGGGCGCACACCCGCCACGCCCCCGCCTAAATCCGCCCCTGAATGATGCAATATATCTACCCATGTGACCCCGTGCGATAATCATGCTGCAAAGAATATTTCTTGCACGAACTTGTAATTCGTAAAATTGACCCCGCGACCCCCGCGACCCCGCATTTGAGAACCACGGTACTAGACACACAAACTTCTGAGGGATTGTTGACTTTTGGTTTGATGAACTTCACGTCTTGCAGTGGTCTTGGTTTGATTCCATGAGTTCTAGGTGGTACATGCCATTGTAGAGGGCAGGATGTTTTTGAAATAATATCCGGAACTGCTGATATCTTGCAGGTCTTGAAGTGGGCAAGCTGATACACCAAAGCAGCTACATGGGCACATGACCCCTTCCCTGCCGAGCATCTACAATACTGGCTCTCTATTAACTTGGAGTTTAACAGTGATATCTGAAAAATGAGTGCATGTATTTAGTTAATCACTTCATAATGTTTAACAAAGAGTGTTGTAGCCTAATTCCACCAATGATTTTTTGGGGTGATTTGAGTGTGAATCACCTGCACTATAGGACATGCTTAACTCTATGACACCTGAATCAGATGCTACTCATCTGCAAATCTGCAGTCAACATGTCTGATGTTTACATATATATACCTCATACTTTTAATTTTTTTTTTTTAATAAAATAGTTCTTGCAATATTAAAATAAATATAACTAGAATCGTGAGACGATAATGGGCAGTGCGCATCCAAGTTTTTGAAAGGTTGCATTAACTTCATCAAATCTCTGTGAAATATATATTTTATAATCCACATCATTTAATATATTTTGTAAGAGAGTTGTGAACAATTTGAAGGATTAGATAAGCTAAATAAAATATATTCTGAGATTAAATTGTTTTTGGTCGAACAGTTAGTTAACACAATCCTTAAACTTCGAGCAAAAAACCTATATTATTATTTTTTAAGAAACCATTTTAATGGTCAACGTTTTTAGACATGCAAGGGTGCGACGGTACCAAGCAGTGCACATCCGGTTTCTTCCATTGGTGAAAAGTGATATTTTTTAAGAAAAACCGGCATATAAATTGTTTATATTCGGTAGTGAAAAGTAGAATAACCAGTTCACGTTCGGTAGTGTAAAGTGGAATAACCAGCGAACGTTCGGTAGTGAAAAGTCACCTGTTTAAATGTACATTAATTTATAAATCATTGGAAGTAGAATACTTATAGAATATCGAAGAATATTTATTGATATATTTCATATGCACTACCATACATATGAAAGAGTCAATTCTCAACATTAGGAAATTGAGTGCTAACCTCCATACCAGTATGTTCGCAGTACAGCTCGTAAATAAGTGTTATAACTTAAACTTAGCAAAAAATCTATATTATTATTTAAAAAAAAAACAACATTTTAATGGTCAACGTTTTTAGACATGCAATTTTAAAACTTTTTTTTAATAAATGACAGAACCAGATTTTTAGAACGGATTTTTTTCTTGCATTGGATCGTTATTTACTACATTTAGATTTTTTTTTTTTTTTTTTACTACATAATTTAATACGTTAAAAACGCAAGTTACAATGTTAGAAAGTCATGTTAAGCATGAAAGTGCAATTGTCAGTTGAGGGTAGAGAACTGCATTTAAACATACATACAACAAACATATAAGTTTTAATCTTATATTTTGCAAGCAAATATTTTTTCAGATCATTTAAAAAATTCTAAATGTAGTTTAGTACGATACAATTATCCCCCCAAACATTTCATTTTGTGATGTTATAAAAAAACATTTGAAAATACTGCGTTTGTTGTACATTATATATCAAAACATTGACTAGTGAGAAGCGTTTAAAGAAACAATATGGTATCTTGTAACTTTCTAAATGTCGATATTCTGAACATGAATCGTAAGACGAGCTGAGGGGATGATACGTTGTAATACAACAACGCAGACTCTCACATATCATCAGATATGGCAGTATAGTATGACCTTCTCGATGTGTGATGCACATACACGATAATTGTAGGTGATGATTTATCACCACGATTAACCCACGTCAGTGTTGCAGTTCGGAGAGGCTGTCATGGAAAAGGCGTCTAGTCGTTCGAATGGGACAAACGCGTGTTAATTCAATTACCGGTTGAAGGGGGAGAACCTCGCATTTGAATGTAAATATATTTTTAACATGTAGTGTAGTTCTCTCCCTTCAACTGACAATGTTTGATTTAATAACTTAAAGGCAGAAGGCCCTATTTTCAATTAAATACATTGTTTTGTGTATCTTTTGATAGAATAGATTTAGCATAGTCAGTGAGACTGAAAGAATTTGTGGCGTATGTAAAATAGGTCTAGTAACAAAGCTTTTTAAAGTTAAAAACTTTAATTTTCAAATGACTATAAAACCGGAAGTAAACATCGAAATGCATAGATATCGTTAAGGACAATAACTTTTGTACAGGTCAAAAGGTCATCAACGGTCAAGGTTATTAGATATGAGCCTTGAAAGTTTCGGTAATTACTTAAATTCTTGTTACAGGTATATAAAGAAATTTACAGATATATAAAGAAATCGAAATCGAAAAATCAGTTGTCATAAGGTTGTTGGCCATAGACTAAGGATTTCATAGACACTGATATTATGCAAATCTGATTATCCCCCAAGACCCCATTTTGAGTTTTATAAAAATTAGTCACAACAACATGGCACCTGACATAGTACCTCCGGTTCGGATTTTATCATTTATATCTTTTATAATGACCATTTCTAACATAATGCAAAAAGAAATTTTCAAATATCTCCGAAACTCCAGAAGTTAAAATTTCAAGTTTACAAACAAATGACGTCAAAACCGTAAGTGATATCAAAATTTAAGAAATATATCTTTGTTCATTATCAAATTGTCTATCTATCCGTAAGTTTTCAGATCGATCAAAATAAAATTTCAAAAAAACACGCACAGTTACAATGGAAGTTGGCACACAATTTGCAAGTTTTAAAAAGCGCGATTTTGATTCAAATATATTGTGTTATATATCATTTGAAAGAGCAGATTTAGCATAGTAAATATGTCTAAAAATTTGTGACGTGACAAGGCTCTTTAAAGTTCAAAATTGCAATTTTCAATTGGCGGTAAAACCGGAAGTAAACATCAGACATCGCAAATGAATATATAACATGATATATCTCGTCAAGGGCAATAACTTTCGTACAGGTCCAAAGGTCAAGGTCACTAGATATGAGCCTTGAAAGTTTCGGTCATTACTGAAATTCTTGTTCCGGAAATATAAAGAAATTTAAATCGAAATTCAAAAATCGACAACCTACATTTTTTTGCAGTCGATTGCAGAAGCCATAGATTTCAAAATTAAAAAAATCCGATTAACCCCCGGTTCTCAATTAAAATTTTAAGAAAAATAAGTCAGTTCAAGATGGCGGCTCATCCCTTACACCTGGGTAAAATTTCATCATTTTATTTTATATGTATGACCAAATCTATGATAACACAAAACATTTTTTTCAAATATCTTCAATATTCCGGAAGTTGAAATTGAAAGTTTAGAAGCAAATGACGTCAAAACCGGAAGTGATATCGAAACTTTGAAAATTGATTTTCTTTGGAAATTCATATGTCTATGTAACTCAAAGGTTTCAGATCGATCGAAATAAAATTGCCAAAGTTAAAAAGATGCTTTAAAAAGTGCTCCAAAAGTCAGCTACAAAAGTCAAAATATAAATTTTTCAAAATTGCAATTTGTAGCTATGGATTAAGCAAATGAACCCAAAACGACCGATCACAATCTGTTGGAAAAATGAGTAGAAAATGGAAAAACCCTGAAATACAACTTTTTAACTATACGTCATTTCCGGTTAGGCAAAAATGCCTCATTTTACATTTAAGCAACACCGAGCAGTTAATCATCGCAGGAAATGATGTTAGGTTATGTGTGGTATGTGTAGTTTTGGCTGGGTAACGTGACCAGAAATAGACAAAAAGAAAAAACTAGAACTGTTCAGTTAACAGTACTGATGCAGGGCTTGTTACGACACAAAGGTACGACCGGTGCAGCAATATTTCTTGTGCATGCCCTGTACTTATATTCTTATAGCGCATGCGACACAAGCTGATATATCCATGATATTTCGAATCTAATTATACACATACATGTCAATTTTGAAGAAATTCGGATAAGAAATAAGAAAGTTGGCGATGCGCATGCGCACTACACAAATTCAATATAACCATGATATTTCGAATCTAATTATACACATACATGTCAATTTTGAAGAAATTCGGATAAGAAATAAGGTAGTTGGTAATGCGCATGCGCACTACACAATTTCGATATATCCGTGATATTTCGAATCTGATTATACACATATGTGTCAATTTTGAAGAAATTTGGATGAGAATCAAGAAAGTTGCTAATGCTCATGCGCAGAACCTAAATCTAACATTTCCCCCGAATTCGCAATCCGATCATGCATATACGTACCAAGTTTCATAATATTCGGATAAGAAATAAAAAAGTTGGTAAATTAAGTGGAAATGTACCTTTAAATGTGTGAACATAGCTTTAACAGCCTTAACTTTGATTTATATCTGTGTTGACAGGGTCACTGACACTAATTAACCGAAATACCTCTATTTAAATACATTACACATTGGTATTTAATGCCATTTTGCATAATATGCTTGAAAGGTATGCATATTATACATCATTGGATGCGTCTTGATGCGTAGATTACGAATATGCAAAAATTATGATATTTGCACAAAAAGGGTAGCTGCTAGAGCCATTTAAAACAAATTTTAAACTTTTTTCAATCGCTTATAAAACCGAAAGTTACGGTCAAAAACAAAAAATGAAAATACCAGTGGATAGATATTGTCGAGAACTTGGTGGAATGAGAAATTCAAGGTCATGGGAGGTCAAGGTCACGAGAAAAATGACTTCTAATATTGAGCAAGTCTAAACATATTTCAATTAAAAATTACAAGCAAGCAAAATAAAATTTTAAAATTCGGATCCCTAGACAATGGTCTTAAACGACTAACGTTTCGATGAGTACCAGAATCATGAAAATCGGATAATAATTGAGAGACAAGTAGCAATTTAAAGAAATGTTACTTTTATCCAAGATGGCGGAAGATTTGACGTTTCCGGTCTAAATCTGTGTCGAATGATATGTCTAGTTACATGCATGTATTTATTTCCGGGTATCTGTGATAGGTAAAAAGTTGAATATCGAACTTTAAGTGCAATTTTTGCAAAAACCAGAAAAGTTGCACAATTTCTGAAAACGAATTTAGGTTTATCATTATGATAGTATTATATACTTTAAATTTCAGATCGATTGCATTATAAGTAAACATTTTAGAACAGTGCTAAAGTAGTTTTGCTACAAAAAAGTGCAAATATTTTTGCAAATTGACATTTTATATAAATCGATACTATGTTGTTAAATATGTACAATACAATATAGGAAACTCTATGCAAATCGAAGTTTAAATACGACTCCCAGTACTGTCCGAAATATTTCATGGATGCATAATCCATGAGTCGCGTCGAACTTGGAGAAAACTTTAGCTTTCGGTAACTTCTCGATCACCTCCTCCACAGTTTGCAAATGATAGTGTTCTCTCTTGATCGCTCGATTAAGATCATTGGGATCATTACAAAGACGGATCTTGTTCGGTTTCCTGACCGTCACCATACTATGCACCCAATCGGTAGGTTCATCTTGTTTGGCGATGACTCCTAATGATTCCATACGTTCGAGCTCGGTTTTTACCTTGTCGCGTAGCGCTGCAGGTACTTTTCGTGGTGGATGTACAACCGGCGTCACGGTTTCATCAATGTTAATGTGGTGTTGATCCGGAAGTTCACCTAACCCTTTGAAGACATCTTCGTACGATTTCAGTACTTCTTCTTTTGTTAACAAAGTTTCGACACTTTGTACGCGTATTATTGATCCAATTTCGGTACACCCATTCTTTCCAAGTATGGCTTGCGCACTCGTTTCTACTATGAAAAACAGCAATTTGTATGTTCGACCACGCACAGAACATTCTATAGTCTGAATTCCTTTGGGCACAATTTTATCTCCACTATATGTCACTAACTTCACACTTGTTTTTGTGAGCTTTTGATTTGCTAGTTTACGGCTATCGTAGATACGCTTCGGCATGATATTCGCTTGTGCACCTGTATCGAGCTTGACTGTAACATTTCGGTCATTTATTGTTAATGTTTCTGTCCAATCACTTTGATCCTGATCTACAGTGTCGATATGCACAGTTCCAATGAAAAGTTCATCTTCTGAGTCGTGATCATGTGGTACGGTGTGAATTTTCTTGGATGTGTATGGTCCTTTAGTCGATATACAACAACTGGCAAAATGGTTCTTTTTCTGGCAACTATGACACACTTTTCCAAATGCAGGACAGTTTCCTTTCGTGTGTTTTCTTGCACAATTCCGACATGGTTTGCTGTTCATAGTGCTATCAGAATTTTGATTGTCCGTCATTTGTTGTTCATTCCTACTGTATTTGTTGAATTTTCTAACGGTGGGCCTACTGTTGAACTTGCGTATTGCAGCTACTGCTTGCTCTTCTGACCCTTTTAGTTGCTTTAACTGTTTTGTACTCATCTCTTGAGCCCTACACACATCTATAGCCTTTTTCAAAGTCAACTCAGATTCTCTGAGTAATCTAGCACGGCACGATTCGTCCTTGATTCCACAAACTATCCTATCTCTTATTAAACCATCCGCCAAATGTTCAAATTCGCACGGCTGTGCTTTGTTTCTCAAATCAGTCACATAATTATCCACAGGTTCATCGTGACCCTGATTACGTGTGAAAAATACATGTCTTATATAGGTCACGTTCTTACGTGGTTCACAGTAGTCTTTAAAACGTGCTTTCAACACGGCTATTTTGTCGGACTCTTCTCCTGTGATCCCAAAAGTGTTAAAAACTCGGCGTGCATCGATGCCGGCCACGTGTAGAAAGGTAGCACACTGTACTTTCTCCCTTTTCGTCGATTCCTGTGGCAGTTAAATACAATTCGAACCCTTGAATTCACTCTTTCCAATTCTCGGCAAGATTTCCTTCCATCGAAAGATGGCCTGGAGGCTTCAGTTGCTCCATAATCCTTGCTTTTGTTTACTTCTGACACCATGTGAAATAAACAACAACAATGGCGTTCTATTGTCTTTATTAATGTGAAGGTCGCTACAGGTCATTTCAAATCGCTTATGTCATAGACAACAAATAAGAACTAAAATAAGTACGTTACATCGCTTATGTAATAATGTAAACAACTGAATAACATTACAAACAGCTCTGTCACATGACCTAATTTATATGCAGGACTAAAATGCAACCGTTCAAGGATGTTTAAATTGCGCACTGCTCAGTACCGTTATCACGGTTCTAGTTTTAACGTTTTTTTCACGAAGTCAAGGGCAATAACTCTCAAACCGACGACTGTAATCGTTCCATTTTCGAACTCATCCGAGATATTATCAAGATAAATACACATACCAAGCTTCATTCAAATCGGATAAAAACTTTAGTCTCTATCGCGTGCACAAGAAACTGTTGACGGACGGACGGACAGTGGTGACGACAATATACGTCCATATTTTCATGTGGGCGTATAAAAAGGCAGATAAAATGGATTAAAAAATACCAGCAGACAGACTAAATAGAAGGGGTGCAGAACTACAAGCAGTCAGACCAAATAAAAGGAGCGCATGGCTACCAGAATACAAGCAGGTTAACTAAAAGGGATGCGGGAATACCAGCAATACTACCAATATTTTCAAATTCTAAAACGCGGAATTATGATTCAAATACATATTGTCATATATCATTGGAAAGCGTAGATCAAGCACAATACGTATCATAAATAATTTGTGTCATATGTAAATTAGGTCACGTGACAGAGCTGTTTAAAATTAAAAATTGCAATATTCTGATGGCCATAAATCCGGAAGTAAACATTGGACATCTAAAATGATTATGTCATTAGATAGATCTCGTCAAGAGCAACAACTTTTGTTCAGTTCACAAGGTCACTCAAGGTCAAGGTCACAAGATATGAGCCTTAAAAGTTTTGACTATTTCCGAAAATTCTAAACCGGAAATAAAAAAAAATCTGAATCGAAATTCAAAAATCGGCTTCCCATGTTTTGTTAGCAATCAACTGTAGATTCCATAGACATCATTTTTATTCAAATCGAATGATTCCCCGATTCTGAATTTCGATTTAAAGAAAAATCAGTCATTTCAAGATGGCGACTGATATGAAATATCTGGGTCAGATTTTTTCATTTCATTTTTTAACAACGGTTATTTCTAGCACATCTCAAAAAGATTTTTTGGAATATCTTAATTATTCCGGAAGTTGAAATTTCAACTTTACAAGCGAATGACGTCAAAACCGGAAGTGATATAAAAATTTTGAAAATACCATTTAGTTAGAAATCAAAATGTTTATACACCTGTAAGTTTTCAAATTGATCGAAATAAAATTGCAAAAGTTAAAAAAACGGTTAAAAAAGTGCTCCAAAAAGTCAGCAGAGAATGTCTAAAAGTGCATTTATGTTGAGAGCTATTATGTAGACATTAGAATAAACAAAAAAGTTCCATCAAAATCGGTTGAAAAACAGAGGTAAAAATGGTAAAAAAAACATAAAATGGGTTTTTCTGTCATATGTCATTTCCGGTTAGACAAAAAACAGCCATTTTACATTCACCCAACACCGAGCAGTTAGATATTGTAGGAAAACATGTGAGATAAGGTGTGACATGCTCCCTTCATACCGAATTAGCGTGACCAGAAGTAGACAAAACAAAAAAAAAACTAGAACTGTACAGTTAACAGTACTGGTGCAGGGCGGGTTACGACATACAGGAACGACGGTGCAGCAATATTCGATTGTGCATTCACTGTACTGATAATTCAATGCTCGAGATCAACAGGGTAATGCAATTGAGACTATGATTATAGACATACATATCAAGTCTAAAAATATTTCAACAAGAAAAAAGAAAGTTGGCAATGCGCATGCACTGCACAAATGCTCTATTTCCATGAAATTCCGAATCAGTCTATACGTATGCATACCAAGTTTCATGCAATTCGGTTGAGAAATAAGAAAGTTGTTACTGCGCATGCTCACTACACAAATTCATTATGTCCATGAAATTTCAAATCTGATTATACACAAACATGCTAATTTTGAAGAAATTCTGATAAGAAATAAGTAAGTTTGTGATGCGCATGCGCACTACATAAATTTGATATTTCCATGATATTTAGAATCTTATTATACACATGCATGCCAATTTTGAATGAATTTGGTTCAGAAATAAGAAATTTAGCAATGCGCATGCGCAAAACACAAATTCAATATCTCCATCTTATTTCGAATCGGAATATACATATGCATACTAAGTTTCGTGAAATTCGGATAAGAAATGATTTTAAAACTTTTGTCCATTTTCACCATAACTTAAAACCACACCCTATTTTTAAATTTATGTTGAGCCATCCTGAACTCAAGATGCAATTCAAGTTATTTATTAAAATATGTTGTATGGTTAACATTGAAAATGAAGCGGTATTTTTATGTGAGAAATGTGGTTATTTATATTCTTCAATTATATTCCATAGATTAACTGATTGTAATTGGTTTAATTCAGAACATGTAACATTCCTTACTAGGATACACGATTTGTCAATTGATTTATATAGAGTTTTAGTATATTCAGATTATACTTTTCTATTTGAGTTGTTAAAATTTAAGCCGACTTGCCTTACAGAATTATCAGATTTGAATAATTATCGTATACTGGTACTAAAGTACTTTAACTCTATCTTCAATGATTTAATTCAAAATGATTTATGTTAACTTTTCCTGTTTTCTAATTGTGTATAGACATATTTAATTTACTTTGTTATATTGTATATATTTTGTATTGTTATTATGTTCATCGAATCTCCAATACTGGAGGAATAAAAGATTATAAATAAATAAATAAATACCTATTTTGATTAAAATTAGATAAGAAATAAGGAAGTTGATATTACGCATGCGCAGAACTAAATTTAACATTTCCCCTTAGTTTTGAATCCGATTATGCGTGTACATGCCAAGTTTCGTTAAAATCGGATAACAAACAAAAAAGTTAGCATCGCGCATGCGCACAACCCATATTTTGTATTTTCCTTTAAATCATTATTCGAACATGAAGGTATATGCACATTTTGAAGAAAATCGGTTCATAAATAAGAAAGTGGGTCAATTAAGCAGTGGGCGTGCCTACAGGGGTGCTTCAGTAAGTTAAATTTTCAGCATGACGTAGTTTAGTCCATCCTAGACCTCCCTTTAATGCGTAAATTGAATATAATTCATATCTAACAAAAATCGAGGTAGAGCCCCTTTAACTTTAACATGTCAAACTTACTGACTCTATTAATAATGACACTGTTTATGACAGTCAATTAACCTACATACCTATTATTGCCCCATGTTAAAGTATGGGATATGGAAATATGCAAGTTACATAGAAGTGTTGTATATTTTTGGAAACCTAAGGAACTCAGCATTACGGATCCGAAAAAAATATTGCTTTATCTATCTTAGGGCCCTCGTAAACACGCTTTAAAGATGCAAAATCACCTTTGAATCACACCTCTAAAACAGAAAGCACGTGTCGGACATGAACAATGAATACATCATGTTAAAGCTCTCATAAATCTTTATGAGATCTGTAAATATCAAGATGATCTGCGATCAAGTTCTCGAGATAGAAACCTTTAAAGTTTGATCAAAATCGCAACATTTTCTTAAATTGAATTTTGACATCGCCAAATCTGATATTATTTGAAACCCCTTAAAGAGTACAATAAAAATCAGCAAACATTAGGTTGTTATTCCAGTAAAGTTGTGCGCTAAAGCACTGGCAATATGCTAAAACAGCCATGTTTAGAGCCCTATAAAATAGGTTTAAGTAGTCTGACCCCAAAGGTCAAAAGGTCATCAGAAGGTCAAGGTCACAAGGTAACATTATGTGCGATATGAAGGTCATCCAAGGTCAAGGTCATGTGATACAAGCCTCTAAACTTTGGAAAAAAACAATGCAAGTAGCATAGAAGTGCTGTATATTTTTGGAAAGCCCAGGATCTCAGCATTATTGATCCGGAAAAATTATTGCTGTATCTAAATTAGGGCCCTCGTAAAGACGCTATAAAGATGCAAAATCACCTTTGAGTCACATCCCTAAAACGGAAAGCCCGTGTCGGACATAAAAAATTGAATACATCACGATAAAGCCCTTATTAATAGTTATAAGATCTGTAAATATCAAGATGATCTGAGGTCAAGTTCTCGAGATAGAAGACTTTAAAGTTTGATCAAAATCGCAACATTTTCTTAAATTGAATTTTGACATCGCCAAATCTGATATCATTTGAAACCCTTTAAAGAGTACGTTAAAAATCAGCAAACATTAGAGTGTTATTCCAGTTAGGTTTTGCGCTACAGCACTGGCAATATGCTAAAAAAGCCATGTTTAGAGCCCTGTAAAATAGGTTTAAGTGGTCTGACCCCAAAGGTCAAAAGGTCATCAGAAGGTCAAAGTCACAAGGTATCATTATGTGCAATATGAAGGTCATCCAAGGTCAAGGTCATGTGATACAAGCCTCTAGACTTTGGAAAAAAACATTTCGTTATACAAAAAAGTCAAAATCGAAAATCGAAATTCGGCTTCCCATTTGTTGTAGACAAAGTTTCAATCTTTCGATTAACATCAAAATTGTGAAAGTCGGATATTAAATGGATTCAAAATAGCAATTTTCGCAAAATGACCCAAACCAATATGGCGGCCAAATTATAACTTTCGGTAAATATTTTTTTGATCTGGACAGTTTGTAATAAGAGCATGCACATTATGCATACCTTATTTTCATCATAACCCAGTTTTACTAGAAATCACCCAACCGGAAGTGAAAAAACATGATATCATTGAAACCGGAAGTGATGCAAAACATTTTATTGTGCAGAATTATTTGCAATTGGCGGCAGTATACATCATACAAATTTCAAATTAATCCATCAAAAATTAAACAAAAAAACATACTTCGATTAATTACGGCAAGAAAAAGTGACGAACGAATTTGATATAATCGAATATTTTCAAGTAATATTATATGTCCTTTGCTACAAGAAATACGATGAAGGTAATCCGAGCAAAATCGGTTGATAAATACGTTCTCTACAGTCCATTTTATGTTTGTTGCTCATGTCGCTTCATGTTGCGCAGATCAATTTCGTTTAACATTTAAACTTTAATTAGCCACACGTCTGAAAACGTCATGAAATCGGTTTTTCCGAATATAGTACCAATTTCGAGAAATAGGCCCTGCCGTAGACGAAAAATAAACTAGAACTGTACAGTTAACAGTACTGGTGCAGGGCGGGTTACGACATACAGTTACGACGATGCGGCAATATTCGAAAGCGCATGCACTGTACTGACAATTCAATGCGCGAGATCAACAGGGTAATGCAATTGAGACTATGATTATAGACATACATACCACGTTTAAAAATATTTCAACAAGAAAAAATAAAGTTGGCAATGCGCATGTGCACTGCACAAATACTCTATTTCCATGAAATCCCGAATCAGTCTATACGTATGCAGACCAAGTTTCATGCAATTCGGTTGAGAAATAAGAAAGTTGTTACTGCGCATGCTCACTACACAAATTTATTATGTCCATGAAATTTCAAATCTGATTATACACAAACATGCTAATTTTGAATAAATTCTGTTAAGAAATAAGTAAGTTGGCGATGCGCATGCGCACTACATAAATTTAATAGTCCATGATATTTCGAATCTTATTATACACATGCATGTCAATTTTGAATGAATTTGGTTCAGAAATAAGAAAGTTAGCAATGCGCATGCGCAAAACACAAATTCAATATCTCCATCATATTTCGAATCGGAATATACTTATGCATTCCAAGTTTCATGAAATTCGGATAAGAAATAAGAAAGTTGGCGACGCGCATGCGCACTTCACAAATTCAAAATGTCCATGATATTTCTAATTTAATTATACACATACATGCCGATTTTGAAGAAATTTGAATAAGAAATAAGGAAGTTGATATTGCGCATGCGCAGAACTAAATTTAACATTTCCCATAAGTTTTGAATCCGATTGTACATGTACATACCAAATTTCGTAAAAATCGGATAACAAACTAAAAAGTTAGCATTGCGCATGCGCACATCACAAATTTTGTATTTTTCTTTAAATCACTATTCGAACATAAAGGTATGTGCAAATTTTGAAGAAAATCGGATCATAAATAAGAACGTGGGTCAATAAAGCAGTGGGCGTGGCTACAGGGTGCTTCAGTAAGTTAAATTTTCAGCATGCCGTGGTTTAGTCCATCCTAGACCTCCCTTTAATGCGTAAACTGAATATAATTCATATCTAACAAAAATTGAGTTAGAGCCCCTTTAACTTTAACAATCATGTCAAACTTACTGACTCTATTAATAGTGACACTGTTTATACAGTCAATTAACTGATATACCTATTAATGCCCCAGGTTAAAGTATGGGATATGGAAATATGCAAGTTACATAGAAGTGTTGCATATTTTCGGAAAGCTGAGGAACTCAGCATTACGAATCCGAAAAAAATATTGCTTTATCTATATTAGGGCCCTCGTAAAAACGCTTTAAAGATGCAAAATCACCTTTGAGTCACACCTCTAAAACAGAAAGCACGTGTCGGACATGAAAAATGAATACATCATGTTAAAGCTCTCATAAATCTTTATGAGATCTGTAAATATCAAGATCATCTGAGGTTAAGTTCTCGAGATAAAAGCCTTTAAAGTTTGATCAAAATCGCAACATTTTCTTAAATTGAATTTTGACATCGCCAAATCTGATATTATTTGAAACCTTTTAAAGAGTACATTAAAAATCAGCAAATATTAGGGTGTTATTCCAGTTAGGTTTTGTGCTACAGCACTGGCAATATGCTAAAAAAGCCATGTTTGGAGCCCTATAAAATAGGTTATATTGATCTGACCCCAAAGGTCAAAAGGTCATCAGAAGGTCAAGGTCGCAAGGTATTATCATGTTCAATATGAAGGTCATCCAAGGTCAAGGTCATGTGATACAAGCCTCTAAACTTTGGAAAAAAACATTCAGTTATACAAAAAAAGCAAAATCGAAAATCAAAAATCGGCTTCCCATAAGTTGTAGAGAAAGTTTTAATCCTTCGTTTAACATCAAAATTGTGAAAGTCGGATGACAAATGGATTCAAAATAGCAATTTTATCAAAATAACCAAAACCAATATGGCGGCTATATTATAACTTCCGGTAAATATTTTTTTGATCTGAACAGTTTGTTATAAGAGCATGAACATTATGCATACCTTATTTTTATCATAACTCAGTTTTATTAGAAATCACACAACCGGAAGTGAAAAACATGATATCATTGAAACCGGAAGTGATGAAAAAAATTCGATTGTGCAGAATTATTTGCAATTGCCGACAGTATACATCATAGAAATTTCAAATTGATCCGTTTAAAATCAAACAAAAAATCATACTTCGATTAATTACGGCAAGAAAAAGTGACGGACGATTTTCATATAATCGAATTTTTTCAAGTTCCATTATTTGTCCCTTCTAACAAGAAATACGATGAAGGTAATTCGAGCAAAATCGGTTGATAAATACGTTCTCTGGAGTCCATTTTATGTGTGTTGCTAATGTCGCTTAATGTTGCTCAGAAAAATTTCGTTTTACATTCATTTTTTAATGAGTCACGAGTTAGAAAACGTCATGAAATCCGTTTTTCCGTACATGTTACCATTTCCAAAAAATAGGCCCAACACTCGACGAAAAAAAAAAAAAAAAAACTAGAACTGTACAGTTAACAGTACTGGTGCAGGGCGGGTTACTACATACAGTTACGACGGTGCGGCAATAATCGATTGCTCATTCACTGTACTGACAATTCAATGCGCGAGATCAACAGGGTAATGCAATTGAGACTATGATTATAGATATACATACCACGTTTAAAAATATTTCAATAAGAAAAAATAAGTTGGCAATGCGCATGTGCACTGCACAAATGCTCTATTTCCATGAAATCCCAAATCAGTCTTTACGTATGCATACCAAGTTTCATGCAATTCGGTTGAGAAATAAGAAAGTTGTTACTGCGCATGCTCACAACACAAATTCATTATGTCCATGAACTTTCAAATCTGATTACACATATACATGCTAATTTTGAAGAAATTCTGATAAGAAATAAGTAAGTTGGCGATGCGCATGCGCACTACATAAATTTAATATGTCCATGATATTTCGAATCTTATTATACACATGCATGTCAATTATTAATGAATTTGGTACAGAAATAAGAAAGTTAGCATTGCGCATGCGCAAAACACAAATTCAATATCTCCATCATATTTCGAATCGGAATATACTTATGCATACCAAGTTTCATGAAATTCGGATAAGAAATAAGAAAGTTGGCGACGCGCATGCGCACTCCCTAAATTCAAAATTTCCATGATATTTCTAATCTAATTATACACATACATACCGATTTTGAAGAAATTTGGATAAGAAATAAGGAAGTTGATATTGCGCATGCGCAGAACTAAATTTAACATTTCCCCTAAGTTTTGAATCCGATTATACATGTACATACCAAATTTCGTAAAAATCGGATAACACATCACACATTTTGTATTTTTCTTTAAATCACTATTCGAACATAAAGGTATGTACAAATTTTGAAGAAAATCGGTTCATAAATAAGAAAGTGGGTCAATTAAGCAGTGGGCGTGCCTACAGGGTGCTTCAGTAAGTTAAATTTTCAGCATGCCGTAGTTTAGTCCATCCTTTACCTCCCTTTAATGCGTAAACTGAATATTATTCATATCTAACAAAAATCGAGGTAGAGCCCCTTTAACTTTAACATGTCAAACTTACTGACTCTATTAATAGTGACAGTGTTTATACAGTCAATTAAATGACATACCTATTATTTCCCCAGGTTAAAGTATGGGATATGGAAATATGCAAGTTACATAGAAGTGTTGCATATTTTTGGAAACCTGAGGAACTCAGCATTACGGATCCGAAAAAAATATTGCTTTATCTATATTAGGGCCCCCGTAAAAACGCTTTAAAGATGCAAAATCACCTTTGAGTCACACCTCTAAAACAGAAAGCACGTGTCGGACATGAAAAATGAATACATCATGTTAAAGCTCTCATAAATCTTTACGAGATCTGTAAATATCAAGATGATCTGAGGTCAAGTTCTCGAGATAGAAGCCTTTAAAGTTTGATCAAAATCGCAACATTTTCTTAAATTGAATTTTGACATCGCCAAATCTGATATTATTTGAAACCTTTTAAAGAGTACATTAAAAATCAGCAAACATTAGGGTGTTATTCCAGTTAGATTTTGCGCTACAGCACTGGTAATATGCCAAAAAAGTCATGTTTGGAGCCCTATAAAATAGGCTATAATTGTCTGACCCCAAAGGTCAAAAGGTCATCAGAAGGTCAAGGTCGCAAGGTATCATTGTGTGTCATATTAAGGTCATCCAAGGTCAAGGTCATGTGATACAAGCCTCTAAACTTTGGAAAAAAACATTACGTTATACAAAAAAGTTAAAATCGAAAATAGAAATTCGGCTCCCAACAAACTGTCCAAAAATCTTTAATGCTCCGATTGACATCAAAATCATAAATGTCTCGATACAAAATTATTCTGAATAAAAATTTTGGAAAAATGACTCTAACCAATATGGCGGCCAAACTATAACTTCCGGTAAATATTTTTTTCGTCATATCAGTTTGTAATAATAACATGAAGATTATGCATATCCTAATTCTATCATAAATAAGTTTTACCGGAAGTGATGTAACCGGAAGTGATATCATCAAAACCGGAAGTGATGCAAAAATTTTGAGTGTGGGGAATTATTTGCACTTGCAGTAGGTCTACATCATAGAAGTTTCATATTGATCCGTTAAAAATCAAACAAAAAATCATACTTCGATTAATTACGGCAAGAAAAAGTGACGAACGATTTTCATGTAATCGAAAATTTTAAAGTTCTATTATATGTCCTTTGTTACAAGAAATACGACGAAAGTAATTTGAGCAAAATCGGTTGATAAATACGGTCTCTAGAGGCCATTTTATGTTTGTTGCTCTTGTCGCTTTCTGTTGCTCAGATCAATTTTGTTTTACATTCACTAGTTTTTGGGAAGCGAGTTAGAAAACGTCATGAAATCTGTTTTTCCATACATATTACCATTTCCGAGTAATAGGCCGGGCCGTGGACGAAAAAAAAAAAAAAAAAAATAATCAATACGAAAACAAAGCAGGGCGTACGAAGTACGCCCTGCAACTAGAACTGTACAGTTAACAGTACTGGTGCAGGGCGGGTTACGACATACAGGTACGAGGGTGCGGCAATATTTCGATTCGCATTCACTCTGCGCAAATTCTCTATTTCCATGAAATCCAGAATTGGACTATACGTATGCATACCAAATTTCATGCAATTCGGTTGAGAAATAAAAAGTTGGCAATTCGAATGTGCAATACACAAGTTCAATATGTTCATGAAATGCCGAATCTAATGATATACCTACATGCCAATTGTGAATGAATTCTGTTCAGAAATAAGAAAGTTAGCAATGCGCATGCGCACAACACAAATTCAATATCTCCATGATATTTCTAATCTTATTATGCACATGCATACCAATTTTGAATGAATTCGGTTAAGAAATAAGAAAGTTAGCAATGCGCATGCGCATAACACAAAATCAATATCTCCATGATATTTCGAATCGGAATATACATATGCATACTAAATTTCATGAAATTCGGATAAGAAATAAAAAAGTTGGCGACGCGCATGCGCACTATACAAATTCAATATGTCCACGATATTTCGAATCTGAATATACACACACATGTCAATTTTGAAAAAAATTGGATAAGAAATAAGAAAGTTGATAATGCGCATGCGCAGTACTCAAATTTAACATTTCCCCTGGATTCTGAATCTGATTATACATGTACATACCAAATTTCGTAAAAATCAAATAACAAACAAAAAAGTTAGCACCACGCATGCGCAAAACACAAATTTTGTATTTCCTTCAAATCACTATTCGAACATGAAGGTATATCCAAATTTTGAAGAAAATCGGTTCATAGATAAGAAAGTGGGTCAATTATGCAGTGGGCGTGGCTATAGGGTGCTTCAGTAAGTTAAATTTTCAGCATGACGTAGTTTAGTCCATTCTAGACCTCCCTAAACTGCGTAAACTGGATATAATAATATCTAACAAAAACTGAGGTACAGCCTCTTTAACTTGAACATGTCTAACTTACTGACTCTATTAATAGTGACACTGTTTATACAGTCAATTAACTGACATACCTATTATTGTCCCATGTTAAAGTATGGGATATGGAAATATGCTAGTTACATAGAAGTGTTTCATATTTTTGGAAACCTGAGAAACTCAGCATTACGGATCCGAAAAAATTATTGCTCTATCTATATTAGGGCCCACGTAAAAACGCTTTAAAGATGCAAAATCACCTTTGAGTCACACCTCTAAAACAGAAAGCACATGTCGGACATGAAAAATGAATACATCATGTTAAAGCTCTCATAAATCTTTATGAGATCTGTAAATATCAAGATGATCTGAGGTCAAGTTCTTGAGATAGAAGCCTTTAAATTTTGATCAAAATCGCAACATTTTCTTAAATTAAATTTTGACATCGCCAAATCTGATATTATTTGAAACAATTTAAAGAGTACATTAAAAATCAACAAACATTAGGGTGTTATTCCAGTTAGGTTTTGCGCTACAGCACTGGCAATATGCTAAAAAAGCCATGTTTGGAGCCCTTTAAAATAAGTTTAAGTGGTCTGACCCCAAAGGTCAAAAGGTCATCAGAAGGTCAAGGTCCCAAGTTATCATTGTGAGTAATATAAAGGTCATCCAAGGTCAAGGTCATGTGATACAAGCCGCTAAACTTTGGAAAAAAACATTTCGTTATACAAAAAAGTCAAAATCGAAAATCGAAATTCGGCTTCCCATTTGTTGTAGACAAAGTTTCAATCTTTCGATTAACATCAAAATTGTGAAAGTCGGATATTAAATGGATTCAAAATAGCAATTTTCGCAAAATGACCCAAACCAATATGGCGGCCAAATTATAACTTCCGGTAAATATTTTTTTGATCTGAACAGTTTGTAATAAGAGCATGCACATTATGCATACCTTATTTTCATCATAACTCAGTTTTACTAGAAATCACACAACCGGAAGTGAAAAAACATGATATCATTGAAACCGGAAGTGATGCAAAAAATTTGATTGTGCAGAATTATTTGCAATTGCCGGCAGTATACATCATACAAATTTCAAATTGATCCATCAAAAATTAAACAAAAAATCATACTTCGATTAATTACGGCAAGAAAAAGTGACGAACGAATTTGATATAATCGAAAAACCAAAAACTAGAACTGTACAGTTAACAGTACTGGTGCAGGGCGGGTTACACGACACAAAGGTACGTCGGTGCGGCAATATTCGATTGCGCATGCACTGTACTGATAATTCAATGCGCGGGATCAACAGGGTAATGCAATTGAGACTAGGGCTGCAAAGATACACAAAGTCACGATACGATACAGAATCGTGATAAAAGCTTACGATTCGATAGTATCACGATACGTCAAGAAAAAGTGAATTGGGACAATTTGTTCAATAAAATATGGTCAAACTCACAATGAAACATAGAATAAATAAAGATATAAATTGTTTTATAGTATAAGGGTCCTTTGCAACTTAACCCTCACGTGAAATGAGATAGTTTTGAACATTTTTCTTCTTCTGGAACACTTTAAAGTGGAATATATCTATATTAAACACAATTAAGATGTATCGCGATACGTTACCATAAAAAACCGAATATCGAAATTTGAAAATTAACCGTGATGCACCGATGTATCGGTGAATCGTTGCAGCCCTAATTGAGACTATGATTAAAGACATACATATCAAGTTTAAAAATATTTCAACAAGAAAAAATAAATTGGCAATGCGCATGTGCATTGCACAAATGCTCTATTTCCATGAAATCCCAAATCAGTCTATACATACCAATGCATACCAAGTTTCATGCAATTCGGTTGAGAAATAAGAAAGTTGTTACTGCGCATGCTCACTACACAAATTCATTATGTCCATGAACTTTCAAATCTGATTATACACATACATGCTAATTTTGAAGAAATTCTGTTCAGAAATAAGAAAGTTAGTGATGCGCATGCGCACAACACAAATTCGTTATCTCCATGATATTTCTAATCTCATTATGCACTTGCATGTAAAATTTGAATGAATTCGGTTCAGAAATAAAAAAAGTTGGCATTGCGCATGCGCAAATCACAAATTCTATATCTCCCTGATATTTCGAATCGAAGTATACATACGCATTCTAAGTTTCATGAAATTCGGATAAGAAATAAGAAAGTTGGCGACGCGCATGCGCACTACACAAATTCAATATATCCATGATATTTCGAATCTGATTATACATACTCATATCAATTTTGAAAAAAAGTGCATAAGAAATAAGAAAGTTGATAATGCGCATGCGCAGTACTCAAATTTAATGTTTCTCCCAGATTCCGAATGTACATACTAAATTTCGTAAAAATCGGAAAACAAACAAAAAAGTTAGCAATGCGCATGCGCACAACACAAATTTTGGATTTTCCTATTTTCACTATTCGAACATTAAGGTATATGCAAATTTTGAAGAAAATCGGTCCATAAATAAGAAAGTGGTTCAATTAAGCAGTGGGCGTGGCTATAGGGTGCTTCAGTAAGCTAAATCTACAGCATGACGTAGTTTAGTCCACCTCAGACCACCTTTTAATGCTTAAACTTGATTTACTGCATATCTAACAATAATCGAGGTAGAGCCCCTTTAACTTTAACATGTCAACTTAAGAAATTTATCAATTTTGACATTTTATAAACAGTCAATTAACCGACAAAGCTAGTATTGCCCTATGTTAAAGTATAGGATAGTCAAATATGCAAGTAACATAGAAGTGTTGCATATTTTTGGAAACCTCAGGATCGCAGCATTACGGATCCGCAAAAAATATTGCTCTATCTAAATTAGGGCCGTCGTAAAAACGCTTTAAAGATTCAAAATCACCTTTGAGTCACACCTCTAAAACAGAAAGCACGTGTCGGACATGAAAAATGAATACATCATGTTAAAGCTCTCATAAATAGTTATAAGATCTGTAAATATCAAGATGATCTAAGGTCAAGTTCTCGAGATAGAAGCCTTTAAAGTTTGATCAAAATCGCAACATTTTCTTAAATTGAATTTTGACATCGCCAAATCTGATATTATTTGAAACCTTTTAAAGAGTACATTAAAAATCAACAAACATTAGGGTGTTATTCCAGTTAGGTTTTGCGCTACAGCACTGGCAATATGCTAAAAAAAAGCCATGTTTGGAGCCCTATAAAATAAGTTTAAGTGATCTGACCCCAAAGGTCAAAAGGTCATCAGAAGGTCAAGGTCGCAAGGTATCATTGTGAGTTATATGAAGGTCAAGGTCATGTGATATAAGCATCTAAACTTTGGAAAAAAACATTCAGTTATACAAAAAAGGCAAAATCGAAAATCGGCTTCCCATATGTTGTAGAGACAGTTTTAATCTTTCGTTTACCATCAAAATTGTTAAAGTCGGATAACAAATGGATTCAAAATAGCAATTTTCGCAAAATGACCAAAACCAATATTGCGGCTTAATTATAACTTCCGGTAAATATTTTTTTGATCTGAACAGTTTGTAATAAAAACATGAACATTATGCATACCTTATTTTTATCATAAATCAGTTTGACCAGAAATCACACAACCGGAAGTAAAAAAACATGATATCATTGAAACCGGAAGTGATGCAAAAAATTTGATTGTGCAGAATTATTTGCAATTGCCGACAGTATACATCATAGAAATTTCAACTTGATCCGTTAAAAATCAAACAAAAAATCAAATTTCGATTAATTACGGCAAGAAAAACTGACAAACGAATTTGATATTATCGAATATTTTAAAGTTATATTATATGTCCTTTGTTACAAGAAATACGATGAAGGTAATCCGAGCAAAATCGGTTGATAAATACGTTCTCTACAGTCCATTTTATGTTTGTTGCTCATGTCGCTTCATATTGCGCAGATCAGTTTCGTTTTACATTTAAACTGCAATTAGCCACAAGTCAGAAAACGTCATGTAATCCGTTTTTCTGTATATGGTACCAATTCCGAGAAATAGGCCCTGCCGTAGACGAAAAAAAAAATAATCAATACGAAAACAAAGTAGGGCGTACGAAGTACGCCCTGCAACTAGAACTGTACAGTTAACAGTACTGGTGCTGGGCGGGTTACGACATACAGGTACGACGGTGCGGCAATATTCGATTGCGCATGCACTGTACTGATAATTCAATGCACGAGATCAACAGGGTAATGCAATTGAGACTATGATTATAGACATACATATCAAATTTACAAATATTTCAACAAGAAAAAAAACAGTTGGCAATGCGCATGTGCACTGCACAAATGCTCTATTTTCATGAAATCCTGAATCAGTCTATACGTATGCATACCAAAGTTCATGCAATTCGGTTGAGGAATAAGAAAGTTGTTACTTCGCATGCTCACTACACAAATTCATTATGTCCATGAAATTTCAAATCTGATTATACACAAACATGCTAATTTTGAAGAAATTCTGATAAGAAATAAGTAAGTTGGCGATGCGCATGCGCACTAGATAAATTTGATATGTCCATGATATTTCGAATCTTATTATACACATGCATGCCAATTTTGAATAAATTTGGTTCAGAAATAAGTAAGTTAGCAATGCGCATGCGCAAAACACACATCCAATATCTCCATCATATTTCGAATCGGAATATATATATGCATACCAAGTTTCATGAAATTCGGATAAGAAATAAGAAAGTTAGCGACGCGCATGCGCACTTCACAAATTCAAAATGTCCATGATATTTCTTATCTAATTATACACATACATTCCGATTTTGAAGAAATTTAGATAAGAAATAAGAAAGTTGACATTGCGCATGCGCAGAACTAAATTTAACATTTCTCCTAAGTTTTGAATCCGATAATGCGTGTACATGCCAAGTTTCGTTCAAATCAGATAACAAACAAAAACGTTAGCATCGCGCATGCGCACAAACCAAATTTTGAAGAAAATCGGTTCATAAATAAAAAAAAAAGTGGGTCAATTAAGCAGTGGGCGTGCCTACAGGGTGTTTCAGTAAGTTAAATTTTCAGCATGCCGTAGTTTAGTTCATCCTAGACCTCCCTTTAATGCGTAAACTGAATATAATTCATATCTAACAAAAATCGAGGTAGAGCCCCTTTAACTTTAACATGTCAAACTTACTGACTATATCAATAGTGACACTGTTTATACAGTCAATTAACCAACATACCTATAGTATTGCCCTATGTTAAAGTATGGGATATGGAAATATGCAAGTTACATAGAAGTGTTGCATATTTTTGGAAACCCGAGGAACTCAGCATTACGGATCCGAAAAAAATATTGCTTCATCTATATTAGTATGGCGGCTGATTAGGCCCACAAATCTAACTTCGTTGGTTCCGTGCATTCGTCTAACCTTCGTTCATCTAACCATGTAATATCATACTTTGTACCGAAGATCATCTAACTCTCGGATACAAAACTATGCTTAATCTATTGTCTTTGTTTATTTCGTGCAATCAAGAAGTTTAATTGGATTAAAATGCGACCCTAAAGTTACATTATATTTCTGGGCCTAATCAGCCGCCATATATTAGGGCCCTCGTAAAAACGCTTTAAAGATGCAAAATCACCTTTGAGTCACACCTCTAAAACAGAAAGCACGTGTTGGACATGAAAAATGAATAGATCATGGTTAAAGTTCTCATAAATCTTTATGAGATCTGTAAATATCAAGATGATCTGAGGTCAAGTTCTCGAGATAGAAGCCTTTAAAGTTTGATCAAAATCGCAACATTTTCTTAAATTGAATTTTGATATCGCCAAATCTGATATTATTTGAAACCTTTTAAAGAGTACATTAAAAATTAACAAACATTAGGGTGTTATTCCAGTTAGGTTTTGCGCTACAGCACTGGCAATATGCTAAAAAAGCCATGTTTGGAGTCCTATAAAATAGGTTATAGTGGTCTGACCCCAAAGGTCAAAAGGTCATCAGAAGGTCAAGGTCGCAAGGTATCATTGTCATATTAAGGTCATCCAAGGTCAAGGTCATGTGATACAAGCCTCTAAACTTTGGAAAAAAACATTACGTTATACAAAAGATAGCTTGCCAGGCAAGGTAATATACGCCCACTGGAGGCTTTGTTTCAAAAAGAATATTCGGCAGAAAACAGCAACCATCACAACCATGAAATATTCAACCAGTAGTCATAGGCCTACATTTCGTACAGAACTTGAATTAAGTGTTGTCTAAATATTTTTTTTTCTCGATGTCATCAAGGGTTCAGCATTCATCAGGTTTAGTCCAAATCCTTCTGCCTTGTAGAGTGTTTATGAGCTTAAAACTGAATGTATTTCAAAGAAGAAGGCCATTAACTCATATCAAATATTTTTTGATTATCGATAGGGATTATCGTGTGATAATAAACTATTTCAATAGGTTTCTTTCAAATCGATGTGCCTTCTAGAGTGTCAACGAGCTATATATCAAACGCGTTTTAAAGAACAAGGGCAATAATTCATATTAAATATTTTCAGATTTTTATTGATTGTAAATATTAGGATTCATTCTTGGGTGATAATAAACAATTTCAGCAAGTTTCGTCAAAATCCGTAAAGAATTGTGACTTGTAGAGTGTTAACGAGCTAAAAAATCGAACGCGTTTTAAAGGACAAGGTCAATAATTCATATTAAATATTTTCCGACTCTTTTGATTTTAAATAGGGTTCATCCTTGGGTGATAATAAACAATTTCAGCAAGTTTAGTCAAAATCCGTAAAGAATTGTGACTTGTAGAGTGTTAACAAGCTAAAAATTGAATGCGTTTTAAAGAACAAGGGCAATAATTCATATTAAATATTTTCCGATTCTTTTGATTTTAAATAGGGTTCATCCTTGGGTGATAATAAACAATTTCAGAAAGTTTCGTCAAAATCCGTAAAGAATTGTGACTTGTAGAGTGTTAACGAGCTAAAAATCGAACGCATTTTAAGGAACAAGGGCAATAATTCATATTAAATATTTTCCGATTCTTTTGATTTTAAATAGGGTTCATCCTTGTGTGATAATAAACAATTTCAGCAAGTTTCATCAAAATCCGTAAAGAATTGTGACTTGTAGAGTGTTAACAAGCTAAAAATTGAACGCGTTTTAAAGAACAAGGGCAATAATTCATATTAAATATTTTCCGATTCTTTTGATTTTCAATAGGGTTCATCCTTGGGTGATAATAAACAATTTCAGCAAGTTTCGTCAAAATACGTAAATAATTGTGGCTTGTAGAGTGTTAACAAGCAATTGTGGACGGACGGACCGACGGACGGACGGACCGACAGACATGGGTGACGGCAATATACGCTCCACATTTCATGTGGGCGTATAAAAAGGCAAAATCGAAAATCGGCTTCCCATAAGTTCTAGAGAAAGTTTTAATCTTTCGTTTAACAAATGGATTCAGAATAGGAATTTTTGCAAAATGACTGAAACCAATATGGCGGCCAAAGTATAACTTTCGGTAAATATTTTTTGGGTCAAAACAGTTTGTAATAATTGCACTAACATTATGCATGCCTTTTTTTCTTCATAACTCAGTTTTACCAGAAGCGATGTAACCGGAAGTGATATCATTGAAACCGGAAGTGATGCAAAAATTTTGAGTGTGAAGAATTATTTGCACTTGCCGTAGGTCTAGATCATATAAGTTTCACAATGATCCGTTAAAAATCAAACAAAAAATCATACTTCGATTAATTACGGCATGAAAAAGTGACAAACGATTTCATATAATCGAATTTTTTCAAATTCCATTATTTGTCCTTTATAACAAGGAATACGATGAAGGTAATTTGAGCAAAATCGGTTGATAAATACGTTCTCTAGAGTCCATTTTATGTTTGTTGCTCATGTCGCTTCATGTTGCGCGGAACAATTTTGTTTTACATTTAATAGTTGATTAGCCACAGGTTAGAAAACATCATGAAATCTGATTTCCATACATGTTACCATTTTCGAGAAATAGGCCGCGCCGTGGACGAAAAATAATCAAAACGAAAACAAAGCAGGGCGTACGAAGTACGCCATGCAAAAAAGTCATTATGAAAACATAATAAGGTTTATTGTACTTTCAGAAATATGGTACAAACACTGAATTATATACAAATAGTTGGTAGATATATACATGTAATAATAAATGATAAATTAGTTAAATTTCATAGCAGATAATATAGAATTATTAAAACAGAACTTAAATCATAGCAAATAATATATACGAAGTGATTTCATGACAAAATATAGTAGTATTAAAGTCCAATATGATAATTGCATAATGTAATATAGTAAGATTAATTGCATAATTAGATGCAATAGTATCATTTAATATGGTAATTCGAGTAGTATATTATGTAGCTGTTAGAGACGTGTTCTATTTATAGCCCAATGTTAAAGCAATGGCATAACTTCAAAACCACACCCTTTTTTCACTACTTTCATCTTCAAGGTCACAATGTTAACGAATGACATACCTTCGAAATAAACCGGTTTTATTCTCTCTTTCATTATTGAATCAGACTAGTTGACCAGACTAGTTAACCTAATTAACCAGACGTCTTGACCCGATTTAATATGTATAGAAACTCGACAACCCCTGTATACTTCAGCTTGCGCAACTTAAAGAACCACCGATAAGTTGGAAATCGATAATAAGACTAGACTTATGCCGCATGTTCATTGATCTTCAAGGTCAACAGGTTTTATTCTCTCTTTACTTATTGAATCAGAATAGTTGACCAGACTAGTTAACCTAATTTACCAGACGTCTTAACCCGATTTAATATGCATAGAAACTCGTCAGCTTGCGCAACTTAAAGACCCATCGATAAGTTGGAAATCGATAATAAGACTAGACTTATGCCGCATGTTCATTGATCTTCAAGGTCAACAGGTTTTATTCTCTCTTTAATTATTGAATCAGAATAGTTGACCAGACTAGTTAACATAATTTACCAGACGTCTTGACCCGATTTAATATGCATAGAAATAACTTAAACCAGAATTGTCCTCGATAACCCCTATATACTACAGGTTGCCGTCTTGACCAGATTTAATATGCATAGAAATAACTTAAACCATAATTGCTAGAGGTAGCGCAACTTAAAGATCCACATATAAGTTGGAAATCGATTAAGACTGACTCCATACAGGAGTAGAGCAATAGAACAATAATCTCCATTTCATTTAATATTTAAACGGTAACAAAGGGAATATTTCGAATAATTTGAGAGCCAGTTAAAGTAACATAGACTTCAAGAAGAAATGGATAAGTCTAAGAACGGGGGATAGAAAGGGGAATTTCTAATACATATATCAGGTAAATTTGAAGAAAATATCCAATTTTCATACAATTCTAATGCTCTGAAGGATACCTGATTATATCCGGGACCCCAAATCAATGAAGACTGACCCCCCTTTAAGATAGAATTGATAGACAACTATTCATAACACATATTATATTATAAATCTGCAGTTTTATTTTTATCTATATTTCTATTTCACAATACTGGAACTAAATTTACATTATAATATTTCATACAACATAACACAATGTTTGTTGAATTATATTGTATCAGTCCAGTGTAATTTATTGATCAGTTTTAAAACTGGAACTAAATTTACATTCCAAAGATTTTCATACAACATAACACGACAAAATATGATGATATGATATTAGAGATATAATCCTTTATAGGTGTAGAATTCACATAAATAACAGAACACAATATTATGGTATACTACTCCTTGGTTTAACATGCTAAAAACTATTACACGACGTTTCAACAATTTACATCGTCATCATCAGGTGTGATAAGGAAAATAATACAAGAAGGTAAGATATAGGAATGTACATCGAATGCTTGAGTTACTGGCTTGTGATTATATAAATTATTGATCTGTTGATTGATAATTAAGATGGTAATCTTGATGAAATTAAAAAAAAAAACAATATAGAGATGATTTAATTAAGAATTCTATCTTTCCAAATATTATGGAGTTATATGCCTTGATCTCTATTCAATTCCGGTTGTCATCTTTAAAATATGAAAAGCTGTTTTTGAAATTTTAATAGATGGATTCTACACAGTTCGAAATGTCTTAGTTTACAAATTCCTACGTAGGACATATCAATAATTATAGGAAATCTTTCCTTTACACAATCCAAATCGTTTATTATCTTCATCACTCCATTCGCTACAGTCATCTTCGCAGTCAAGAATCGATTGCCTGAGAATGATCGTTTACAAATCGGGAAATGCATTATCAGTTAGCGGGTGTAGCCTACTAATTTTGAATCAATTTGGTTCCTGTTTGAATCCGTTGAGATCTAAAGAGACGGATTGAACAGTAATTAAACTATAGTTAACTAGGCAACACATGTCTATAAAACCTGTAATTTATAGGATAAACCTATTTTCTAAATGAGACTTTTTCATTTAAAAGAGGGGTAATTATGTATCTCCTCTGCTCTCTCTTTCATCAATTCTCTTAGCATAAAAAATCACAATTATTGTTTTATAGACCTTATATTTCTAAAGTGGTTCTAAACTGAAGATTGGGTTGTTTAATTCGAGCTTGAAAGGGATGAAATATTCATTATATACTAAGAAACAGACAGAATCTTTTTTCATCCAGAAAGAATGAAAATATGAAATCGAAAGTACACTGAACAATAGTTCTGTCAGTCTTTTATAAAGATAATAACTTTAGTAAGTTTGTCAACCAACCTGTCCATAACCAATGAACAATGGACATTATATCATTTGAAGGAAGGTAGTTAAAGGAATACTACCTCTTAGAATGATCAAAAAAGCAAAATTCTAAAAAATTGTGAATAGGAGTTAATATTGATTGAGCAACTTGTCTGAACTACCTTATATAATTTATAATAGTTACAAGATGTACAAAAATATTAAGCATTTTATTAAGCGTTTTTCAATTACTTAGGAAAATTACTTAATTTTATGGTTTGGATTCTGTTTGTATATTGTAGACAACTTTAATGAATATAAACTCTTATTGGCCAAGTTTGAGAACTTAAATTAAAGAGGTGGTATTGCTTTAAACTAAGATAATGTGGAAAAATTAAAGGTTAGAAATTGGAACTCAAAATGATGACAAATATAACAAATACAAAATGTTGACAATTATTTAGTCTTGAAGTTTACAAGAAACGCGAGAAATAACAAAAAAGATTTGTTGACAAAAAGAGTCTTTTATAAGTACACTAATAAAAAATAGGTTTGTGATGTTATTACAAACAAGGACTTGATAATAAATAATAAAATACATTAATATTACTACCAGAAATAGCTGTATGACCAGTTCTAATACCTGTTTAAAACACTTTTTACATCTTTACAAGAATTTTTGAACCTTGTAATGAATTGGACACAGTAAAAATGATACAATAACAGGGAAAAGATAACGATGTATACTTTCTTAGTTTAACATACTATTGAGACATTCAAATACTCTTACTTATTATTCAGCATCACATACATTTCTAAATTCATGACAACACTCTATGCTTTAAAGGTAAGCATCCATAAGAATCAATGGCAATACTTCTGTCTCAAGTCATCAATTTAATCTAAGCCATTTAAAATCACTAAAAAAGACAAATTTACTTTTGTTATTTCATCTATTTGATCTACTATTACAGTGTTTACTGACAGAGTGTATAAAAATGTAAAGTTCTAGTTATGTTCATGATGAATATCAAAATTTTACGTCCATTTTTGTTCAATTATAAATTTTATATACAAATGGACCAAACTACATGTATATGATGAACAATTTATCACTTAGATATAAGATTGGATAGAAATAGCTTAGTTTTAAGATTTCATAGAAATAGTTTTAACTAGTATATTCAGAGTATTCTTCAATGATTTTAAGGAACTATATGTATTTTGATGAAGGGTCACCAGTTGTTAATAAACTTCATTTAAATTCTGTATTTATTATGATATCTAACTCTATATTTATATAACAGAATGATAAAATAACCTATACAAATATAACTTTATTTAAATTCTGTATTAATTATGTGTGTAAGTTTTTGTTATTTTTTTTGTTTGTTTATTTTTTACATTATTGTTAGCGTTTTTAATATCAAATATATATATTTTTGCATTATCACCTAGCTTTTATTCTGCATCATTTCTCCCGCCCAGTTCGATTTATCTGCATAACCTGATCCCCACACTTTACGCTAGCATATACACTTTCCACCCAATTACATTCCTTGAACATTCCACATCTAACCTCCATTCATTTTCATTATGTTCCGAAACTACAACAACCACTGGCAAGAAGCCAGATATCGTAACACTAATCGTCAACCAAACCAACATCAAGTACCCTACAATGGTCCTGTTTTCCATCGACCTCTACCACCTACTAACCGCCGACCGCCTACCAATCCAACCAGTTATATTCCACCCCATCACCGACCTAACTACAACGACTCCTACCCACCCAGAAATTATCAACGACCTAACCAACAACAGAAACGACCACCAGCCCACAGACGCCAACCAGTTCCCACTCATAAGGAGGAAGAACCCTTTGTTAAGGTGTTCTTCCAAGTTATGCAGTGCCTTCATCATTTGGCCACCCTTAGACTTCAGCAGGAAGGTCAACCTGCCTTCACCTTTAAGCGCAAAATCCATGAGCTGGATAGTTTTATTCGTCCAGCAATGAGAACTTCAGCTGTTGACACAAATATTAGATCCCTCAATCGGACATGGCTCTCTAAGGTGACGCAGGCCCTGACCGACCACTACCAAACCACCCTTCAAGAGAAGCTAGCCACTATCCGCGCAAAGTCTCTTTCTCCAGCTGCCGTCGACCGTATCATATCCCATGCCCTGTCCTGGGCACGTCGCTCCTATGGGAAACGCCTTACCCAAACAGTAATTACCCAATTTTACCAAACAATTAACAGTACCAAGGCCAGAGTCACCATATCTATACCAACGGAAATGGATGTTGACCCGAATACACCTGCACCTACTAGGGTCACCACCGTATTGAACCAAACCCCTAAACGTGCCCGTAGTTCACCTACACCTAGTCCAGCAGACGTTGGTAAACGTTCGCGTAGAGAGGGCACCCCTCTTCTCTTTTCTCTTTCAGATTCCTCCTCTACCACTCCATCTGAATCTTCACCTAGGGACTCCGGTTCTGTAAACCTATCTGCCTTCTGCAAATATCTGGACCAACAGGAAACCCCGAATTCTCCGACCAAGTCAAGCCATACTTCCAAACCATCCCCTCCTCGTACCAGGTCCCGATCACTATCTAATTTTCCATCTTCAACTTGTGTACCAGTTCCAATCATCCCGTCGACAACCATTATATCCGCTACCAAACCCTTTTACCATAAAACCGATGACAAATCATCATGGACTCTACCCGCTCTACAGAAATCAACCTTAATTATTGGATCTTCTAACCTGAACAGAATTACCAAAACTGCTTCAGACACCGAAATTCATTCGTACCCTGGTGCCCAGATCCATCACATCCAATCCATCATTGATTCGTACGACCATGTTTTCAAACCAGCAACCGTCATCATTCATGTAGGTCTCAACAACCGTTACCAGTTAGCCAAAACCGCATTTGACCAAGTCCAGAAATTAATCGCCGCCGCCAAACGAACCTTTCCTAAATCCAGAATTTTCCTCACCTGTATACCTATCTCCCATAAAATCACGAAGAAAGCCCAACAGAACCTAAGTACTTTGAACAAAATGATGATGGATTTCAACACCAACGACGCAGCAATCCTACCTCCATACGAAGAAGAATTTGAACCAGTTGATGATCTACATTGGTCTCCTGATACAGCAAACAGCATCTATTTATTTTGGATACACCAGCTTCAAGCATCGAGTAAGTTGTCTTTAAACTAATTACTGGGAATAAAAATACTGAGAGGCCACCACTAGGCCAAACTGTTGTCAACTTGAGCCGTAAAATTCTCACTCCCCTTCAACATTCCATCTTAGACCGTGGACTTAAATTTATCCCGACCCCGAAGGTAGCCAACATTGACTATCTTCGTCCATCTATTGAACGATTTCAACGCAATCTCAGCTGCACTTATTTTTTTCGAAACCACCCCCCACGTGGTGCTAGAACAATGTTTATTCCTAAATCCACGTGGAAACCGCCCAAGGCCGCCATCCATCCTGAAATTGTAGAAGTATTTGAGAGTATGAATAGCCAAACAACAAATCTTTCTATTACTAATGAAAAACCTAATCTCACACGGGTAGAACGTGAAGCTTTAAACTTACTTAAGAAAGATGATAGCATTATTATTAAAAAAAGTGACAAAGGTTCATGTTGTGTCATTCTAAATAGGGAAGATTATATTTTAGAAGCAGAGAATCAATTGAATAATCTTAAACATTATGCCATTTTGCCAGACCCAATTTTTAAGGAAACTTCTAAAATGATTAACAATATTCTTGGAAATTTAGTCAAAGACAGTTATCTCAAACAGAAACAATATGATTATCTGTCTGCCAAACCCGATTGTCGTGAGAGACATTTATACACTTTGCCTAAGATCCATAAGAATCCCACAAAGGAGTGGTTCGTCCCTAATAAAATCCCTAAAGGCCGTCCGATCATATCTGACTGTGGTAGTGAGTCATATGCGGTGTCAGAATACATTGACCATTTCTTACTACCTCTAGCTTGCCAACATAAAGCCTATCTTAAGGACACAACTGATTTTGTAAATAAAATTAAAAATCTTCGAGTTCCTCCGAATGCCATTCTGATTTCTATTGACGTGTCTTCTATGTATACCAATATTGATAACACTGCCGGGTTAATGGCAGTTCGTAAAGCTTTTTGTAGAAACCCAGATCCGAACAGACCCGATGATGCAATTTTAGAGCTTTTAGAGATTTGTCTCAGTCGCAACGATTTCACATTTAATGGTAAAACGTATCTACAAACTTCAGGAACAGCTATGGGTAAACGATTCGCCCCTTCATACGCAAATCTTTTCATGGCAGAGTGGGAACGTGAGGTATTACCCCTTTGTCCCTTTGATCCATTATTTTATGGACGATTTTTAGATGACATTTTTATGGTTTGGACTTATTCCATTGAGCAGTTCTGGGAATTCTTTGAAATTCTCAACAACCACCATCCGTCCATCAAACTAACCGCCAACGTCAGTCATAAAAGCATAGATTTTCTCGATACCACTGTTTTCAAAGGAGATTCCATAGCAGAAACCAATAAACTGGACATTAAGGTATATTTCAAAGAAACTGATACTCATCAACTCCTGCACAAAAGCTCGTTTCACCCAAAACATACCTTTTCCGGTATTATTAAATCACAAGTTTTACGATTTCACCGAATTTGCACAAGATCCTCTGATTTCAACCAAGCCTGTACGATTGTTTTCTCAAAACTGAAAGAGCGTGGATACTCAAAACGATTTTTACGAAACATAAAAAACTCCACTTTAGCGCAAATAGCAGCGAAGACTAGACTATATGCCGAAGTTCCTCCAGGTTTAAGGTGTGCCCCATGTTTGTCAAATAGATGCAAAACATGTCCCTTTGTAGCTGAAACACATTATTTTATGAGTAGCTTTACTAATAAAAGGTATCCGATCCAGGAGCATTTATCATGTGATAGCTCAAATGTAATTTATTTAATTTCATGTCAGAAATGCCCCAAACAATATGTAGGAGAAACTAAGAATAATTTACGCACTCGATTCAATGCCCATAGATCAGATATAAAATTAAAGAAAGACAAGCCCGTTTCTAATCATTTCAACCTCGATGACCATTCAATAAACGATCTCAACCTAACCCCAATTGAACGTATAGAAATTGATTTACCGGAAGATGAAACTCTTCTGGCTTGAAAATAGCAGCCGAAGGCTGCTATTTTCACGAATGTCCAGCAGAGAATTGATTTTATTTTATAGGTTATTTTATCATTCTGTTATATAAATATACAGTTAGATATCATAATTAATACAGAATTTAAATGAAGTTATATTTGTATAGGTTATTTTATCATTCTGTTATATAAATATACAGTTAGATATCATAATTAATACAGAATTTAAATAAAGTTATATTTGTATAGGTTATTTTATCATTCTGTTATATAAATATAGAGTTAGATATCATAATAAATACAGAATTTATATAAAGTTATATTTGTATAGGTTATTTTATCATTCTGTTATATAAATATACAGTTAGATATCATAATTAATACAGAATATAAATAAAGTTATATTTGTATAGGTTATTTTATCATTCTGTTATATAAATATACAGTTAGATATCATAATTAATACAGAATTTAAATAAAGTTATATTTGTATAGGTTATTTTATCATTCTGTTATATAAATATAGAGTTAGATATCATAATAAATACAGAATTTATATAAAGTTATATTTGTATAGGTTATTTTATCATTCTGTTATATAAATATACAGTTAGATATCATAATTAATACAGAATTTAAATAAAGTTATATTTGTATAGGTTATTTTATCATTCTGTTATATAAATATACAGTTAGATATCATAATTAATACAGAATTTAAATAAAATTATATTTGTATAGGTTATTTTATCATTCTGTTATATAAATATACAGTTAGATATCATAATTAATACAGAATTTATATAAAGTTATATTTGTATAGGTTATTTTATCATTCTGTTATATAAATATACAGTTAGATATCATAATTAATACAGAATTTAAATAAAGTTATATTTGTATAGGTTATTTTATCATTCTGTTATATAAATATACAGTTAGATATCATAATTAATACAGAATTTAAATGAACTTATATTTGTATAGGTTATTTTATCATTCTGTTATATAAATATACAGTTAGATATCATACTTAATACAGAATTTAAATAAAGTTATATTTGTATAGGTTATTTTATCATTCTGTTATATAAATATAGAGTTAAATATCATAATTAATACAGAATTTAAATAAAGTTATATTTGTATAGGTTATTTTATCATTCTGTTATATAAATATACAGTTAAATATCATAATAAATACAGAATTTAAATAAAGTTATATTTTTATAGGTTATTTTATCATTCTGTTATAGAAATATACAGTTAGATATCATAATTAATACAGAATTTATATAAAATTATAATTGTATAGGTTATTTTATCATTCTGTTATATAAATATAGAGTTAGATATCATAATAAATACAGAATTTAAATAAAGTTATATTTGTATAGGTTATTTTATCATTCTGTTATATGAATATACAGTTAGATATCATAATAAATACAGAATTTAAATAAAGTTATATTTGTATAGGTTATTTTATCATTCTGTTATATAAATATACAGTTAGATATCATAATTAATACAGAATTTAAATAAAGTTATATTTGTATAATAATAATAATAATAATAAACTCTTTATTTTACATGGGTCAGAATTAGGCCCTATACCACGAGTGGTAACGGTCCTGTCTCACACCCAGCCCATGGGGACAAACATAGATACAATATACAACATAATAGACACCAAAAAAAAAAAAAAAAAAAAAAACAAATTGTGTACAAAGTTTGATGATTTAGAGATCAAGTACATGACCACAGGCTACTGGATATTTTTTTTTTTTTTTAAGATATACAATATAGCAATATACACAAGTACATGTGTATTAAATGGACATATTATACTCAAGCGTTTAGTGTACAGAATTTGATGATTTAGAGATCAAATACATGACCACAGGCCACTGGATATTTTTTAAGATATACAATATAGCAATATACACAAGTACATGTGTATTAAATGGACATATTATCCT
This sequence comes from Lottia scabra, assembly GCA_029955415.1. Classification (NCBI taxonomy): domain Eukaryota; kingdom Metazoa; phylum Mollusca; class Gastropoda; family Lottiidae; genus Lottia; species Lottia scabra. The sequence goes on along the minus strand of JARJEI010000002.1, from coordinate 5,971,072 downwards.
CAAGCGATTAAGTACATTGCGACAAATTGTAAAAAAAAAAAAAAAAAAATTCATTAAAATTTGTGAAGCCAAAGGTAGGTCAGTGCAAGTGCTGCGAGCGGGCTACCCAACCCTACTCCCTACTCTAATGTATAGGTTATTTTATCATTCTGTTATATAAATATAGAGTTAGATATCATAATAAATACAGAATTTATATAAAGTTATATTTGTATAGGTTATTTTATCATTCTGTTATATAAATATACAGTTAGATATCATAATTAATACAGAATTTAAATAAAGTTATATTTGTATAGGTTATTTTATCATTCTGTTATATGAATAAACAGTTAGATATCATAATTAATACAGAATTTAAATAAAGTTATATTTGTATAGGTTATTTTATCATTCTGTTATATAAATATAGAGTTAGATATCATAATAAATACAGAATTTATATAAAGTTATATTTGTATAGGTTATTTTATCATTCTGTTATATAAATATACAGTTAGATATCATAATTAATACAGAATTTAAATAAAGTTATATTTGTATAGGTTATTTTATCATTCTGTTATATAAATATATAGTTAGATATCATAATTAATACAGAATTTAAATAAAGTTATATTTGTATAGGTTATTTTATCATTCTGTTATATAAATATAGGGTTAGATATCATAATAAATACAGAATTTAAATAAAGTTATATTTGTATAGGTTATTTTATCATTCTGTTATATAAATATACAGTTAGATATAATAATTAATACAGAATTTAAATAAAGTTATATTTGTATAGGTTATTTTATCATTCTGTTATATAAATATAGAGTTAGATATCATAATAAATACAGAATTTAAATGAAGTTTATTAACAACTGGTGACCCTTCATCAAAATACATATAGTTCCTTAAAATCATTGAAGAATACTCTGAATATACTAGTTAAAACTATTTCTATGAAATCTTAAAACTAAGCTATTTCTATCCAATCTTATATCTAAGTGATAAATTGTTCATCATATACATGTAGTTTGGTCCATTTGTATATAAAATTTATAATTGAACAAAAATGGACGTAAAATTTTGATATTCATCATGAACATAACTAGAACTTTACATTTTTATACACTCTGTCAGTAAACACTGTAATAGTAGATCAAATAGATGAAATAACAAAAGTAAATTTGTCTTTTTTAGTGATTTTAAATGGCTTAGATTAAATTGATGACTTTAGACAGAAGTATTGCCATTGATTCTTATGGATGCTTACCTTTAAAGCATAGAGTGTTGTCATGAATTTAGAAATGTATGTGATGCTGAATAATAAGTAAGAGTATTTGAATGTCTCAATAGTATGTTAAACTAAGAAAGTATACATCGTTATCTTTTCCCTGTTATTGTATCATTTTTACTGTGTCCAATTCATTACAAGGTTCAAAAATTCTTGTAAAGATGTAAAAAGTGTTTTAAACAGGTATTAGAACTGGTCATACAGCTATTTCTGGTAGTAATATTAATGTATTTTATTATTTATTATCAAGTCCTTGTTTGTAATAACATCACAAACCTATTTTTTATTAGTGTACTTATAAAAGACTCTTTTTGTCAACAAATCTTTTTTGTTATTTCTCGCGTTTCTTGTAAACTTCAAGACTAAATAATTGTCAACATTTTGTATTTGTTATATTTGTCATCATTTTGAGTTCCAATTTCTAACCTTTAATTTTTCCACATTATCTTAGTTTAAAGCAATACCACCTCTTTAATTTAAGTTCTCAAACTTGGCCAATAAGAGTTTATATTCATTAAAGTTGTCTACAATATACAAACAGAATCCAAACCATAAAACTAAGTAATTTTCCTAAGTAATTGAAAAACGCTTAATAAAATGCTTAATATTTTTGTACATCTTGTAACTATTATAAATTATATAAGGTAGTTCAGACAAGTTGCTCAATCAATATTAACTCCTATTCACAATATTTTAGAATTTTGCTTTTTTGATCATTCTAAGAGGTAGTATTCCTTTAACTACCTTCCTTCAAATGATATAATGTCCATTGTTCATTGGTTATGGACAGGTTGGTTGACAAACTTACTAAAGTTATTATCTTTATAAAAGACTGACAGAACTATTGTTCAGTGTACTTTCGATTTCATATTTTCATTCTTTCTGGATGAAAAAAGATTCTGTCTGTTTCTTAGTATATAATGAATATTTCATCTCTTTCAAGCTCGAATTAAACAACCCAATCTTCAGTTTAGAACCACTTTAGAAATATAAGGTCTATAAAACAATAATTGTGATTTTTTATGCTAAAAGAATTGATGAAAGAGAGAGCAGAGGAGATACATAATTACCCATCTTTTAAATGAAAAAGTCTCATTTAGAAAATAGGTTTATCCTATAAATTACAGGTTTTATAGACATGTGTTGCCTAGTTAACTATAGTTTAATTACTGTTCAATCCGTCTCTTTAGATCTCAACGGATTCAAACAGGAACCAAATTGATTCAAAATTAGTAGGCTACACCCGCTAACTGATAATGCATTTCCCGATTTGTAAAAGATCATTCTCAGGCAATCGATTCTTGACTGCGAAGATGACTGTAGCGAATGGAGTGATGAAGATAATAAACGATTTGGATTGTGTAAAGGAAAGATTTCCTATAATTATTGATATGTCCTACGTAGGAATTTGTAAACTAAGACATTTCGAACTGTGTAGAATCCATCTATTAAAATTTCAAAAACAGCTTTTCATATTTTAAAGATGACAACCGGAATTGAATAGAGATCAAGGCATATAACTCCATAATATTTGGAAAGATAGAATTCTTAATTAAATCATCTCTATATTGTTTTTTTTTTTTAATTTCATCAAGATTACCATCTTAATTATCAATCAACAGATCAATAATTTATATAATCACAAGCCAGTAACTCAAGCATTCGATGTACATTCCTATATCTTACCTTCTTGTATTATTTTCCTTATCACACCTGATGATGACGATGTAAATTGTTGAAACGTCGTGTAATAGTTTTTAGCATGTTAAACCAAGGAGTAGTATACCATAATATTGTGTTCTGTTATTTATGTGAATTCTACACCTATAAAGGATTATATCTCTAATATCATATCATCATATTTTGTCGTGTTATGTTGTATGAAAATCTTTGGAATGTAAATTTAGTTCCAGTTTTAAAACTGATCAATAAATTACACTGGACTGATACAATATAATTCAACAAACATTGTGTTATGTTGTATGAAATATTATAATGTAAATTTAGTTCCAGTATTGTGAAATAGAAATATAGATAAAAATAAAACTGCAGATTTATAATATAATATGTGTTATGAATAGTTGTCTATCAATTCTATCTTAAAGGGGGGTCAGTCTTCATTGATTTGGGGTCCCGGATATAATCAGGTATCCTTCAGAGCATTAGAATTGTATGAAAATTGGATATTTTCTTCAAATTTACCTGATATATGTATTAGAAATTCCCCTTTCTATCCCCCGTTCTTAGACTTATCCATTTCTTCTTACGAAAATGAAGTCTATGTTACTTTAACTGGCTCTCAAATTATTCGAAATATTCCCTTTGTTACCGTTTAAATATTAAATGAAATGGAGATTATTGTTCTATTGCTCTACTCCTGTATGGAGTCAGTCTTAATCGATTTCCAACTTATATGTGGATCTTTAAGTTGCGCTACCTCTAGCAATTATGGTTTAAGTTATTTCTATGCATATTAAATCTGGTCAAGACGGCAACCTGTAGTATATAGGGGTTATCGAGGACAATTCTGGTTTAAGTTATTTCTATGCATATTAAATCGGGTCAAGACGTCTGGTAAATTATGTTAACTAGTCTGGTCAACTATTCTGATTCAATAATTAAAGAGAGAATAAAACCTGTTGACCTTGAAGATCAATGAACATGCGGCATAAGTCTAGTCTTATTATCGATTTCCAACTTATCGATGGGTCTTTAAGTTGCGCAAGCTGACGAGTTTCTATGCATATTAAATCGGGTTAAGACGTCTGGTAAATTAGGTTAACTAGTCTGGTCAACTATTCTGATTCAATAATTAAAGAGAGAATAAAACCTGTTGACCTTGAAGATCAATGAACATGCGGCATAAGTCTAGTCTTATTATCGATTTCCAACTTATCGATGGTTCTTTAAGTTGCGCAAGCTGACGTATACAGGGGTTGTCGAGTTTCTATACATATTAAATCGGGTCAAGACGTCTGGTTAATTAGGTTAACTAGTCTGGTCAACTAGTCTGATTCAATAATGAAAGAGAGAATAAAACCGGTTTATTTCGAAGGTATGTCATTCGTTAACATTGTGACCTTGAAGATCAAAGTAGTGAAAAAAGGGTGTGGTTTTGAAGTTATGCCATTGCTTTAACATTGGGCTATAAATAGAACACGTCTCTAACAGCTACATAATATACTACTAATTCGATGATCAAATATTTAGTATTTTGATGATATCACATATTATTGTAATAATTAAATATAGTATTTTAATGCTTCAATGTGATAATTTTATAATTGGATACACTGTATGATAATATGAGGTAATTTTATATTGAATACTAGTATACACAATTAAATAATAGTATTTGGTGGTTAAATAATATAAGTTCATGATTTAGTAAAATAGTTTCATATATACAATCTTAGGAAGATGAATTGCATAATATATTTTATAATGACAAAATTTGATTTCTAACTTTATGTGCTTTGTGGATAAACATAGCAAGGCTATGAATGATTGTTTCTGAATCACATTGAAATAATTGCTGTAATTTGTGCATCGAAGGATTTTTATAGTAATATTCAGGTAAACAATGTACTCTTACATCATGAAGAACAGAACACTCAAGAATAAAATGATATTCGTTTTCAATTGACTTAGAATTACAAATAGGACAGATACGAAAATCTCTCTTTATTCCTTGACGTCGACCCTTTTCTATAAACAATTCATGGGTAGAACATCTCAGATTTGCTAATGCAAAATGAAGATTATGTGATAATTTACATTTAAGATATGTTTCACAAAAAAAAATAGTTTTAATAAAAGAATAAAATTCGCACTTAGGTGAATTTCTAACAGACAGATTTTTGAATGTCTATATCTTTGAGTCTTTGGCGAAAAGCTGACATAAATATATTTATATCACCCACCATGCCCTGTGAGATCCAAACATATGCAAAACCAGTACTACACAAGGTGTTCTTTACTAAGGTACACCAATTTGCTCGACCAACATGGTCCAGATTTATTAGCATTTGTAAGCAGTGTTTTGGAAGTCTATGGTCTTCCATTCGTTGTACTTTTAGAAAATATTTTATCGGTTTGCATATACATGTATATGAGACAGAGAGCTGGTTTCTACCACATTCGCCTCTTGCAATGGCATTGGTACATTTATCTCCTGTACATAACAACCATTTACAAAACTTATTTTGCACCAATTCAATTTCAGGTTGGAATGTTGTACCCCATAATTCCGCCCCATAAAACAGTATCGGGGAAACCATAGAATCAAAAAGCTTATAACATGTTTTACACTGCCTTTGACCAACCTTACACATACAACATTTTATAACATTCAATGCTTTGGATGCTTGTTGAGCTAGAGTCTTACAGCACAATGACCAAGAATGTCTCTTTGAAAATACGATACCCAAGTATTTATAATGGTTTACAGACTGCAATTGATTCCCTTTGTAGAACCATTTCTCCCTTTTGGAAAGTATAACGCCATTTTTGAAAACCAATATTTTGCTTTTTTCTAAATTCACCTTCATATTCCAACCGCTGTTGAAGACCCCCAATTGAATCAGCTGTCAAAGCCAGATCATCAGCAAAAAGTAACATAAATATTTCTTCAATAGATTGGTCAATAAATATCCCAGATCTACTGTTACTTTTCATCAAGTAAGCAAGTTCATTTATATAAAAACCGAAAAGCCATGGACTTAAAATACACCCTTGTCTTACCCCTGAACTACATGGAAATGAATTTGAAACCATACTGCCTACTTTAACCTTAGAGAATACAGATTTATAGATATCCTGCAGGATATTAATCATCGGTCCTTGCATATTATTATTAATCAACAGATAAAACAAATTATGGCGACTCAAAAAGTCAAAGGCAGTTTTAAAATCAATAAATGCGCAGTATAAGACTCCACCTTTACTCTTGGACAAATATTTTTCAATGATACTATTTAAAATAAAAATATTGTCTATGGTTGAATATCCTTTCCTGAAACCAGCCTGTTTCTCTACTAAGATAGAATTATGATCTGACCACTCTGTTAAACGTTTATTTAGTATTGAAGTAAATATTTTGCTAAGTATATTCAGTAAGGATATCCCTCTAAAATTACAAGGATTATTTGTATCCCCCTTTTTATGTAAAGGAATTATTGCAGTGCATTCGATTCTCGAACGCACTGCATTGTTTTGCAATTGACTATTTGCAGTGCGTTCGATTCTTCGAACGCACTGCATTGTTTTGCAATTGACTATTTTTTTTTTTTTTTTTCGTTTTCTGGTCTCGCTATTTCGGCATGAAGGAAGCTTGTCACACTAAATCTGACAAGATTTCCCACGATAATTTGCTGCTCATTGTGGCTTAAATGTTAAATGACGCAGTTTTGTCCAACCGGAAATGAGGTATCACAAAACGTCTATTTTCGGTTTTTTATCATTTTTACCTACAATTTTCTACCGATTTCGATGGAATTTGTTTGGTTTATTTCAGTTATATCTTTTCTACACGATAACCACTAAAAAACATATAATTTTTTATTTTTGACGCTGAATTTTGCAACTCTTTTTTTAACGCTTTTTTCAACTTTCACAACTTTATTTCGATCGCTATGAAAACTTCTAGGCAAATAGACATTGTTATTGCGAACAAAACTGGTTTTGACGTCATTTGTTTGTAAACTTGAAATTTTAACTTTCGGAGTTTTGGAGATATTTGAAATTTTTTTTTTGCATTATGTTAGAATTTGTCATCATAAAAGATATTTATAATAAAATTTGACCCGAAAGTAATATGTCAGACGCCATGTTGATGTGACTAATTTTTATAAAACTCAAAATGGGGCCTCAGGGGATAATCGGATTTGCACAATTTTGGTGTCTATGAAATCCTTAGTCGATTGCCACCAACCTTATGACAGCGGATTTTTTAATTTCGATTTAGACTTTTTTCTATTTCCGGACAAAGAATTTCAGTAATGACAGAAACTTTCAAGGCTCATATCTAGTGACCTTGACCTTTGATGACCTTTTGACCTGTACAAAAGTTATTGCCCTTAACGAGATCTATCAAATGATATATTCATTTCCGATTTCTGATGTTAACTTCCGGTTTTATGGCCATTTGAAAATTGTAAGTTTTAACTTTAAAGAGCTTTGTCACGTGACCTAATAAACATACGTCATAAATTTTTAGACATATTTACTATGCTAAATCTGCTCTTTCAAATGATATATAACACAAAATATTTGAATCAAATTTGCGCTTTTTAAAACTTGCAAATTTTGTGCCAATTTTCATTGTAACTGTGCGTGTTTTTTGGAAATTTGATTTTGATCGATCTGAAAACTTACAAGTAGATAAACAATTTGATAATGATCAAAACAATATTTCTGAAATTTTGATATCACTTCCGGTTTTGACGTCATTTGTTTGTAAACTTGAAATTCTAACTTCTGGAGTGCCCGAATTATTTGAAAGTTTCTTTTTGCATCATGTTAGAAATGGTCATCAGAAAAGATATAGATAAAATCCGACCCGGAAGTACTATGTCAGGTGCCATGTTGTTGTGACTAATTTTTATAAAACTCAAAATGGGACCTTAGGGGATAATCTAATTTACATTATATATTATATGAAATCCTTAGTCGATGGCCAACAACCTTGTGGCAACTGATTTTTTAATTTCGATTTCTTTATATTTCTGGAACAAGAATTTTAATTTAGACTGAAACTTTCAAAGCTATTTCTAGATCTATTGGTTCAAATGACCAGGAAGTACTATTAGCCTGTATGCTTCAAATAAGTGTAACACACCTCGAGAGGATCATTTTTTATTACTATATCTGACAATATGTAAGAGACTATGCTGTAGTATTGCAACGTATCATTCCCTCAGCACATCATACGATACATGATCAATATACCAACATCTAGAAAGTTACAATTTACCATATTGTTTCTTTTAACGCTTCTCACCGGTCAGAGTAGTATTTTAAAATGTTCAAATGCAGTTTTCTCCCTTCAACTGAAAAATGTTTGTTGTCTGTATGTTTAAATGCAGTTCTCTCCCTTCAATTGACAATTGCACCATGCTTATCTTGACTTTCTTACATTGTAACTTGCATTTTTAACGTTTTAAATTATGTACTAAAAAAGATAAACAAAAAGTCTAAAAGAAGTAGATAACGGTCCAATGCCAAAAGAAGAAAATCCGTTCTAAAAATCTGGTTCTGTCATTTATTAAAAAACAAGTTTTAAAATTGCATGTCTAAAAGTGTTGACCATTAAAATGTTTTCTAAAAAAATAATAATATAGAATTTTGGCTATGATCATATTAAAATGATAATTTAAGAGCTGTGCTGCGAACTTACCTGTATGGAAGATAGCAATCAGTATTCTGATGTCATATATGGATTATATCAAGAATTGTATCATATGTAGGGAGCCGCGGTGGCACAGTGAGATAGACGCTTGCTCGCTATGCTGAAGGTCCAGGGTTCAATCCCGGCATGGGTCGAGATAATGCCTTCTGATTTTTCAACCCGGTTTCACCCTCTCAATGATGCATTTCGGAGGGGCTGACATGGAAAAAGCGCCTTGTCGTTCGGATGGGACAATAAACCAAAGTCCCGTGCGCTATTGGCTATGCACGTGACAAACCCCTCGACAGTTGGAAATCGAAAATAAGAGCAGGCTAATGCCGCTGTCCTGGCAAAATTTCCCTCATTGCACACTGCATGGCGTTTGCCCGTCCTCGGTCAGCCCATATAGGTGCAGAAAAGTCGGACGTTAAACTCCATTCATTTCATTTCTATATGAAAAATATTAATAAATATTCTTTTCTACTTCCAATGATGTATAAAAATGTACATAAATAAAAACAACGACTTTTTATTCAGATGACTTTTCACTACCGAACGTGAACTGGTTATTCTACTTTTCACTCCCGAATATAAACAATTTATATGCCGATTATGTTCTGTAAATTTCGCAGTATGGATTGAAAACGCCATTTTTCACCCATGGACGAAACCGGATGCGCACTGCCCAGTATCGTCTCACGATTCTAGTCTTTTTTGCAGTGCGTTCGATAATCGAACGCACTGCATTGTTTTGCAAACGGCTATTTGCAGGGCGTACTTTACAAGTACGCCCTGCTTTGTTTTGCAAATGATTATTCTTTTTTTTTTTTTTTTCGAATTCTTGACAGAGCACAGGGACGAAACGGCACATAGTACGGTAATGTTCGTACCATGTCATATTTGTAAAACGCGCTCATTAGATTTTAAATGTATTACGGAACAGTTATGCAAATATGGTTATGCATAAATTATGCATCCATGAAATATTTCGGACAGTACTGGGAGTCGTATTTACACTTCGATTTGCATAGAGTTTCTTGCATTGTATCGTACATATTTAACAACATAGTATCGATTTATAAAAAATGTTAATTTGCAAAAATATTTGCAACTTATTGTAGCAAAACTATTTCAGCATTGTTCTAAAATGTTTACTTATAATGCAATCGATCTGAAATTCAAAGTATATAATACTATCATAATGATAAACCTAAATCCGTTTTCAGAAATTGTGCAACTTTTCTGGTTTTTGCAAAAATTGCACTTAAAGTTCGATATTCAACTTTTTACCTATCACAGATACACGGAAATAAATACATGCATGTAACTAGACATATCATTAGACAGATTTAGCAAAAAAAATTAGACCGGAAACGTCAAATCTTCCGCCATCTTGGATAATAGTAACATTTCTTTAAATTGCTACTTGTCTCTCAATTATTATCCGATTTTCATGATTCTGGTACTCATCGAAACGTTAGTCGTTTAAGACCATTGTCTAGGGATCCGAATTTTGAAATTTTATTTTGCTTTCTTGTAATTTTTAATTGATGTTTTTTTTTAGAATTGCTCAATATTAGAAGTCATTTTTCTCGTGACCTTGACTTCCCATGACCTTGAATTTCTTATGACGCCAAGTTCTCGACAATATCTATCCACTGGTATTTTCCTTTTTTGTTTTTGACCGTAACTTTCGGTTTTATAAGCGATTGAAAAAAGTTTAAAATTTGTTTTAAATGGCTCTAGCAGCTACCCTTTTTGTGCAAATATCATAATTTTTGCATATTACTAATCTACGCATCAAGACGCATCCAATGATGTATAATATGCATACTTTTCAAGCATATTATTCAAAATGGCATTAAATACCAATGTGCAATGTATTGAATAGAGGTATTTCGGTTAATTAGTGTCAGTGACCCTGTCAACACAGATATAAATCAAAGTTTAGGGTGTTAATTTAAAGCTATGTTCACACTGATTTCTAATAACTATTTCATATGTCCAGTTATAACATATAAGAACACTCTAGGTTGCATTGAACAGTGTCATGCTGTAATTTATGCATACGGAACCACATTTAAAGGTACATTTCCACTCAGTTTTTGTCGCATGCTTCAAAATTGACATGTATGTGTATAATTAGATCCTATATATCATGAATATATTTAATTTGAGTTGTGCGCATGCGCATCGCCAACTTTCTTATTTCTTACCCGAATTCCTTCAAAAATCTGTTTGTGTCGCATGTGCTATAAGAGTTTGAGTACAGGGCATGCAAAAGAAATATTGCCGCACCGGACGTACCTTTGTGTCGTAACAAGCCCTGCATCAGTACTGTTAACTGAACAGTTCTAGTTTTTGTTTTTTTTCGAATTTTACACTCGCTATTTTAGTAAGAAGGCAACATGCCACATACAGATTTGTTCAATTCCCTACGATAAACTGTTGACCATGAACTTTTAAATATAAATTGGTGCCATTTTGACAAACCGGAAATGAGGTAGAACAAAAAACACAATTTTGGTTTTTTGAATCTCACGTCTCTATTTTTGATCCGATTTTTATTAAACTGTTTTGAACTGTTTTCTATAACTGAACGCTACTAAATAAAGGTTTTAAACTTCTCCAATTTTGACTTTTAGTTGACTATTTTCTTAATTTTAATTTTTGCGTTTTTTTCAACTTCTACAATTTTATTTCGTTCGATCTGCAAATTTGCAGGTGTAGAGACATTTTGATTCTAAACAAAATGCAGTTTTCAAAATTTTGATACCACTTCCGGTTTTTACGTAATTAGCTTGTAATTTTTTTTTTTATTTTCGTTTTGATTTTTTATGCAATTACTAAAACTTTCAAGGCTCATATCTTTTGACCTTGACCTTTGATGACCTTGGTACCTGAACAAAAGTTATTGCACTTGATGAAATCTATCCAATGATGTATTCATGTTTGTGATCCGATGTATACTTCCGGTTTTATAGGCAATTGAAATTTGTGATTTTTGACTTTAAACAGCCCTGTCACGTGACATAACGTAAATACGTTAAAAATGATTTAACAATCATATTAGGCGTAATTTGCTCTTTCCAATGATGTACGACAATATACACTTAAATTAAAATTGCACGATTTAAAATTTGAACATTTTGTGCAAATTTTCATTGTAACTGTGCGTGTTTTTTTCAAATTTTATTTCAATCGATCTGAAAATTTACAGATGGAAAGATATTTCGATTGCAATCCAAAATCTGTTTTCGAAAAATTGATACCACTTACGGTTTTGACGTAATTAGCTTGTAAATTTGAAGTTTCAACTTCCGGAATTTTGAATATATTTGAAATTTGTTTTTTGCAATATTTAACATTATGGTATGTCAACAATTTGAAATAAAAAAATTTAACCCAGAAGTTACAAATCGGCCGATGTATACTTCCGGTTTTGTAAGCAATTCAAATTTGCGATTTTTGACTTAACAAGTAACATTCAAGGTTTCGCTAGTTGTGGTAGCTTTCTTTGTCTAGATATGATACCAATACAGACCCTTTTAAAAACAGTTTTTAAGTAATTCCAAAACTGTTACGCACTGCTCAGAACCATGCAAAGCCTATGGATCTAGTTTTTCTTTTTTTCTGGTCTCGCTATTTCGGTATGAAGGGAACTTGTCACGCTCAATCTGACACGATTTCCCTCGATAAACTGCTGCTCATTGTGGCTTAAATGTTAAATGACGCAGTTTTGTCCAACCGGAAATGAGGTATGACAAAACGTGTATTTTCGGTTTTTTATCATTTATACCTACAATTATGAACCGATTTCGATGGAATTCTTTTTGTTTATTTCGGTTATGTCTTTTCTACACGATGACCACTTTAAAACTTATAATTTTTTACTTTTGACCCTGAATTTTGAAACTTTTTTTCACGTTTTTTTTCAACTTCCACAGTTTTATTTCCATCGCCATGAAAACTGCTAGGCATATAGACATTGTTATTGCGAACAAAACCGTGTTTTCAAAATTTTGATATCACTTCCGGTTTTGACGTCATTTGCTTGTAAACTTCAAATTTCAACTTCCGGAGTTTTGAAGATATTTGAAAATTTCTATTTGCATTATGTTAGAAACTGTCATCATGAAAGATATTTATGATAAAATTTGACCCGGAAGTAATATGTCAGGCGCCATGTTGTTGTGAGTAATTTTTATAAAACTCAAAATGGGGCCTCAGGGGATAATCGGATTTGCACAATTTTGGTGTCTATGAAATCCTTAGTCGATTGCCACCAACCTTATGACAGCGGATTTTTGAATTTCGATTTAGACTTTTTTGTATTTCCGGACAAAATATTTCAGTAATGACCGACACTTTCAAGGCTCATATCTAGAGACCTTGACCTTTGATAACCCTTTGACCTGTACAAAAGTTATTGCCCTTAACCAGATCTATCAAATGATATATTCATTTCCGATTTCTGATGTTAACTTCCGGTTTTATCGCTATTTCAAAATTGTAATTTTTAACTTTAAAGAGCTTTGTCACGTGACCTAATAAACATACGTCACAAATTTTTAGACATATTTACTATGCTAAATCTGCCCTTTCAAATGATATATAACACAAAATATTTGAATCAAAATTGCGCTTTTTAAAACTTGCAAATTGTGTGCCAATTTTCATTGTAACTGTGCGTGTTTTTTGAAAATTTGATTTTGATCGATCTGAAAACTTACAAGTAGATAAACAATTTGATAATGATCAAAACAATATTTCTGAAATTTGATATCACTTCCGGTTTTGACGTCATTTGTTTGTAAACTTGAAATTCTAACTTCAGGAGTTTCCGAATTATTTGAAAGTTTCTTTTTGCATCATGTTAGAAATGATCATCAGAAAAGATATAAATGATAAAATCCGACCCGGAAGTACTATGTCAGGTGCCAAGTTGTTGTGACTTAATTTTATAAAACTCAAAATGGGACCTCAGGGGATAATCTGATTTGCATAATATCGTTGTCTATGCAATCCTTAGTCGATGGCCAACAACCTTGTGCCAACTGGTTTTTTAATTTCGATTTCTTTATATTTCTGGAACAAGAATTTTAGTATAGACTGAAACTTTCAAGGCTCATATTTCTTAATCTATTAGTTCGAATGACCAGGAAGTATATTAGTCTGTAATCTACAATTAGGTGTAACACTCCTCGAGTGGATCATTCTTTGTTACTATATCTGTTAACATGTGAGGGTCTACGTTGTTGTATTACAACGTATCATACCCTTTTTTTTTTTTTTTGCAGGGCGTACTTTACAAGTACGCCCTGCTTTGTTTTGCAAATGATTATTCTTTTTTTTTTTTTTTTTTTTGATTTCTTGACAGAGCACAGGGACGAAACGGCACATAGTACGGTAATGTTCGTACCAGGTCATATTTGTAAAACGCGCTCATTAGATTTTAAATGTATTACGGAACAGTTATGCAAATATGGTTATGCATAAATTATGCATCCATGAAATATTTCGTACAGTACTGGGAGTCGTATTTACACTTCGATTTGCATAGAATTTCTTGCATTGTATTGTACATATTTAACAACATAGTATCGATTTATAAAAAATGTCAATTTGCAAAAATATTTGCAACTTTTTGTAGCAAAACTATTTTAGTACTGTTCTAAAATATTTACTTATAATGCAATCGATCTGAAATTTTATGTATATAATACTATCATAATGATAAACCTAAATCCGTTTTCAGAAATTGTGCAACTTTTCTGGTTTTTGCAAAAATTGCACTTAAAGTTCGATATTCAACTTTTTACCTATCACAGATACACGGAAATAAATACATGCATGTAACTAGACATATCATTAGACACAGATTTAGCAAAAAAAATTGTACCGGAAACGTCAAATCTGCCGCCATCTTGGATAGTACCATTATTTCTTAAATCGTTTATAAGTTTTTTATTTATTATCCGATTTCTATGATTTTGGTATTTATTGAAACCTTAGTCGTTTAAGACCATTGTCTAGGGATCCGAATTTTGAAATTTTATTTTGCTTTCTTGTAATTTTTAATTGAAATTTTTTTAGATTGCTCAATATAAGAAGTCATTTTTCTCGTGACCTTGACCTCCCATGACCTTGAATTTCTCATGACACCAAGTTCACGACAATATCTATCCACTGGTATTTTCATTTTTTGTTTTTGACCGTAACTTCCGGTTTTATAAGCGATTGAAAATAGTTTAAAATTTATTTTAAATAGCTCTAACAGCTTCCCTTTTTGTGCAAATATCATAATTTTTGCATATTCGTAATCTACGCATCAAGACGCATCCAATGATGTATAATATGCATACCTTTCAAGCATATTATTCAAAATTGGTCCATTAAATACCAACGTGCAATGTATTTAATAGAGGTATTTCGGTTAATTAGTGTCAGTGACCCTGTCAACACAGATATAAATCAAAGTTTAGGGTGTTAATTTAAAGCTATGTTCACACTGTTTTCTGATAACTATTTCTTGTGTCCAGTTATAACATATAAGAACACTCTAGGTTGGATTGAACAGCGTCATGCTGTAATTTATGCATACGGAACTACATTTAAAGGTACATTTCCACTTAATTTACCAACTTTTTTTTTCTCATCCGAATTTTATGAAACTTGGTACATATATGCATTATTGGATTGCGAATTAAGGGGAAATGTTAGATTTTGGTTCTGCGCATGCGCATTATCAACTTTCTCAATTCGCATCCAAATTTCTTGGAAATTGACATGTATGTGCATAATTAGATTCGAAATATCATGGATATATTGATTTTGTGTAGTGCGCATGCGCATCGCCAACTTCCTTATTTTTTATCCGAATTTCTTCAAAACTGACATCTATTTGCATAATCAGATTCGAAATACCATGGATATATTGCATTTTGTAGTGCGCATGCGCATCGCCAACTTCCTTATTTCTTATCCGAATTTCTTCAAAATTGACATGTATGTGCATAATCAAATTCGAAATATCATGGATATATTGAATTTGTGTAGTGCGCATGCGCATCGCCAACTTCCTTATTTCTTATCCGAATTTCTTCAAAATTGACATGTATGTGCATAATCAGATTCGAAATATCATGGATATATTGAATTTGTGTAGTGCGCATGCGCATCGCCAACTTTCTTATTTCTTATCTGAATTTCTTCAAAATTGACATGTATGTGTATAATTAGATTTGAAATATCATGGATATATTGAATTTGTGTAGTGCGCATGCGCATCGCCAACTTCCTTATTTCTTATCCGAATTTCTTCAAAATTGACATGTATGTGCATAATCAGATTCGAAATATCATGGATATATTGAATTTGTGTAGTGCGCATGCGCATCACCAACATTCTTATTTCTTATCCGAATTTCTTCAAAATTGACATGTATGTGTATAATTAAACCCGATATATCATGAATATATTGAATTTGTGTTGTGCGCATGTGCATCGCCAACGTTTTTATTTCTTACCCGAATTCCTTCAAAATCAGTTTGTGTCGCATGCGCTATAAGAATAAGAAAATGAGTACAGGGCATGCACAAAAAATATTGCCGCACCGGTCGAACCTTTGTGTCGTAACAAGCCCTGCATCAGTACTGTTAACTGAACAGTTCTAGTCTTTTTTTTTTATTATATAAAAATACTGAATACAATATGTACAATAAAATCTATCATCTAAATGAAATTGGAATGATTATTTACAATGAAATGAGGTGATGATAGATTAACAAAAATATTTAAATTCATAATTGATAAACTAAATAATATACATTGTAAAGACAATCAACCCTATCGATTCAAATATATCCACAATCGATATAAATACAATCTATATACTAATTGATACTATATACACCCCCACCCCCCTTTTACATCATTAAATAAAAAATATCAACTTATTGTCCTCATTATTTATACAAAATAAACCTGGATCTAACCAGTATTTCAGAAACTTATCTACAGGTAATCTAAATCTATCAACTAAAATTCTAAATCTTAATTTCTCTTTAAACTGAGTAATAATACTGTTAGGACAAACTACTTTCTTATCAAATAACTTATCATTCCTATTATACCATATAACAAGTTCAGCTAAATTAACAATTACTAATATCACATGAAAATGAATTTTATCACATTTTGGAAATAACAAAAATCTAATCAAAGTAAAATCTAATTTAATTTTATCAAGAGTCAATAAACTAACCCATTCTTTAACAATATCCCAAAGTGGAGAAACAATGGAACAATAATAAAATACATGATCTAAAGTTTCAATATGACTATCACAGAAAACACAGTTTTTCTTGGATGTCAATTTCCTACAAAATAATGTCCATCTACATGGAACTATATCATGAATTAACCGCCATGCTAAACTTCTGGATTGAGGATCAATAAAATTACAATGAACATTATTAAAGACAGTTTTAAAATTAACATTAGGAAATATCTTAACTATCTGATTATAAACAATGTGAGGTTTTAATAATAACTCATAAAATTGTTTAGAAGATACACAACCATTCCAATTAAAATCAGGAAATCTAGAAATAAATTCATCTAATATAACTCTAATATTTTTATAGAACGGAGGCAATATATCTCCATGGGGCACAGAATTAGAAAACAACTTGGGATTTTTGCTTATGTGAAACTTAACCAATATTTAACAAAATACGTGTTTTTATCGTCAGAATTGTTTAAACTAGTATGTATATATTTTAAACGTAATGAAAATATTTTAATTTGAATGTGAACCACACTCACTCCACCATTTTGTTTATCATTATACATAATGCTTCTTCTTAATGGTTCTATTTTATATCCCCAGATAAACTTAAACATAATAGAATTTAACTGTTTCACTAGCTCACTAGGAACATCTAAAATAGTAGCAACATACCATAATTTTAACAAACCTAAAGTTTTCATAATAGTAGCTTTACCGAATAAAGTCATATTTCGTGACTGATAAAAATTAGAAACAGAGATAAACTTATTAATAATCTTATTAAAATTATTTTCTACTATATCTCCACCAAAAACAACACCTAGCACTCTTTGAGATTCTACCCATGTTACACCAAAATCATCACTCGAATGCTCAAATTTACCAAAAGTAAGCACTTTTGACTTTAGCTTATTTAAGAGAGCACCAGACCCTTGACCATATCTCTCGTATAAATTCAGAACCCTCTGAACACTAGACCTGTTCGTAACAATACCTGTGACGTCATTAGCATACCCACCGACCCTCACTTCTTCCCTAGAACCGGGAAGAGATAAACCTCTAATAAAACGATCTTGGTGAATAGCAATAAGAAAAGGCTCTAATATCAAAACATATAATAGTGGACTGAGAGAACAACCTTGCTTAACTCCCCTTGTACATTGAAACGAGTTCGATATATGACCGTTAACTAATACTGAGCTGTAGACATCTGTATATAGTAGTTTCACCCATTTAATGAAAAAAGGACCAAAATTGTAATTCTCAAGACACGAAAAAAGGAAATCAAAACTGACACGATCGTAGGCTTTAGCGCTATCTAAATTTAAGAAAGCAACACTTAAACCTTTAAGTTCAGTATAATCTATAATATTGCGTATCAAATGTAAATTTGAAAAAATGCGGCTACCCGGCACGGCACAGGTTTGATCAGGGTGTATAATTTCATCAACTCAGTCTTAATTGAATAATCTTCGATAAAATTTTAAAATCAACATTGAGGAGAGATATAGGCCTCCAAAACTTCATATCTTCCTCCTTAGAACGATCTTTACAAATTAAAGTGAAGGACATAACGAGAAATTATCAAAACATAAATTATAAAGGCGGGTTAAGATGGGACCGAAAATATTAAAGAAAACCAAATAAAATTCTTTAGAAATACCGTCTAAACCAGGTAAACGATTTGAATTAAACCCTTCGAGGGCCGCTTTAACTTCATTAACCGTAATATATCCTTCACAGAGATTACTAATAACTGGGTCTGTAGGTTGCTTAGTAAATAATTCACTATAAAAATTACTAGCTATTCTAACTAAATTACTACTGTCTGTATATAACTTATTATCATCAAAATCATACAATTTATTAATAAACTTATCTTTACTATGTTTAATTTCTTTTTGTAGAAAATATTTACTAGGATTTTCATTATTATCTAAATACAAAGCTCTAGATCTAATAACTGCACCTTTATCCTTATAAATATCTAGTTTGAACAACTCATTTTTAACATATTTAATTTGATTAGTATAATTACCAGGATTTCTATATTCCTGCTTTAATAAATAAGAATATCGACTTTCAGCCTCTTTCCGTTGCCTATTCTTAATTTTATTCTTATTTCTACAAAATTTAACAATAAAATCTTTAATCAATAACTTTGTTTTTTCCCACCAAGGTTGCATGTAATAGTTATTTGATGGTGTATGGTACATTCAAACGTGAATTTTATCACCTTAATGCCTCACCATTACGATCATTTCCCTTGGGTTGACTGGGTACGTGTACAGATTTGATGTAAACAATAAGCAAATAATAACACTTCAATAAAGAAACCAAGTACTGACGATCCGAACCGCAAAACGAAACTCGAAATCCAAAAGGACATTTTGACGAAACATAGGTAACAGCTTAAGAACTTTTCACATGAGGAATTATATCAATCATACATGAGTAAGTATATCATAATGAAAAGTGGTATCGGGTGTCTAGAAGAGTAAGCATACCCTGCCTGGCGCCACACCCGTCCTAGCTGTTAAACAATACTGGGCCTTGTCCCCGTTGGCATCCGCGACATTATTTTATGCTTTTCCTGTTTGTTCAGTTTTAAATATAGACCTGCCTATTTTTTTTACAGTGACGACGAATTATTCCAAGAAGATTCTTTGTTTGATAGTGATGAAGAAACGGAATTAGGAAGAGCTTGCAAGAAATCTAACGATGAGATTACAACCAAAAAAGTGTCTACAAAGAAAGGAAGAAAGGGTCAGTGGACAGAAGAAATGATAAATGATTTAATAGATGTGATAGATAGCAGTGAAGTGTTTAAGAAAAATCTCATATTTACAAACCAAAAGAACCCAAAAAATAGTAGCGTTTACTTGAAGGTTATGAATGAATTAAAAGAAAGAAATCCAGATTTTAACTTTTCTTTGGAACAAGTTCGAAACAAATTCAAGAAATGCATTTCAATTTGTAAATCAGCTGCAATGACCATCAAGACAGCAAGTGGAATATCAAGATTTCAAGATGAAAAGTGCTATGGAGATTGGTTTAAAGTTTTGTATGGATATATAAAAACTAGAGATTCATGCAGGCCAGATTTGGCCATTGAACCAGGTATAATAAGTGGGCCATCTAAAGAAAACAAAACTAACCAGACACCTTCTGATGAGTCTATTTTAGATATTACAGCTCAAAATACCCTGGAAGACAACAGTCCTACAGAACAACAGTTCGTTCCTTCTCGAGGAAAGAAACGAAAGACCTGTAGTTCTGAATCAAACCAAGAAATAATCAAAATGATGCAAAAGATAATAGATAAGGATCCCACCACAGATATAATAAATTTCATGAAAGAAGATATAGAGAAGTCCAGAGAACATGAATTGAAGCTTTTTGCCATGCTCTGTAATCAACCACAGGCTTCACAGACCAATACATCAGCCCCACAAGCAGCTGGTTATCCATCCTCAGGTACCAACATCTACTCCTCAACTATTGATACAGGTCCTTCAACATCTCATTCACAAATTAATAGGTGTAGATCTAGGGGTAATAATGAGTTTTTCAATATGTATGATGAAGATGGAGAAGAGAGAATATACCAAACACTTTAAAATATTAGACTTTCATTTTATTACCTTGTGCCACAAAGTTTGTGGGTTGTTTTATTTTATAAATTTAAAAGACATTTGTTTTCAAGTTCCTTGCTGAACAAAGTATGTTCTATACACATTCATTTTTATTAATTAAAGAGTGTCATTTAACAATCTTTGTTTTTCATTCCACAACTTATCTTGTAATGCACTACGGATACGAATAGCAGAGGATGTAGCCTTTTGATTATTTCCACTATCAGTCATATTTAACATATCCCTCACTTCACTACTTGGTCTGCGTTGCTGGGTTACTGGGTCTAAAGTTAAATCAAATTTTGCACTTAATGTTTCTTGGCGTTCAATGCATATGTTATGTAGTATCATACATGCCAAAGTAACATATTTCACTTGTTGAGGACGGCATTCACTCTTTCGCAACAATACTCTCCATCTTCCCTTTAGTTGCCCATATGCTCCCTCAGTAACCATTCTAGCCCTGCTCAAACGGTAGTTGAAGTAGTGCTGACTTTCGGTGAGAATAGCATTGGTATAGGGTTTCATCGGCCATTTTTCTAATGGAAATGCCGAATCTCCAATAATGATGGGGCTAACATTTACACTTGATACATGAGCATTAATATCTGGGATGTAACTATTGTTTGTGATATCTGCCCACAAGGATGTAGATTGAAATATTATGGCATCATGGGAACTTCCTGGAAAGCCACAAGAGCCCCATATAAATCTATAATGAGAATCCACCATTGCCATCAAAATAATAGAATAGAAATTTTTGAAATTGTGATATTCTTTACGTGCCTCGGCTCCACCAGCACCAGGGAAATTGCCACATACTTTCCATTTCTACCACTTTATTCTTAAAATCGTCTTCGGATTTTGGCAAATATTTCGAAATGCATTCGTCCCACATGACTTTAACTATTGTCTCTGTAACCTCTCTGATTATTCCACAAATTGTCGAGACTCCAAGACCACTCATTTCAGAAATTGTGTAAAAGTAATCACCTCTGGCAAGTTGGTATAAACAAACAGCCAACCTATTTCTGGCTGAAATAGGATTTTCCGTTACAGTTTGCTTCTCAAGACAATGCTCAATCTTTTGCAAAATGAAGTTGAACGTGTCTCTGGACATTCTGAAAGTCTTCTTAAAGCGATTATCGCTGTACCTCGTCCAAATGCTATCAAACCACCCCTTATTCCTATGTAGCCTTCTGCATGATCGATCACTGACAGTCGATAATTTTGAAATGTAATGATAAGATAGAATACCAGACAATAAGGCATTCCTCTGAGCCAGGAATTTGACAGCAAGTATGCATAAAATACTTCTCCTCCTTCTCAATTTTTTAATCATGGACATGAAAACAAGTCGTGTGTTTGGATGGGCCACCATGTTTGTTGTTTATAAATACATGTATAACTTTATTTTGTCCAACAAAAACACGACAGTCTGAATCAAACATCGAGTAGAATGATTTGTGTCGACACAAATTCCATTTATGTTCGACATGGCAGTAGCACGACGTATGAACTAGGCCTAATTAATATACCAACACCATTTTGGCGGTTCGAACCAAAACTCCAAAAAGCTTTAAAGTCACCCAATTTTTCAAAATCTTTACCTTCATTGACAGTTTGTATATGGGTCTCTTGTAAAAATATGATATTAGATCTTAAGCTTAAAATAAGGTCCATTAAAATACGTTTCCGTTTTTCAGCTGCAATGCCATTACAATTACTAGTAGAAATATTTAAAGAAGGACAAGACATGATGCTAAATTGGGTTGAAACAGATTGAACATTGTACAAAAATAAAGGGGGAGGGACACAATAATTGATCGAAACAGAAGTGTTAACACATATAATGTTAACAACTTGTAAACATGACATAACAAAGTAAACATGTTTACACAAGATACACAAGGTGAGCGAAATTTCAAAGAGATGAGATTTATAAACGATTGACTGAGCAATCCAGTGAGTAAAATACTCAAACCAGTGAAAACAATACCTGAATTCATGTAACTTTGTAAACTTAAAGGAGCAATACCACATAACAAAACACAAAATACATCTGAAAATATAAAAACTACAAGTAAAATCACAATCCAAAAAAGAAAGGTCCGTAAAGCTGTCCATGACGCTATCCAGGGTCGCAAATCAAATATTCTGTCCATTTAGAAATTACACATTAGTTGTGGCAAAGGGGTTTACAAAACACTGTTCTCTTGAGGTACATGTCCATTTAGGGGGGTAATCCTTAAATATCTTATAATATTCGGCACAGAGGGGGTTGACTTTATTGAAGGCTCCAATTTCTTTGGCGGACATTCCTGGAAAAACTTTAAAAGGCACTTTAAAGCCATTGATATAATTATATCCATCACTGCCACGATACTTAGAGTTGACTCTATCAGAAAAAGCGTTTTTAATGTCATCACACAAAACAGATTCAGGCAATGTTTTCTTCTTTTGGTAAAAGAAATTAACTTCAGGATTATCTTTTAAAAAGGCATTCAAGATACCTGCATCCATATTGGGGTATACTTTAAATGGAATGGAAATTACCTCACCTTTTCTCTTTTTGTCCTCCTTTAAATTCTTATTCTCTACCTCTATTTCTTCTTCTTGTCTATCATCACTCTTTCTTTTAACACCACCAGTCTCTCCCTCACACTCCATCACTCTACCAGATTCAGACGTCTGTGAAGACAACACGTCATCACCAGCACCCTCAGAACTATCTTTCTTCTCTTCGTCCTCAATAAAATCAGGTTTACTTAAATTCGAGGCTGCCTTCGAAGCGTAGGTGTTCTCTGATGGTTTAGCCTTTTGACAATTTTTCTTCAGATGACCAAGCGTGTAGCAACCCAAACAAAGAGGTAAACGATCCCTACACGTCACCAGACCTTTAATGCTGCCATTCTTGAAGGAAATAAAATGAGGGACGTCAATCAAGCGATGCTCACCAACTTCCATATCAACGCCGTAAATCCCATTGCTAATACCTATGCATCCATCTTCATATGACGTAGTTTCATACACTTTGGTTACTTTTCCCCATTCTTTGAAAATGTCTACAAAGATTTCCGGATCAATTAACCTTGGTAGCCAGTGGATTCGAAAAGAAACACGTCTGCAAAAATTATTGGCAAAGACGTACTCGGCACCATTCAGATGGACAGGAGCACAGTTGGATAGCTCCAGCGCCTCATTCTTATCGACAAAAGTTACGTACCATTCACGGAATACACCGCGCTTAGAAATTGCCTCTATCTCGACATCATCATCATCCAAAGCATGTTGTATGGCATCCAACACGAACTTTCTGCTGACACTAGCATTTCCATTTATCCATACTCTAACTTGTCTTTCTATGATGTTAGTCCGAACAAACTTATCAGGTAGCTCGTAATCCCGGCAGTAATCCATACCTTATGGCATGTGAGAGTCTACGATGTTGAGTTAAAACGTATCATACCCTCAGCACACCATACGATTCATAATAAGTATACCAACATCCAGAAAGTTACAATTTACCATATTGTTTCTTTTAACGCTTCTCACTGGTCAATGTTTAGAGTAGTATTTTAAAATATTTAAATGCAGTTTTTTCCCTTCAACTGAAAAATGTTTGTTGTCTGTATGTTTAAATGCAGTTCTCTCCCATCAACTGACAATTGGTTAACATGACTTTCTTACATTGTAACTTGTATTTTTAACGTTTTAAATTGTGTACTAAAAAAGATAAACAAAAAGTCTAAAAGAAGTAGATAACGATCCAACGCCAAAAGAAGAAAATCCGTTCTAAAATTCTGGTTCTGTCATTTATTAAAATTGCATGTCTAAAAACATTAAAAAAATTAAAATGTTTTCTAAAAAAATAATAATATAGAATTTTTGCTAGGTTCATGTTAAAATGATAATTTACGAACTGTGCTGCGAACTTGTATGGAGGTTAGCACTCAGTATTCTGATGTCATATACATATATCTTATCAAGAATTGGCTCTATCACATTTAGGGAGCCGCGGTGGCACAGCGAGTTAGAATTTTGCTCGCAGAAGGTCCAGGCTTCAATCTCGGCATGGGTCGAGACGATGCCTTCGGATTTTTCAACCCGGTTTCACCCTTTCAATGATGCAGGTCGGAGGGGCTGACATGGAAAAAGCGCCTAGTCGTTCGGATGGGACAATAAACCAAAGCCCGTGCGCTATTGGCTGTGCACGTTAAAAACCCCTCGACAGTTGGAAATCGATTCTTTTCGGTTATTCTACTTTTCACTCTCGAATATAAACAATTTATATGCCGATTTTTATGTTCTGTAAATTTCGCAGTATGGGTTGAAAACGCCATTTTCACCCATGGACGAAACCGGATGCGCACTGCCCAGTATCGTCTCACGATTCTAGTTTTTTTTTCGTTTTCTGGTCTCGCTATTTCGGTATGAAGGGAGCTTGTCACGCTCAAACTGACACGATCTCCAACGATAAACTGCTGCTCATTGTGGCTTAGAGGTTAAATGACGCAGTTTTGTCCAACCGGAAATGAGGTATGACAAAACGTGTATTTTCGGTTTTTTATAATTTTTACTTACAATTTTCAACCGATTTTGATGGATATTTTTTTGTTTATTTCCGTTGTGTCTTTTCTACACGATAACCACTTAAAAGCTTATAATTTTTTACTTTTGACCCTGAATTTTGAAACTCTTTTTTCACGTTTTTTTCAACTTCCACAGTTTTATTTCGATCGCTATGAAAACTTCTAGGCATATAGACATTGTTATTGCGAACAAAACCATGTTTTCAAAATTTTGATATCACTTCCGGTTTTGACGTCATTTGATTGTAAACTACAAATTTCAACTTCCGGAGTTATGAAGATATTTGAAAATTTCTTTTTGCATTATGTTAGAAATTGTCATTAAGAAAGATATTTATGATAAAATTTGACCCGGAAGTAATATGTCAGGCGCCATGTTGTTGTGAGTAATTTTTATAAAACTCAAAATGGGGCCTCAGGGGATAATCGGATTTGCACAATTTTGGTGTCTATTAAATCCTTAGTCGATTGCCACCAACCTTATGACAGCGGATTTTTAAATTTCAATTTAGACTTTTTTCCATTTCCGGACAAAGAATTTCAGTAATGACCGAAACTTTCAAGGCTCATATCTAGTGACCTTGACCTTTGATGACCCTTTGACCTGTACAAAAGTTATTGCCCTTAACGAGATCTATCAAATGATATATTAATTTCCGATTTCTGATGTTAACTTCCGGTTTTATCGCCATTTGAAAATTGTAATTTTTAACTTTAAAGAGCTTTGTCACGTGACCTAATAAACATACGTCACAAATTTTTAGACATATTTACTACGCTAAATCTGCTCTTTCAAATGATATATAACACAAAATATTTGAATCAAAATTGCGCTTTTTAAAACTTGCAAATTTTGTGCCAATTTTCATTGTAACTGTGCATGTATTTTGGAAATTTGATTTTGATCGATCTGAAAACTTACAAGTAGATAAACAATATGATAATGAACAAAACAATATTTCTGAAATTTTGATATCACTTTCGGTTATGACGTCATTTGTTTGTAAACTTGAAATTCTAACTTATGGAGTTCCCAAATTATTTGAAAGTTACTTTTTGCATCATGTTAGAAATGGTCATCAGAAAAGATATAAATGATAAATCCGACCCGGAAGTACTATGTCAGGTGGCATGTTGTTGTGACTTATTTTTATAAAACTCAAAATGGGACCTCAGGGGATGATCTGATTTGCATAATATCGGTGTCTATGAAATCCTTAGTCGATGGCCAACAACCTTGTGCCAACTGATTTTTTAATTTCGATTTCTTTATATTTCTGGAACAAGAATTTCAGTATAGACTGAAACTTTCAAGGCTCATATTTCTTAATCTATTAGTTCAAATGACCAGGAAGTATTCTTAGCCTGAAATCTTCAACTAGGTGTTACATACCTCGATAGGATCATTCTTTGATACTATATCTGACATGTGAGAGTCTACGTTGTTGTATTACAACGTATCATTCCCTCAGCACATCATACGAATCATGGTCAGTATAACAATATCTAGAATTTACCATATTGTTTCTTTTAACGCTTCTCACTGGTCAATTTTTTTAAAATGTTTAAATGCAGTTTTCTCCCTTCAACTGAAAAATGTTTGTTGTCTGTATGTTTAAATGCAGTTCTCTCCCTTCAACTGACAATTGCACTCTCATGCTTAACATGACTTTCTTACATTGTAACTTGTATTTTTAACGTTTTAAATTATGTACTAAAAATGATAAACAAAAAGTCTAAAAGAAGTAGATAACGATCCAATGCCAAAAGAAGAAAATCCGTTCTAAAAATCTGGTTCTGTCATTTATTAAAAAACAAGTTTTGAAATTGACTGTCTAAAAACGTTGACCATTTAAATGTTTTCTAAAAAAATAATATTATAGAATTTTTACCAAGAATATGTTAAAATGATAATATACGAGCTGTGCTGCAAACTTACTTGAATGGAGGTTAGCACTCAGTATTCTGATGTCATTTATATATCATATCAAGAATTGGCTCTATCATATGTAGGAGCCGCGGTGGCACAGTGAGTTAGACGCTTGCTCACTAAGCTGAAGGTCCAGGGTTCAATCCCGACATGGGCGAGATGATTCCTGCAGATATTATAACCCGGTTTCACCCTCTCAATGATGCATGTCGGATGGGCTGACATGGTAAAAGCGCCTAGTCGTTCGGATGGGACAATAAACCAAGGTCCCGTGCTCTATTGGCTGTGCACGTTAAAAAAACCCTCGACAGTTGGAAATCGAAAATAAGAGCAGACAAATGCCACTGTCCTGGCAAAATTTTCATCATTGCACACTGCATGGCGTTTGCTCGTCCTCAGTCAGCCCATATAGGTGCAGAAAAGTCGGACGTAAAACACCATTCATTTCATATGTATGATAATTATTATATGAAAAATATTAATAAATATTCTTTAACTATTCTAATTTCAATGATGTATAAAAATGTACATTAATAAAAACAACTACTTTTTAATCAGATGACTTTTCGCTACCGAACGTGAACTGGTTATTCTACTTTTCACTCCCGAATATAAACAATTTATATGCCGATTTTTATGTTCTGTAAATTTCGCCAGTTTTAACCCATGGACGAAACCGGATGCGCACTGCCCAGTATCGTCTCACGATTCTAGTTATACTTGTACGCCAACTATTTGGAAATTTACCACTTAGGAATATATTATTAAATAGTTTATGCATAAAGGGAAGTAACTCTTTTAGCAATTTTAAAGTATTCGGCCGGTATGCCATCCTCACCACTCGATTTGCCGTTTTTCAGTTGTGTTATTGCAGACGTAATTTCTATCGTGGTAATTTCATTGTTTAAAGTCGAAGAATCGATATCTTTGTGTACATTTTCACTAATCTGCTCCACATTTACAATTGGTTCACTATGAGCCTCGAATTCGCAATTCTGATTTTGAAACGGATTTAATAGAGCTTGGAAATGGTTCACCCATTCACTGACATGGATGTTTTGAACCGAGGGTGGGTTAGTTTGTAGTAGTGGTTTTATTTTCGACCAAAATTGATTTGATGTTTTAGCGTCACAAAGTTCTAACAATTCAGTCTCGAAACGTTCTTGGTAGATTTGTTTCTTTTCGTCACACTTGGATTTAAATGTATTTTTCGCCTCGAGATAGTTTTCCAGAGTTTGTGCAAAATTTAAAAATCTAAAGCGATTCAGAAGTCTCCCTTTAATAGTTTTAAGATTGGCTAGTTCCTTATCAAACCACGGTTTGGAAATCCTATGAGTTTTGGGTGTACTATTTGATATTGACATTCCCGCACAGTTGCCAAAATACATTAACAGTTTATTAAGTGAAAATATAGCCTTGTCGTTATCATCATCAATTTCACGTTCGATGTCCTTTAATTTAACGTTAAATTCTTCACTTGACACAAGAGTTTCAAATTTTTCAGCGTTTCTACTTTTCCACACGAGTCGTTGGTATTTTTCATTTTGGTGTTCAGAATAGTTCTGTGGTATTGTATGGCGGCTGATTAGGCCCACAAATATAACTTCGTTCGTTCCGTGCATTCGTCTAACCTTCATTCATCTAACCATGTAATATCATACTTTGTACTTATGATCATCTAACTCTCGGATACAAAACTATGCTAAATCTAATGTCTTTGTTTATTTCGTGCAATCAAGAAGTTTAATTGGATTAAAATGCGACCCTAATGTTACATTATATTTCTTTACCTAAATAAAGTAATACGGTCTGAGAAATACGAAACACGGGATTACATTCTTAGATTCATCAAGAAGACGTCGCTAGATGGCGCTGCATTATGAACACAACAGAGCCCTTTATAGAGAGATTTTGGACAACGTCAAAATGGCCGCCATATTGGATACCTACTATCGAAGCGTGACGTTATACGCTAACGTTAAAACAGCAAAGCAGGGACGTTATCATTCGGCATTTTTCAACTGGTATTCAAGATATTTTGATTTTTTTGCATTAAATAAGTATTCTTTTTATTAATTCTACTAAACAAATGTAAATTTATTGATTTAGCACTCCCGAATAATGACTCTGAAGCAGTAAAGAATTTCAATATTCCCCGTCTTTTTCTAATGATGACTTCGTAATTAACTATTTCTGTAATTTTCTCCTGAACACTTTTTATGTTTCTTTAAATTGTCAGAATTTTGTTGGTACCTATACGCTCTCAATGGGGATCATATAGGAATATAATAGGATACTGTCGTCACTTATGCCCGTGTGTTTGTCTGCCGTGTTCAAATGCATGTACTAGTAATCACAATAATTCTCGACGCATTTTGACGAAACTTTGCAAAATTATTATCTTGGCACAAATCTAAACGGAGACACACATAGACCAGGAACCACACTGTTAGTACAGTTAGTCTATATAAGTTAAACTACAGTTTACAGTCTATATGTGTCTCCGTTTAGATTTGTGCCTAGTGGAATATTGATGAGCTGAAGATGGAGACACACATAGACGAGGTTGATAAAATATGGCAAAAACCGTGCAATTTGAAATTGTGCCATGTAAAGCTGCATGAGAATACTCATTTTCGATTTCCAACTGTAGTTTAACTTATAAAGACTAACTGTACTAACAATGTGGTTCCTGGTCTATGTGTGTCTCCGTTTAGATTTGTGCCTAGTGGAATATTGATGAGCTGAAGATGGAGACACACATAGACGAGGTTGATAAAATATGGCAAAAACCGTGCAATTTGAAATTGTGCCATGTAAAGCTGCATGAGAATACTCATTTTCGATTTCCAACAGTAGTTTAACTTATAAAGACTAACTGTACTAACAATGTGGTTCCTGGTCTATGTGTGTCTCCGTTTAGATTTGTGCCTAGTGGAATGTTGATGAACTGAAGATGGAGACACACATAGAACTCGTTTCGAAGAACAAGAATAACTTATATTAATATTTTTGTTTATTTGAATTTTTAAAAGGGTTTATCCTAATGTGCTGGTTGAGAATTTCCATTAAGAATTATGACTTGTAGGTGGTAAAAGAGCAACAAGTTATAATTATATTTTAGATTTTCAGTGTTCAGGAGAAAATTACAGAAATAGTTAATTACGAAGTCATCATTAGAAAAAGACGGGGAATATTGAAATTCTTCACTGCTTCAGAGTCATTATTCGGGAGTACTAAATCAATAAATTTACATTTGTTTAGTAGAATTAATAAAAAGAATATTTATTTAATGCAAAAAAATCAAAATAACTTGAATACCAGTTGAAAAATGCCGAATAATAACGTCCGCGCTTTGCTGTTTTAACGTTAGCGTATAACGTCACGCTTCGATATTAGGTATCAAATATGGCGGCCATTTTGACGTTGTCCAAAATCTCTCTATAAAGGGCTCTGTTGTGTTCATACTGCAGCGCCATCTAGCGACGTCTTGTTGATGGTTGCTATTATAAATATAAGAATGTAATCCCGTGTTTCGTATTTCTCAGACCGTATTACTTCATTTAGGTAAAGAAATATAATGTAACATTAGGGTCGCATTTTAATCCAATTAAACTTCTTGATTGCACGAAATAAACAAAGACAATAGATTTAGCATAGTTTTGTATCCGAGAGTTAGATGATCATCGGTACAAAGTATGATATTACATGGTTAGATGAATGAAGGTTAGACGAATGCACGGAAAAAACGAAGTTAGATTTGTGGGCCTAATCAGCTGCCATAATATGGCTGAGGGGATGAAAGCAAACAACGGGTTGTCTCTCAAAAACACTGGACGTGGAATCAGAATGTTTTTTACTTAGCGGGAATCTATCCTGCAGCACCTAATCTGGCAGCAATTCAACTGGCTACCGCCTGTGCAAATCCATTGAAATAAAAGACAGTGTTTCAACTCAGCATATTAGAGGAAAGTATTGGCGTTTACACAGTTCGAGTGTGGGTGAAGGGGGGAATTTTGAAAAGTTAAAAGTCCCCAAAAGACAGAAGCCCAAGCATTAAGGTCGCTGCCACATGAACTTTTGACATGCAGGTGTTAAGTATTTTAGGTCAAAAACAGATTAATCAGGCTATGAACTTTTCAGGCCACCCTCGTATCGCATATGCAACTCACTATTCACAAAGTACAAGGTCATATAATACAAGATTTTACGGAAAAAAACATATATTGTGATGAACAAATTGAATCAGCATTAGGAGCAATGGATACTTTTTTACAACCCGAAAATAGGACCATCAATTGATACTAATGTAGTATCCTTGAAGACACCTTCGAGCAAATCACCGCTCGGTATCCTGCCAACACTGGGTAACGCCAACAATCGGTAGAGTAGAATGGCACGTCCAGGTTGCTCTATGTTCGTGGGAAAGGGCTAGCCAAAGGGTAACGGTCCTCAAAAAGACTCCAGTACAAAAATATAACTTTACACACGATAATCCAAGTAATAATCCAATACATAAATAAAATCACAAATACTCTTTTACGCTCCCCACGGAAGTCAACTTACCTAAGGCCCAAAGATCACTACCAGTCTAGAATGAATTATATCGACTCTCGACGTGCATCGCCGTTTTATAAAGGCATCTGACCACGTGATCATATGACATAGATAATCGCGAACAACGAACAAAAAGGGACCTGATAAAACCGTCTATAAAATGACATAATTCGCGAATAGTATGATAACAAAAAGACTAAAAAAAACTGTAAGGAACCCGACTTACATGGCAACACGATTAAAACACCCATACAATACGAATACATTACAAAGATTTAAAATACAGATTAAATACATAAAAACTGAGAAGTTGTGAGGATGCGAGTAGTAACTTCCGGCGCAAGGTAAACAATAATAATATTACGGATTAAATTGGAAATATAGAATACCGGTCATTACACTACCCACGCCTTCACAAATGCGTCCCGCATGAAAAATAAATGAATAATTAAAAAATTTGGCACAAAGAGTTTACGAATGATTATGGCAGCACAGTCCTCGGCAGTCACAAAATAAAACAAAAGAAAATAGTTCTTTCAATCCTTGAAATACATCATAACACTACATCTTTGTCAAATCTTCCAGGAATCTGTAATACCGATCAGCGTCAATTTCTTGAGTAGTTTTGATTTGCGTTACCTTTTCTCCGGTTCCATCCTTTTCAGTGATCGTAACAATCTGCTCTAGAACTGCTCGTCTTGTACTAGTACTTGTGCTGGGTTGGGATGTAGATGGAGCAGTAGTTTCCTCAGGTTCATTTCCAGCCGGAACAGCTAACAGTTCTATTTCCGGATCAGCTCCTATATCTGAAGCAGAGCTAGTGTCCTCCCTCTCTCGAATCCGTTTGAATTTGGATACATGACATCGACTCCTCTCCCGTCTATAATATTGTCTACTTGTACTTGCTCTGTCTCTATCCTCTCTACTCGATTGACCTCCAGACTAATTAAAATCAGACCCTAATTTCGTTTCGTTCGTTTTTTTTTTTAAATCCTTTTTTTTAACCACTACATTAGGGTCTGAGAACGAGACGCTGTAACAGCCGTTCACGTTAACTTTGACCTAACCTTAATGACCTTTGTTTTAACCAATCAGATCTCCTGCGCTGAGATTTTGTTCTCGAACAATAGGTGCATTCTAGGATTCCTAAGTGCTGTAGACTAGTTTATTAGGTCATTTTTTTATCAAGGTTAGGTCAAAGTTAACGTGAACGGCTGTTACAGCGTCTCGTTCTCAGACCCTAATGTAGTGGTTAAAAAACCGGATTTAAAAAAAAACGAACGAAACGAAATTAGGGTCTGATTTTAATTAGACTGGATTGACCTCTATCATCTCTATTCGATTGACCTCTATCCTCTCTACTCGATTTACCTCTATCATCTCTATTTGATTGAACTCTATCATCTCTACTCGATTGTCTATCAGATCTCACTGTCCTACTTTCTTCACCGGAGTGTAAAGCCACACTTTTGAATTTACCTCAAAAGTAGTACGTCCATGAACTGGATCATAATAGCTTTTCTGCCTCTTGAGTTGACCCTCAAGGAAATCCCGCGTATAGGAGTGAGCTTCTTCCATTAAGTTCCTCACTGATCTGCTCCAACTCCTCGCTTCTGGATACATTTCACCAGGTGGTAACCCTAGATTTAGCATAGTTTTGTATCCGAGAGTTAGATGATCATAAGTACAAAGTATGATATTACATGGTTAGATGAATGAAGGTTAGACGAATGCACGGAACGAACGAAGTTATATTTGTGGGCCTAATCAGCCGCCATACAGCCTAACACCAATAACTAAAACTGCTGTGTGTATATTGCAGATATAGTTAAAATAATGGTACAGAGAAAATTCGAACTGGTAATTGTATCAAAAGTTCACTGCTTTAAATAAGCGTTTGTTTAAATAATAGAAGCGAAAATTTTACAAAATTTATAAATAAAAAATTAAAAGTTAGAAGATTGCATAATCAGATTAATCTGTTTATGGCCTGTGGTGAAAAGTTCGGGTCAACAGTGTTGAGGTGTTTAATGTTGCATAACTTCTCTTAACACCTGTCAATAATTTTTTATCTGCAGTCTTTTTTAAAAAGATGAGGCATTTGTAGTTTGAGATCTAATTAAGATATCAAAAAAATTCCAACTGTAAATTAAATTGCAAAATCACATCTTTAATTCTAGGTATGTTAAAAATTAGTACGTAAATGTTTTGCAAAATGAATAAATACATTTTAAAAAATTGCATAATCTGATTAATGTCTTCTCTGGCACAATGCCAAAGTTAAAAGTTCATGTCAATAGTTTTATTTTCAATGTAGTATAACTCCTTTTATAACACCTGTCTCAGAAAGGGGTATTCTATGCCTATTATCACAAAATGATTTTTATATTAAACTACTCATGTCACATATCGTTGAAAAGAGAAAATTGAGTACTTCCTGAATAAACAACCATATCACTATGAGATAATTACATTGTAAGTTAGAACCCTCAGTAGAAAAAAAGAGCAATATTTTGAAAACATATTTTAATGGATTATCGTCATATATCGTTAAAAAGATAATTAAATAAGCATTACAAAATTACAATTCTTTGTGTTAATTAGAGAAGGTGATACAGCCGTCCAAAGTTGTCAAAAATGTCAATTTTTGAATGTCTATTAAACCGGAAGTTAATATTTTTCAACTAAAACCAAAACACCTATGGATAACTGAGGTCAAGGACATTCTACATTGAAAATGTCAGGGTCATTAAAGGTCAAGGTCACACGGTAAGGCCTTCAAAAAATTCAAACCAAAATAAAAACACTTCAAATTCGAAATTCAAAATTCTGTGCCTACAAGTTTTAGAAAAAGTTACAAAGTTTTGATAAATCAAAATCATAAAAATTGGATAAAAAAATGGAGGACTAATTAATTTTTTGCTAAAATGTGTCAGTCTGAGACGACAGCTTATGCATCACTTCCGGTTTGGATTTTTTCTGCTAAGTGCCTTCTAATTATGCCTGACATACAATATATATGGTTTTAGCCAACATCTGAAATTTACATCGGAAGTGGGGTCGCCAGACGTGATTTTGAAAAACCGGAAGTCTTCACGCCAAAACCGGAAGTGGTATAAATATTTTAATTATCTTGTATTATTTGTATCGACATTCTGTTTATGTCCTGGGAATTTCAGATCAATCGGATAATTAGCGGCTGAGAAAATTAAAATTTTTAAAGATGCACCAGATACTTCTTTTAGCAATAAACATATTAAATCGGTTCATAAATAAGCCCTACAGACTCGATGAAAAATTATTGCACATTATGTAATAGCCCACTTCTGGTTCCGCAAAAATGTACCGTTTTATATTAAGGGAAAATTTCCATCGAGTGAAACTAGCTGATCAAACCAGAATTTCTATACCATTTTCAGTTTTCTCTACAGACGCTGACCAGAATTCGGATGTTGCTGGAGAGAAACATAAGGGGAATTTTAGAAAATGCTTGCCAGGTCGGTTATCTTCAATTGGGCTGGCTTTCCAGTGATATATTGGGATGATTTCCAGTGACAAATTGAAATTTCGCGACATATTGGTACGATTTTTAGTGACAAATTGAAATTTTGCGACATATTGGGACGATTTTTAGTGACGAATTGCAATTTTGCGACAAATCGGGACGAATTCTAGTGACAAATTGAAATTTTGCGACACAATGGGACGATTTCTAGTGACAAATTGTAATTTTGCGACAGAATGTGACGACATTTGATGACAAATTGGGATTTTGCGACACAATGAGACGATTTTTAGTGACAAATTGATATTTTGCGACAAATCGGGACGATTTCTAGTGACAAATTGTAATTTTGCGACACAATGGGACGGTATTTAGTGAGCTATTGAAATTTTGCGACAAATCGGGACGATTGCTTGTGACAAACAGGCCTCCCGTCGAACCTGGAACAATGTAGTCCACAAACGTAGCATTAGCCTGGTCCCCGGCGAGCAACTCGCATTATACGGCGAAACGTCGGTGGTCAGTGGTACCCGCGGACATAATATAATATATGGCACTCGTTTTGATTTTGAGTGCTGGGGAAAAGGGCGTCCGTCTCAGAGTGACGGCGATTAGAGACTCTGGACGGGGTTCCCTGGTCCGAGTCTGGGAAGGTGGAAATAAAGGTCATGTGGAACTCAGCTATAGTATAGACTTCCAGCCAGAGTGGCATAACTGATCCAGGATTTCCAATATTAGGGCCACAAGGGGTTGGAGGTATACTTGGTGTGAATTGTATTTTACCTACCATATCCCAGTCTAGTCTCGTGAATTTTTACACACTTGGCGGCCCATAAGCTATATTCTGAACATGTGATCATATGCCTATTAATTATCATTCATAGGCCTGAATTCATACAACTACACCAAGTTAACTATGTCGGGTTGTCGGAGTACGTATGACTGAGTGACACACATTCACAAACTATCCAAACAAGGCCTGTCTATATTATTTATATTATTATTATTGATGACTTTTGCCTATTCTATAGGCCTAGTTTGTTATTTACATAATATCTAGTTCATCTAACATTATTTTATACTAGAGGACTATTTTTTTTTTATCCGCGGATTATAGTCACGACGATATTACACAAATAAATGGGGTGTTTCCACGGTTTGTTCCCACTTTCCCGGCAGATTATCGGGATTAAATTTGTCTAATCCGGATTAGCTGGGTTATAGGGATTAATCGGATTAAGGAAGATAAAATTCCACTAATGAGCTGATATAAAAAACTTAAAGTGAATATTAGTTCACATGTCAAAATGGTGAATGAACTTGCAGAAAGTGAGTGAACACTATTTGCAAAGCATGTATATAAGGACGAACATATTATACCAGAATAATTATGTCCTTTGCATCATGGCTAATGTACAAGTGGACGTGCAATTTGTTTCAAACAGACGTGGTGATCAGTGCCTTTGCAAACAACCCAAATGTGAACCTACTCGTGAGAAGAGCTTCTGCACTACCTCTGCTTAGACCTGAACATATTGACATTCTGAACATATTGACTACTGGTTCAA
This sequence comes from Lottia scabra, assembly GCA_029955415.1. Taxonomy (NCBI): domain Eukaryota; kingdom Metazoa; phylum Mollusca; class Gastropoda; family Lottiidae; genus Lottia; species Lottia scabra. The sequence continues at coordinate 5,934,318 of JARJEI010000002.1, read as the reverse complement.
TGCCCTTGAAGCTGTTAACATTAAGGAACCTTCGGTTTGCAAAGTTTGCTGACTATGTTACCGAGAAATGGGGTGAGGTAGAAGAAATACGAATGTGGAACCAACAATCCTAACATCTTCAGATTCATCACCCTGATAAATTCTGAGCAAGCAATAACAGAGGTTACTATCAGTCAACTCCAGTCTGGTGGTAAGAAACGCCCCAAGAAGTAACAATATCGCCAATTGGAACATGAATTTGATCGCCTGAAAGTTTGTCTACAGAACAGTAGCACGACCATAATGGAGTATAGAGAATGATGCCGTCTCATCTTGTTGGTTTGTAATGTTCTGTGTCTGTGTGTACAATTGTTTAATTGTATATGAAATTTAAAAAAAAAAATAGATAAATAAAAATATCAGCTCATTAGTAGAATTTTATCTGCCTTAATCCGTTTAATCCCTATAACCCAGCTAATCCGGATTAGACAAATTTAATCCCGATAATCTGCCGGGAAAGTGGGAACACCCCGTTTCCACTTTCCCGGCAGATTATCTGGATTAAATTTTTCTAATCCGGATTAGTTGGATTAAAGCCGATAAAATTCTACTAATGAGCTGATATTTTATTTTTTCTTTGCATTTTATTAAATTTATGTACCAATTACACAACAGTACAAAACATTACAAACCGACAAGATGGCAGACAGCATCTGCAGACCCCATCATTGCCTTGCTGTTATTCTGAAGACTGGTATTCAGGCGGTCAAGTTCATGCTCCAATTGGTGATACGGTTTCTTTTTGGAGCGTTTCTGACCATCAGACTTCTGTCATTCCTTGCTCAGATTTTGTTATCAGGGTGATGCATCGGAAGATGTTAGGATTGTTGGAATGTGGGCATCCATTTATTCTTGCGTGTTACCCCTAAACATGATTCTTGTATCGGTGGAAATGGTTCTACACCACTAATGCACTGCTCCTGTAGTTGTTATGCTGCATTTATGTCCCTGGTAGCAGGTTTTGACCACCATGTCTATTTGAAACAATTCGAAATTCACTTGTACATTGGCCATGAGTCAAAGAAATATTTATGGTGGTATCCGACTTATAACATGCTGCACTTATAGTGTTCACTCACTTTATTCAATGTTCAAATATTAATCTTTATTTTGACACGTGAACTTGTATCACTAATATTCACTTTAAGTTAGAGGTGAATCAGCTCATTAGTAGAATTGTATCTGCCTTAATCTGACTAATCCGTATAACCCATCTAATCCGGATTGGAAAACATCTGCCGGGAAAGTGGGAACAAACCAAATAAATATATACGACTAAAAGTACACAACAAAATAAAAACCAATAAAATTTAAAAGACTTCCGGTTACGAAATGATCGTGTAAGGACGCCCTGCTTCGAGGGGAAGAAATAGAAGCTTGTTCGAGGGGATCGTGAGACGCTGCCATGGAGTAAATAGGATAATCTGATATCAAAGGGACCAAGGATGTGAATAATAGCAGAGTTGAAGTCAAATTACGACCCTAAAGGCTAAAGTAAACTTTTTTTTCTAAAGGCCACATGGCCAACCAACTCAGCAGGAGGCCGCCATTTTATTATTAGGTAGACCCAGTGGTGAGCTTCGCAAGTTACTTCTGATTTGTATTTCCCGTCATTAAAGATTTAGATATCTTTGACTTTAGGCCATGGACATATTTCCCACCGAAGCGAATTTTAATGTTGCCCAGTTATTATTATAAAAATAACCGAAGTTGGGTTCTAAAAGGAGTAGGCCTACAGACACAATAACCGAGTGCAGCCGCTTCTGCAACCTCGCTTTGGAAATTCATAACATCCGGTGAAGGGACCCACTGAATTTGAGACGAACAATCTGGAGGCATTTATCGGTAGATGAAAGTCCACACATGTGTTACGGAAGAAAGGGAGCGAAGAATAACAATAAAAACAGACTGAATATTGTGACACACTGTCAAGTAATGTATTTAGTCCATACTCTGACCGGATCTTTATCACAATTCCTATAACGAAACGAGTGTTGTTGTTATGCTTTCATCGCCATCGACTGACTACTGCGGCTACCTTTGGACCCAAGCTGTCTTCACTTTGATCTTCGTTGTATTTTCTCTCAACCCCCTTATTATTAAACAAACTGAAGAGTGTGTTTTATCTGGACTATCCTGTTTGACACATTGTAATTCCATGGACAGAGCAAAGAAACACAACAGACCACAACAAACACTAAGCCAATATATGTTGCGTTCAAGCTCAACATCAACTGCAGAACACTTATGTGAACAAAGTCAAGGTTCCAGTAGAGCTGAAAGTGTATCGAACACTGAAACTACCATTCCTTCCCCTGGAAACCCAGACAGTGAAAATAAGATGGCAGAAAAAATAAAAACTACTGTGTCTGACAATGGAAGTGATAGTGTGTCTACCGCAGATTTAAGGGATATCATCCTCAACTGTCAAAAGGAAACCTCATTCCAACTTCAAAGGAAACTCGACTCATTTGAAGAGAAAGTGTTTGAAAAAATAGATACCTTAAAGAATACGGTCGATGACCTAAAAGAATCGCTGGAGAAAAAGCTTACTACTGGCAACAACTCAGAAAAGAAAGTGAAAGAACGTCTTAAGAAACTAGAAGACACAATCCAGTATCAAGAAGCTAGATCCAGAAAATATAATCTGTTGGTGTATGGTATTCCGAAGGCAAAAACCGAGGACATATACGAAGTTATACATAGTTTCGCAACAACTGAACTAAAACTGAGTGAAAATGTGGCAAAAACTCTCTCCATATCGAATGCCCATAGAATTCCACGTGCCCCAAACAATAGTTATAAACCTGACATGCCAGATCCAATAATTATCAAATTTGGAAATATGAGGGACAGAGAAAAAATCTACCAAGTCAGATTCTCACTAGCTCCTGCCAGTAGAAAAACCATTAGAACTGACCTCCCTCCTGAATTGAAGAGAAAGAGAAGCGAGCTTGCCAGTACCGCCTTCAAACTTAGAAAAGAAAAGATTCTGAAAACGAAGATAGTGGAATCAGCAAGAGACGTAAAACTATTAACAAGGGAGTCACAAGAAGATGAATGGAAACCTTTTGGATAACAATGTTTTTGAAGCCATATACTTATGTTCTAATAAGAATCCTAAACGTAAATAAGGTGGTGTAAAATTATAGTGTATTGATATTGAACCTGTAGGTAAGACTGTCTTTTATTAAGATTAAGACTAAATCTATAAGTACGCCCATACTGTACTTTTAAAAACTAAAATTTCAAAATTAAGAAAGAACTATAAGGCTTTACAATGTACATTTTAGTTTATGTTATATCGATTACCAATAAGGTAATATACACTTACGGCGAACAAATCGCACAACGAGTTGAGAGACCCTCTGAATCGGCTCATTTCTTCCCCTTAGGAGATTTGTATTATGTGTTATACAAGATTGCACTTGTTTCACAATTATTATTATTTTTTATACAGCTTTTTCACTTCATGTCCATGCCATGTAATGGCGATAGGAATTAACGAGATTATTTCTCTTTATAGTACTTATACAAACTTTTTAAAGGTAGACATCCAACAATGCTTTAAATGGCGCATAACCTAACCATAGCCTCTGCTAACTGTCAAGGACTAGGCACTCCAAGCAAAAGAAAAGATGTTCTTAACTTCTACAAAACTAAAAAGTATAGTATTATTTGTTTGCAAGACACTCATTTTGCAGAAAATGAGGAAAAATTTATAGAAGCCCAATGGGGATACACATGTAAATTTAACTCCCACTGTTCCAATGCAAGAGGTGTGGCCGTCCTGTTTAGCAATGACTTCGAACTTAAAATATTTAATGAGAAAAAGGAACCAGGTGGAAACCTTCTTGCCTTGGACTTGGGTGTCAATGGAACTAGGTTAACTTTAGTTAATTTATATGGCCCCAACACTGATCAGCCATGTTTTTTTGAACGTCTAAGAGATATTATTATTGAATTTGATAACGTTTTCTTCCTAATATGCGGAGACTTTAATGTAGCATTGAACCCTAGTGTTGATACTCAGAATTATTTGAACTTCAATAGTCCCAAATCCAGAGAGAGACTGGTCGATATTATGAAAGATTTAAAACTTGTGGATTACTATATAGTACTAAACCCTGACACAAGGTCATACACTTGGAGAAAAAAAACACCTTTTAAACAGGCAAGACTTGACTATTTTTACTGTCTGAAAATTTAACAAATTTTGTTGAACATATACACAACAAGGCTGGCTACCGGTCAGACCATTCATCAGTAATATTGGAGTTACAATTTAACCAGTCTGTCAAAGGTAAGGGACTATGGAAGTTCAATAATAACTTACTTAAGGACCATAACTATGTAAAAAAGGTAAAGGAAACAATCAGTCTCATCAGAAAACAATATGCAATCATCATATATGACCAGGATCATATAGATGATATCCCCAGTGATATAATACAGTTAAGTATAGGTGATGACACCTTCCTTGAAACTCTTCTGATGGAAATCAGAAGTATGAGTATTAGCTATGGAATTTATAAGAAAAAGAAACAAAATGAAGTTGAAAGAAATTTAATTCAAGATATTAATGAAATGGAAAACAGTTTGCTTAATGATAACGACTTATCAAATTTAAAATTAAAGAAATCTAGCTTAGAAGATATGCGCCAAGACAAACTCATGGGTTCTATGATTAGATCTAAAGCACTTTGGGTTGATGAAGGTGAAAAACCAACTAGGTATTTTTGCAATTTGGAATCGCGTAACTATATCAATAAAACTATACAAAAGCTTGAGCTTGATGACGGTACCATAATCCGCAAACAAAATGAAATCTTAAAAGAAACAAGAAAATTTTATCAAAACCTATACGCTAGTAAGGAACACTTGATAGAATCAGTTGATCTTGAGACAATTCTGGGATCTTTTAATTGCCCAAAACTTGATTTTACCCATACGGAACCCATGGAAGGACCAATAACTACAAGTGAAATCTACAATGTATTGAAAAATATGAAAAATAACAAATCGCCAGGTTCAGACGGCTTCTCTTCTGAATTTTTCAAGTTTTTTTGGGCAGACCTTAAATATTTCCTCACAAGAGCCATTAATACTATCTATGAAAATAGTGTACTCCCTATAAGTGCAAGATTAGGTATAATAACTTGCCTACCCAAAGGGGACAAACCCAGACAGTTCTTGAAAAATTGGCGGCCAATAACCCTCTTAAATGTCTTATACAAAATAATCTCTGGATGTGTCAGTTCAAGAATAAAAGCAGTTTTGCCTTATTTGATATCAGACTCACAAACAGGTTTTTTGAGCGGAAGATATATTGGAGAGAATACCAGACTAATATACGATATCATGGATTTTACCGAAAACCACGCCTTGCCTGGACAACTTGTCTTAATTGATTTCGAAAAGGCGTTTGATTCCATTGCCTGGTCATTCGTACATAAAGTTCTTGATTTCTTTAATTTTGGACTAACTGTCAAATCCTGGGTCAAAATTTTGAATAAAAATATAAAAGCCTCTGTAACACAAAATGGGTATTTGTCCGAACAACTTGAAGTCCAACGTGGATGTCGGCAGGGAGACCCAATTGCTCCTTATATATTCATCCTTTGTGTTGAAATTCTGACAATTCTCATTAAAAACAACAGTGATATCACTGGAATTTTTATAGGACAAACTGAGTATGTTATCTCACAATTTGCAGATGACACCTCTCTCATGCTGAATGGAACACAAAAATCCTTTTTTGCAGCACTTGATGTCTTGGAATACTTCTCAAAACTGTCAGGCTTGTTTATAAATAGCTCAAAAACTAAGATAATCTGGATTGGTTCAAAAAAGTTTAGTCAAGATGTATACCACCATGATAGGTGGAAATTCGAATGGGGTGTAAACCACTTTAACTTGCTAGGTATTGAATTTTCTACCAATCTAGATGAAATTGTCCAGCTAAACTATAATAAACAGATCCCTAAAGTTAAAAACCTACTCAAACAATGGAGTAGGAGAATCCTGACACCAATTGGCAAAATCACAGTCCTAAAAACACTTGCAATCCCAAAACTCAATCATCTATTTATCTCATTACCAAATCCCTCGGACCAATTAATCAAAACGCTTATGTCAGAGTTCATGGCATTTATATGGGGCTCAAACCGCAATAAAATCAGAAAGGATATTATTACACAAGAGTACAGTGAGGGTGGATTAAATATGTTAAACTTGAATAATTTTATTTTGGCTTTAAAAATAACTTGGATTAGGAGAATAATATCAGGTACACAATCTTGGATTAATATCTTAAATACTTCCTGTGGGAGTGATGTTTCGAGAAACTTAATAGAGTTTGGATCAGGAATTTGTAATACCTTTTTGAAAAAGATAAGTAATGTATTCTGGAAAAATGTGTTTCAGGCTTTCAAGTGTTTCGACAAAAAACATACTGATGAGACTGATTGTTTCCAGGACTTTTGTAAATTGCCTATTTGGTATAGTAGTATATGTAATATTGACAACCAATGTGTATTCCTAAAGGAATGGTATGATGGTGGGGTAAAATTTGTGAAAGACTTTTATGATTTACAGGGGTGTCCTCTAAAACAGGTAGACTTTGTACAAAAATTTAGTATTGAGGGTGTTTGCCACCTGAAATACAATGGCATCACCAGGAATCTAAAAGCCTTTTCCAAAAACAAAAAATTGGGATAGATAACAGCCCGAATGAACCCTTCATACCCTCACACATTGATTGTCTCATGAAAACTAGAAAGGGTTGTAAGGAAATATATGATATACTCAGGCCACTTCCTGGTATTCCGACAGCGGTTACTAGATGGAATGATATTTATGATTTCAGTCCAGATGATTGGCAACAAATACATAGCACAACCTTTAGCATATCCTCAGATACAAGCATGCAGTGGCTACAATATCGCATAATACATAGAATACTACCACTAAAAGCCTACCTTAAAAACATTAAGGTGATAGATGACGATACTTGTAGCCTATGCAATGCTCATAGAGAAAATGTAACTCACATATTTTTTGGTTGTGATATTGTTAAACCTCTCTGGCATAGACTAGCTGAACTCATAAGCACGAGAACAAGCCAAAAAATCCAGCTTTCTGAAAGTGATATTATATTTGGAAGACAACCCAACAAATCCAATTTGGCACTAAATTTTATTATCCTGGCAACAAAACAATATATTTATAAAACAGTGAAAAATAAAAAGGGTATACATATAGTGGCACTAATTAGTCATCTCAAATTCATGTATCAAGTCGAACAAAATATAGCATATAAAAATATGCACACAGAAAAGTTTAACAATATATGGGGTACTGACACTTGGAGTGAACTATTAAACTCTGATGCAGAAGTGCTCGGTCAAGAGACTGAGAACTGAGTACTATATAATCTATATAAAACTATATTGTTATTATTATGTATGTATATGTTGATGAATAAAGCTGTAAAAAAAAAAAATAAAAATAAAAAAAAAAAAAAATAAAAAATTTTTTAAAATAGTCAAGTTGAAATATACAGACTTTGCTTTCTTGTGTTAATGATATCATAGCAGGTTTTGGGACTTTTCTGAACAACTTTACTAATGGACAGTATAACAGACATTTCATCAAGATTATGTAAAAATTGGAATAACATAATAAAGCATTACTGTAGATTGCACAATATGGAAGAGGGCCGCCTGAATAAAGATATTTTTAAGTGGTCAATCGTTAACTCGGAAAAAACCAAAAACTGGGCCTTTAAAATACAACACCGTTTAATGAAAATTGGCATATGGGATACGATCTTGCCAATAATAGCATCAAATAGGTTTTTAAGTTATAAGAAATTAGTTGTAGATGTTTTTAACAGAAATGCTAATAATTATTTTGAAAATTGGTTTAATGACCTGTCACAAAACAGAAGCAAATCTGGTATTGGTGGAAATAAATTAAGAACATACAAATTATTTAAGACTGTGTATTGCCCAGAAATTTATGTTGTAAATCATTTATTCCCTTCTCACCGCAGTGCCCTAGCTAAATTTAGGTGTGGTGTAGCCCCAATTAGAATAGAAACAGGTAGATACGAAGGCATCCCCATTGAAAACAGAATATGTTTTAATTGCCCAAATATAGTGGAAGATGAAGAACATTGTCTCTTAAGGTGCCCATTATACGCCAACATAAGAAGTGAATGTATTAAAAAAGCTCAAAATATGTTCACAAATTTTGATCTATTACCCGATCAAGATAAAATGTGTATACTTTTATCCAACCCTGAAATGTATCAATTAACCGCCAAAACTTGCTGTAATATTTTAAAACTTAGAAAATGTACCCTGTATCGGTCAACCTAAATAAGAATGATAAAATTGAAATTTTTTATATGTAAAATTAATAGTTCTTTTTAGGTCAATATATGTATTTATAATTGTTTTTGTTGAGTTTTTATATTATATTTTAAATTTTTGATCCTGTGATAACTATGTTTTTATAATGATAACGTCTCTCATAATTCTTAACAGAATGGCAGTTAAATAATGTTTTATTTGTATATATCTTTTATGTATAACTGGTGAGACTTAAATAAAATACTTACTACTACTACTACTACATATAACTACTAAAATCAAACAGTTTAAAACGTATATGATCATACAATGGGCAATAAAGTAAACGATGTTTCACGTCTTCAATACACGATTTACATATATAAACAACAATACTTTTTTTGCAAACGCTACAATGAAACAAATCAAACAGGTATCTATCTTCTCGGCTTCTCTAAATATCTGTATTTAGTTTATTCCAATTTACACTTCTGAAATTTAATTATTAATCATATATATTATATTATATTATATTATTTATATTATATTATATACGTTTTATTATCTTAATCTTAATTTTGGATATACAGACTCGTTTTTTTTTCTGATAACCCTTCATACCTGCCAGTTTCAATTTTGAATGGCGCTACACAAATTCTAAATTTGGGCACGGCACTTCTGCATATTATATGTATTAATTAAAAAACGCTTACAGAATATTTTAAGCTTTATTCAAGCAATAATGGAAATTTCGTAGTTTTATGGGTTTATTGGATTCAGATTGTATACTTTTTACACCGTTGATGAACACAATATACTCTGGACCAATTTTGAGAACTTATTTATTTTTTGTTTATTTTAAGAGGAGTGTAGCTTTAATCGTTTTCAATAAGAACATTTTTAATATGATTATAAATATATGGATAATTATCAGAATCACAAATTATCAAATGAGGACACCCATGGGCTGGATGTTATGCAACTCCATTACTATCATTAACAGTGATGATATTTCGGATTACATTTTATTAAATCTATTTCTGTAAAGAATACTTTCAATAAATAAAATTCTATGTTCAAGTCACTATGTTCAGTGTCCCGTAACGCCGTCCTTTTTATTGACAAGCAAAGGTTATTGTAAAGAAATTGGAAAGAAATAAAAGAAAAACAATTTTATTTCGGCTGGGTATTTTTTGTGTCATACATTCCTACTGTGTTTCTATGACTTCACGATCAGAAAGGCTTTATAAACGCCACAGGAAAAATGCATGGTATACCAGTATTGTAATTATAAGCACGATAACGCTATTGGTATTTACTGGGGCTAAAACTCGACGGGAAAAAGAAAAGATATTAAATTTGAACACAAACATTTTCTATTTCGCTTGGTTAAACCTCAATGACAGATAACGTTGTTAAGCTTCGCTGGTTCTTGTCAAAGAAATGATCAACTAAAAGCCAGTAGCATTTGTCCTTTGGCGATACTTCCCTGTCGAAGGCGTGTTGATTGTTTCCCTCAAGCTAAACTATATCAACTTATTTAAAAACGCATGAGATAGTCATCGTGTTCACCATTTTCGAATGTCAGCCCCACGGCTGTAGTAAATATTGAAATGAAGTCGATCATAAATTTGATAGGAGATTGCTTAAAAGAAGATGATTGATGGTGCAAGGTGATCAGTGGCAGTAAAAAGCTCGACTGTGTTAGTGACGATTTGTTCAGCGTACGAAGGTATGTGTCATTTATCCCCGCTCTTCAAACTAACTCAAAAAATAGTTATTAAAGGGTGTTAATAATAGGATACCCATTATAAACGTGAGAGAGGCAATTTATATCATTGTACTTTTCGAAATATTTAGGCTACCCACAGTAAGCATGTAATTTAGTCGCCGCGCCGTATTCGCTACGTTATATAATCCGAGACCTGTAACTACAAATATTAGAATATTCACAATATTGAGTGAATAATTGGGTTATCTTTTTTGTCAATAATGTTTATTGTGGTTAGTCTTTCAACAATTTCTTTCAATTTTGAACTTTATGTAAAGTATCTCTGTTTAAATTTCAAACAGGAAAATATAATTTTTTATGTATTTTATGATATACATGTATTAGTTAAAAACAACAACACATGCTGTTAATCAGATTTTCACAGCGGTGGCTTAAAATATATCACATGGAACTTTTAGCGCTCTTTGTTAATTTATGAGAAATTGCCTGATAGTTATAGGTATGAAAGAGTACCACATACATCAAATGTTATTTTTAGCATATGTTGGATGTGAATATGAGATATAAACGTTATTGCCAAATTATCAAGGTTTCTCTGATCTTAATGTATGGCATGAATGAGTGGTGTTCATTCACAAAAGGGAAAAATAATGTTATTTTGTGCTAATTATTTTTATATATATTATTTCATAGCACCAAACTCATTCCCTAAAATTTGATTGACGATGAAATGAAGAATTCAAGTACAATTTTGAATGCATCATTTCATCTTTCCTGAATAATAATTTATAATGCTTTCAATTAATTAAGTTAATAAACGCAAACACTTAAAAGAAGATTGAGAATTCAAACCTCTTCGTTGGATATAGGGCAACATTAACTATCGGCATTTAAATAGTGTATCCAATTTATCTAATTCTGACTGTTTGCATTGCTTTTACATTTCTGTTAGTCTTGAAAGTTAGTGAATATCTATCTTGGTTTATTGTTTTTTTAAAGTAAAATGTTAAACAAATTACTTGTCAAGGAAGAAAGTCCCTCGATTCTATTGTATCTTTTCTAATATCATAGCAATTGAGAAAATGCCTTCTGTTTCAATATAAAAGTGAAGTGTGAAGTACTTTGGATAGTGATCCGTAGGAATATATTAAACAATTGTAAACGTTGTATTTTAAATTTAACTTAAATCCATCCCCCATGCTGTTGCTGTAGACGACATGTGACTTTTCCTCCATATATCCAACATTTGGTAAATATTGTTAAATTCTGGAATAAGGCTGTTTGCTCTGACAATCCTCTTTTTTATAGTATCTACGAAATTTTGTGCAATGATGATGTTTACGGCACACATAATAGTCAATGATTAAGTCCTGAATGAATACGGATTTTCAATTTCATTAGATGACCTCTTATCAATATACGCCCACTTCCCGGATAAATTTGAGGTACATTGAAGGATTGCCATTCTTTGTTAAATTGTACCAAAAATTGAATCTGTTAATTTGGACGTGTTTAAACGGAAGTCAAAGGAAATAACTCGAAAAATGTTTATTGAAAAATCGGTTCATTCCCACGAAGTCACTGCTTGGGTCATAATTAACCTTGCAGAAACGAAAAATGGTGACGTCCCGGGAATTTTTTCAAAATTTGGATTTTGAAAACAATAGGATTATTTTTTGTTATCTTAGCAGACTTAATCCTACTTAATCGGGTTATAGCCAATTAAACAAACATTTCTTCAAATAATTTGTATAACATTTAAATGACATATAACAAACTATTTTAATTTTAACAAATGAGAAGCGGAATCAGCAAATTTAAACACATTTACATCATTATTAGTGAATTGTTCTCTGTTCTGAAGCAGACGAGCTTCGAGGATATTGAACTGTCGTTTCTTGGGGGTTGTTGTTGACCACCGGCATAGTGAACGATTCTTATTTTCAATACATTCTGTTCTTCTTTCAAAAAATCATTTCAAATATATTGCTTTTCCAACAAGTTTTTTGACGCCTTATATATTGTTATTTGTTCTGGAAGCTTCCACTCGAAATTATAAACCAAGTAATGGCCGTTTCATGATGTCGGTAAGAAATCGTAAGGGAGCTGTGCATTTGCCATTTTAAATGAATATGCATTCCCTCGTTAGATAGTTATTAATGTAAGTGAACAATTTTAATAAATTTTTGTTACTGTTAATGAGGTCTTAACACCTTTAATCTCTTGGTGGCATTTACCTCAAATCATCAAAGAAAATAAAACGGTGACTTCCTGGGAATTTGGAAATTCGTCCTGGTGACTTACCGGGAAGACACTGAAAAATCGTCACTTTTAAACTTAATCAATCAACAATATAAGTTATCAGAACAAACTTCATTCAAATCAGATAAAAACTTATATAACGTTCATCGAAAAGATAGTGGACCACGGCCATATACGCCTAACGAAAAAGTTAATCAGGATAAAACTAAACTTTCTCAAACCTTTCAATTTAGGTCCAATAACATCCATTTTAAGTTTCATCAAAATCGGTTGAAAACTAAGAGAGTAATAATATTCAAGACTTTGGGGCAAGGGCAATAACTCTGCTACTTACGGTCGAAAATAGCTCAAATTCAAACTTGATCTTTGTTTTCTGAATACGTATATACATACCGAATTTCATTTGATTCCATCAAAAATTCTAGTTTTTAGAGCGTTTACAAGCAATTGATGTTGATAGAAACACTTACTGTATAGAGGTTAAAGGGCGAAAACACCTCAAAAACTGATGAAAGAGGCCTAAATCTTGAAAAAGCCTTAATTTTAATCAGGAGTAAACTTAACTTTCTCAAACCTTTCGATTTAGGTCCAATAACATATATTTTAAGTTTCATCAAAATCGGTTGAAAACTAAGAGAGTAATAGGATATTCAAGATTTGGGGCAAGGGCAATAACTCTGCTTCTAACGATCGAAAATAGCTCACATTCGAACTTGATCTTCGTTTTATGAATATGTATACACATATCAAATTTCATTTGATTTCGTCAAAAACTCTAGTTTTTAGAGCGTTTACGAGCAAATGTTGACGGACGGACCAACGGATTTGGGGCAAGGGCAATAACTCTGCTTCTAACGATCGAAAATAGCTCAAATTCGAACTTGATCTTCGTTTTATGAATATGTATACACATATCAAATTTCATTTGATTCCGTCAAAAACCCTAGTTTTTAGAGCGTTTACAAGCAAATGTTGACGGACGGACGGACGGACGGACGGACGGACAGGGGTGCCGACAATATACGTCCTCATAGAGAGATGAGGGCGTATAAAAATTGTAAATATCGAAACTTGTCCAATTTCATCAATATTAATGATCCAATATTTCATCAATATTAATGATCCAATAATTCATCAATATTAATGATCCAATATTTCATCAATATTGGCCCATATGCACCAAATAACATTAGGCCTAATTTAATTCTATTCTGCTCGAATAATATTAACTTTTAATTTAATTCTTTATTTTGTATGCACCACATAGAATTATCTTAAATGTATTTAAAAATTAGCTAATTTAATGCTAAACTTAAAATTGGTCGAGACCAGTTTTAACTTTTAATTCTATTTGTAAATCAGTTAAAATGCCTTTTGGGCCTCTTGGATGTTTCAAATTTAACGATTATTTACGATTTAATTTAACTTGGTGAAAATAACTGTGTAATTCTTATAAATACAAATGCCAGGAATCGCCTGAACCCCTTTTATTTGGTTTTCAGATGAGTAGTTAAGACAGAACAAACAATCGTTGTTGAATCACCAATTGTGACAAATTCCACAAAATTTTGCAAAAATGAAACATGACATGGATTCCATTATAAATTTAGTCTGACGTTCATTTGCTCCTGCGGAGAATAGAAAGAATCGAATAGATTGTTAATCTTATATTTGGTGAAAACTGCCTAAAAAAAAGAACAGATGAAAGTCAATAGAGTTTCAGAGTACAAAACACTACATAGAGTGATCAAAATTTTAGAAAAGAAATATGTCTTAGTGCCCAAACTTTAGACTCTTTTGTCATATATAGAGTTTGTATAGTGTGTGGTTCGAATGGAAAACTGAATTTCAATTACGGCAGAGATAAATATATTTAGTTAATTGTCAGCTGGTGCATACAAAATGTAGAATTATCTTTAATTACAATTAACTAAATCTATTTAAGGTTTAAAATAATCCTATTCTTCTTAATTTGATATTATTGGGTGCATACGGGCCAATAATGATTAAGTAGTCTTTATTCACAAGTCAATTTCGATGCGTTTTGACTTAGTCATGGGAAATAACTTAAAAATCTGTTCATTGAAAGATCACATCGATGTAAATAATCACACCAAATTTCATTCAAATCAGATGAAAACTGTTGTCTCTATCACGTTCAATTGACAATTTCGACGCGTTTGAACTAAAACAAGGAAAATAACTCAAAAACCGTTCATGGAATAATTGTCCTTACCGAACTTGTCCAACATCTCATCAAAGCAAATGCTCACACCAAATTTCATTTAAATGATACGAAAACTGTAGTATCTATAGCGTTCACAAGCCAATTGTGGACGAACAGACGAGGATTTACTACCACATTTTAATATGGGCGTATAAAAACACTATGAGAACAAATCATCCAGTTATAATTTTCTCATCTCATTTTTCCAGGATGCCTAAATTGCGATTTCATGAAGATTTTGATACTCTTGAACCCAAATCCTTTTCTTCTAGAAAAAAATAGTGATAAACTTTCAACCTGTAAATTCATGTTGCAAACCTTTTAACTTCAAACGGTAGATGCGATAAAATTCCGGGAGATAAAATATTATGTCTATGCTGCAATAAGGTTTATATAGAAATCCAATTTCACTTTCTGCTATGCAGTTCCCAGTATATCGCATTATGTCGCAAGTACTTTAACCGTTGATTTTGACCATTCCGATCATTGTATTAAATTAATCAATTACAGAATCCGAGAACCAATTCTGAACTTCTGAATTTTTTATGCCTTCAAGCTAAGAAAATCAGTGATGGAGTAACACGTTTTCTTTCATAGTATGTCACCATACTTTATATCCTTTAAATTGTAATATTTTATTTAAATATTTGCATCTGGAAATGTTGAGGTTGACATCTTGATGTTTTATTTTATTTTTGTTTGAAAATTCTGGGGCTATTAAAAATAATTGCTCTGGTGAAAGAAAAAAAGAGTTTAGAAGACCGAACTTAACGAAAGTTTTAATTAGAAGTACTATCAAAACCAATCTTAAACAGAGTTGAATTTTATTGCACACAACTCGTAAAGTTGCACTATTCTTCTTGTCACAATGATCCACCATACATCACAATAATTATTTTCATTGGTCTACGCTTTGAAAAGTTGTTATGTTTAGAATTTTTCAAATGTAACATTAAATGTAATAACTATTTTTGGATTTCGTGGAACTTATAGACACAATGTGTATTACACAGCATAATTTTTGATATCTATATTCTAATATTTTGAAGGAAACGGTGTAAATGTCGGATAATGGCCCCAGACTCGATTTTATGGAGTTTAAAAAACCCGAGAAAGAAAAGCTAATCTTTTTATAGGGTTTTCTAAAGAGAAAGACTTTTCTCTTTCTAAGGTTTCCTAAAGTCGAAAAAAATCGCCCTCGGTCATTATCATATACTTAATGCACCAAAAGGCTATCCAGTTCATGTTATAACGGGGTCTGTATCTTCATGTGTCAGGGTAGAGGTTCCATTATCATCAGTATGTCAGTAATAATTAACACCATTACTAAAATACTACACCAACCAAACAAATTATTGCAAACTTGATAATTAATCGATGACATCATTTTTGATTGTTTCAAGGTGTAAATAGTTAGTTTTAAAATTCAAAGGGATTTAATATTTTAGCCGGTGGCAAAATACTATCTTCTGTTATATCTTATATTTTATAAAATTATCAAAATAACTCCGACATCGAGGTAGTATCTACGCAACACAAATTGGTATAATTTGAATGATAAGATCAACACTGATAATTTATATCGCTTCTGGCAAGTTTTCAAGCAAGATCAAAAGCCCAGTAAAGTTATCGCAAAAAGGTTCTACTTAAAAAAAAACATTCGCAAAATCGTAGGCAACTGTGGAAAGAAGGTAAAATTATTATGTATAGGATAATGACCTCGGACTCGTTTTAACCCGAGAAAGAGAAAGGCAGGCCTTAGAATACCCGAAGGCGAAGCCTAAGGGTATTTGGCCTTGCCTTTCGATTTCGAGGGTTTTTTAAACTCAGTAAAAACGAGTCCGAGGTCATTATCCGACTTATATACCGTTTCTTTCAAAAATTAAAAATTTCACTATTAAATACACTATATCTATTACGTATAGGTGTCTAAAAGTTCCAGGAATTTTCAAAAATAGTTGGAACATCAAATCATACATTTGAAAAATCTAAATGATGTAAGCGTATAGGACGATAGAGTAAAACAAATCTAACAATAACAATTCAGTTTTGTGAAAAGTTTTTTTAAAGAAACATACGGCTATAAATTTTTGTTAAAGGGCCATTCTGCTTTTTTCAAAAAAGTTTCCATTATCAAAAACCACGCAAATATTACCTGAAAGTATTTTTAAAGTATGCTCATTATACCTATGCATCTTCTTGATCAAACTGAATTTGTTTTTAAAGGGTTGATTACAAACGGGGAGTACTTATTGTGAATTAAGCAGTTTGACCTGGTTTTTGTGTTTGGCTCGATATTTCTACCTTTACAATACGTAGTCAAGACATTTCTCTACAATTAGGCGTATATTTTACTCAAATCCGTTCAGTAGTTTTCTATCAGCGTCCAAAAAACACACTTAAAAACCTTACGAAAGGTTTTTAAATATTTTAGCATGTTTTTATCGTTTAAAAATGAACGGCTGGATTTTTTAAGTTAAAACTTTCAGATACATTAAAGGACACATAGTTAGAGACTTTAGTGTATAGTTTTCACAAATTTGAGCAACAAAAATTTTTGACCTAAAAAAATTTTAGACTGTCCCTTTAAGTATAACAACTGAATGTGACAAGAAGTTGTATGCAATAATACAGATAGTAACACGAATTTCTGGTTCTGATTGGTTTTGAACACTAACACGAATTTCTGTTTCTGATTGGTTCCTACAATAAACTTCTATCGCATTTAGTAGCCCACTTCAAACTTGGAACATAAGACGACATAGCAATTCTTACAAAACCTTGTAAAACCTGTTCTTCAAAAGTAAAACCTGTCCCTCAAATGTAAGACTTGGATCTAAACCTTGCACTTCAGAATAAAGAACCTCTTACATGTTCAAAGGTTATTACCGTTTTGAAGCAAACTAACACATCAAAGAAATATGCCGCCATAGGTTTATAAGATATATGCTTAACTTAATGTGTTGGGATTTTTTTTTATATCTTATCTAAACATTTCTTTTTGTTTTGTTTTTTATTAAGCACGTGTACTACATTCTTACCATTATCTGATGACACCCATCGTTATTTAAGTTTTTTTCTTGACTGTACTGATGCTCAATCAGTATCCAAGAACTCTATGAGTATCTTCATGGCATCAAAACATATATACGAAATAGCCGAAAGAGATGTCTTGAAATCAAAGGTTGTAGCAAATACACAACATAATACAATCTTATCTAATGTAGCAAAACAAAACGTCTACTTGACCCCACCCCCTTTCCAATACTTTCGAAGAATATTATTATCAGCAAGTATATTATTGAGAAAAAAATCATACGAAATAAATACGGTTTTATTTTATATTAACAAAGTTAATTAGTTAACCAGAGACAAACAGCTAAGGTTTATGATCGAGTTTAGTAAAACGTTGTAGCATATGGCAAACGAAATCTCTATAGCATTCATTTTTACACATCTAATATCTGCCACCATGTTCAGTTTATGCAAATGAACAGATAGCTGGCTGTCAATCATTTGCGCTTCAAACAACAAAGTTCTTTTATATTGACTATAAAAATATAATCAGATCATAATAATTGACACTAACATATTAGGCAAACCATTAATCACCTTCCGGTTCCTTAGAGACATGCGCAGACCTATTACCGGATTTGACTGACTTTTTATCTACGTTTATATGGATGGAGTCTAAAAAGACAGCTCACTAAATGTCTTAAGAATATATTTAATTGTTGGTGAAAACATTTTGGGCTTAAATTTGGTTATCTTTAAAACATGTTTAGTAAAATAAACAAATGTTATGAACGGTTTAACATCCATTTATGTAGATATTTATGGTTTGCAATTGAGTCACTTTGAACAAGACTTCTGTGGATCGCATCGCTGTTTGTAATTCATAACTAAAGTAACTTCTCATCAATGTGTAAAGGTAGGACATTTTTACATGCATATGAACTCTGAATGTTCGAAATCCTAAACAGGTGCATCTATTTATGTTTGGAATAATTATTTATTGACACTAAGCCCAGCTTGTTTCTTAATGTACTTAATGTTTAAATGATTAAAATAATGAACCATCAATTATTTGTATTTGCCAAACCATTTGGTACAATAGCTGCTCATCTCGAAATTTTCGTTGGCATTTTCTACTATTTAAGCCCGAGACGACTGTTAAAATCCATTAGTATTCGTATTAAGGATTCATTACATGGGTTTGCATTGATTTGTTTAATTGTCAATTGTTTCAAAATATTCAGTTACTATTGCAAATATTGATGAAAGTTTCTTTTTTATAAGATGTTGAAATTAGTAAATTTTCATTTACGCCTAAATGACAAAACTTATCTATGAATATGATGATGAAATT
This sequence comes from Lottia scabra, assembly GCA_029955415.1. Taxonomy (NCBI): domain Eukaryota; kingdom Metazoa; phylum Mollusca; class Gastropoda; family Lottiidae; genus Lottia; species Lottia scabra. Next base: position 5,915,332 of record JARJEI010000002.1, on the reverse strand, counting down.
AGTATCCAATCGACACTTCGGTTTATTCGGCGGAAGTCAATTGCTTCGAATGAAGAATTGATACGCTACCATTATACGTTCTAATTTCTGATTGGCCACAAAGCACTTGCTGCACACCGAATCACAAAGCAGACCTACCAGACACGTGTTCTTTGTTTAGATTTAAGAGATCGTCAATTGAAACCATTCGTATAATGTAAAGAATATATTTCTTGAAAATTTGGACTATTGTTTTTATTATTCGAGTAAAATAGCTTTCTGACATTCAAAAAAGTCCAACCTTCCCTTTAATAATATTAAAATTATTAAAGCTTTAAGTCTTTATATCTTTAGTTCTGACCTTAAATATCGATGTAAATTATTGTATCTTTGAGTTGAATAACCTATTCAACTATAAATTATTCAGTTTAACAAGGATATTTATTTTGTATTGTGCATAGAAAGATATAATCAACAATGTCGGCTTTCACAATCTAAATACATAATGGCCCGTATGCACCAAATAAAATTAGGCCTAATTTAATTCTATTTTGCCCGAATAACATTAAATAGAATTATCTTAAATGTATTTAGAAATTGGCTAATTTAATGCTAAAATTAAAATTGGTCGAAATCAGTTTTAACTTTTAATTCTATTTGTAAATCAGTAAAAATGACTTTTGTGGCTCTTAGATGATTACAATTTAACGATTTTTAGACCATTTAATTGAACTTGGTGAAAATAACTGTGTAATTCCTATAAATAGACATGTCAGGGATCGCCTGAACCCCTTTTACATGGTTTTCAGATGAGTACTTTAGATAGAACAAACTATCGTTGTTGAATATCACCAATTGTTTGCAAAAAGTACTGGATGAAAACTGAAAAGAATTCTGCATTGTCCCCTTTACTGCAAGTGTGTGGATGCCGAAGACTAATATTGGGTGGTACATTTCAGTATATTGATGGTAACATTATACAACTCCTTTTGAGCGTTCTGAAAGTGACAAATTCTACTGCACATATATTTTGCAAAAATGAAACATATGGCATGGTTCCATAATAAATTTAGTCCGATATTCATTTGCTCCTGCGGAGAATAGAAAGAATCAAATAGATCGTTCATCTTATAGTTGGTGATAACTGCCACAAAAAAAAACAGATGAGAGTCGATAGAATTTTAGACTACAAAATATCAACACTACATAGAGTGATCAAAATGTTAAATACCAAATATCAACCTTTATACTCTTTTGTCATATATAGATTCTGTATAGTGTGTGGTTCGAATGGGAAATTGAATTTCAATTACGGTAGAGATCAATATATTTAGTTAATTGTCAGTTGGTGCATACAAAAAGTAGAATTATCTTTACAATTAACTAAAGCTATTTAAAATAATTCTATTCTTCTTAATTTGATATTATTTGGTGCATACGGGCCGATATAAATAAGTTACTATAGGAAGTATATTTTACTTTGTATTCAAGTTCATCTTAATCTAACAATCTTCCTAAATTCAGTACTATGGTTCGAATTTTGTAGGTTAATTCATTTGAGAATTCGTTTTAAAGTTTATTACTTTTACTCTACTTCACTTAATTGACATTATTGTTATGTTATAAAGGTGAACGTTCATCATTTGTGGATATTTTGTAGTCTAAAATTCTATCATCTGGGGTATTTTGTGGCATATATCGCCAAATGTAAGATAAAAGATATCTTGGATTATTTTCTTCTACTCTGGAGGAGCAAATGAACGTAGGAATAAATTTAATATGGAATCCATGTCATGTTTCATTTTTGCAAAATATATGTGTCATTTAAATTCGTCACTTTCAGATTGCTTAAACAGACATGTATTATATACTGTCACAAACAATACACTGAAATGGACCATCCGATAGTAATATAAAGCATCCACTTTTAGTGTTTGTCTTTCCAGTCACCCTTTCAAGCAGTTATTTATATTCAACACCGAATGGTTTGTTCAATCTAAACCCTGATTTAAACTACTTCTCTGTAAACTATATAAAAGGAGTTTAGGCGCTCCCTGACATGTCTGCAGATAGAAGTAACACGGTAAAGTTCAATTAAATTGTCTGAATAATCATAAAATATGAAACATCAAAGAGCCAAAAAAGGCATTTTTACTGATTTACGAATATAATTAAAGGGACAGTCTGAATTTTTTTTAGGTCAAAATTTTTTTTGCTCAAATATGTGAAAACTTTACACTAAAATCTGTAACTATGTGCCCTTTAATGTATCTGAAAGTTTTAACTAAAAAAATCCAGCCGTTAATGTTTAAACGCTAAAAATATGCTAAAATTTTTAAAAACCTGACGTAAGGTTTTTAAGTGTTTTATGTTTTGTGGACGCTGATAGGAAACTACTGAACGGATTTGAGTAAAATAAACGCCTAATTGTAGAGAACTATCCCTCTTGTGTATTGAAAAGGTTTCAGCCAGAAATATTGAGCCATATAAAGGGCAAACACCAAAACTAGGTCAAATTGCTTAATTAACAATAAGTACTCCATGTTTGTAATTAACCCTTTAAAACCAAATTCAGTTTGATCAAGAAGATATAGAGATACAATAAGCATGCTTTAAAAATACTCTCAGGCAGCATTTGCAATTTTTTTTATATTGGAAACTTTTTTCCAAAAAACAAAATGGCCCTTTAAAAGTTTAAACTGGTCTTGACCAATTTTAAGTTAAGCATTAAATCAACAAATTTTTATACATTTAAAGTAATTTTATGTAAAATATAGAATTAAATTAAAATTTGATGTTATTCTGGCAAAAATAGAAATAAATTAGGCTTAATTTTGTTTGGTGCATACGGGCATGTATATGTGTTTAAGGCATAAGCCTCGTATACACGACCTGTTTAATGTCGGGTTAATGGTCTACACGGACAATAAACAGAGTTTAAAAAACTCAAGATACATTTACCCCGAGTTTAATAAATACTGCAACAAGTGGATGGTATATTAAGCACCAGCGTAATTAAACCGGGACTAACACTGTATGGACGCAAAGTCATAATAGTCAAGAGCTAAAAAAGCAATTTGCTATTGGCATAATAGGTGGCGATACTAGTACTGTTTCCGGTTTCATCTGGCGTAGTATAGACGCGACAAATTTCGCCTCTGCTTTAATAGACTCGGATTTCAAATAGTCTTGAGATTATGGATCATTCGTGTAGACAAGGCTATAGTCTCACTAAATTACTATTGAGTCGTATTTTTTGGCAACGAGCTGAACACGACATCAAGTTATTCGCTAGATTATATGGATGATGAAAACAATACATTTAGATTCTAGCCTAGTCTACGCGAATGATCCATAATCCCAAGACTATCTGAAATTCGAGTCTTAAAGCAGAGGCAAAATTTGTCGCGTCTACACTATGTATTTAATGTTAATCAAAATGAAAATTTTTTTTTTTATATTTTTATATGAATTGTTATCACTTTTTAATCATTATTCAAAATTGTAACAAATATCTTCACGGATGGCAGTTCTAAAAATATCTTAGTTGTGACTATCGTAAGACATCCTAGATATCGTATGATAGTCATAAGATAGTCATGAAATGAATGAATTAAAACCTTTCCATACAACACACTTATTGACAAAATTTTATTTGCTAAGAATCTTAAAAACCTTTTGTATGAAACGACTGTGGCGTCCAAAGTAGGAAATTGGACTACTTATGCTGTAAATTGTTAATTTAATGTCGAAAACAGTTTATTCAAATAGTTCAGTAAAGTGTCAGTTTTTATAATTTTGTAACACTGTTAGGCGACTATACTACGGTAGTTTACTAAAGATGAAACCGGTAGTAGTACTAGTATCGCCACCTATTAGGCCAATAATATTTTATATTATAAATGGAGTTTCTTGTTTCGTTTTGTTAGTACTTGGTTTCTTTATTTATCCTACTTTAGAAATGTTATTTTTTTATAAATGCCGCAGGAAGAAATACATATTGAGAAAGTATCAATTCAGCAAACGTAAATGCTACATAATATAGATATTGTTTTAGAACAATGCTTATCGGACCCTAGATTGAGAAATGCTGAATAAGTATTCGCAAAAAAAAATACCACATTCTTTTCAACAATTTGATACTTTGACTCATCATGAAAAAATTATTTAATATTAAACGGAGACATCTTTTTTATTAAATCTATTTGTGTCAAGTTCGAATACATCTGGTTTTAAAGTATGATCATTGAAACAGATATCTTTTCTTTCATTTTCCATAAATAAAATATACACCTGTCATTTGCATATCGACCTGAATGACCCAGACCTTTCATCTCCTTATAACTATAATTAACTTTTCCGGTGATCAGTGGACCTTAATACTATCCAATTCCTTTTACTTTTGAACAACTAATTGGGGAACCCATGCATACACTTTTGTTCATGGACACAAAATAGATCGTCACTGAACTATATTGATTGAAAATAGAAATGACTTTTGACTTCAATTGCAACAGGGAGTACTTATTGATAATTTAGCTGTTTGACCTAGTTTTGACATTTGTCTCAATAATTGCTCAATATTTCTAGCTGAAACTTTTGGAATTCATAGGAGATTTCATTTATCTACAATTAGGTGTTTATTTTACTCAAATCCGTTCAGTAGTTTTCTGTTAGCGTCCAAAAATCATAATCTTAAAAACCTTACGTAAGGTTTTTAAATATTTTAGCATATTTTCTTAACTTTATTTATCATAATCTTAAGACACCTCGCGACATAACGCACTAAATTATATGGATGAAGAACAAATAGTATGTAGATATAAGCTTTCACGTCTATTTATAATAGATTTATGTAGAATGTTCCAAACAGACCTAGCAAGGCCAACTGCATGATCTCGTGCTTTTCTAGTTTTATTCGAAGTCATGGCTGCACTCAAGTTTTATGCCACTGGTTCTTTTAGATGGTCAATGCTGATGTTCAATTACATTTTCCAGACCAAGTGTATCTAAAATAACACATGTTGTATCTGCATGTTAGAGGGTTTGTAATATCTATATTAATATGTTAACTGAGTTTTTTTTTATGAAAATATACACTTTACACAAATTAAGATTATTTGATACATATATGTCCTATTTATCATTATATGATGATTTGTAAAGCACAATATACAGGGACTATTTTTATCATATTTAAAAAGGGGACCAGTCTTCATTTTTATTGGTTGATTTGGATCTTGAATATATTTAAGTATCCTTCAGAAGCACTAGAAATGTACGAAAATTGCATATTTCCTTCAAATATATCTTAAATTAGACATTTCTCCTTCTATTTCTATAGATGACTTTTCTATATATTGCATAGTATCGCAATGTGTAGTAGGGCATTATAACTTTCAAATGCTAATAATTATGGATGCACATGGATTTGAAGACTCAAATTTCAATGGTGAGTTGTGATAACCAGTACTAAATTGCTGAGCTAAAAAAGTCCCCGTTTCTGAGACTTGGAAAAATCGACCCACGATAATGAAGCCTGTGCCGCTTAACAACGTAGACAGGCAAATTGACTCTAAATAACTAAGGCAGAGAGGATGTTCCAGTTTAATTACATCGCTTATGTAGATGATAAAATTATATTAATTGATGTATGGCTTCTTGCAGGAACCGGAAGTTAAGTGCGTCGCCAAAATTCAACGCATGCGTGGCAAGCATAAATCTAGTGTTATTATTCCCTATCTTACAGTTCTATGGCCTACGTCATTGTTTTGATTTATATCTTACGATATGCCTTATGTTTCTTTAAAGTTTGTTGTTTCTGTACTATAGTATCTCCATTCTGGAGTGATGAAATGAAAATTGTATATTGTCTCACTTCAGGCTGAGTTTATAATATATTTAGTTAATTTAATGAATTATTATATATTGAATATGAATACTAATACTAATGTACACGTCACATGAAATCTGTTCGATATCAAAATGAGTAACATTCCATGCAAATTTCCCGACACTTTGTTCCCGTTCGTACAACTACAATACATACACATTTTATTTCATTTTATATTTTTTCTAACCAGGAATACTAAATATATCTATATTTTGTAGCTACGACCAGTGATAATTTTTGTTCTTTATTAATGAATACTATATATAAATACTATATATATCTTGACTAACACTAAATGAAAACACATGTCTGACATACATTTTACATTAACGTCCATACATAACGAAATATTTATTATTTTTCAAGAAAATGTATCATAACTTAGTGTTGCTAAGAAGCGCTAAATGCCCATCGACCATCTATTAATAGCATATTTTAAGTGCCAACAAATAGTACTTGGTTACCTCGTTCATAATGAAATCGCGATGCTTCTAAGATCAAAGAATGTCGACATTAAATAGTAGTTCGTTGGTGAAATATTAATGATTTTAGAAGAGACATGCGATTTCCGTCTAGATGATCCATGAATATTTGACTGTTCCATGGTATAAATTGGTCAATTTAATAAATATTTGAAATTAATTGGTAAATTAGCCTTGTTAAGGAAAACCAAAAAATCAATCACTACAAAAAGTAGTTCTTAAAACTCATTCATTGCATTTTCTGCAATCAGCTTCCAAATCTTGCAAAAAAAAACGTTCATGGCAATTTTAACTAACCTATTTTTAAGAAAATAATAATAAATTTCATTAAATAAAACAGTGCTTCACTTCTAAAAAATACTTAGTTCTTATAAATATTTTTACTTTACATCATATTTTGATAGGTTCAAACGAGTACAAGGTTTTTGAATTGCACTGATCAACATGGTAAAAATTAAACCGGATTTATTTTCCTATCTATGAGATGAATTTTACAAGTGCGATTATAGTTTATAAACTAATTAAAATGTCAAAAGAGACTGGCATGAACATCTTTACATTACATATGGATAAATTATCAATTTATTATCTGTAGTTTCAAATTTCCAATCAATATATACCCTTTTAACTTGCAATTTCTCTTTTGAACTAGGAGTGGTTGCATGAATATGATGTATGGTTGAAAGATGTTCATCCACGGAATAATCAGACATGATCGGTATGAGGACATAAAGTAAATACCACCATTTTCTCCTAACTCAATTAGACATATTTAGACACTGTATTAATGTAGAATAATGATACATTTATAATTTGTATATCATATTTAATGTTTCCTAGTTTGCAATTTAACACCAGCTGTTCTTATAACTTGTATTATTCACTCACTCATTTTATTCACTTATGCATTCACACTGTTAAAATACGTATACGCGTATTTTGTAAATAGGGAACATAGAAGCATGTAACTATGATGTCAAAATCAAATATCTGCCAACTGACACTGTAATTTATTACTTCCTCGGGGGTTTTTTTTGCCGTTTTAGTGGCTATAATACTTAGTCGGAATTGAAAACTTTTCAAACTTCAAAACTGTAGCATTAGGATTTTGTTTTTACTCTAATTGAACAACCGCTTTACCTTAAGTTTTCATTCTAGCTGAACTAAATTGTTAAAGCTCTTGTTGAACTTCATCTAGTTTCCTCGGATTCTGTACTTTTTTCCCACCCAAAAAAAAAGCTAAATTGTGTTTTCCGTAAGGACAAATTGTATATGAAATGAATTTTATAAATTGGTCTTTATAATTTAGCTTTTGATAAAAAAAATATTTAAGAAAACTTAAAAGGGGCCTGATTTTTGAAAGGACAATAATTACTTTTCTAACTTTTATGATAATTATAAGACCACCGTAAGTCACGGACACTTTCCTCTTATGTCATATGATCATCGTAAGTAACGCCTTAATCATGGGAAACAGTCGAAAACCGGGCCCCAGGATAATATTTATTTTACGGTTCTTAAATGCCGTTGATAGTGTTTATTTATATTGTTAAGATCCTAAAGAAAAAAGTTAACACACATATACTGTTACTAGCCTTTGGCCTTTTCTTTTGAATGAGTTACTTCTTTTATTCTCTACTATAAAAGTCAGGTGGTAAGGAAAGTGTTGTGTACACACAAAGTTTTTGCTTCAGGATAAGAAAAACAGCTATCCATAATATTGTTGGTACATATTTTGTCATAATTTTATTGTATTTGATACTCGAGCTTGAAGATATATCTGGCTTATCATATTTTTTTCTTCAAAAGCTTGCGCTAGGTGGAGCTTATCAAGCTTTCAAGGACGAACAGTACTTTTTATCGTCGAGTTTATTGCGACTGAGTTACTTTCAAAAGACTTTTGTCCCTTTTTTGTTAGCGGTAACTCTTCATAACGATGGGAAAACTAAACGAAATATTGAAATTGCCTGCAGTACTTACTAAAACATGAACTGACAAGAAAACGACCTCAAACTAATTTAAACTAATTTCGAAGCACGCTAATAAGGCAAAACTAAGTAATTAATTTTCCAAAAATATGCCTTTTTGAGAAGTGCGCGCTTCAAGACTCTAAAAATCATGAAAAAATTAAAGTGCCCCATCCTTGATTTTTTTTTTTTTTTTTGCTTTTTTGAATAACCTCAAAACAATTATAAGTGGCCTTAAACTTTATAAGTTGTGAGTTATATGCATTATCTCACAGATAACTGAGCAATATGGAACACACAGGTAAATAAAATAAACTCTACTGGGGATTGTGAAGGCGTAGGTCAATAAATTGCAATGTTCATAAAAGCCCATTTTTAAAAGTGAACTTCATATCCGACCTGATAAGCATGCTTAATTGCAAAATAGTTTCTAGGTCTATTCTTGGTCATTTTTTTTCGTCGGTACTCTTTTTCTTTGGTTGTTTTCTGGTCGGTTAATAGTGCTCAATACAATAAATGAAATATAAACTGAAATAGAAGTCATATCTATAACAAAAATAACCGAATACATGAAAAAAACGACGTATTCATATTTTTAAACCACGCCTAGAAAAATTGCACTCATGCATAAATAATAAGTTTTGAGTTCGATCAATACTTTGAATGTGCCGACGATAAAGGCCTAGATATTAAATACTTGACTAAATCTGTGTATGGTTTAACTCAGCCTTATAGTGCCGTAATAGTATATTGACTAATTTCTGTTATTAATTATATATCATATTTCGCTTTAAGTCTGATATTTTTCTTGCCAATCGTGTTCGAGATATATTGTCGGCATTCGTACAATTATTTTGACTATTTAACTGTTGACTCATCTTGAAAGACTGCAGGATCATTCATATGGATATATGGGAGTATTGAGGGTAATGTTTTATTAAAACTTAAATACTCAGTAAAGACTCCTGTTCATTATACCGTATCGTATATTTAATATTATTTGGGTCATAGCGTACTCGGTCGATAGCAGGTTATCGACTGACGACATGAATATTTGTATTCTAACGGTATAAGACTTGTACATCTGTAGTCTAAAACTCCGAATCTCTGTTTAAGACGAAGTTGATAACATAATTTCTTCAAAGAATTGTGATATTGTTCGAGACAGTTTATGTCGTATATCAGACGTGATTTTTATATTCATACATATGTGTTATGTATCTTCAAACTTACTTATCTATTAAACATCCGTAGCATCAGGTTCCGATTTTCATTGAAACAATACCACTGACAAATATTGCACAAATCTAATGTTCCTATTTATTTTTATATTGCAGCTTTAACTACATCAAGTGATTAACGATATATATACATTGATTGGATATGAATAATGGATTACAGGTTGGACTTTATCTCATAAAAAAGGAATATTATAATTCGTTCTCCAAAGGAGCGACTCTGGTCGTCAAGGCAACGTTTAGAACTATCGATTGGTAAATACCTGCCGACAGGCAACTTCAAAGCAAAGAAAGTGCGGTCATTCGATTGGTTAATTGGCCAGGAGCGACAGATGACTCGTAGCACGATAGATGCTACTGTTTGCAAGTTATTGGACGTGGCTCACATGGTCATGACTGCCCAATGTCTTCTGGAACTAATCAGAGATAAACTTAAATCATGCATTTTTAACCAGACGAAGAATAGTAGAAGAGAAAAACTGAATAATTCTCATCAGTCTGTGCTAGTGTTCTGCTGTACCAGCCAACCTCGTCATCAAACAATCAATTTAATGCGACAGCTGTATGATGAAATGATTGAAGTGAAAGCTCTGTTTTTGTCTTTGGTTATCTAGCTGTATGATTGAAATAGAAACATTATAAAGCTAGGTTACCAAAGGCAAAAATGGTGACTATACTCTACTACTGATGTAAAATGTACATGTATATGCAAAGGAAGTTTTTGTCGTCGTATTCAAGTGAGTGGCATTTCATACTAGTGTTCGGGGCATTTTAAAAATGTTATTAGATTTAGAGTTGGATGAAAGTTTCATTTAGAATCATCGACGTCATATCATTCGATATGTAATATGTCTGACTAATTTGCTTTACACAGAAGGTAGATGTATCGTTATGATTCATATGGATCATATTCTTAGACCAAAAATTTTGGACGAGTTACTTTAATAAATACGCTAGAGTTGAAAAATTAAATATGTGTCATTAATTTTGTTTGTGTCAGTTATATTGATCTTTACAAGAGACTGCCATTATATATTCTTCCCGTTTTAACAAATCATGTATATATAATAGAAATATTATTATTCAAAAAGAAATATGAGACTAGTGATAAACTGTTTTCACCTAAATTGAAAATATGTAAATAATAATGTAACACAGTACAACATGTCAAGTCATTTAATTATTTTTTTAAAATTACATAAAAAGTATATCCTCAAAACTCAAATAAATTCGCGGTAAAGATGTCTTGTTTCAAGCAGTGCATTCAGGTAAATTAAAGTAGTAATTTAATTGAAAGAAAATATTCATTTGTATTAAGTGTAGAGAAATGAATAGGTAATTGAAACAACAAAAGTAATACTGTGTTTAGTCAATCCATCTCGTTTTACCTCGAAATATATTTCTTTTAATTGATCTTGCACTGGTACATATTTACAGAATCATCGTTTATATTGTATTAATTTTGATTCTGACCGATTGAAAATAGTCTTAAATTGTTATTGATGTTTATTGAGACAAAATGATGAATTATTAGTAATAAATTAATGTGTCATCAGTTTTTAATTAATTACTGTCGATTTCTCTATTATTTTTGATGGATTAATGTATACACACTCAGCAGTTAGTTTTGTATATAGAAAAATCAAACAATTATTTTATATGTCATTATGTAAAGCATATCATTCGAATGACAATTCGAATGATACTCAATTTATAAAATCTATTAACCTTAAATAGTTTGAACAAACCTTTCTTTTGAAAAATTAATTTCTTTAGGTGAATCATTTTGCAAGTACAGAATTATTAATACATTTTAAGGAATATGCCATATATTATTATTTGAAAAATGGTTTGATAATAGTATTTTGACTGAGCATATCGTCAGATCCTTATATAATGTATATGTCCTTAAAAGTATTTTTTTAATATACATGAAGGTTTAAATTGAAGTTTTGTTTAGTTTGGAAGACTAACTGCTGGATTTAGTTTTAGTTTCATGGAATAACGTTTATTTATTTTTTTACTCAAATGTCAAGAAATGAGAATAACATGTCACAATGTTCAGCTTTTCATCTTTAAATTATTTTTATACTAGGTTATTAAACTGGGGCAAGGAGAGTGATTCCTTTTTTCAACTATCAGGGATAAGATATGTTTACCACAGTTATAATTATAAATTTGATATGTGCTGTAACAAAATTGAATTGCCGTTATAAATTAGATTAGTACAGATCTTATTGCGTAGTTACTTTACTTTCTATTAAACGTATTCTTTATTGTCAACTCTGAATGCAGTTGGTATCACCGTAAGGTAAGTTTAGGATGAGATTTTGTACATCCCGAGATGAATTAAGATAAAGTTATGTTACTTCAAGATGTGTTATTCTTATAATTTGAGTATAATAAAGTTGTTTCTAATATATCTTATTTTTGTCTATATTTTTCATGACAGATTTCACCTCTATAGTGAGGCTCTTCTATCGACCACCGATTTTAACAGGGTAGTCACTGAGGTAGTATACCAAAAATCTATAGTTTATGGATGAAGCTTTGAACAATTGAAAGTATCTCTTATGGATTGCTGAATTACAATTACCGAATGTGAATTTTCTATTTAGTTTTCATTTAAATCTAATGATTTCAATGAGTTTTAAAACTTGATAATATAATAATTTTAGCCGGGTAATAATTCAAAGATTAGTTTTATTTAAAAAAATTGATTTATCAACTGGTGGAGGATAAATTTAAAAATCTTCTATAGCTAAAGTGGTCGTGTTAGTTGTGTCTGTATGTTGACGTTAGTGAACACGTGAAAAAGTTCAAATATTAAAAAACACCACCCGGGTGAAAATTATTTTTTCAAAGTGAGTGATAAATCTAGTTTTAGATAAAAAAAAAATCATTGAATTATCACCAGGGTGAAAATTACTTTTCAACACGGTGAACAACATTAACCATGTGTAAATGGTAATCAAGAGGAAACTAACGCAGTATCACAAAAACATTTCAACTTGGTTATAGAATAAGTTTAAAATTGGTTCTTCCTTTCATTTCTTGCACTAGTAAGGTGGAAGGAAACTATTGTGTAAAACAATTCATCCAGGCTATCCTTATAAAAGGAAAAATAAACCAGACAAAACATTAAGCTTTTGAGCATTAGTAAATCGTGAATTAGAGACCATATGGAATGATGGTGGGAACATACGGACATCTTTCAAAAAGGGTGATCCACAGGGGCTTGTAGTTATATTTTTTTTTAAAATATTGTTATACGGTGAAAGGAGAAATGAGAAGGGAGGAGGCTAATTTTGGGGTCAAAATTGAAATAGAAATTCGGCGCAATTCTTCGCCAAGTCTTTGATCTAACCAAGCGAAGCAAACATGGTTCGGACAACTTCATTGTAGGCCATTTTCCGCTTGCTTCAAAACAAATTACTAGGTGAGTTTTCATTGGTCAAAATAAAAAATAGAAATATATTTTTTTGGGCGGCATACAATGACGTCTATAAATAACCCAAATTTGGATCAATGAAAATTCGTCTCGAAGCAAGCGGAAAATGGCCTACAATGAAGTTGACCGAACCATGTTCGCTCTGCTTGGAACGCAAAATCGGTAATTACTCCGTCGTAAATCAGTCTAACATTCAAAATCTTCTTTATTTACATCAATATATCTTTTTTTTATATCAATATTTAATTCTATGTTCAGTCTAATATACAACAATGATCTAGGGATTTGGAAACAAGCAAACTGCTTACATGTATATAAATCCATTTCCCAAAAAACTATACAATAAATAGTGACACATACAAATAGGCAGTAAGAAACAAACATGTATACAAATACAACAATAGATGGTAATATTGAAATAGAAATAGAAATGCATGTATAACAGCCAAGAGACAGGTAATTTAAATATTTACATAACAAACAAACAGATAGATAGAAATCAGGTTCGACCAAACCCCACAACCCCAATATGCCCTAAATATAAACCAACGACTTGGCCGTTTTTCTCATTTCTCTAATCATCGTTGTAATGTCCCGATCGACACTAAGTATAACCGACTGCTACAACGGGCCAAGGTAAGAATGAGAAAACCAAGTACATGTAGTTGAATTTCAAACTTTAATGGTGTTGTACAGTTACACATCTGTATGTGCATTGATTGAAGTGGTAAAAAGCTACAAAGAAAAAGGTAACAATAATAAGGTACAATCTAAAATACGTACTTAGTATGGCTTATGTAACAAATGATGCGAAATGACTGAAGGGCGATATGACATGTGGGCGAAATGTCCACAATGGCTTACGCGCGTGTAAACAAATACATAATCATCAATTTAACAAGTTCATGGAATGGGAAACATAAATAGAGTTCTAAATGGTTATTTTTACATATTATAAAAGTAATTATACATACATCGTCCATGAGTCCAAAGTAGTTTCTAGCCTGTTGTTTTGATTTGCATAGGAAGCGGAAATAGGGGAAAACGAGGCACATTCGCTGATACGTATACAAGCTGCAAAAACGTACCCACTAATTTTGAGTAAAAACTAAGCCCCAATGACGAAGAAACATATAAAATTGTCAAAGTATTAAAATAAAGAATTATGTTCCAGTACACTCCCCGTCTGATAACTACAGAATATCTCTATTAATTTTCTATAAAGGTAATTTTGGACAAAGTTACGGAAGAATAAAATAGGTAAATACTATTACACAAAACAAAAGTTAACGTAGTCTATGAAATATTACACAAATAAATTCCTATTATCCAGTAATTCCACAATAAAACAATTTCGAAAGTTTCAGTCCAGTAGAAGCACCAATTCTGTGATTGGGCGACTGTACACTTAGATTCTCATTTCTCCCCGATGATAGTCCGTACTTCGGCCTTCCTAATATGATTATCAGATCCTGCATTGACTCTTGTTACGATTCCTAACGGCCAGCGATTCCGGCACACAGAGTTGTCTTTCAAAAGGACGACATCTCCCTCTCTTAAATCTCGTTCATGGGTTGTCCATTTTCTCCTTGTTTGCAATAACGGTAGGTATTCCTTTTTGCAGCAAGACCATAAAGTCTGAGAGAGTGCTTGCACTCTTTTCCACTGTGAGCGGTACAAATCTGCTTAATTAGTGTCTCCCAATTCATCAGATCGTTAGATATAGCAGCATTGCTGGAGTCAATATGAGCGGATTCTCTGGATCTGTTGAAACAGATGTTAATGGTCTGGAATTCATAATGGCACATACCTCAGCCATGAAAGTGCTTAGAACTTCGTGGGTCAGGAACTTTCTACTAGGAGCTTCAGCGAGCATTGCGTTAAAAATTCGTCGTGCGACACCTACCATGCGTTCCCAAGCGCCTCCCATGTGGGACGAATGGGGAGGGTTAAATTTCCATTCCGTTCTTGACTCTCTGAGGTGTCTCTCAATAGGTCCATGGTTGAATTGTAAGTCGTCTACAGCACCAACGAAGTTAGTTCCCTGATCTGAGCGATAAAGCTTGACTGGACAATGGATAGCTGTGAATCTACGAAGGGCGTTGATAAAGGATGATGAGGTCATTTCTTCAGTAACCTCGATGTGCACTGCCCTGGTCACAAGGCAGGTGAACAAGACAGCCCAGCGCTTTGAGTTAGCTGAACCACCTCGTGTCCAGGGTCCAAAAACGTCGACTCCAACATTTGTAAAAGGGGGCCCTGGTTCTATTCGGTCTGTGGGTAAGTCGGCCATGATTTGTGTTTGCGTTTCCCTCTTAGCTTCCTGCAGGTAACACAGTCATGTATGACACGGGATATCAAACGTTTACCGGAGGTAACCCAATAACCCGCCGATCTGATGGCACTTTCGGTAATAAGGCGGCCCTGGTGATTCACCTTCTCACGAAAGTGTCTTACTAGTAGGGTTGCAACGTGGCTGTTTCCAGAGTCTGATGGATTTTTATCCGTGGGAACGTAATTCCACTGTGAAGCATCGGAGAAATTGAGAATCCTCTCGACTCTATTTGACACATAGATAAAGAATCTCGTTTATGTACCCGAGAACTACCTTTCTGTCGGTGTAGAATTTGACATTGTCTATTTGAATGTCCAGTTGTTCTGTGGCGAATTGTGCTAATTCAACGGCTAAAACGGCTGCACAGAGCTCCTTCCTCGGAATAGTGGTACCGGATTGTGGGGCGACCTTGGCTTTCCCAAGGACGAATCCGACTTGAACATTGGCTTGATTATCTTTTGTGCGTAGAAACACGACTGCAGCTATAGCCTTTTCAGATGCGTCTGAGAATACGTGTAGCTCCTTGGAAGTACATCTGCTCAGATGAGGAACATATGGTCGAGGGATTCTTAGGTCTTTAAGTGGATCAAGAGAGTTTTTCCACGATTCCCATTTGAAGGCTGTGTCGTTGGTTACAGGTTGGTCCCAATCTACGGTTTCTGAAATAATGTCTCTCAGAAGAAGTTTTCCATATATAATTACGGGAGATAGAAACCCAAGAGGATCGAATATACTGTTGATCGTTGATAAAATGCCTCTACGGGTGACTGGTTTCTGATCAGAAGACAACTCAAAGAGGAATTGGTCGGCGTTGACATCCCAGATAAGACCAAGACTTCGTTGAAATGGTTTTTCGTCTGAGAGAAGATCTAGATCTTTGAGATTGGATGCTAGATCAGTAGCAGGAAAAGCTGACATAACTTTTGGGCTATTTGATGCGATTTTGTGCAGTCGCAGGTTGCCGTAATTCTTTAGGGCATCTTGTGTGTCTTTCATGAGCTGGATTGCTTCTTCAGGAGTAGGACACGAAGTCAATCCATCATCGACGTAGAAATCCCTAGTGACAAATGATTCGACGTGGCTGCCAAATTCAGGTTTTGCTTTTAGAGCTGCTTTGCGAATACCAAGGGTTGCAACAGCAGGCGATGGGCTGTTCCCGAAGACGGGTGGTCCTCTCTGACAATGAAGCAGTGGAACACGTGCTGTACGTCTGCAGTGACAGCAATCATTTCTCTTCTAAAGCGTAGAAGTACACCAATAAGGTTGTTTGCTAGGTCTGGCCCTGTTAGCAATACATCATTCAAAGACACTCCATGGTGCTTGGCGGAGGAATCAAACACGCCTCGTATTTGATTTGGTTTCTTTGGGTGGTAAACACCGAAAAGTGGAAGGTACCAGCATTCCTCGTTTTAATTTAGCGGAGGCGCAACTTCAGCATGATTATTGTCAAGATTTTGGACATGAATTCGAGAGAGTGTTCTCGTTTAGTAGGATTTCTCTTGAGACTAGTATCCAATAGTTGCGCTCTGTGCCATGCGTGAGATTCGTTGTTAGGCAATGACTTTCTGTGTGTTTTGAAAGGCAATGGAGCTGTCCAATGTCCTGTTGAGTCTAGCTTGAACTCGTTGTCCATTTGTTCCATGAACATTCGATCTTCTTGTGACATTCCAGGTTTATCACATCCTTCGTTCTTGCGAAAACCGTGGGACCAAATTGACTTGTTTGTGCCCCATATAGCGTGGCAGGGTCGGATGATCGTTCTCGAACCAGGAATTTGTTTTCACACGGTATAAGAAGTGATGGTTGTCCTGATGGAAGTATGAAAGTCTTTTTAACGTTGATCTCCTTTGAAGCATGTTGCTTGTCAAGGCACGTTTCTCCTACTACGACCCGGCCTAATCTTAGCTGTTGCGCGTACGGAGCTTTCGGGGGTCCCGTCCTCTGATCCAGAATGTGATGAGCTTCTGGGAGATCTCTACCAATTAACAGCATTATGTCGCAGTTGTTGTCTAGTGGTGACAAATATTTTATTATGTCTTTCATGTGAGCGAAGTTTCTAGCGACTTCCGGTGTTGTAATTCCTTCCCTATTGTTCGGAATATTGTCACATTCTATTAACACAGGAAGCTCAAGATGATGTTTAGATCCAATGAAAGTTGACACGATGAAATCTTTTGCTCGACGACCTGAAGTGTCCATGCGACCTGCACATGTGGAGAGAGTATAAGACTCTGGTCGAGAATGCAAATTGAAGAGACTGAAAAACTGGAGACGCCAACGAACGGTTACTTTGGTCGTCTATTATAGCGTACATTTTATGCGTGATTTCAGGGCGATCCTTGTGACAAACATATACTGAAAGTATCTTTGCGCACGATTTTTTGCACCATATTCTCGACATATTTCATTGCATGAGGCATTGACAGTGTTAACTGTGGATTGGCTGGCTGTGCCTTCTGACTCCCCGCCATACTGTTGCGCGGGTTTAGGGGGTGTGTTTTTACTTCTTTCTAGATGAAGATCTGTGCAGTGTCTATCACTTCCACACTCTTTACAGGAAATAACAACCTCACAGTTTTTACTAATATGGGTATTTGATGCACAGCACTTAAAGCAAACAGTATGTTCCTTTAACAGTTTCTTTCTCTCCTCGAGGGACTTTGAACGACAACCACGACACTCGTTCAATGGATGTTTTGTTTTATGTAGAATACAAGTATCAGACCTGTCTTTTATGTTTGGCGTTGTTTGTGGAATCTCAGTTTTGTTAACTGTGACTTTAAATTTGGCATTATTATAAGTCCTTGACGCGCTTCCTTTTGAATCCGACTCGGGTGCATGCATTGGATTGTTTTTCATAAGGCTAATGTCTCTCACAAATTCCTCAAACACGTCAAAAGTTGGATATTGGGTATCATGCGTAGAATTATACTTTTCAACTCAGTACATCCATTTATCCTGGAGACCAAACGGTAATTTGTGTAGTGTAGGTCTAATTCCAATTGAAGAGTTCAGATAACTTAAGGGTTTCTGTAACTTCGGTTGTTCCTTAATACTACCAATTTCAGATAAGATATCAGATAACTCTAAGAGTTGCTTATTGTCCTTATTGGTAAGTTTCGGAAAACGTTCCAATTTGGCTCTAAGGACGGATTCGACTACTTCAGGCGCACCATATCCGTTGTCTAATCTTTGCCAGAGCCTCTGTAAGGCCCAGTTTATATGTCGCGCTTTATGCCGGGTCGCGCTAAATTTTTCGTCGTACGTTTGGCTAAGTCCCAAAAGCGCAAGAAAAGCACGACATATAAATCAAAAGATTTAGCTCGACACGACTTGTTTCGTGCTAAATGAAAACTCGTCTGGCGATGTCGTGCTATTTAAGCAAAAGCACAACTTGGTTTTATATGTCGCGCTTTCTGTAGTGCCGATCTTCCTGCTCCGAGCTCCGTTTGAACTCCGAATATGCGCAGTAGCATAAAACTAAGGTCAAGGTTGGTGTGGAGCAGGAAGTAAACATTTTCTGCGTCGACGTTATTCAATCGTATCTCTGCAAAATTGTTAGAATTATTACAGATTAGAAGATAATAAGATGAGTGGCAGGTAAATGAATATTGATAAACTATCTTTTTTTTTTTTATCGAAAATGGCCTTAATACGTTATATTGATGCAGCATTGAGTCGCAAACAGTGACGGGTTGTATCCAACAAACAAAACAATTCAATGTTATCATGATTGCAATTTAAAATAGTCTGAATGTCATCCTCAAGAATCGAGGTCGTTATAATGCCAAGCTCATTTCCTGGGGACCAATTCTGTCAAATTTAGCTTAAATATGTGGTGAAACCACCCATCGTTTCTCCGTAGTCTGCGGCAAGAACGATTGTGAAATTTAGCTTGAAACTTTGAGACAATAAATTGCAGCAGGGACATACAGGCATTAATTCGTATCAAATAATTTCTCCGTAAAATACCCAACAGTCCAATCAGATAAACACGTCGTTTTCTCTGCCTCTGCAGCACAATCCGCATCAATAATCGACGATCGAAAGCCACCATGTTCGACTTCCGGAAAGGACGACTGTATAAATCAAAACAGACCGCGTCGCTCCACGTCGTGCTTTTATCGAAAGCGCGACACGACTAAAAGCGCGACATATAAACTGGGCCTTAGCCTCTAGGATTGTTTGAAGCACGTATACTGAGTGCTTGTTTAGATGATCCTGGCACAAGCCAATTTACTAATAAGTCTAGCCGTTCTGGGTCTGACAGTTCAATTTCGTCAGCTACACTCACGAAGGTGGCTTTCCATACATGGAATGACTCGGCACTATCATTAAACGTAGTAAGGCGAGATAGCAGTAAGTCTTTTCTCACAAGAAACTTAGTTATGGCAGATGTAGATAGGATCTCTTCTAATCTACTGATGGTTCCAGGGGGTTCCATGGGAGTTGATCGACTGGCGGACTGTTGTAATAATTGGGATGGAGCATCTAGATTTAAGTTGGACCCGACTTGTTTTGTATGATAGATGGGAAATTACCGTACTGTTCGACATATTCCTTCACCCGTTGTTGTGGCTGGTCAACAATTTTAGGAGGTCGGTAGTCAAAGTCTCGAATTTGACCCTCCTCTTCTTCTAGGATTCTGGCCTCAGCTTCCAGCATAGTAATTTCTTTCTTACTTGCCAAAATTGTCATCTCGTTGTCGAGTCTCGTAAGCTGTGTAGACTTCTCAGCTGCGTCTAAAGAAACCAAATACTGACGATCCGAACCGCAAAACGAAACTCGAAATCCAAAAGGACATTTTGACGAAACATAGGTAACAGCTTAAGAACTTTTCACATGAGGAATTATATCAATCATACATGAGTAAGTATATCATAATGAAAAGTGGTATCAGGTGTCTAGAAGAGTAAGCATACCCTGGAAACTGAGCTTTCTTGCGGATAGTTTCCTGTCGAATCAAGGCCTATTGCTGGTTCATCTCAGCTTGTTGTTGAGAAAACACGAGTGCTGCCTTGGCTGCCTCTGCTTTAGCTCGTTTCCTTCTACCGATGCTTGATGTGGTCGACGCTCCACTACGAGACGAAGCTATACTGTCCTGGTCACGGACGTAATTTGCACCTTCCTGGGTGGATGGCTGTGTCGTTTGTCTCAGTTGTAGAAGGGCTAGATCGATGAATTTCTGTGGACTTTCACACACCCTGTTACTAGCCTCTAAGTCTCTGGCACTTTGCTGTGTTCTTGTTGAATTTAAGA
Organism: Lottia scabra; assembly: GCA_029955415.1. Taxonomy (NCBI): domain Eukaryota; kingdom Metazoa; phylum Mollusca; class Gastropoda; family Lottiidae; genus Lottia; species Lottia scabra. Next base: position 5,894,728 of record JARJEI010000002.1, on the reverse strand, counting down.
AGGACGTATAATCCTCTAACAGTCTCTGATATCGTATGTGGGCGTGCGCGATTTGTTGTTCCAACTTCAGTCCAGCATGCACTTTGTCTGGTCTGTCTCTTGAAGTAATGTGTCAAGGAGAGTCCACATGTACTCGATGTCTTGACAGTACTTGTCACGCTGTGAGATGTAGACTCCCTCACCTTTCTCGGTCAGGGTGCGTACCCTTGCCGAATCTTCCGATTCCGTTGCCATATCAGTCACTTCAATGTTCTCCATGTTGTGACGTGTTGTGTTCACAGGGGCAGTCGAACAAACGTTGTCCTTGTAGGAAATCTGCTGGCAGGTTGTGATCTTTTTACTGTAATGTCCCGATTGACACTAAGTATAACCGACTGCTACAACGGGCCAGGGTAAGAATGAGAAAACCAAGTAGTTGAATTTCAAACTTTAATGGTGTTGTACAGTTACACATCTGTATGTGTATTGATTGAAGTGGTAAAAAGCTACAAAGAAAAAGGTAACAATAATAAGGTACAATCTAAAATACGTACTTAGTATGGCTTATGTAACATATGATGCGAAATGACTGAAGGGCGATATGACATATGGTGAAGTGACATGAGGGCGAAATGTCCACAATGGCCTACGCGCGTGTAAACAAATACATAATCATCAATTTTACAAGTTCTAAATGGTTATTTTTACATATTATAAAAGTAATTATACATACATCGTCCAAAGTAGTGTCTAGTCTGTTGTTTTGATTTGCATAGGAAGCGGAAATATGGAGAAAACGAGGCACATTCGCTGATACGTTTACAATCTGCAAAAACGTACCCAATAATTTTGAGTAAAAACTAAGCCCCAATGACGAAGAAACATATAAGATTGTCAAAGTATTAAAATAAAGAATTATGTTCCAGCACAATCGTATAACAATATTTCAAAAAAAAAATATTACTACGCGCCCCTGTGAGGGTGATCCAGATAATTTCCGGATCATTAATAAAGCATGATAGTTTGACCTATTTTGAATTATGAAAATATAAATCATCACATCATAATTATTAATTAACTGAGTATGTAAACAATTTGAAATAACAGCATTTTCAGATACATTGTCATATATTAAAATGCCGAGAATAATGAAAAGAATCTATAAAGGTCATAAACATGAGATAAAACCAGATCAATAATTTTAGAATGATCAAAAAAGCAAAATTTTCAAACTTGGTGAATAAGAGTTTATATTCATTAGGCAACTTATCTGATGTCATTATTGCATAAGAGATACCACCTCTTAGAAAGAACAAAAATTTAAGTTATCAAACTTGACCAATAAGAGTATATATTCATCAAAGGTGTCTACAGTATAATCTGATAGAATACAATGAACCATAAAACAAGGTAATTTTCCATAACATTACGGTTATTATTGAAAATAAAACGCTTAATATTTTCAATAAATGTAATATATAAGATAGTTTTCTGGATTTATCAGATTGTACAGGTAATCTGTTTATAGTAATGTAACCAGAAAAGATGCCTAATGAATATAAACTATTATTCACCGGTTTGTTCCCACTTTCCCGGCAGATTATCGGGATTAAATTTGTCTAATCCGGATTAGCTGGGTTATAAGGATTAATCGGATTAAGGAAGATAAAATTCCACTAATGAGTTGATATACTCTATGTTCACCTAACTTAAAGTGAATATTAGTTCGGTTTGTTCCCACTTTCCCGGCAGATTATCGGGATTAAATTTGTCTAATCCGGATTAGCTGGGTTATAGGGATTATTCGGATTAAGGAAGATAAAATTCCACTAATGAGCTGATATAAACTATGTTCACCTAACTTAAAGTGAATATTAGTTCACATGTCAAAATGGTGAATGAACTTGCAGAAAGTGAGTGTACACTATTTGCAAAGCATGTATATATTGACGAACATATTATACCACCATAATTATGTCCTTTGCATCATGGCTAATGTACCACCATAATTATGTCCTTTGCATCATGGCTAATGTACAAGTGAACGTGAGATTTGTTTCAAATAAACGTAGTGGTCAGTGCCTTTGCCTTAACCGAGCAATGGGTTGAGGGAGAAGAAATACGTATGTGGAACCATTTTCACACTTCAGGTCCACGAACCACAAATTATGTTGAAGGGTGGCACGCAAGAATAAACAAGATGACCACTAACAATCCTAACATCTTCAGATTCATCACCCTGATAAAATCTGAGCAAGCAATGACAGAGGTTACCATCAGTCAACTCCAGTCTGGTAGTAAGAAACGCCCTAAGAAGTAACAGTATCGCCAATTGGAACATGAACTTGATCGCCTGAAAGTCTGTCTATAGAACAATAGCAAGACCATGGTGGAGTATGGAGATGCCGTCTCACATCTTGTTGGTTTGTAATGTTCTGTGTCTGTGTGTACCATTGTTTAATTGTATATAAAGTTTAAAAAAAATTAAAATAAATAAAAATATCAGCTCATTAGTAGAATTTTATCTGCCTTAATCCGTTTAATCCCCATAACCCAGCTAATCCGGATTAGAGAAATTTAATCCCGATAATCTGCCGGGAAAGTGGGAACACCCCATTAGTTCACATGTCAAAATGGTGAATGAACTTGAAGAAAGTGAGTGAACACTATTTGCAAAGCATGTATATAACGACTAACATATTATACCACCATAATTATGTCATTTGCATCATGGCTAATGTAAAAGTGAACGTGCGATTTGTTTCAAATAGACGTGGTTATCAGAACCTCTGCTACCAGGGTCATAAATGCAGTCAAATTCCAGTCTGGTGGTAAGAAACGCCCCAAGAAGAGACGGTATCGCCAATTGGAACATGAACTTGATCGCCTGAAAGTCTGTCTACAGAACAATAGCAAGACCATGGTGGAGTATGGAGATGCCGTCTCACATCTTGTTGGTTTGTAATGTACTGTGTCTTGTAACATTGTGTAATTGTATATAAAATTAAAAAAATTAAAATAAATAAAAATATCAGCTCATTTGTAGAATTTTATCTGCCTTAATCCGATTAATCTCTATAACCCAGCTAATCCGGATTAGACAAATTTAATCCCGATAATCTGCCGGGAAAGTGGGAACACCCCTATTCACCAAGTTTGAGAATGTTGTTTTTTTTTAATCATTCTTAGAGGTAGTATTTCTTAAACATACTAAACATTTTGTTTTTTTTACACAATCGTACTTTGCACCAATGACAAATTTTCATTGATAATTAACCTTGCAGAAACGTAAAACGGAGACGTCCCGGGAATTTTTTCAAAAATTGGATTTTGAAAACAATAGGATTATGTTTTGTTATCTTAGCAGACCTTAAGCCTACTTAATCGGGTTATAGCCAATTAAACAAAAATTTCTTCAGATTATTAACATTTAAATGACATATAAATAAATAAATATAACAAACTGCTTTTATTTTAACAAATGACAAACGGAATCAGCAAATTCAAACACATTTACATCATTATTAGTGAATTGTTCTCTGTTCTGAAGCAGACGAGCTTCGAGGATCTTGTTCTTTCGTTTCTGAACCATTCTTATTTCCATTACATTCTGTTCTTCTTTCAAAAAATTAATCATTTCAAACATATTGGGATCTACTTTTCCAATACTTTTTTTTATGCGACTGTTCCATAAAGATACATGATACCACTTTTTATTATGATATACTTACTTAATATGTATGATTGATATAATTCCTCATGTGAAAAGTTCATAAGCTGTTACCTATGTTTCGTCAAAATGTCTTTTTGGATTTCGAGTTTCGTTTTGTTGTTCGGATCGTTAGTACTTGGTTTCTTTATTCAAAGTTGTTCCATTCATCCAAGCCATAAACTCCCTCCAACCATTGAGTTGTTACGACGGCTAGTTCTAACAATATGGGGTCCTTTGACATTTCACTCATGGCATTGACCAAAACTTCCTCTACCATATTACTTGGTACCATTGGCAAAACAGCACATCTCTGAACAAAACGGGTAACTTCTGCGTCATCACCATACTGTCATTGAGACAACACTGCTAGCGTACGTCTCCATATGCACTGTGTATAATGGAAGAAAAAACCTTTCCATTGGTATTCTGGAAAAACTGCCAAAAATTGTCATGCATTTTTGTTACCGTTAATGACGTATTAACACCTTTAATTTCTTGGGGGCATTTACCCCAAATCATCAAAGAAAACAAAACGGTGACTTCCCGGAAATTTGGAAATTCGTTTGGTGACTTCCCGGGAATATCTATTTGGACAGATATGGCTGATTTTCCACACTTTGCGCATGCAGCCTTTCAATGGCGATCGCCAGATTTCATTTCCATAAAAAATTAAAGGACATGACCTGCATGGTGTATGAGGAAAAGGTGGCATGAATGAACTACAAAAATATCGATCTTTCTAAATATATCGAAGTTTTGGGGATTCGAGGTAAATAAATACCTTTAAAACCCCCGCACCTTCGCGGGTGCGGAAAATCACCAATTTTTGTGGCTTAGTTCTTCTGACTCTTCCCCAGCCTTATCGGTCCAAATAGCTATCAAAGGCTGGGAATAGAGTGAGCAAGTTTCGGAATACACATATATACATTCATACACATTACATGGACACTATCGCCATGCTACACTAGTATGCAACGAGAATCCTGGGATTACCTCTATCCCAACATTAAAGATGGGTTTTCGCATTGTTTTAGGGTCAAATCAAGCTTACTAATTGATTAATCGGTGTTTCTTATGAATAATCCATGTATTCATAAGTTAATAAACCAAGGTGGACGTAGAGAGGCTTGGAAATCCATTTGACTTTCTAACTCTCTTTGACACGCTAAATTTAGACTCCATGTTTGATCATCTACATATCAAAAGAGACTTGACGACCGATACTTTTTTAGTACCTTAACGAGGAGTCGTAATTGGCCTAATTACGAGTTAATTAAGGACTTTTGAGACAAACAGATATGGCTGGGGAGAGTAAGAAAAACTACGCCACAAATTGGGGATTTTCCACACTCTGCATATGCAGCCCTTCAATGGCGATCGCCAGATTTCATTTCCATGAAAAATTAAAGGACATGACCTGCATGGTGTATGAGGAAAAGGTGGTATGAATGAACTACAAAAATATCGATCTTTCTAAATATGTCGAAGTTTTGGGGATTCGAGGTAAATGAATACCTTTAAAACCCCCGCACCTTCGCGGGTACGGAAAATCACCAATTTTTGTGTCTTAGTTCTTCTGACTCTTCCCCAGCCTTATCGGTCCAAATAGCTACCAAAGGCTGGGAATAGAGTGAGCACGTTTCGGAATACACATATATATACCTTCATACATATTACATGGACACTATCGCCATGTTACACTATTATGCAACGAGAATCCTGGGATTACGTCTATCCCAACATTAAAGATGGGTTTTCGCATTGTTTTAGGGTCAAATCAAGCTTACGTTGATAACAAGCTTACGTTGATAAACCATAGGTGGACGTAGAGAGGCTTGGAAATCCATTTGACTTTCTAACTCTCTTTGAAACGCTAAATTTAGACTCCATGTTTGATCATCTACAAATCAAAAGAGACTTGACGACCGATACTTTTTATACGCCCACACATAAATGTAAGCGTATATTGTAGTCGCCCCTGTCTGTCTGTCTGTCCACAATTGTTGTGAACACGATAGAGAGCTGGTTTCTTGATGGATTTTGATAAAACTTGCTGTGAGTGTTTATAATCATCCACGGAAGAAGCCTATTGAAAATCAGACAAATCGAAAAATATTTGATGGGTTATTGCCCTTGTTTTTGAAAATACTTTGTGAACACGATAGAGAGCTGGTTTCTTGATGGATTTTGATGAAACTTGGTGTGAGTGTTTGTCATGACCTTGGGATTAACCCTATTGAAAATCGGAAACATCGATAAATATTTTATGAGTTATTGCCCTTGTTCTTTAAAATAGCCCATAACACTCTCAAAGTTGTGAACACGATAAAGAGCTGGTTTCTTGATGGATTTTGATAAAACTTCATGTGAGTGTATATAATCATCCAAGGAAGAAGCCTATTGAAAATCAGACAAATCGAAAAATATTTGATTAGTTATTGCCCTTGTTTTTGAAAATACTTTGTGAACACGATAGAGAGCTGGTTTCTTGATGGATTTTGATGAAACTTGGTATGAGTGTTTGTATTGACTTCGAGATAAATCATATTGAAAATCAGAATCCTAGAAAGATATTTTATGAGTTATTGCCCTTGTTTTTAAAAACGTTGTGGACACAATATAGGGAGCTGTTGATTTGATGGATTTTGATGAAACTTGGTGTTTGTAATCAATTTAGTATGAAGCATATTGAAAATCAGTAAAATCGAAAACTCTTTATTACATGAGTTATTGCACTTGTTTTGTTCATATTTCAGTGACTTATCACAATGAAACTTAACATTTTTAAGTTCATAAACATAAAGAAAAAAAAACTCCTGTAAAATGAAAATGTCACTCTCAGAATCTTTCATTTACTGACAACTCTCGTCAACCTCCCGGACGAATTGGCTGCCATTAAAACAGTTTTTTTTTTTAGACTTTTATTGAATCTAAAATATATACATATAGTAACAATTTAACAATACACACAAAACATACAATCACACACCATTATTATATCATGCAAATTAATTAACAATTATGGCATTGCACACAATACAATCACACACAGTCAATATTATATCATACACATATTAATTTATATATAGCAAAAATTAAACAATTTAACAGAAAATATATTAAATTCATTAAAGTATTAACAATACACAACACAATACCTTCATTCACACACAGTCAATATTATATCATACACAAATTAATTGCATTCAAATATTTATATATATATAGCAACAATTTAATAGTACACACAATACATACATTCACACACAGTCAATATTGTATCATACACAAATTAATTTCATTCGAATATTTATCTATATAGCAACAATTTCATAGTACACACAATACATACATTCACACACAGTCAACATTATATCATACACAAATTAATTTCATTCAAATATTTATATATATAACAACAATTTAATAGTACACACAATACATACATTCACACACAGTCAATATTGTATCATACACAAATTAATTTCATTCAGATATTTATATATATATAGCAAAAATTTAATAGTACACACAATACATACATTCACACACAGTCAATATTATTATATCATACACAAATTAATTTCATTCAAATATTTATATTAAGCGACAATTTAATATTCATATTTAGAATAAATACTAATGTGCATATTATTTTGGCTTGATATTGGTGATATTCAATTATAGGTTACATGGAACTATAATAATATTAAAGAGATTTGATCTTTAACAAAAAGATTTGAAAAGACATGCCAATGTTCATTATACTTTTGAATATCATTGTTCTGCAGGTACATATATTTTTCTTGTTCACAATATCTTTTAAACTCAAACTTGAAAACTTTGAATATTGGTTTATTGCTTTTGAGTCTTTGTTTATAAATATGTAATTTTGCCAAACAATATAACAAATTTATTACACCCTTAAAAGACCCAAATTCACCAAAGATACATACAACTGGGTTGATTATCATTTCATATTTTGTTTTTTCAAACACCCATTCTTTTATCGAATTCCAAAAAGGTTGAGTATGAGGACAATAATAATAAAGATGTAAAATAGTTTCTTTATCACTTTCACAAAATGTACAGGCATCTGGGGCCTTATTCTCGAAAACTTAACTAAGATAAAATCCAGATTTTAAGAAATACAGCAATTTGATTGGATTATAAAGCTATATTTAAAATCAATTTTAGTGATTGACCAATCAGATGACCCGAACACTAAAATCATTGTAAGTTAAGTTTTCGAGAATAAGGCCCCTGATGGTTTTATCCCAATTTTAAATAAGAATGAATTTGTGCCAATTATCCTTGTATTAATTCTGAATTGAAACCATCTCAATCGAGTATCTGCTGTAAATTGAAAAGTTTGTTTATATATATTTCCCCAGCCTTCTATATCTTTATTAATTTGTAATTCTAATTCCCAATTTTCTTCATATTTTGATTTTTGACATTTGGTATTTAAGAGGTTAGCGTAGATATGACTAGCACCACACTTGGATTGATTGATAATTTCTAGTAACGGTGGGTGAATTGGAATAAATGGTCTAAATTCATTGATATTGATATCAGGGCCAATCAGTACTTTCCATTTCTGCTGTAGGGAATTTTTCAAACCATAAAAATGTGTAAAATGCGGCGTAAAGTTATACATATTACTTAATTCACTGTATGTCACACAATGACCAGCATGGAAAAGATCATAAACATATCGTATCCCTTTATTATTCCATTCTTTTAAAAAGAGTGGTTTGTGATCGATTGTGATATTTGAATTATACCATAACGGTTGTTTCAAAATGTTGCGCAAGTTTGTATCAGTGTCACTACAGTATAGTTTGGATAACAATATATAAATACAATTGAATACTTCCTTCCAAAATGTTAATTTCGTGTTTGTAGATAAATTTTGGAAATATGCATCCCCAAAAGACCCACAACAAAGACTTCTGTCATTGTTTGGTAACGAAATAACCAAAAGCTTAGCCCAGGCAGTTTCACGATTTCTTACATATCTTTTGAACCATGTAATCTTCAATGACTTGATGAATGAATTTAGATCTATCATTTTACAGCCCCCATCTTCAAAATTTTGTACCATTACTTTTCTGGCAACTCTCTGGTTTATTTGCCCAAATAAATTTAAAAAATATTTGTTCAAGATTTTTTAAAAATTTTAAATTAGGAGACGGCAGACTGGTGAATAAGTGTATTAATTTTGGCAGTAATATTGACTTAACCACAGTAATTCTTCCAATCACTGTTAAATTTCGCTTTAACCAAATTTTAATTGAAGTATTGATTTCTAGAATTTTCTTATCAAATTTTTCTTCTAAATTAGTGCTATAATTGACCCCAAGTGCTGAAAAAGTTGTATCTGACCATGATAGTGATTGGTTCAAGCCTAATTTATGTCCGCTACCCTTCATAGATCCTATCCACACACAACATGTTTTGGCTATATTGGGTTTTAGTCCTGAATATTTAGAGAATTGGTTTAATAAATGTAATGCTTTTGACAGAGATGCTTCACTTCCGTTCAGCGTTAAGGCAGTATCATCTGCATATTGCAGTATCTTTTGATGCTTAGTATCAATATGTATGCCCTCAATACCCTGTTCATTCCTTATTAAATTTCCTAAAATTTATACACATAATAAGAATATATATGGCGATATGGGATCACCTTGCCTACAGCCTCGTCCAACCGAGAAAAATTCGCTTGACACACCATATTGCTTTATACAAAGTCTAAAATCAGTATTAAATAATTTAACCCATTGTCTTATTTCTACACCGAAATTAAAGAATTTTAATGTTTTATCAATAAATCTCCAAGAAACTGAATCAAAAGCTTTTTCGAAATCGATCAGAACTAGCAGATCATACAAAAGTCTGGTGTTTTCACCGATGAACTTTCCTGATAAAAAACCCTTTTTGGTCATCATTAATTAGACCATTTAGAACGGATTTTATGCGTTTAGCAATACAAGCTGAAAGAATTTTATAACTTGTATTAAGCAATGAAATGGGTCTCCAATTTGCGATTAATTCTCTAGGTTTATTACCTTTTGGTAATAATGAAATTATGCCAAGCCGCTGTGTTTCTGACATGTGTCCTACTTTAAATGCATGATTAAAAGAGCGTACAAGAAAAATTGACAAATCGTCCCAAAACATTTTGTAAAAATCGCATGGGAAGACATCCGTTCCACTGCTCTTTCATATTTTTAAGAACACTCAGTGCCTCATCGCATGTAATTAAGCCCTCTAATTGGTTGCTCTCCTCATTATTCAATATAGGTATATAAGCTGTTTTAAAAAGATCAAAAAGGTCAATATCTTCTAAATCTTCATCTTTTGAACTATATAAATTATTGTAAAAACACTTAATATTGTGTAAAATTTCTCTTTGTTTCGTGATCTCGTTACCGTTTGGTTCTTCAATTTTTGTTATTGTTCTATTAACAAAGTTTCTTTTTTCTAAATTTAGAAAATATTTCGATGGTTTCTCACCAGCTTCAATGTATTTCGAATTTGATCTTAGTAATAATGATTTCATGTATTTTTCCCTGTATTGAATCTGCTCGTTACAATACTCTGTACAATTCATTTAAAAATTGGTCCTCTTCAGGGGCGGATCCAGGATTTTCGAAAGGGGGGGCGGAGATGGGAATGTTAGCCGAGGGAAGCGAGGCGAAATTTTTTTTGACCATGACTTGGAATAAAACACAAGATCTTGGCCTTGCTAGGTCCGTTTGGAATATTCTACATAAACCTAGTATCAATGGACGTGAAAGTTTATATATCTACATACTATTTGTTCATCATCCATATAATTTAGTGGATTATTTCTGCCTCGAAATACTTTGTTTCGACGTACGTGTTCAGCTCGTTGTCGAATGTGCATGTAAAAAGTAGCCATATTCTGTTCTTAACGTGATATCGAAGCTTTACGTTGAATATAAAACCATCATAACTTTTGTGATCATCTTAAGTCATGTCGCGAGGTGTCTTAAGATTATGATAAAAGTTATGATATATCGTAACTTAAGACACTTTCGAAAACATATCTTACGACTATGACCAGTCATAAGACCATCGTAAGACACGTCTTAGTCATAAGATACTTTCGAAAACCAGGCCCCTGGGTTGTCCTTATTAGGGCCATATATATTAATCAAATTTATAGTAATTTCCTTTTCGAGAAGCAATTCCACAGCAAGAACATTACCATTTTTACCTATGTATTTTTTCTTGATTTCAAATTCAAAATCATTATTAAACAATATACATACACATCGAGAATTGTTTTTACCTTCACCTATGATAAATTCACCACCCCATTCTGATTTGATAATGGCGGAATCAGTATTCAAGAGATGAGTGTCCTGAAGACAACATATAGAAAATCCCTTTTGTGTTAAATAATTAAAAAGATCCCTTCTCTTTGGACCATCACGTAGTCCTCGACAGTTCATGCTAAATGTGTTCACCATTTATAAGACTTAATTTTTTTAATATAGATCTCAGTATATAAAAATAAACACATACATATTTTATGCACATATTGTTGATTGCTTAACTGTAAAATGAATATAAATTGGTTATAAATATTATTAAATTGACTCTAATAAAATACACACACACACACATCACAAGCATACAAACGTAAATACATTGTCTCTAACATTTACTCAGGTGAACAGCATAGGACATGCTGGGCCTGATATTTGTTGACATTCGACAGTATTACATGATGTAGGATGATTGATCAAATAAAGTATAAATATGATGATAAATTATTTCAAATTGTTCGTACATTTCAAACGTTAACTATGATTTCAGCTCGCAACATTTACAAACATTCAGGTTTAGTCCGAGAGCCACATCTGTAGTCCAGTCTCTTTATTTATCACAACTCTTAATCCAGTATATTTATGCAAGCAGGCTTCGAAAACCAAAAAACTATAAATGTTTATTCGCATAAATTATAGTCTCGGTGTATCAGGTTCGATATTATCTGTCCGTTTCTCATTAGTTTGATAATTGCGTCGAACATGTATAGTTTTGGACAATCTTTCCTGAACATTATCGTATAAGTTGAATGTTGTTCGCCTATTGTCATGAGTTTTACCGTGTATAAAAATACCATGCACTTTCGATTTCGTCATTTTGTTTTAGTCTATTAATTAGTTCAACATTTCGCCTGGTTACGTCGTCTAATTCCTTTGTTTTTAAACATTTTGTCTTTTTCTCATTATAGCGGTTTTCGCGTACGAAGTTAGTACTTTCATAATAACGGGTCTTATCTCATCTCTCGTAGTGGGTAATCTATGTATAGCTATTATTTCATGAGGAGGAATATTAAGATCTGCACATTCATGAGCTATTTCTAAAAATCGTGATTTTAAATCTTCATTTTTGTATTCCTTGATTCCAAAAATTTTAATATTTTTTTTTCGAGAATACTGTTCATTTCTATTAGATAGGACTAGGGCGGATCTTGCTGCTCTACAGTCTACTAGCTCCTTGTTCAGAGAGTCAATCTCTTGTCTTAATAATGTTATTTCATTTTTGTCACGTGACCGATCTGCTTCAAATTTATCTAATTGGAGGGCCATCTCGCTCTGCACCTCTACTTTAACTTTTAATTGCAAGTCTTGAACACATTTATCAATTGTTTTTTTAATCATAGTTTCTAACATACTCACGGTCACCATATTCTCTAGTTTATTTTTTACTTCATTTAACATTTCAACAGTCACCACTCTTTTCATTTGATCCTTAATTTCACTCAAACTTTTCATAATTGTAGTTAAGTGCGACTCCTCATTGGATCTGGTATTATATTTGCTCATTTTTAGCCACTAATATAGTAATGTCTCCAATTAAATTTATCAACACATACACAGAGGCTTAATAGAAATAATAAGCTGGGTATATAATGTAGAATTCGGCTCACTATCTAGTTCACCTGTAGTGATCAGTCTCTTTGTCTAAATTTGATAATTTTACAATATTTTCAACTCAAAATTGACAGAAGTTGAATCAGGCCTGTTCAGCATCATATCTTCTAGTAATCATCAAGTTTTTGCACCCTAATCTTCAGTAATAACATAGTTTTAAACAAAAATACCAGAGCCCAATAAATCTGACTTTTACCTGTCAGCCATCTTTAATCCGAACTTTTTAGTACCTTAACGAGGAGTCGTAATTGGCCTAATTACGAGTTAATTAAGGACTTTTGAGACAAACAGATATGGCTGGGGAGAGTCAGAAAAACTACGCCACAAATTGTGGATTTTCCACACTTTGCATATGCAGCCTTTGAATGACGATCGCCAGATTTCATTTCCATGAAAAATTAAAGGACATGACCTGCATGGTGTATGAGGAAGAGGTGGTATGAATGAACTACTAAAATATCGATCTTTCTAAATATGTAGGTAGGTAAATGAATACCTTTAAAACCCCCGCACCTTCGCGGGTACGGAAAATCACCAATTGTTGTGGCTTAGTTCTTCTGACTCTTCCCCAGCCTTATCGGTCCAAATAGCTATCAAAGGCTGGGAATAGAGTGAGCAAGTTTCGGAATACACATATATATATACCTTCATACACATTACATGGACACTATCGCCATGCTACACTATTATGCAACGAGAATCCTGGGATTACCTCTATCCCAACATTAAAGATAGGTTTTCGCATTGTTTTAGGGTCAAATCAAGCTTACGTTAATAAACCATAGGTGGACGTAGAGAGGCTTGGAATTCCATTTGACTTTCTAACTCTCTTTGAAACGCTAAATTTAGACTCCATGTTTGATCATCTACAAATCGAAAGAGACTTGACGACCGATACTTTTTTAGTACCTTAACGAGGAGTCGTAATTAGCCTAATTACGAGTTAATTAAGGACTTTTGAGACAAACAGATATGGCTGGGGAGAGTCAGAAAAACTACGCCAAAAATTGGGGATTTTCCAAACTTTGCATATGCAGCCTTTGAATGACGATCGCCAGATTTCATTTCCATGAAAAATTAAAGGACATGACCTGCATGGTGTATGAGGAAAAGGTGGTATGAATGAACTGATCTTGCTTGCTTATCCCTGTTGTTGATCGTGAATACTTACTCTAGTTGAATACCTACTCTAGTTGAATACCTACTCTGATTGCTGATCTTGCTTGCTTATCCCTGTTGTTGGTCGTGAATCGTGATCAACATTATATGTCTTCCTCCCCCAAGTCTATTTCTGATTTCTGATCAAATTACCTCTCAACCCTAACACAGTCTCCAATTGATCAGCCCGACTATCTTTGCCTGCGGCTTCGTTGTGTTTGTGGACGAGTGGAATTCTTGGGGCTGACGACCTCTGTCTGGTGTGGACACCTATGCACTTTCGCACTTTCTTATTATTCATGTACAGTATTTAAATATACATAATTAATTATTGAATATTGACAACATTTTTATTGACATAATTCATATTTTCTATATTGTATCTTTTATTTGTATCAGGTAACGGATTAGCATAAGCTTCGGCTTGTTTCCGAAACCTAAGATATTTTTTGTAAAATACTATATGTAATGTGAAAATAAAATATTGTTTAAATCAATGAACTACAAAAATATCGATCTTTCTAAATATATCGAAGTTTTGGGGATTCGAGGTAAATGAATGCCTTTAAAACCCCCGCACCTTCGCGGGTACGGAAAATTACCAATTTTTGTGGCTTAGTTCTTCTGACTCTTTCCCAGCCTTATCGGTCCAAATAGCTATCAAAGGCTGGGAATAGAGTGAACATGTTTCGGAATACACATATATATACCTTCATACACATTACATGGACACTATCGCCATGCTACACTATTATGCAACGAGAGTTCTGGGATTACCTCTATCCCAACATTAAAGATGGGTTTTTGCAATGTTTTAGGGTCAAATCTAGCTTACTAATTGATTAATCGGTATTTCTTATGAATAATCCATGTATTCATAAGTTAATAAACCATAGGTGGACGTAGAGAGGCTTGGAAATCCATTTGACTTTTTAACTTGCTTTGAAAGGCTAAATTTAGACTCCATGGTTAATCATCTACAAATCAAAAGAGACTTGACGACCGAGATTTTTTTAGTACCCTAACGAGGAGTCGTAATTAGCCTAATTACGAGTTAATTAAGGACTTGTGAGACAAACAGATATGGCTGGGGAGAGTCAGAAAAACTACGCCACAAATTGGGGATTTTCCACACTTTGCGCATGCAGCCTTTCAATGGCGATCGCCAGATTTCATTTCCATGAAAAATTAAAGGACATGATTAATTAATTAAGGACTTGTGAGACAAACTGGTTCCCAGTCATTAGAACATCCCTACTTTATATAAGTATTAGTGGTCCAATTATGGAATATAAATGAAAATAAGGGAAAGCATCTTTAAATTATTTGAGAAATGTGATGTCTTTGGAAAGAACATGTGTAGAAATAATGGGATATTTACCGACTATGTCTTGTTACTGGGACATTAATTTTTAGATCGCCTCCCTTAACCCGAAATTTAAATAAAGTTGCAGCTAACAGTCAAAGGGTTCATAGTGTGGAAAGCCGATAGGCTTTTTATGAAATGTGTTTCGTTGGTGGTTACGCTCATAGTTAGACTGTATGTCGGTGAGGAGTTATAATATCTATTTCTAAAATTTGGTAGCAGTTACTGATTGGATATATTGGTTAAGTTTTGTGTTTGACGTCTCGGATTTACAGACATGTTTTTTTCTAAATTTGTATTAGCAGATTTGTATTTGAAGACATTATTGGAAAGAATTTTATTAATTTATAATTTTGAAAAACCAGTATTTATTAAATTATTGTGCAAAATTCATTTTCATATCTGGTTGTCAATAACAAACAATGGAGTGGAGCATAAAAAATGGTCATAATAGTGTAATAAAGGTTGTTATGTACACATTACAGTTAAAGTGGTCTATCAACCCCAGAAGGATTCATTACAATCCAGTCATTCAGATATAACACAAATATTAAAAGAATGAATTTGTTTAACAGAGAAATGTGACTTTGCAGTATTAATTAATGATAAATGTGTATAAACAAAATTAACTCCAAACATATTAAATATTAATAAACTATGATGTATTTATGTCTACAATTTCTTTCAATAATGTGTGAAAAATACACGCAATATCGATCGTACTCTCATTGCTGATGGACGTTGTTAAATTATTATCTTCAAGCGGTGTAGCGGCAAACTCCTTAATTTTGGAAAACGGCCATAAATTGAATTTTTTTTGTTTTGTAAACAATATTTTATTCACATATACATATGAACAGGATTGGAGAACAGGCTTACGCCTATATAACCCCTTTCCAAAAAAACAGTGAAAATTAATACATACATTAAATTAAAGTTATTATAAATTATATTACTAACGTATACTAGTATACATATTGTACAACGGTGAAGTAATGTACCGTGAAACTGGAATTATATTTCTGGGGATGGGGTTTTGCTTTGCAACCCCAGAACCACCACGCAAAATCTCTTCGTTAACGTAAGTAAGTGTCAGCTCAACAGTGACTAAATGATCTACCCCAAATGTAAGAACACCCAAAGACTCGAATGAACAAAAAGGGCGATGTTGTTCTACTGCCAAGAACACACGAAAACCAATATCTCAATTCAAACAAACAAATGTTTTATAAACAAAACTTTATATATCAAAAATATCAATAATACACAATACACTATATACACTTGTTAAAAGGGGTGAAAAATGAATAGGCGCTGATACAAGACACAACGATATATTGAGCCCCAAAAATGGAAATACGATATCGGGCCCCAAAACTGTGCACACAAAAATGGGTAAGACGAACCAGAGCACAGTCCTATACACAAATTGATTATCACTTTTTAACACAAACCAGGGCACTGTCCTATACACAAAAGGCACAAAATGATTTTCACACGTATAATTATTAAATGCACAATAGCCCAAAATATTTGGGGCGGCACACACGTGGACAAATAAAACTCGATAGCCCCAAAATATTTGGGGCGGCACACACGAATCACAATAAAGCACTGAAACACTGTATATTATAACATGCACAACACCGGTAACAAAAATCACTGGGGATCGCCCGATTGAAAAAGGGTAATGAGGTACCACCGAAAACACTAGTCACATAGGACCTTCGGGGTAGAGCTCACACTTGCTAAAAAGCACACTATCTTTCTGGTCATCACACAAGATGCCTAGATGAGATACTGGTAACACTAGTCACAGAGGACCTCTAGGGTAGAGCTCACCGAGAAGAGTTCCAACTTCACAGTTGGAGTGCAGTGCTTATTCTGAAGAATATGTGGTCTGCATGCCCTTATAAACAAACCAACTCTCACAGAATCTCATGATTAAATATTTCTAAAGATTCAGTTTCATTATCTGATCCATATAAATAGGTTGTTTAGGTTAATAAATTTTGGTAGAAGCAAAAGAATAGAGCGGCGGCGTGCATCTAAATGTAAGGGGCATTTTAGGAGATAGTGAAATGCATCTTCAAATTGATGTCCGCATACGCATTACGGGTTGTCATAGATGTGTCTGGGGTACTTATGCCCGTTTAGTTTAGATCACTACAAGAGAGACGAAGACGGCTATGCAAGATTTGATTCGTTCGTTGGCCGATGTAATAATGGATTGGTACTGTTTTTTCTTTAGATTTAAGTGAAGATTTGAATGCGGATATGGATGGAATAAATTTTTGGGTGTCGGGTAATAGGTTCCAGAGGCGTATAGATGATAGAATAAAAGATTTATAAAAAAAAGATAAGTTCTGCAAGCATATTCATTCAAATTATTAATATTTCTCAGATTGTAGGAGGATATAAGGCCTGTTTCTTTGTATAGAAGTTGGTGGCTGGTACCCTTCACTGCCCCACAGATTGTTCTGAGTGCATCAAGTTGGAGATTTTCTAATTTGTTTGTTAGTTCGGCAGTGCACCTATCCTAAATTATGTCGCAGTAGTCAAAATTTCCTGCTAAGTCGGTATTTTAAAGATCTGATACAATTAAACATCCTGCCGGTTTTCGATTAAATAATATTTATGTGTACATCCCACTTTTTTTGAAATATTAGCCCTAAATGTCTATGAAATGGAACTTCTTGGACTGGTGTATTTTCTAAGTTCAAAGTTGGTAGTATAGGGTTCGATTTAGTAGTAAATGCAAGTGTTTCTGTTTTTAAGGGATTGGATGCCAGCCATGTTTTTGCCCAATTGATGGTGTTTAGATCATGGTTTAGTACCTCAGCTGAAGCAAGTAACGTCTGCAAAAAGTCGGATATTAGATTTAATTTGTTTCACAATATCGTTAATATAGATAAGGAATAGTAATGGGCATAGGACAGATACCTGTGGAACACCAGCTGGGACTGTTTGGTTGCGAGTGGATAAATAGTTTTTGAACCATTCAAGTAGGTCTCCTCTTATGCCCACAGCCCCAAGCTTATGACAGTCCAGCATGCCAGACTCTGTCAAAATATTTGCTGATGTCACAGAAAACTGCCATTGTATATGAGTTTTGGTCGATGGCTTGACAACAATAGTGAGAGAGATCTATTAGTTGAAATTTTGTTGATTCGCCGTGAAGAAAACCGCTTTGCAGATTAGTAATAATAGAGTTTTCCCTCAGGAAGTTAAAGACATTTTTCGAAAATTTTAGATACGATGATGAGTAAAGAAACTTGTCGATAATTGCTGCAGTTAGATGGTTCATTTTTTTAAGAATTGCTGTTACGTTGGCAGATTTCCATAATGTGGGCACTTGTTTTAAATCATCAAAAGAGAGATTTAAAAGAGTACATAAGGGGACACTTATTTCAGACTTGATGGATTTCAGTAAATTACCGCTTATGTTATTTTTTTTCATTTTTCTGATGTTATTGCTCATCCATGGTTTGTCTTTAGGTCTAATTGTTACTGGGTACTTGTTATTAGGTATGTTGCTTTTGGCCAATCTTATTAATTCAGATGTGAAAGTAGCTCTTGATTTTTCTATGTCAGTTATGTCAAAAATTGAATCCCAGCTTTTTATGTCCAGTCGAAGTTTGTCAAAGTCGGCTCTTTTATAATCCCAGATATTTCGTTTAAAATATGATAGATGCGAGAAGTTGAAATTTAGACGCCAATACACAGGGCAGTGGTCACTAATAATGTTTGCTAGACATCCAGATTCTTTGACATGCCAACCACAGTTTGTACGTTTAAGATAAATTAAGTTTCTGTTTTGTTTTGGATAATTCTGGTGGCGTCTGGTATCAAAAATTTAAGATCAAAAAGGCGAATAGCATCATGGATAAAGGATTTTTGTTTGTTTTAGAAAATCTATATTGAAATCGCCCAAAATTAGGATATTGTTTACATCGGAAGTTGAAGCCAGGGAAAACGAGTTAAAAATAGCATTATTAATTTCTTTGTGTGAGTTTGGTGGTCTGTAGAAGGTACCTATTAACAAAGAGGTCTTGTTCAAAATTGTCTCTATCCAGATGCCCTCTGTATTGTCAGTCTCAAGTTCAGCCCTACGCTTAAAGAAATAGTTATTACGGATATAGGGAGAAATACCACCCACCAGACTATTTTCAGTTATTGATGAATTAATAGGCGAAAAGAAAAGCTCTTCTACCATTCTACCAGATCATGAGGACAAAATGGTGTTAGCAGAATCATTTTCCGAGTAGTTCTGTGAAAAAATAAATGGACTTCGTGAACGCCTGGATATCGAAAGTGTTTTACCGTATGACATCACAACAGAGCCAAAATGTGATCATTCTTTCACAAATTTTGAGCCTGTTTCAGTTGAATCACTGACTATAATCATAAACTCAATGAAATCGAAATCATGTTCTCTCGACCCGTTACCTACCAACCTATTGAAACTTTGTCTGCCTGAAATTATAAACCATCTAGTCAATATTGTGAACAAATCTTTCACATCTCATACTATCCCAGAAAGTTTTAAGAATGCAATTGTGAATCCTTTATTGAAAAAGACAGGTGCGGACCGAAATGTACTGAAAAATTATCGACCTGTCTCGAATCTTCCCTTCGTTTTCAAAGTTTTAGAAAAATGCGCATAAGAACAGTTTGAAACCTATGTCAGCTCAAATTCACTATACTTGAAGATATCATCAGGAAACATGATCTGGATCTAATGCTTTTTGCTGACGATACTCAAATCTACATCACTTGCAAAACTGTCAATTTATTTAAAAACCAAATTGAGAACTGGATTGATGAAATTCGAGTGTGGATGCTCCAAAATAAACTAGTGCTAAATGACAGTAAGACTGAGGTGATTCACATTCATTCTCGTTTCCAAGCCACTGAAGCTCTAGACCGACTTCGAGTGGGTGATTGCTTTGTAGATCCGAGTAAAGTGATCAGAAATCTAGGTTTTATGTTTGATAATGTCGCCTCTGCATCTAGCCATGTTTCAACTATATGTCAATCTGCCTACTTTGCCTTATACCGCATTTCGAAAATTCGCAACCTTTCAGACCGCACCACCACAGAACGTTTGATTCATGCTTTTATAACTTCACGACTTAATTTCTGCAACAGTTTACTGCACAATCTTCCTGCTAATATCACCAAAAGATAGCTTGCCAGGCAAGGTAACATACGCCCCAGCAAATTTGAATATTTGAAAAAGTTGATTGCACCATTCAATTCGAATGAAAACTCTAGCCTTTATCGAGGGCAATAATTCATAAACCGACGACTGGAATTGCGCCATTTTCGAACTCATCCGAGATATTATCGGGATGAATACACATACCAAGTTTCATTCAAATCGGATAAAAACTCTAGCTTCTATCGCGTATACAAGTTAATTCTAACGTTTTTTCACTAAGTCAAGGGCAATAACTCATAAACCGACGACTGGAATGGCGCCATTTTTAAACTCATTCGAGATATTATCAAGATGAATACACATACAAAATTTCATTCAAATCGGATAAAAACTCTAGCTTCTATCGCGTACACAAGTTAATTTTAACGTTTTTTCACTAAGTCAAGGGCAATAACTCAGAAACCAACGACTGGATTTGCGCCATTTTCGAACTTATCCGAGATATTATCAAGATGAATACACATACCAAGTTTCATTCAAATCGGATAAAAACTCTAGCTTCTATCGCGTACACAAGTTAATTTTAACGTTTTTTCACTAAGTCAAGGGCAATAACTCAAAAACCGACGACTGGAATTGGCCATTTTCGAACACATCCGAGATATTATCCAGATGAATACACATACCAAGTTTCATTCAAATCGGATAAAAACTCGGGTTTCTATTGCGTACACAATAAATGATGGACGGACGGACGGACAGGGGTGACGGCAATATACGTCCACATTTTCATGTGGGCGTATAAAAACTCCAATCAATTCAAAACTCTGCTGCACGCTTGATTTATCGCACAAAGAAGCACGAACACGTCACTCCCATTCTTATTCAATTGCACTGGTTGCCTGTCACAAAACGCATTGAATTCAAAATTCTAATTCTAACCTAATACTGCACGACCTTGCACCAATCTACCTCAAGGAATTGCTAACGACCCGAACCTGCACAAGGACGACTCGATCAACTAGCTCTGAAGTTCGCTTGATTGAACCCCGCTACAACCAAGAATGTTACGGAGCTCGAGCTTTCTCTAACTCTGCACCCCGCCCATGGAATAAAACACCGAATTCTGTCCGCACAGCATGTTCACTAACTGCCTTCAAGTCACTTCTTAAAACGCACCTTTTCGGCACGCACTACAATATTTCATACATAGAATAACTCTTATGTCTTTTCTTATATTGCTATAATATTATTTGTATATTGCTATCATGTATTATCTGTATGTTATCTGTATGTTGTTATCATATTGTTTGTATAACTTGTAAAAAGCACTGAGATGTATATGGAGTGCGTTTTTAAGAAATAAATATTATTATTATTATTCGTCTGCCCTCCTTATTGGTGCATAATCGACGATAGAAAGGGTGTCGGAGGAAATATTTTTGTCAAGCCATGTTTCAGTTAAAAGAATGAAATCAAAATTTTCCGAGAATTCAGCTTTTATAACATCGAGGGCGGATAGGTCTTTTGTAATTTTTTGAGTAAACTCCTTACATTAAGATGCACGAGTGAAACATTTCTTATTGGTCCTGGATTTGACTCTATTTCTCCTGAAAGTAATATAAGATGCTTAGAGAGGTAGAGTAGGTAATTGTTGAGAGAGAGAGAGAGAGAGAGAGAGTGTGTGTGTAGCTTCAATGGAGAATTTGTGAAAAATAGATACATAAAAATAAGCATATACACAAATAAAATATTTACAATATATACATGTATGCACAACGCTGCAAAACTGAGTCAGTTCAGAGATTGGCTGGTCGATAGAT
Organism: Lottia scabra; assembly: GCA_029955415.1. Classification (NCBI taxonomy): domain Eukaryota; kingdom Metazoa; phylum Mollusca; class Gastropoda; family Lottiidae; genus Lottia; species Lottia scabra. Next base: position 5,872,551 of record JARJEI010000002.1, on the reverse strand, counting down.
CCTCAGTGAAAATTCAAAGTGATAAATTTTAAAGAATAATACATGTAATAGCAATATTACCATTGTTAGATTCATAGTAATGATAATTTATAATATTTTACCATAGTAAGATTCATAGTAATAATAATTTATAATATTTTACCATAGTTAGATTCATAGTAATAATAATTTATAATAGTTTACCATAATTAAATTCATAGTGTTAATAATTTATAATATTTTACCATAGTATGATTCATAGTAATGATAATTTATAATAGTTTACCATAGTTAGATTCATAGTAATAATAATTTATAATATTTTACCATTCTTAGATTCATAGTAATAATAATTTATAATATTTTACCATTCTTAGATTCATAGTAATAATAATTTATAATAGTTTACCATTGTTAAATTCATAGTATTAATAATTTATAATATTTTACCATAGTTAGATTCATAGTAATAATAATTCATAATATTTTACCATAGTTAGATTCATAGTAATAATAATTTATAATATTTTACCATTGTTAGATTCATAGTATTAATAATTTATAATATTTTACCATAGTTAGATTCATAGTAATAATAATTTATAATATTTTACCAGTTAGATTAAGAGTAATAATAATTTATAATATTTTACCATTGTTAGATTCATAGTAATAATAATTTATAATATTTTACCATAGTTAGATTCATAGTAATAATAATTTATAATATTTTACCATTGTTAGATTCATAGTATTAATAATTTATAATATTTTACCATAGTTAGATTCATAGTATTAATAATTTATAATATTTTACCATAGTTAGATTCATAGTAATAATAATTTATAATATTTTACCATTGTTAAGTTAAATTCATAGTAATAATAATTTATGATATTTTACCATTTTTGATTTATAGTAATAATAATTTGTCATATTTTACCATAGTGTTAAAGTGAAATGAGATAGATCTCATAGAAAGCACGGGCCTAGGTCAGAAACACGAAATATGCTTGTTAGATTAGTTGGTTTTAGCTCAAGAATACATTGGTCAATTTCCTGAGAAAATGAGCAAAATCCATCACCCCCTCCCTTTCCTACAAGGTGAAACATAAATGGCGGACGTGCTGAATGCACGGGTGATTCCATCAATATATAGGAAACTTTTTTATTCCCTTTTCGAACGCAACCAAAATGCTCACACGACACCAAGGGCATCACCTCACTGCCTTGCACGAGGTATTTTTTCATTCCATAATATAGTTAGCCCACTTTGATAAACATTTCAGAGGTAAAAAAGGAAGACCCCACGAGGTAAAAAACGAAGACACTGTGAAAAAGTCCGACAAGACATAGGAATATTGCATTGAAATTTCACTTGAAGGTTAAACCAGTCACTACGCCAATTTCCCCAGAAAATGAGCAAAATCCACCACCCCCTCCCTTTCCTACAGGGTGAAACATAAATGACGGGCGTGCTGAATGCTCGGGTGATTCCATCAATATAAAGTAAACTTTTTAATTCCCTTTTCGAATACAACCAAAATGCTCACACGACACCAAGGGCATCACCTCACTGCTTTGCACGAGGTATTTTTTCATTCCATAATATAGCTAGCTCACTTTGAAAAAAATTCAGAGGTAAAAAAGGAAGACCCCACGAAGTAAAAAACGAAGACTCTGTGAAAAAATCCGACAAGGCATCGAAATATTCCATTGAAATTTCACTCAAAGGTTAAGCCAGTCAATACGTCAATTTCCCCAGAAAATTAGCAAAATCCATCACCCCCTCCCTTTCCTACAGGGTGAAACATAAATGGCGGGTGTGCTGAATGCACAGGTGATTCCATCAATCTACAGGAAACTTTTTTATTCCCTTTTCGAACGCAACCAAAATGCTCACACGAAACCAAGGGCCTTGCACGAGGTATTTTTTTATTCCATAATATAGTTAGCCAACTTTGATAAAAATTTCAGAGGTAAAAAAGGAAGACCCCACGAGGTAAAAAACGAAGACCTGAAAATACGGATTTACTAGTAGTAGCACTCTTTTGCCTTTTGCTCATCTACAAGAAAGCACACCTCCAGTGGGTTGTTGTTGTGGTGTATGTCCGTGAATGGACTGCAATGGAATGGTTTGCAAGGGGCTGCATGGTTTCTTCGGTGAGGGATCTGCAGACCTGGGTCTATAGGGATTTCTATGATACCCCCCTTTCTTTCCAGCGGCTTCCTTCGGACCATCTGTGAGGACACCTCTACCTCCCTGTAGGAAAGGGAGGGGGTGATGGATATTGCTAATTTTCTGGGGAAATTGACGTATTGACTGGCTTAACCTTTGAGTGAAATTTCAATGGAATATTTCTATGCCTTGTCGGATTTTTTCACAGGGTCTTCGTTTCTTACCTCGTGGGGTCTTCCTTTTTTACCTCTGAAATTTTATCACAGTGGGCTAACTATATTATGGAATGAAAAAATACCTCGTGCAAGGCAGTGAGGTGATGCCCTTGGTGTCGTGTGAGAATTTTAGTTCCGTTCGAAAAGGGAATAAAAACGTTTCTTATATATTGATGGAATCACCCGTGAATTCAGCACGTCCGCCATTTATGTTTCACCCTGTAGGAAAAGGAGTATGGAGGGGTATCGTTGCCAAAACTGTGTGCAAAGTCAAGATTGCAAAGTCAAAAATTCATATTTCAACATGTCACGTTTTACAAAATTCATTCTCTACAAAATCAGAATGTTGTAATTTGAATTGCAAAGTAAAGAATAACTCATTTCAGTTTTCAAGATTATCATTTATAACAATAAAAACGCCAATTTTAAATCGTTTTCTAACGATCTTAACTTCTGCATTTTGCATCAATAACATTACCAACTTTGTATTCTTGACTTTGCATTCTTGACATCTGTAAACTCGACTTCCGTATTCTTGAACGTTTACCATATAAGGTTTCGCGACCTACTTCATTAGCATATTACGGAAATCCACGGAAGTTATAAAAGGTGACGTGAAACCTTCATTAGCATATTACGGAAATTCTCGTAATCTTACTGAATCATTGATTGCTCCCTACAGAACCGGATGTGTTTAGGCCTACGTGAATTTATTATCCAGTAAAATGGCGGAATTGAAAAAAGCTGTCGAAATATTGAGGAAAGCTGCTGATTCTCTTGAGAGTAACACACCCGTAACCACCACAACGAGTACTTCCACTCCAGTCAACACGCCCTCGACATCTACTAGAGTAGCTGAAGTTAGAAGGCTCTTTGCGCCATATCAGACGACTCATTTCGTTAACACAACACACAAGAGGTTTTCCTCCACTGGAAGACCGACATTAAAACCTAATTGGACGCACAGATTTATTTGTTTAGCTAGTACTTCTCAGGTAAATATTTAGCATCGTTTCCACGATTCCATGGACTCCTATCTTGATCTTTGGTTAAGGTCTCAATGTTTCGTAGAATAACCAAATTTTGCTGGTGGTGTATTGCTGCCTTTTTAAAGTTGTGGCAGTTAGGCCTAGCCTACTTGTCGTTTCGAAACCAATAGACCCAAATATATTACAAAGTTAATCAACCTTTATTCTTACTTTCTTTTCAGAACACAAAGCCTGATAGTTGTCAGAAAAGAGAGTTACAGGAGGCTGGACTTGGGGAAAAAAAATCTCCCTAAACAAAAATGATGATCCAATTTACTTTAAGCAGGAAATGTTTTCGAATTTCCCCAAATTAGCCAATGGAGGTGGATTTGACCTCTCGCGAATAACCAACCGCACCAACCTTGAAGTTATCATCCCTCCATCCCAAGGATATACCACCAACGTTTTAGTGCAATCATACCTTGGATCAACCATAGTTTACATAAAACCTTTGCAAATAGACCTAAAAACTGAGGTAAAGTGTAATTTTAACAAAACATTATGAGCTTTTAATTGAAATATATTATTTTTACTGAGCTTATTGAAGAGAATTAATCAAAATTTGTGTATTATCTTGACTTTGATTGTCTCACAACAGATTTTAGACATAACTCTATTTTTGTTAATTGATTTTGATTGTACTAATATAATTCATTGCAGATTGAACAATGTGAATTGTATCCATCAGAAGCCTGCATGGAATGTGGGGAACAAATATCTATCATGGATATGAGAAACCATATACAAGAGACACATGAGGTATAAAACAATATAATATTTTGTAATAATGGAACATTTCTTTTGTCTAATGTTACATTTTCCTTAGAACACCAGAATTCACATAGGTGTTGAACCTTTAACTGTTATTATTTTCTTTCAGGATGTGGAGATTATTCCTTCAAAAGTAAAGAGGAAAGGTTTGGTGCAAACTGCTATTTGTCAACTAAAATGTGTAAGTATGTAGCTCTAAAAGGTATAGAATTGTGCAATGTTTCAGTTGTTGGTGTTTTTATGTGGGTGCGTTTTAGATTTAAAAGAATTTGATGAAAACAATAGAAGCATTTTCTGAGAAAAAGCAAGACCTTTAATAATATGAATATAAATTATAAATATATATAATTTAAATTTATATTGAGATTACACAAAATATTTAAATTTTCTTTGAAATAGTCTGTCATTGAAATAAGCTCAATAGCATTTTTGTAAGTAGTTGGAGCTTGGTGCATACACTTTGTTGTGCTATTCTTATTTCTGTAAGAAAGCTTAGGTGGCTCAGTTATTAAGGTGTATACTTGCTAACCTAGAAGTCTTGAGACCTTTTTTACTACATACAGACTAGCATTTCAACCTGCATGGTGTTGCCCGTCTGCACTTCACTTTCTGAGTGCATAAATGTCAGGCATAAATCTCCATTTCATTTAATTTTTTACTATAGCATTTTGTGCATTAAAAATGAAAGCTTTGCATGTAACTTAAATGTGTTTTGTTTTAGAATACAGCTCTCCTAAGGACAGAAGCACCTAGCACTGATAACAAGTACTTAGTTCATAATCAACAATTAACAGAAATATTTTGTTGCCTGTTCAGTTTTTTAATATGAGTTGTAATTGTTTATAACCAATTTAAATTTACAAATTGTTTTTTATTTTCAATTTCTAATTTGCTAAACTAATCTTGACATTTAGAATTTGGATTGAAAATTGATGATCTTTGGGCCTATATTCCTCAATCCTCATTCATCTGAAAAACTTAAAACTGTTTGTTTGTTATTACTTATTACTGTTATCTGAAATTAACCCTGCATATGCATGGTGCCATTGTGTCACCTGACATTCATAGTGTCATCTTGGATGTTCGTGGGTTTGAGGTGCCAAAATGTCTAGACAGAGGGCCTAGATGATGTTAAAACATAAACTGTCCAGTTACACTGTTTATACCCCTGGCTAACAACATGGTTTACAGTAGTGCTGATCGCGATTTTATTAAAACATGTTTCGTTGAGAAAGAATGGATAGAAAGACGTATAGTGCGAGAATTTCCTGGAAAACACTGGTGTTATCGTTCAGTTTTTGGCACCTCAAACTCACGAACATCCTATATGACACTTGATTGTCAGGTGACACCATGCACATGCAAGGATGATTTCAGAAGACTCCGGCATTTTATTTGTCGGTCTCTGATTTAGTTTTGTATATCATTTAAAGGTTAATGATGCTATATCACCCAAACTTGCACCAAAGGTAGATAATATAATAAACTAATCATATGCAAAATTTCAGCCCATTTGAGTAAATACTTTGGAAAATAGTGAAGGTCAAATGTTGGGACATTACTTTAGGCCCACCCGATATATGAGTATTATTGTTAAATAATACGTAATTAATACCAAGGAGAATTGGAATTGCATGGTATAATGTGACATAGGATTCAGTTGTTATTAATACATATACGTACTGGTATATTTTGCAGAATTTTATGTCCAGTGTGTGATGAGAAATTTGATAAAGAATTGATTGAAACTCATGCAGCCTTATGTGGTGACCAGCAAGTGAAAACCTGTGGTGATGGTGATGATCATGATGGTGGAACCAAAAACCAGGAAGTTAAAGAAAGGTAGGTAAGGGCTTCTCTCTGTTTTAAGTCGGAATTTTGCTGTCATTGAATTTTTTGTATAAAGGGATATGCATGCACCTCATGTAGAATTAAGGTTAAAAGTGGTGATAGTGTGATATGCATGCACCTCATGTAGAATTAAGGTTAAAAGTAATGATAATTTTTATGGTGAGGAAGCTGTAGATCTTGGGGGACCAAGACGAGAACTTCTATCATCTTGTTTACAAAGCATCAATGAACGTTTCTTGTTAGATGGTAACCTACTTACTGAAGAGCAATTTGGAAGAGAAGCATTTTTGAAATATACAAAAAACTATACATTTGAGACAGTCGGACTGCTAATGGGTACGTACAGATATTTTTGTCCTAAAAGAAAGAAAAATGAGGCAATTTTTGCTGTCTTGTGATGAATATTATGATGTATTAGAGCACCTGCCTCAAATGATTAACTTTATAAACCTCTAGTGACGTCATCCCATTGTTCTAGCGGGATTTTAAATCTCATAAAATCCCTGGGCAGACTTTATACAGAATTTCCCCGGGATTTTATATAATATCCCCGGGATTTTATATAAAATCCCGGGGATATTCTGTATAAAATCTTGATATTCTATCAAAATATACCCCTATGAAGCTGGCTGGTTAAATCACTCCAAAATAACAACAAAAACAGATTAAATGTCTTTTATAAAAACAAAAATTATATATGACAGACTTTTGACACATAACATCGACACCAAGCGCACCCGCAGGTTTTATCTGATTACACCAAGCGCTGCAGAAGTTATTGCAGTCTGCACAATGGGAACTACATTTTATCTTCTTCAGTGGTTACCGTGTTGATGGATGTTCGAGCAACTTTTGTTCAGTAAGAGCTGAGAAACCCTCTCCTTTTTGACCGTTGGTGATGTCCTGTAAAACAAATATCGTGATAATTATAAAAACTGGACATTTAAATCAAACATTGTTTAGCTGAATATTTAAATTTAATCTAATTGAAGTGCTTTTTTCAAACGCACTGTTTTGTTTTGCAAACGAATATTCGTCTAATGACGAATTGTTGTCCTACTTTTTTGCGTCTGTTTGGTAGTCCTGGCAAAGTCATGCAGTCATGCAGTGTGCAATGAGAGACATTTGTCAGAACAGTTGTATAGCCTATTTTTTTTCGATTTCCAAGTGTCGAGGGCTCTTTAACGTGCGTGCACAGCCTGTAGCACACAAAGCCTCTACCACTCAAAGGCAGGTTTTATCTGACTAACAAGGCCTCGTGACAAACAGTAATATTTTGAGCTATTCCATTTTTTTACTTAATAATATTATCAAAGCATTCATAAGACATTTTACTTATCTCAATCAATAATCTCTTCTCAATGTTTTCACCACATAAGGTCTCTCCAACCCTGTATTGGAAATCATCTCACGGTGTTCTCCTGTGTAAAAATTTCGTCTTCGCTGTCCATGGCGTCCTTTCTGAGTACAACTGACAGACCACGTGATTAACTACACTCACATGCACGTGTGAGTTGTGTTGGCGCTATACTCGTTTTGCGACATGGCTTATTTACATGGTGGATTGAAAATTATTTTTTGGATAAAAATGAAATTAAGGTTCAAAATCGGTTTATAAGTCAGATAAAACACTTCCCCTCGGGTTTTTATGATATGTAAAACCCTTTCCCTCGGTAAATCCCTCGGGGCAAGCCCCTCGTGATTATGTCCCTCGGGATGCGGGTTTTAAATATCATAAAAACCCTCGACCGTGTTTTATCCTATACATAGAGTTCGCTTTACTGTCTGCACCTCAATTCCTTGAAAATTGATTTATTATAATTTATAATTAGGTACAGTTATTTTAAGGATCTATGATTGTTTTTTCAATCATCCAATTTGAATTAAGTGTATATTGCTGTTTCTGGTGGTAATCTTTACATTAAGGCTGCAGTTATGCTTTTTATTACAGGCTTATCCTTATTACAAGGTGGTTCTGTACCTGCTCTTTTTGCTGATCCTGAGAGGCTTTTCTTTTCTCCATCAACTTCTGTTGAAAAAGAATTCTTGAAAGGCTTAAAAAGACTGGGCCTTCTGAAGGTGAGTGAAATTTCTCTCTTTACAAGTTTCAGGAAGGCAACAGGAGACTCAAAAAAATCTTATCTGTAAAGTTCACAGATAATAGATTGGTAATATCTTTATTTACTGTGCCACACTCAGTCTAATTAAAATCAGACCCTAATTTCGTTCGTTCGTTTTTTTTTTTAAATCCGGTTTTTTAACCACTACATTTGGGTCTGAGAACGTCGCGCTTTGTCAGCCGTTCAGGTTAACTTTGACCTAACATTAATGACATTTGTTTTAACCAATCAGATCTTTGCCCTCTCCCGCGCTGGGATTTTGTTCGCGATCAATGGGTGCATTCTAGGATTCCTAAGTGCTGTAGACTAGTTTATCAGGTCATGTTTATCAAGGTAAGGTCAAAGTTAACCTGAACGGCTGGCAAAGCGCGACGTTCTCAGACCCAAATGTAGTGGTTAAAAAACCGGATTTAAAAAAAAAACGAACGAACGAAATTAGGGTCTGATTTTAATTAGACTGGTGCCACACTGATAGTTTTTTTATTTTATTTTCAGCTCTGTACTGCTAAGAAAGAGATACTCTCACTTTTTAATCAGAAAAGACAGCAAGACAGTATTTTGACATACCCAAAGCTTGTTAAGCTATTGGTGGTAAACTTTTCTGAAGCCGGTTCAAATGATAGAATAAAAGAAAACATCATTTACAGACATTTTCTGGATTATTTGAAAGAATTGTCAGGTAGTCTTTATTGTCTTTTAATTAAATTCTTATATCCTCTGCAGTTCAATTATGCCCACATGAAATATTGGCACAATATTGCTCACAAACACTCTGTTTGCAGTGATGATATATTGGTTCCTTTCGACTTCCCCCTTTTCACCTCTAGGTCAAACACGTTCCAAGTTATTTCCCTTTACTTAATGAATTCATATGAAAAATATTAAAATAGACTATTTTAATTTTTTTAATATTTCTATATCTACATTTAATGTATTGAGCACTATTTTAACAGTAAAAATATTTTGTTATTGGACAGAAATGGATTGTTATTGTTATAGGACAGAGACTACAAGTCTGAGTATGTTTGGATTGGTTCCATCTTAATACCCTCTGATTTCATTGAACACGTTCAAAGTTTTTGCCCTTGGCCTTGAATTAGCGCAAAATTTGTTAATATTGACTATCTATATACATGTAGATAAGACGAAACAATTTTTTTCTGATACAATTGAAACTTAATGTAGCTGTGTATATTGGCTACATTGAAGTAGGTGAAAACTGCCATGAGATTTGTTGCCTTGTGGGTGTTCGCTCATTACAACTCTATTTCTTTTCTCTTTGAAAAGTATGTTGATATAATATAACTGGTATGGTTTGATTTTTTTCAGCACATAGAAGAGGTAGTCTCTCTTTAGAGAGCGTGTTAAAGTTTGTAACTGGGTGTGGTACCGTACCTGTTCTGGATTACAAATACAAGCCCACAATATCTTTTCAAGAGTCAAAATCTGACATACCAACAAGCAGCACATGCTTATGTAAATTATATTTACCAATCAATGACAATAACCGTACCAAAGAGGAAATGTTTAACTTTTTTGATTTTGCTTTTTCAAATGAGTATTTTGGTCTAATTTAAACACCTCATTAAACTGATGTACAATTAAATAAATATAAAATTGTTTTCTATGTAGTGAAGTTTCTATTCTTGGGAATGTTGATCTGTAATGAACTGGAGTGTGGCCTGAAATAAATCAATACCATGATTTTCTGAAAAACCAAGTGGGTTGACTCTCTGTTTCAAGCCTTGGATCTGGTAAGCATTGAGTGTCTTTGATGTTTCGCACACCGGTATTTCAACGATGGCCCCATCCATGACTGAACACAATCCATCTTGACTAATCCCATAATTTTGGATTTCTGACTGTAACAGAAACAAATCGTAAATCTTTTTAATGGCATTACATAACAAGCATATTATGCTTAAATATCAGAAAATTTCATGGCATTTGTCTTTTCAGTAGTACATGTATCAATATTTCTGAGCAGATTTCTAGATAGCCTAGACCAATTCAGACATGCAATACCACAATACAATACTGCTCAGACTATACACTAGGTCTAATAAATGCTGAAAATTACCTCTGATGCAAGATTTTCATTGGGATCTATGATCTGACCCTCTATCAAAAGATATAATGGTGTTTTCTGACCAGCTGTTCTTATTGGTCTCCTGATGAAAGCTTCTCGAAAATCATCTAAATTCTTTTGAATCCTTGGTTGGAAAACATAGTGTAAGGCTTCCAAATGAGACTCGTCTGTTGGTATCAATATGACTTGTCTCTCCATATAACAGAACAGCATATAAAAGAAGTTGATGCATCCCTGCCACAAGTCTCTCCAAAGGCGTTCTATCCTTAGAATGAAAAAGAAAGAGTTGAGTGTAAAAGTGTCATTCAACTGCTTAGTAACATGAAAAATTGTCATAGTTTCAAGAATAAGGATACTTTTTCATATAATTATTAGAATAGTCTGGTAAAATATTGTAATAATATTTTTTTTTTATCTTGTAAAATTGTAATAATATTAATATTGATTTATAAGCTTACTCTGTTCTGAAATATTACAAAATGATTACCAAGGAGCTTTCTATGTATAGAATCAAATTAATACAAACCTTTGGTTGTGAACACTTCTGCCTGTAATATGGCTGCCTCTATCATTCCCTCTATTCATAATCATGTACTCTGCTACAAGAACATTTTCACCTCCTTTATCAGATCTGACTCGATATGGTAATCCATAATTACACACTGCTTCCTGGAAAGCAGCCAGAACTGTTGCAGCTTTGTTGTTGGTGCTTACTTTCAAGAAAGTAGGGAGTCGAGAATAACCGTCAATTCCACCATGAATTACTATACGCCAACTAGACAAGAATGAGAATAGTTTAAATGTGAAGTCATAATCATACAAATGCTTGGATAGCCATTTTAATTGTTTGATAGGAATTTGAATTCAGCTAACCTTCACATTGTTCAATATTTGGCTAACTTTCAGATGGTTTCTTTTATAACCCTAAATATGTATAAAGAAAGATAGACACCAGTATACCTATTGATTGGAATTAATTATGACTTAGATGACTGCAAATTATGAGTTAGGCTAGAAATCTTCAACATTTGCTACTAATAAATATGAAAAGGAAAGAAAACACTGTAGTTAAAATACCTTATTAGTTTGTGGTATCCATCTATGTGCCATAATGAATTTGATGCACGTACTGCATATTTATGGAGGTATAACGTTGCCAATATTGTCGATTGTGTTGCAACGTTAAAATACCAATGTCGTAATTACAAAATGCATTTGTCAATGCAGCAAAGTACAATTGTCGATGTGTAAAAATACAAAATGTATAAGTATACTCAACAATCCAATGAAATGGCACACGAATGCAGCTAACAATTTACTCTTTGCATTATGCATTTTGAATTAGGCACTTTTGCATTATACATTCTACATTAGTAGTCACTTTACATTACGCACTCTGCATTATCAAACCTTGCAGAATAGACTTCTACACAGTAGAACATATACCTTATATGGAATGATGACGTATATTCATTTGCATACGTAAAAAGCGGCGGAAATGTACGGAAATTAATTCATATGCATGTGCATTGATACAAGTTCTTTTTATACGCCCACATGAAAATGTGGACGTATATTGCCGTCACCCCTGTCCGTCCGTCGGTACGTCCGTCCGTCCGTCCGTCCGTCCGTCTGTCAACAATTTCTTGTGTATGCGATAGAAGCCAGAGTTTTTATCCGATTTGAATGAAACTTGGTATATGTATTCATCTTGATAATATCTCGGATAAGTTCGAAAATGGCGTAATTCCAGTCGTCGGTTTATGAGTTATTGCCCTTGACTTAGTGAAAAATTGTTAAAATTAACTTGTGTATTCGATATAAGCTAGAGTTTTTATCCGATTTGAATGAAAGTTGGTATGTGTATTCATCTTTATAATATCTCGGATGGGTTCGAAAATGGCGCAATTTCAGTCGTCGGTTTATGGGTTATTGCCCTTGGCTTTTTGAAAAAACATTAAAATTAACTTGTGTATGCGATAGAAGCTACTAGAGTTTTTATCCGATTTGAATGAATCTTGGTATGTGTATTCATATTGATAATATCTCGGATGAGCTCGAAAATGGTGCGATTCCAGTTGTCGGTTTATGAGTTATTGCCCTTGACTTAGTGTAAAAATGTTAAAATTGACTTGTGTACGCAATAGAAACCAGAGTTTTTATCCGATTTGAATGAAACTTGGTATGTGTATTCATCTTGATAATATCTCGGATGAGTTTGAAAATGGCACGATTCCAGTTGTCAGTTTATGAGTAATTACCCCTGACTTAATGAAAAAAAACTTAAAATGAACTTGAAAACTCGATATCTAGAGTTTTTATCCGATTTGAATGAAACTTGGTATGTTTAAAGGGTACCAGTCTTCATTTTCAATGGTTGATTTGGGCCTTTACTATACTTAAGTATCCTTCAGAAGCACTAGAAATGTAGGAAAATGGCATATTTCCTTCAAATATATCTTAAATTAGACATTTCTCCTTCTATTTCTATAGATGACTTTTCTATATATTGCATAGTATCGCTAATGTGTAGTAGGGCATTATAACTTTCAAATGCTAATAATTATGGATGCACATGGATTTGAAGACTCAAATTTCAATGGTGAGTTGTGATAACCAGTACTAAATTGCTGAGCTAAAAAAGTCCCCGTTTCTGAGTCTTGGAAAAATCGACCCACGAAAATGAAGCCTGTGCCCCTTTAATCATCTTGATAATATTATCTCAAATGGATTTGAAAATGGCACAATTCCAGTTGTCTGTTTATGAGTTATTGCCCTTGACTTAGTGAAAAAACCTTAGAATTAACTTGTTTATGCCATAGAGGCTAAAGTTTTTATCCGATTTGAATGAAACTTGGTATGTATCTTCATCTTGATAATAACTCGGATAAGTTCAAAAATTGCGCGATTCCAATCATTGGTTTATGAGTTATTGTCCTTGACTTAGTGAAAAAAACGTTAAAATGAACTTGGTATGTGTATTTATCTTGATAGTAACTCAGATAAATTCAGGAATTGTACATTTCTAGATGCAGGTTTATGAGTTATCTCCCTTGACTTAGTGAAAAAACGGTAAAATTAAATTTTTGTACATGATAGAGGCTAGAGTTTTCATTCGAATTGATTCATCTAAATATCAGCTCAAATAAGTGCGATGGTGCAATCAACTTTTTCAAATATTTAAATTTGCTGAAGTGGGCGTATGTTACCTTGCCTGGCAAGCTATCTTTGACATTTAAAGATGGGTTCTCCTTTGAAGATAAATATCTCTGTATTATTTCAAATTGAGCTATTGCTACCTGTATTGGTTGAAGGGTGCCCATTGGTAGTCTGGTTTCTAGGGAGCCACTCAAGAAAATTTAAAAAAAATTACTCCCTGAAACGTTATTTTCTAACGAATTTAAGGTTTATTTTTTTAAGAGACTGAAATGTCAGGAATTAGACGCCTGGAAACACAATTCTGAAATTTCTGAGGGACCTAACCTTGACAATTTTGAGTAATGGACGCCTGTAAGAGCATTTTCTCCCACCCCCATTCTGATACTTAAATTCAACGGGAAATGTGAGGAAATGTTTATGGGCATCTTATTATCATTTTTTTTTAAGCGACATACCTGAGACCCTATATACAAAAAATTCTGAATCTTAAATTCTGTGGGAGATGTCAGGAATTTGAGTATCCAGGCGACTTATTCTCAAAATTGTCTTCCGGTGATCCCACAACCAAAAAGTCGCAAGGAAATTTCATATTTTGTGGGCGTCTATTTCTCAACATTTTCAAGGCTGAATTCCTCAGACCCTATACAAATAATTTTGAACCTTAAATTCGATGGAAAATGTCAGAATTTAGCGTTTCCATGCGTCAAATTATAATTTTTTCTTCTAGTGACATTGCTGTCCCTATACAAATAAAACTTAAATTCGTCAAAAAATGTCAGTAAATTGCGTTCGATCGCGTCTAGTTCTCAAAATTGTCTAAAATTGTCTCTCAGATATTTCAGAAATTTGCATTTCCAGGTGTCGTATTCCTAACATCTTCTTCTTGTGATCCCCTATACCAATAAACCTTAAATTCGTCAGGAAATAACGTTTCATTGAGTTTTCTTTAATATTCTAGAGCATAGATTGATTCGACATTTTTAACGGTATTATATCTATCGTTATATCGACTGTTATCGATCGACGAAATTGTCGATTCAATAGATTGTTGTAATGAAATACTTCTTCTTAAACGTATAACTCTTAGGGCAGCCACTCGATCGACACTATCGTACACGATCGATACGATCTATCACAGTTGATTCAACCATGTTAACTCTTTTAACTCTTAGGACAGCCGCTCGATCGACACTATCGTACACGATCTATCACAGTTGATTCAACCATGTCAACTCTTTTAACTCTTAGGACAGCTACTCGATCGACACTATCGTACACGATCTATCACAGTTGATTCAACCGTGTTAACTCTTTTAACTCTTAGGACAGCCGCTCGATCGACACTATCGTACACGATCGATACGATCTATCACAGTTGATTCAACCGCGTCAACTCTTAACTCTTAGGACAGCCACTCGATCGACACTATCGTACACGATCAATACGATCTATCACAGTTGATTCAACCATGTCAACTCTTTTAACTCTTTTAGGACAGCCACTCGATCGACACTATCGTACTCGATCGACACTATCGTACACGATCGATACGATCTATCACAGTTGATTCAACCATGTCAACGCTTTAACTCTTAGTACAGCCACTCGATCGACACTTTCGTACACGATCGATACGATCTATCACAGTTGATTATACCGTGTAAACTCTTTTAACTCTTAGGACAGCCGCTCGATCGACACTATCGATACGATCTATCACAGTTGATTCAACCGTGTCAACTCTTTTAACTCTTAGGACAGCCGCTCGATCGACACTATCGTACACGATCGATACGATCTATCACAGTTGATTCAACCATGTCAACTCTTTTAACTCTTAGGACAGTCGCTCGATCGACACGATCGATACGATCTATCACAGTTGATTCAACCATGTCAACTCTTTTAACTCTTAGGATTTATGAGAAAATATAATTGGTTCTACTCTGTCGATCGTGACGATCGTATCGATCGAGTCCCTTCGTAATGATATTTCGCTACGTTGATTGAATCGACATATTGACGTCGACTCTGTCGATCGTGACGATCGTATCGATAGAGTCCCCTCGTAATGATATTACGCAAAGTCGATTGTATTGATATATTGACGTCTACTCTATCGATCGTGACGATCGTATCGATCGAGTCCCCTCGAAATGATATTTCGCTAAGTTGATTGAATCGACATATTGACGTCGACTCTGTCTATCGTGACATGAAATAACGGTACTGAGCAGTGCGCAATTTTAACATCCTTGAACGGTTGCATTTTAGTCCTGCATATAAATTAGGTCATGTGACAGAGCTGTTTATAGTTAAAAATCTCAATTTTCAATCGGCTATTAAACCGGAAGTAAACATCGGAAAACTCAAAGTAAAACATCATTTGATAGAATTTATCAAGGGCAATAGCTTTGGTTCAGATCAAAAGGTCATCAAACGTCAAGGTCACGAGTTTTGAGCTTTGAAAGTGTTTGCTATTGCTGAATTTCTTTAACCGGAAATAGACAAAACTTTTAACCGAAATTAGGAAATCGGCTGTCATCATTTTGTTAGTAATATATTGAAGATGCCATAGACATCAACATTATGTAAATCGGATGATATCCTGATCACTTATATCGATTTAAAGAAAAGTTGGTAATTTCAAGATGGTGGTCTACTAGTTACTTCCGGGTCCAATTTTATCCTTTTTTTTCTATGAATGTTATGTCATTTTATATCTTCAAAAGAATGTGTCGACTCTCTTTAAAGATAGTGGACCACGGCCATATACGCCTAACGAAAAAGTCGAAAAAGGACAAAATTTAATCAGGAGAAAACTAAACTTTCTCAAACCTTTCGATTTAGGTCCAATAACATCCATTTTAAGTTTCATCAAAATCGGTTGAAAACTAAGAGAGTAATAGCATATTTAAGATTTGGGGCAAGGGCAATAACTCTGCTTGTAACGATAGAAAATAGCTCAAATTTGAACTTGATCTTCGTTTTCTGAATATATATACACATATCAAATTTCATTTGATTCCGTCAAAAACTCTAGTTTTTAGAGCGTTTACGAGCAAATGTTGACGGACGGACGGACCAAATTAAAAAAAAAAGCAAAATGATTAAAATATCTACTATTATATATCAAGAGGAGATAAAGCATAATAAGAAAAGGCGATTTTTTGTGACGTACGTGAATTAGGTTCAAACTGACAATTTTCATTTGGCTATAAAACAAGAAGTAAATATTGGACAACAAAAATGAAATCACCATTGGATAGATCTCATTTCGGGCAATAACTTTTGTACGGATCATAAAGTCAACAAATGGCAAGGTCACAAGTTATGAGCTTTAAAAGTGTTACAATAATTGCTGAATATCTTATACCGCAAATAGACAAACACCATAATCGAAATTAGCAATTCAGCTGCCCTCATTTCAGGCCCGTAGCTATAGGGGGGCAAACAAACTTGATTGCCCACCCCCCCCCCCCCCCCCCACCCCCAAACAAATTGCCAAAAAATAAAACTTTCACTGAACTCGTCTGTAAAACGTGTAATCAGTTGATAGAAGTCAGTAAGGATGGAACCGTCGGTAAAACCGATTTATTAAAGGGATTCTTAAGAGGTTTTCTAGTCTTTTTGGGTGTATCAGGGACACTTCCAACTTCTATTTGCATCCCTTTAACCTAAAGAGTTAAAACTTTGTGTAAGTTATGATGTTACCGTTCGTTTACATTTACATAATTTGTTTACTGAATTTACAAAAGTGGTCTGTATATTAAGTTGGTTTAAGCTTGTCCCAAATTAATACAGTCTTTGGGCCATTTGGTATGAAATAAAAGAAAAGTTTCATCAAATTGATATTTAATACACGTAAGAAAAATGATGTATACAGGTTCTAACGCAGTGTCCAAATTCAAAGTCAAAATACACTCGACTTTTCTACAGTCAACATTAACACTATATAGCGAGTACTGTGTATCGAGCACTGGTTAGAAAAAACAGTTCCTGCATCACCTCCAATCAACAGAAAATACTCTCAAACGAGCAGTACCAATTTAAGGAATAAAACGTGCCTTAATGACCGGAAGTTGGTTAAAGCATGCAGGAAAACATAGCCTTTTCTCTCCAGACTCATATAATATGTAAAACAATACAGTTATAATGTCCAGATTATCCAGACTCTTAAAGCAACAAACTACAATTAAACAGTAGATTTAAGGCCAAACCATATTAAAATACCTTAGGCCAATACAAGTTAAATTAGGCAATACTGTTAGCTTTATAAATATTGACAAGTATGAACTACATTTAAATGCAAATATCAAATGGTAGCCACACCAGCCCCTACATAAAAATCCTTAAGGGCGTTTTTATGTAACCAGAAAGACAAACTGGCTACCATAAATGGTAAACAATTGAGTATTACACTAAACAAATTGAATAAAGACATACAGATGAATATAAATGCTATTATTAATACTACTACTATTTTAAAAATATTACTATTCACTTAATTCCAATACACAAATTTTAGTTACTGGGCGTGTTAAAATTATACTAGAATCTTTAGATTCATCACAACGAGATCTCTTAGCACTTGTTGCTACAGTGGAAGAGGTTTTTATTCTAACAGAACGTATTAAACCATCATCTGATTTGATTAATTCAACAATTCGGGCAAGTGGCCATTCACCTCTAGGAAAATTTTCATCAGCCAGTAATACAACATCCCCAACATGCAAATTATTACGCTTAATTAACCATTTACTCCTTTCAGTTAAGGTGGGAATGTACTCTCTTATCCATCTAGACCAGAATATATTAATAAGGTACTGTGCTTGTCGCCACTTTCTTTTTAAGTAAAGATCCTCAGCATCAAATATGCCTGGTGGTAAACATGTAGAAGATTTAAGATGGAGAAGATGATTTGGTGTAAGAGGAGCTTCATCTGAAATATCATTGCTAACTCTGGTTAATGGTCTGTTGTTAAGGATGAAACAAACTTCAGCCATGACAGTGAGCAGAACCTCATCAGTAACTAATTGGGAACCTATAACAGACTTGGCAACCTGTTTGACAGACCTAACCAACCGTTCCCAAACACCACCCATATGGCTGGCTGCTGGGGGATTAAATGACCAACTTATATTCTTCTGAAGGCAGAAACTATTCAGTTGAGCTTGGTTAAAAGATGTAATGGATTCAGACAATTCCTTTTCAGTCTTGGTGAAGTTGGTACCATTATCACTTCTTATTTCTTCAGGATAGCCCCTTAAACTTATAAAACGTCTTAAGCAATTAATCACTGAATCACTATCCAGAGAATGGGCTATTTCAATGTGAATAGCACGAGTGGTATAACAGGTAATTAGACAACCGTATCTTTTAACAGTACTTCTTCCCTGTTTAACTAGGAGGGGACCAAAGTAATCAATTCCCACATAACAAAATGGTGGTTTATCGGGTGTAAGTCGTTGTTCAGGTAAATTAGCCATAAACTGCTCTTCTGTAGTTTTGGATCTTCTTTGACAGTCAAAACACCTACGTATAACTTTTCGAACAGCGGATCTACCTTTTATTATCCAGTATTTACATCTTAGAGACGACAGAACAGATTCTTGACCAAGATGTCCTACTTCCAGATGATGTGAAGTAATGATCAAATCTGTAACATAGTGTTTATATGGTAGTATTATTGGATGCTTCGACTCATCATCAATTGGAGCTTTATGTAGTCTTCCTCCAACCTTAAGCAAACCATTTTTCATCTGTGGGTCTAATTTTCTCAAGCTAGTTTCTTTAGCACCATTTGAAAATTCTTTAGATTGTAAGATTTTTATGATTTCATATTCAGCTTCTCTAAGTTCATCAACGGACAACTGATTTTCAAACTTAAAGTCTTTCTTCAAAACCTTTGATCTAAGGAATAACTTGACTCTCAACAGTAAGGCGAATACTCTTCTTAACTTGAGCCAAGAAGAAAATCTTCTAAACAAATCATCAAAAACATCTTGTTCAAATTTATGCCACTAATGAAACTAATTTCATTAGTGGCATAAATTTGAACTTCCTTTCGTACTTCAGGGTCTGTGTCCTTCAAATCTGGAATATCTATTCTCTCTGGCCAAAAACTTTCATCTTTCTGTAAAAATTCTGGTCCATGAAGCCATCTGGGATTTTTCAATAGAGTATTTAATTTGAGTCCTTTAGATCCATCATCAGCTGGATTCAAATGACGGTTGACATATCTCCATTCTGTCACTTTAGAGCCAGTATGAATAACAGTAAGTCTATTGGACTCGAATGTGTGAAATCTCTTAGATTCATTTCTAATACACTTCAACACCGACATTGAATCAGTCCAAAATATCACACTTGAAATTGGTAAATCAAATTCTTCTTCTATTACTTTTCTTATCTTCACGGAAATAACTGCTGCGGATAATTCAAGCCGTGGAATTGAAATCTCGCGTATTGGAGCAAGTCTACACTTCCCAAAGACAAAGGTACAATGAATGTTTTTTCCACCGAATCTAAGGTAGGCAACAGATGAGTATCCCACTCTTGAAGCATCCGAAAATATGTGAAGTTGAATGTCTGTACTATCTTCTACAATTTTAGGTTTAATACAGCGATCCACTGTTATAGAGTTCAATCCATTTAAGTCTTTATACCAACGACTCCATTCAAGTTTATATTCATCGCTGACTTCATCGTCCCAGCCAAGCTTCATACGACTCAGTGTTTGTAAGAGAAGTTTCGCTTTCATAATAAAAGGTGCTAGGAAACCAATGGGGTCGAATAAGGAATAGACAACCGACAGGATTCCACGTCTGGTAGTTGCAATACTTGAAGAGTTAATAAGTCTTTCACTAGCTTGCCAAATAAAGGAATCTGTGGCAGTGTTCCATTTTAATCCAAGGGCACTGTGAGTAGGCAAATCCATGTTTAAATCAACGATAGTTTTGGCTCTCTCTTTTTCAGGAATCATTTCTAAAAGTTCTCTGGAATTGCTGCACCATTTGGTCAATCGAAATCCACAAGTGGATAACAATCCAGAAAGTTCATGGTATAATTTCACAGCTGCTGTAGTGGAGTGAATTGACTTCATGAGGTCGTCAACATACATATTATTCTTGACTGAATTGACAGTTTCTTCATCAAAGTCGTCACCAAACATATCTCCACATCTTTTAACACAAAAATTTGCAACAGCTGGAGAAGATGTGGCACCAAAAATATGCTTTTTCATCCGGTACTCCTGTACATCACCATCTTGATAATCTCCATTTTTCCACCACAAAAATCTCAAAACATCAGTATCTTTAGGATCAACACTAACCTGGTGAAAATGAGCCTCAATATCTGCCGTAAAACCAACTTGACCCTGTCTAAACCTAAACAAAACACCAATTAACAAGTTGGATAAATCTGGACCCTGTAATAATTGACTATTTAATGAAGTGTTTCTATACTTAGCAGCACAATCAAATACTACTCTGACTTTCTGTGGCTTTAATGGGTGTGTCACAGGATGGTGTGGTAAGTACCATACTGGTCTATTATTGATGTGTATTTCATCTAGGGGTATCTTTTCAGCATGTCCCTTTGATAAATAATCATTAATGGTAGCTTCATACATATCAAATAACTCAGGATTCTTCTTAAATCGTCGAGATAATCCCTCTAATCTATTAACAGCTAGACTTTTATTGTTTGGTAAAAATGGTGGATTATTCTTCCAAGGTAAAGAAACTTGAAAATGGCCATCTATTAACTTCAAATTGCCTTCGATTAAACTCAAAGCCCTTCTGTCTTCTATAGAATAACCAATCTTACTTTCTACTTCAAGGTCACCAAAATCTGTGTTCCACAATCTTTCTAATTGTTGTTTCAAACTATCTTCACTGTCAAACATACTACCAACCTGCAGAAAATTAACTGAAAACTCATCACCAGAAACTTCACACAAAGGTCCCAGTATCATCCAACCTAGACTATACCTGATAGCTACAGGATCAAACTCCCCTGCCTTCCTGAAATCTAAAGGTATAAATAATGAAGGTCTTTGCTTAACACCTATAATCATTGAAACACAACAATAAAATTCAGGAAATTCAATATCCTTCAAATGTGACCATCTACTTATTTCATTAGCCTTGGGAACAGAGCTATCATCAATAGGCAAAGAAGGTACAGTTCTTACATCATTAAGTTCAATAACTGTATCACCACTAACAGATTCAACAATAATGTCAACAATCTCACTTTCAACTGTCTTAGTCCCAGTCACTCCAGTAATGGTAAAGGAACTTTTCTTTCCAAAAATATTAAGACTATCAACTACCTGCTGTAAAATTAAAGTAATCTCTGAGCCAGTATCTAATAAAGCATAAGTATTATGAAAAGAATCACTATCTTTCTTTCTAATTTTAACTGGAATAACACCTATACAAAGATGACTGTTACCAGCCCCAGTTGACGTACTATAGGTAGCCACTGCAACATTCTGAACAGGAATACCATGCAACAATGTATTGTGATCTTTACCACTACAAATTCTGCATTTAAAGTTAGATTTATCACAAACATCACCATATACAACATAGTTTAAACTTCTTAACAGTCTCCAGTCTTTCCTTAGTATTAAGTTCTAAAAATTTAGCACAACGCCAAATAGGATGTGAAGAGGAACATAAAATACAGTTACTACCCTTTATAGCACCATTAGGCACTTTCTTTTTATCAGTGGAAGAAGTTAAACCCTTTGTATACATAAATGTCTTAGGTTTAGTTGCTTTATCAAATACCTTCTTAGTATCATTATTACTGTGGTCTGATTTCTTATAATAGTTTGACAAATCTTCTCCATATTCATTATTGACTAAATTAGCCCTATCCTTTACAAAACCTAAGAAATTGTGAAATTTTGGTCTTAAACCTGATCTAATGATTTTACCAGCTATTTCAGTCCACTTAGCACGGAGGAATAAAGGTAACTTCCTTTGAAGTCCTAATAAAGTATTAAGTCTTGAGTGTATTCATCACCCATTCCTGCTAAAGTTCTAGAGGTTATTTCTAATTGTCTTACAAAGCTCATTAAATTAACACCATCAGCAGTTTTAATCACAGGTAAGCTATTTAATTTAAACATATGAGCTTTATCTATAATGTGAGGTAAGCCGAAGTTTTCTCTCAAAGTTTCTTTTGCAGTTTTATATGCAATGTCACTAGGTAAACTAACACAGCTTTCTATAGCTTCCTTTGCCTTTCCAGTACAATGTTGAATCAATAGTTGTAATTTGCGAGATTCTTCGGGATTATTAGTCTCTAACAAAGTTTCAAATTTATGAATAAAAGTTACATATTCCAAAGGTTCGCCATTGAAAACTTTATACTCCAATTTCGGTGTTGAAACCACCTGACACAGTTTTTGCACTAAGTTTTCTGTTGTAAGATTTTTATCATCAGAAGTACCACATGGTGCCGACTGAGGAGCATAATTGCGATTAACATCATAAATTGATTGTAAATTTTGACACTGCGGTGGAATTACATGACTAATTGGCAAATTATTACTATAGGTTACACCATTTGACACATAATTACTATTTGGCAAAGGAAAGGTATTATAATTACTAGTCTTATAAGGTGAATTGAATGAATAAGAGTTAGCATGCAAATTAACTAAGCTAGAAGACACATTATTAACATATGAATTAACAGGATAATAAGCCACACTACTAACCAATGGAAAATTATGACTAGATGCAGGTAATGCTCTCATAAAATTTGCATCATGATTTGAAGTAGATGCTGGTCTACTATAATTAGGCATTGACAATGAAACATTATTAATTACAGTACTACTAGGCATGTTAGGCATGCTAATATTATGACTAACAGGTTCATGACAATTAACATCACTTTGAAAAGTTTGGTTTACAAAACTTCTAGTTGTATTAACATTACAATGAGCATTATTATGATTTTGATTATAAAAGGGCAAGTTATGATCACCAGAAATACCTAAGTTCATGCTAGCATTTGACACAGACATTTTTGAATATGAAGGCAATACATTAACATCTAAATTAACATTAGGATTTGACAAATATTGATTACTAGTAGATTGCAAAGTATTTTGATCATTTGCAGGTAAATTAACTTGTTGCACACTTGGTATTTGGCTCATTTGCACAGACACAGGATAAGGCTTCAGAATGTTTGTATCTTCATCTGTACTGTTTTCTTTGGGATTTTCTATACAACGGCTAACATCTTGCAAATCAGCTTCTTCTTGAATTGATAAACTAATTCTACAATTAACTACAATTAAACAGTAGATTTAAGGCCAAACCATATTAAAATACCTTAGTTAAATTAGGCAATACTGTTAGCTTTATAAATATTGACAAGTATGAACTACATTTAAATGCAAATATCAAATGGTAGCCACAAAGCTTGAGTCTTCGATAACCAATCGGTAAAACCGTTTGTCGGTTATGATGTTACCGGTAAACTGCGTCTACATTAAACAGGATTTTTACTGAACTTAAAAACATGGAATCGGTCGAAAAAAGTCATATAAAACAAATGCTTTTCCGATGAAAATTGATAATTTTAACCATGGGAAAAGAATAACAAAATCGCGTCAGATGTATTCTCCGGGTTTCCTAGATTTTAAAATTTTCCGGGGGAGGATCCCCAAACCCCCCGCTAATACAAGCGCCAAATGCGAAAGAATTCGACCAATCGGCCTTGACTTACAGAAGTACCTTTCAAGTCTTTCGATTTGTGTTTTGCAAGCTAAATGAGATTCACGGGTGATTTGAATTCTATTCTGCTTATTAGCAAAATTGCCCCTCCAAATATGTCACTTGCCCCGGGAATACAAAGAACAGAAAAAATCGAAATTCAAAAATCGACAACCATCATTTTTGTCGCAATCGACTCTTGTTACCGGAAATACAATTATAATACATTTTTAATTTTAACCCTGAGGCCCCATTTTGATTTTTACAAAAATTTGTCATTTGAAGATGGGGCTGATCTGTTATTTCCAGTTCGAATTTTTTAATTTTAGTTTTTTCATATCAATAATTCTATCATTCCATAGTCTAAAAATATATTTAAATCAGATGCAAAATCTCACTATTCAACCGGTTTCCTGTCGGTAATGCAGGACGGAGGGCGGAAATGGAAAAAGCGTCTAGTGTATAGATGTAACGGGACAATAAATCGAAGCACACGTTTAGATCCATCGACAGAAAATCGAAAATAATCAAATAATGCTGCTGTTCTGGCAAAATTTCTCAATTTATTTACACACATTTAACATTATTAACTATTAACAGCTCACCCTAGAAACATATGATTTTCATATAACTGAACAATACATCAGAATGGTTTCGTTGGGGTGTGTAAAAAACGAAGACCCCAAAGACCTAAGACCTAAAAAAGGAAGACCCCACGAGGTAAAAAAAGAAGACCTAAAAAAGGAAGACCCCACGAGGTAAATAACGAAGACCTAAAAAAGGAAGACCCCCACAAGGTAAAAAACGAAGAACCTGTGAAAAAATCCGACAAGGCCTTCATAATTCCGAAAGTTGAAATTTCAAGTTTACAGGCCTATGACGTCAAAACCGGAAGTGATATCGAAATTTTTAAAATTGATTTATGTGCACAATTAAAACATCTATGTACCTGTAAGTTTTGAGATCGATCAAAATGAAATTGCAAAATTTGCAAAAAAATGCCAAATTTAGAATAAAAAAAGTCATCGACAAAATTTCAAAATTCTTTATTGCTATCCTGTAGACATTACATCAAATAAATGAACAAAAAAAGTCCCATCAAAATCGATTGAAAAATAGAGGAGAAAATGGTAAATTACGTTTTTTTTTTCATACGTCACTTCCGGTTGGGCGAAAATGCGTCATTTTACATTCATCAGTTACCGAGCAGTTAATTATCGCAGGAAATCATGTCAGATTATGCGTGGTGTCAGTAGTTTTGGCTGGGTAGCGTGACCAGAAACCGATAAAAAAAATTAGAACCGTGAAGACGGTACCGAGCAGTGCGCAACACACCTGATAACAGACAAAAGTGCACTTGTCAAAATACTCACTCAATTTCATATGAGTGTCAGTAGAAAGTGCACTGCAAGATATGTTTGCAGGGATAATTAAAGGGATCTGCAACTACAAGAAGCCAGACTAAAAAAATGGATGCAGAAATACCAGCAGGCAGACAGACTATAAGAGATGCAGAACTACCAGCAGTCAGACTAAATAAACGGGGTCCAGGACTACCAGTAGACAGAAAGATTAACTAAAAGGGATGTGGGAATACCAGCAGACAAATGAAACATCTCTGTTTACCTTTACCTGTAACGATCAAAATAAAATTTGAAAAAATCACGCACAGTTACAATGGAACTTGGGATGATTACTAACTCTTAACCCGACAACTGGAATCTTCATTCAAATCGGATAAAAACTCTAGCCTTTATCATATACACAAGTTAATTTTAACGTTTTCACTAAGTCAAGGGCAATAACTCATAAACCGAGGACTGGAATCGCGAGAACTCATCCGAGATATTATCCAGGAGAATACAAATACCAAGTTTCATTCAAATCGGATGAAAACTCTAGCTTCTATCGCGTACACAAGTTAATTTTAACGGGTTTTTTTTTACTAAGTCAAGGGCAATAACTTTAAATCGACGACTGGAATCGCGCCATTTTCGAACTCATCCGAGATATTATCAAAATAAATACACATACCAAGCTTCATTCAAATCGGATTTACAAGAAATTGTTGACGGACGGACGAACCGACGGACGGACAGGGGTGACGGCAATATAAGTCCATATTTTCATGTGGGCGTATATAAAGGCAGATAAAATGGATTCAGAAATACCAGCAGACAGACTAAATAAAAGGAATGCAGAACTACAAGAAGTCAGACCAAATAAAAGGGGCGCATGGCTACCAGTATACAGGCAGGTTTTATATAAAGGGATGCGGGAATACCAGCAGACAGACAAACGAAACACGAAAAGTTACAATGGAATTTGGCAGAATATTTTCAAATTCTATAACGCGGAATTATGACTCAAATACACAGTGTCATATATCATTGGAAAGCGTAGATCAAGCATAATACGAATCAAAACTAGAATCGTGAGACGATACTGGGCAGTGCGCATCCGTTTTCGTCAATGGGTGAAAAATGGCGTTTTCAATCCATACTGCGAAATTTACAGAACATAAAAATCGGCATATAAATTGTTTATATTCGGGAGTGAAAAGTAGAATAACCTGTTCACGTTCGGTAGTGAAAAGTCATCTGATTAAAAAGTCGCTGTTTTTATTAATGTACATTTTTATACATCATTGGAAGTAGAATAGTTAAAGAATATTTATTAATATTTTTCATATGCATTATCATACATATATTATGTAAGAAATGAAATGAAATGAATGGAGTTTTACGTCCGACTTTACTGCACCTATATGGGCTGACTGAGGACGGGCAAACGCCATGCAGTGTGTAATGATGGAAATTTTGCCAGGACAGCGGCATTAGCCTGCTCTTATTTTCGATTTCCAACTGTCGAGGGGTTTTTAACGTGCACAGCCAATAGCGCATGGGACCTTGGTTTATTGTCCCATCCGAACGACTAGGCGCTTTTTCCATGTCAGCCCCTCCAACCTGCATCATTGAGAGGGTGAAACCGGGTTCAAAAATCCGAAGGCATCATCTCGACCCATGCCGGGATTGAACCCTGGACCTTCAGCTTAGCGAGCAAGCATCTAACTCACTGTGCCACCGCGGCTCCCTACATATGATAGAGCCAATTCTTGATATATAAATAACATCAGAATACTGAGTGCTTACCTCCATACAAGTAAGTTCGTAACACAGCTCGAATAATATCATTTTAACTAAATCTAGCAAAAATTCTATATTATTATTTTTTTAGAAAACATTTTAATGGTCAACGTTTTTAGACATGCAATTTTAAAACTTGTTTTTTAATAAATGACAGAACCAGATTTTTAGAACGGATTTTCTTCTTTTAAAACGTTAAAAATGCAAGTTACAATGTAAGAAAGTCATGTTCAGCATGATATTGCAATTGTCAGTTGAAGGGAGAAAACTGCATTTAAACATACAGACAACAAACATTTTTCAGTTGAAGGGAGAAAACTGCATTGAAACATTTAAAAATACTACTCAAAACATTGACTAGTGAGAAGCGTTAAAAGAAACAATATGGTATCTTGTAACTTTCTAGATGTTCGTATACTGGATTTGAATCGTATGATGTGCTGAGGGAATGATACGTTGTAATTCATCAACGTAGACTCTCACATGTTTTCAGATATAGTAACAAAGAATGATCCTCCCGAGGTTGTTACACCTAATAGATGATTACAGGCTAATAATACTTCCTGGTCATTTGAACTAATAGATTTAGAAATATGAGCCTTGAAAGTTTCAGTCTATACTAAAATTCTTGTTCCAGAAATATAAAGAAATCGAAACAAGGTTGTTGGCCATCGACTAAGGATTTCATAGACACCGATATTATGCAAATTAGATTATCCCCTGAGGTCCCATTTTGAGTTTTATAAAAATAAGTCACAACAACATGGCACCTGACATAATACTTCCGGGTCGGATTTTATCATTTATATCTTTTCTGATGACCATTTTTCTAACATGATGCAAAAAAAAAAACTTTCAAATAATTCGGGAACTCCAGAAGTTAGAATTTCAAGTTTACAAACAAATGACGTCAAAACCGGAAGTGATATCAAAATTTCAGAGATATTGTTTTGTTCATTATCAATTTGTTTATCTACTTATAAGTTTTCAGATCGATCAAAATCAAATTTCCAAAAAACACGCAATGAAATTTGGCACAAAATTTGCAAGTTTTAAAAAGCGCAATTTTGATTCCAATATTTTGTGTTATATATCATTTGAAAGAGCAGATTTAGCATAGTAAATATGTCTAAAAATTTGTGACGTATGTTAATTAGGTCACGTGACAAAGCTCTTTAAAGTTAAAAAATGCAATTTTCAAATGGCGATAAAACTGGAAGTTAACATCAGAAATCGTAAATGAATATATCATTTGATAGGTCTCGTCAAGGGCAATAACTTTTGTACAGGTCAAAAGGTCATCAAAGGTCAAGGTCACTAGATATGAGCCTTGAAAGTTTCGGTCATTACTGAAATTCTTTGTCCGGAAATAGAAAAAAGTCTAAATCGAAATTCAAAAATCCGCTGCCATAAGGTTGGTGGCAATCGACTAAGGATTTCATAGACACTATTATTGTGCAAATCTGATTATCCCCTGAGGCCCCATTTTGAGTTTTATAAAAATTAGTTATAATAACATGGCGCCTGACATATTACTTCCGGGTCAAATTTTATCATATATATCTATATGACAGTTTCTAACATAATGCAAAAATAAATTTTCAAATATCTTCAAAAATCCGGAAGTTGAAATTTCAAGTTTACAAGCGTCAAAAGTCAGAAATAGTAAGTTTTTAAGTGATTAGCTTGTCGAAAAGACATAACTGAAATAAACAAAAAAATTTCCATCAAAATCGGTTGAAAATTGTAGGTAAAAATGATAAAAAACCGAAAGTACACGTTTTGTCATACCTCATTTCCGGTTGGACAAAACTGCGTCATTTAACATTAAAGCCACAATGAGCAGCTAATTATCGTGGGAAATCGTATCAGATTGAGCGTGAAAAGTTCCCTTCATACCGAAATAGCGAGACCAGAAAACGAAAAAAAAAAAAATACTAGAGCCGTACCAAAACGGCGCTGGGCAGTGCGTCATCCTGGAAATCTTTCATAAATCAGAAGGCACAAAGCAAATGGTTATGAAAATATTAATATTAAAAAAGTTCGAAACATTTTTTCTAGTGTAGTTACATCTTGATAGCTTTAATAAAGATTAACAATAAAAATAGTAGTTCTCTCCCTTCAACTGTTTTGACGATAATTGTTAACGTTATTTAAAAAAAAACATGATTTCCAGTGTAGTTACAGCATGGTAGCTTTAATACTGATTTATAATAAAAATAGTAGTTCTCTCCCTTCAACTGTTTTGATGATAATTTTTGGTGTTTGGCGATGTTTTTTTACTTCTTTGACTAAGTATCGCCAAAATTCAAGTTAATTACAGTTTGAAGGGAGAGCACTATCATTTAACCATTTAGACAACAAACATATTTTTTTAGTTAATTATTAACAAGCCAATAACGTCAAAACCGGTAATGATATCAAAATTTTGAAAATAGATTTGAGTTCGCAATCAAAATGCTTAGCTGCCCACAAGTTTTCAGAACATGCAAATAAAATTTGAAAAAACACACAGAGTGACAGTGGAACTTTGCACAAAACTTCCAAATATTAAATCGCGCAATTTTCTTTAAAACATAAAGTGTTATATATCATTCAAAAGAATAAATAAGGCACAATAAGAAAATATAAGAGTTTGTGACGTATGAAAGTTATGTCACATGGCAGAGCTGTTTAAAGTTAAGATCGCAAATTTCAAATGGCCAAAGAACCGGAAGTAAAGATCGGACAATTAAATGGATATATCAGTACATAGATCTGGTCAAGGGCAATAACCTTTGTTCAGGTCACAAGGTAAAAAAAGGTCAAGGTCACGAGTAACAAGTCTTTGAGATTTTGGCAATTTCTTAAAACATTATACCGGAAATGAGCAAAAGGCAAAATCAAAAACCAAAGATCGATTTGCGTATTTCTGGGGGCAATCGGCTGAGCTGTCCAAAAATACTATAATTATGAATTCCGCTCATATTTTGAGTTTTACAAAAGTTGCTCATATCAATATGGCGGCTCATCTTTTACTTCCGGGTCAAAAAATTTTAATTTGTTGTTTTTGCATTATTATTTGAATCATATTGCAGAACATTTTTTTCAAAAAACTTCATAATTCCGGAAGTCGAAATTTTAACTTTACGAGCCAATAACGTCAAAACCGGAAGTGATATCGAAATTTTGTAAATTGCATTTTCTTAACAATCAAAATGTCTATTGACTTGTAAATTTTCAGATTGATCGAAATAAAATTGTAGAAGTTGAAAATTTTTTAAATTTCAAACGAAAAGAGTTAGCGACAAAATTCAAAATTTGTAATTTCTTCAAGAAGCCGAATTGTAGCTTTTGGTTCCTGCAATTAAACATAAAAAATCCGATTAAAATTGAATCTAAAATAGAGTCGTAAAATCGAAAATTTTAAAATACGCTTTTGTATCCTACGTCATTTCCGGTTGGATAAAAATGCGTCAAATTACATTTAATAAATTTAGTTTTTCAAGTACAGAAAGGAAATCATATCAGTGCATATGTGGCATTTGCAGTTTTGGCTGTGTACTCTGACCAGAATTCGAAGAAAAAAAACTAGAGCTGTACCAAAACGGCGCTGGGCAGTGCGTCATCCTGGAATCTTTTATAAATGACAAGGCACTAAGCAAATGGTTTTAAAAATATTAATATTAAAAAAGTTAGAAACATTTTTTCAAGTCTTGTTACAGCATGATAGCTTTAATAAAGGTTAACAATAAAAATAGTAGTTCTCTCCCTTCAACTGTTTTGACGATAATTGTTAGCGTTATTTAATCAAATGTGTTAGCGTTTTGGCGATGTTTTTTACTTCTTTGGTTTAGTATCGCCAAACCAAAAGTTAATTACAGGTTGAAGGGAGAGCACTATCATTTAACCATTTAGACAACAAACATATTATTTTAGTTAATTAGCCAATAACGTCAAAACCGGTAGTAATATCGAAATTTTGAAAATAGATCTGAGTTCGCAATCCAAATGCTTAGCTACTCACAAGTTTTCAGAACAATCTAATAACATTTGAAAAAACACGCACAGTGACAATAGAACTTTGCACAAAACTTCCAAATATTATATCGCGCAATTTTCTTGAAAACATAAAGTGTTATATATCATTAAAAAGAATAGATTAGGCACATTAAGAACTATATAACAATTTGTGACGTATGAAAGTTAGGTCACGTGACAGAGCTATTTAATGTTACAAATCGCAAATTTCAAATGGCCATAGAACCGGAAGTTAACATCGGACAACTAAAATGGATACATCAGTACATAGATCTGGTCAAGGGCAATAGCCTTTGTTCAGGTCACATGGTAAAAAAGTTCAAGGTCACGGGTTACAATTCTTTGAAATTTTGGCAATTACATTAAATACAATATACCGGAAATAACAAAAAAGCAACATCGAATATCAAAATCGAATCACGTATTCTTTGGGGCAATCGACTAAGCTGTCCAAAAATACTACAATTACGAATTCCGCTCATAACCCCGAGGCCCCATTTTGAGTTTTACAGAGTTAGTCATATAAATATGGCGGCCGATCTATTACAACTGGGTCAAATTTCATTGATTGATTGTTTATATAGCATCATTTCAAAAATATTGCAAAAAAAAAAACCAAATCATATATCATATAAATTCCGGAAGTTAGATTTTAGATTTTAAAAGCGAATAACGTCAAAACCGGAAGTATTATCTGTCTATCAGGACGGTCAAAATAAAATTTGAAAAAAACACGCACAGTTACAATGAAACTTTGCACAAAATTTTCAAATTTCAATCGCGCAATTTTCATTCAAACATAAAGTGTTTTATATCACTGCAAAAGAGTAAAATAAGCACACTAATAATATATAAGAGTTTGTGACGTATGTTACTTGGGTCACGTGACAGAGCTGTTTAAAGTTGAAAATAGCAAATTTCAAATGGCAATAGAACCGGAAGTAAACATCGGACAACGAAAATGGATATTTCATTGGATAGATCTAGTCAAGGGCAATAACCTTTGTTCAGGTTACAAGGTCATAAATGGTCAAGGTCATGAGTTACAAGTCTTTGAAATTTTTGCAATTACTTTAAACGTTATACCGGAAATAACAAAAAGGCAGTATTCAAAATCAAAAATCTAATAACGTACTTTTTTTAACAATCGACTGGGTTGTCCTAAAGTACTACTATTACGAATTCCGCTCATAACCCTGAGGCCCCATTTTGAGTTTTACAAAAGTTGGTCATATCAATATTGCGGCTTATTTTTTACTTCCGAGTCCATTTTTTTTAATTCATTGTTTTTGAATTGTCATTTCAATCATATTTCCGAAAACCATTTTTACATATCTTCAAAATTCCGGAAGTTGAAATTTTAACTTTAAGAGCCATTTACGTCAAAACCGGAAGTGATATCGAAATTTTGAAACTTGCATTTTGTTCACAATCCATATGCCTATATGCATGTATATTTTCAGATTCATCGAAATAAAATTGTAGAAGTTGAAAAAAATTTATAATTAAAACTAAAAAAAGTTAGGGACAAAAGTAAAAATTTTCAATTACTTGAAGAAGCCGTATTGTAGACATTAGTTTAAAGAAGTAACCTAAAAAAATCCGAGTAAAATCGGATGAAAAATAGAGCCGTGAAATGAAAGTTATGTCACATGGCAGAGCTGTTTAAAGTTAAGATCGCAAATTTCAAATGGCCAAAGAACCGGAAGTAAAGATCGGACAATTAAATGGATATATCAGTACATAGATCTGGTCAAGGGCAATAACCTTTGTTCAGGTCACAAGGTAAAAAAAGTTCAAGGTCACGAGTTACAATTCTTTGAAATTTTGGCAATTACATTAAAAAGAAATATACCAGAAATAACAAGAAAGCAGCATCTTATATCAAAATCGAATCACGTACTTTTTGGGGCAATCGACTAAGCTGTCCAAAAATACTACAGTTACCAATTCCGCTCAAAACCCCGAGGCCCCATTTTGAATTTTACAAAAGTTGGTCATATCAATATGGCGGCCGATCTTTTACATCTGGGTCAAATTTCATTGATTGATTGTTTATATAGCATCATTTCAAATATATTGCAAACATAAAAATTCAAATAATTTCAAAATTCCGGAAGTTAGATTTTAAATTTAAAAAGCGAATAACGTCAAAACCGGAAGTGTTACCGAAATTTTGAAAACAGATTTGAGTTTCCAATCAAAATGACTATCTCGGTAACACTTCCGGTTTTGACGTTATTCGCTTTTTAAATTTAAAATCTAACTTCCGGAATTTTGAAATTATTTGAATTTTTATGTTTGCAATATATTTGAAATGATGCTATATAAACAATCAATCAATGAAATTTGACCCAGATGTAAAAGATCGGCCGCCATATTGATATGACCAACTTTTGTAAAATTCAAAATGGGGCCTCGGGGTTTTGAGCGGAATTGGTAACTGTAGTATTTTTGGACAGCTTAGTCGATTGCCCCAAAAAGTACGTGATTCGATTTTGATATAAGATGCTGCTTTCTTGTTATTTCTGGTATATTTCTTTTTAATGTAATTGCCAAAATTTCAAAGAATTGTAACTCGTGACCTTGAACTTTTTTTACCTTGTGACCTGAACAAAGGTTATTGCCCTTGACCAGATCTATGTACTGATATATCCATTTAATTGTCCGATCTTTACTTCCGGTTCTTTGGCCATTTGAAATTTGCGATCTTAACTTTAAACAGCTCTGCCATGTGACATAACTTTCATTTCACGGCTCTATTTTTCATCCGATTTTACTCGGATTTTTTTAGGTTACTTCTTTAAACTAATGTCTACAATACGGCTTCTTCAAGTAATTGAAAATTTTTACTTTTGTCCCTAACTTTTTTTAGTTTTAATTATAAATTTTTTTCAACTTCTACAATTTTATTTCGATGAATCTGAAAATATACATGCATATAGGCATATGGATTGTGAACAAAATGCAAGTTTCAAAATTTCGATATCACTTCCGGTTTTGACGTAAATGGCTCTTAAAGTTAAAATTTCAACTTCCGGAATTTTGAAGATATGTAAAAATGGTTTTCGGAAATATGATTGAAATGACAATTCAAAAACAATGAATTAAAAAAAATGGACTCGGAAGTAAAAAATAAGCCGCAATATTGATATGACCAACTTTTGTAAAACTCAAAATGGGGCCTCAGGGTTATGAGCGGAATTCGTAATAGTAGTACTTTAGGACAACCCAGTCGATTGTTAAAAAAAGTACGTTATTAGATTTTTGATTTTGAATACTGCCTTTTTGTTATTTCCGGTATAACGTTTAAAGTAATTGCAAAAATTTCAAAGACTTGTAACTCATGACCTTGACCATTTATGACCTTGTAACCTGAACAAAGGTTATTGCCCTTGACTAGATCTATCCAATGAAATATCCATTTTCGTTGTCCGATGTTTACTTC
The DNA here is from genome assembly GCA_029955415.1 of Lottia scabra. Lineage (NCBI taxonomy): Eukaryota > Metazoa > Mollusca > Gastropoda > Lottiidae > Lottia > Lottia scabra. Next base: position 5,837,793 of record JARJEI010000002.1, on the reverse strand, counting down.
CGGTTCTATTGCCATTTGAAATTTGCTATTTTCAACTTTAAACAGCTCTGTCACGTGACCCAAGTAACATACGTCACAAACTCTTATATATTATTAGTGTGCTTATTTTACTCTTTTGCAGTGATATAAAACACTTTATGTTTGAATGAAAATTGCGCGATTGAAATTTGAAAATTTTGTGCAAAGTTTCATTGTAACTGTGCGTGTTTTTTTCAAATTTTATTTTGACCGTCCTGATAGACAGATAATACTTCCGGTTTTGACGTTATTCGCTTTTAAAATCTAAAATCTAACTTCCGGAATTTATATGATATATGATTTGGTTTTTTTTTGCAATATTTTTGAAATGATGCTATATAAACAATCAATCAATGAAATTTGACCCAGTTGTAATAGATCGGCCGCCATATTTATATGACTAACTCTGTAAAACTCAAAATGGGGCCTCGGGGTTATGAGCGGAATTCGTAATTGTAGTATTTTTGGACATCTTAGTCGATTGCCCCAAAGAATACGTGATTCGATTTTGATATTCGATGTTGCTTTTTTGTTATTTCCGGTATATTGTATTTAATGTAATTGCCAAAATTTCAAAGAATTGTAACCCGTGACCTTGAACTTTTTTACCATGTGACCTGAACAAAGGCTATTGCCCTTGACCAGATCTATGTACTGATGTATCCATTTTAGTTGTCCGATGTTAACTTCCGGTTCTATGGCCATTTGAAATTTGCGATTTGTAACAACCGGAAGTGGTATCAAAATTTTGAAAACTGCATTTTGTTTAGAATCAAAATGTCTATACACCTGTAAATTTGCAGATCGAACGAAATAAAATTGTAGAAGTTGAAAAAAAACGTAAAAATTAAAATTAAGAAAATAGTCAACTAAAAGTAAAAATTGGAGAAGTTTAAAACTTTTATTTAATAGCGCACAGTTATAGAAAACAGTTCAAAACAGTTTGATAAAAATCGGATCAAAAATAGAGCTGTGAGATTCCAAAAACCAAAACTGTGTTTTTTGTTCTACCTCATTTCCGGTTTGTCAAAATGGCACCAATTTATATTTAATAGTTGATGGTCAACAATTTATCGTAGGGAATTGAACAAATCTGTATGTGGCATGTTGCCTTCTTACTAAAATAGCGAGTGTAAAATTCGAAAAAAAAAAAAAAAATAGCCGTTTGCAAAACAATGCAGTGCGTTCGATTATCGAACGCACTGCAATTAGATCCATAGGCTTTGCATGGTTCTGAGCAGTGCGTAACAGTTTTGGAATTACTTAAAAACTGTTTTTAAAAGGGTCTGTATTGGTATTATTTCTAGACAAAGAAAGCTACCACAACTAGCGAAATTTTGGATGTTACATGTACTTGTAAATAACAAAAATCGCAAATTTGAATTGCTTACAAAACCGGAAGTATACATCGGACAACAAATATGAATACATAGTCGGATAGATCTCATCGAGCGCAAAAACTTTTGTTCAGGTCACAATGTCACCAAAGGTCAAGGTCACGAGATATGAGTCTTGAAAGTTTTAGTAATTACTGAAAAAAATAAAACGGAAATACAAGAAAGGCAAAACGGAAGATCAAAATTCGATAAACAATGCTTTGAATGCAATCGACTGTAGTTTGCAACTCTTTTTTAACGCTTTTTTCAACTTTCACAACTTTATTTCGATCGCTATGAAAACTTCTAGGCATATAGACATTGTTATTGCGAACAAAACTGTGTTTTCAAAATTTTGATATCACTTCCGGTTTAGACGTCATTTGCTTGTAAACTTGAAATTTTAACTTCCGGAGTTTTGGAGATATTTGAAATTTTTTTTTTTGCATTATGTTAAAATTTGTCATCATAAAAGATATTTATAATAAAATTTGACCCGGAAGTAATATGTCAGACGCCATGTTGATGTGACTAATTTTTATAAAACTCAAAATGGGGCCTCAGGGGATAATCGGATTTGCACAATTTTGGTGTCTATGAAATCCTTAGTCGATTGCCACCAACCTTATGACAGCGGATTTTTTAATTTCGATTTAAATTTTTTTCTATTTCCGGACAAAGAATTTCAGTTATGACAGAAACTTTCAAGGCTCGTATCTCGTGACCTTGACCTTTGATGACCCTTTGACCTGTACAAAAGTTATTGCCCTTGACGAGATCTATCAAATGGTATATTCATTTCCGATTTCTGATGTTCACTTCCGGTTTTATGGCCATTTGAAAATTGTAATTTTTAACTTTAAAGAGCTTTGTCACGTGACCTAATAAACGTGCGTCACAAATTTTTAGACATATTTACTATGCTAAATCTGCTCTTTCAAATGATATATATCACAAAATATTTGAATCAAATTTGCGCTTTTTAAAACTTACAAATTCTGTGCCAATTTTCATTGTAACTGTGCGTGTTTTTTGGAAATTTGATTTTGATCGATCTGAAAACTTACAAGTAGATAAACAATTTGATAATGAACAAAACAATATTAACTAGAACCGTGCGACGGTACCGAGCAGTGCGCATCCGGTTTCGTCCATGGGTGAAAAGTTACATTTTCTATCCATATTGCGAAATTTACAGAACATAAATATCGGCATATAAATTGTTTATATTCGGGAGTGAAAAGTAGAATGACCAGTCCACGTTCAGTAGTGAAAAATGGAATAACAAGCGTATGTTCGGTAGTGAAAAGTCATCTGATTAAAAAGTCGTTGTTTTTATTTATGTTCATTTTTATACATCATTGGAAGTAGAATTGTTAAAGAATATTTATTAATATTTTTCATATGCAATATCATACATATAAAAGAAATGGAATGAAATGAAAGGAGTTTACGTCCTACTTTTCTTCATCTATATGGGCTAACTGAGGACGGGGAAAACGCCATGCAGTGTGCAATGAGGGAAATTTCGCTAGTACAGCGGCATTAGCCTGCTCTTATTTTCGATTTCCAACTGTCGAGGGGTCTTTAACGTTCACAGCCAATAACACACGGTTTATTGTCCCATCCGAACGACTAGGCGCTTTTTCCATGTCAGCTCCTCCGAAATGCATCATTGAAAGGGTGAAACCGGGTTGAAAAATCAGAAGGCATTATCTCGACCCATGCCGGGATTGAACCCTGGACCTTCAGCATAGCGAGAATGCGTCTATCTCACTGTGCCACCGCGGCTCCCTACTTATGATAGAGCCAATTCTTGATATGATCCATAAATGACATCAGAATACTGATTGCTAACTTCCATACAGGTCAGCTCTTAAATTATCATTTTATTATGAACATAGCCAAAATTCTATATTATTATTTTTTTAGAAAACATTTTAATGGTCAACGTTTTTAGACATGCAATTTTAAAACATGTCTTTTAATAAATGACAGAACCAGATTTTTAGAACGGATTTTCTTCTTTTGGCATTGGATCGTTATCTACTTCTTTTAGACTTTTTGTTTATCTTTTTTAGTACATAATTTAAAACGTTAAAAATGCAAGTTACAATGTAAAAAAGTCAAGTTAAGCATGGTACAATTGTCAGTTGAAGGGAGAGAACTGCATTTAAACACACAGACAACAAACATTTTTCAGTTGAAGGGAGAAAACTGCATTTGAACATTTTAAAATACTACTCTGACCAGTGAGAAGCGTTAAAAAAAAACACTATGGTAAATTGTAACTTTCTACATGGTGGTATATTGATCATGTATCGTATGATGTGACGAGGGAATGTTACGTTGTATTACTACAGCGTAGTCTCTTACATATTGTCAGATATAGTATTAAAAAATGATCCTCTCGAGGTGTGTTACACTTGAATGAAGCATACAGGCTAATAGTACTTCCTGGTCATTTGAACCAATAGATTTAGAAATAGCTTTGAAAGTTTCAGTCTAAATTAAAATTCTTGTTCCAGAAGTATAAAGAAATCGAAATTAAAAAATCAGTTGCCACAAGGTTGTTGGCCATCGACTAAGGATTTCATAGACACCGATATAATGTAAATTAGATTATCCCCTGAGGTCCCATTTTGAGTTTTATAAAAATTAGTCACAACAACATAGCACCTGACATAGTACTTCCGGGTCGGATTTTATCTATATCTTTTCTGATGACCATTTCTAACTTTCAAATAATTCGGGCACTCCAGAAGTTAGAATTTCAAGTTTACAAACAAATGACGTCAAAACCGGAAGTGATATCAAAATTTCAGAAATATTGTTTTGTTCATTATCAAATTGTTTATCTACTTGTAAGTTTTCAGATCGATCAAAATCAAATTTCCAAAAAACACGCACAGTTACAATGAAAATTGGCACAGAATTTGTAAGTTTTAAAAAGCGCAAATTTGATTCAAATATTTTGTGATATATATCATTTGAAAGAGCAGATTTAGCATAGTAAATATGTCTAAAAATTTGTGACGCACGTTTATTAGGTCACGTGACAAAGCTCTTTAAAGTTAAAAATTACAATTTTCAAATGGCCATAAAACCGGAAGTGAACATCAGAAATCGGAAATGAATATACCATTTGATAGATCTCGTCAAGGGCAATAACTTTTGTACAGGTCAAAGGGTCATCAAAGGTCAAGGTCACGAGATACGAGCCTTGAAAGTTTCTGTCATAACTGAAATTCTTTGTCCGGAAATAGAAAAAAGTCTAAATCGAAATTCAAAAATCCGCTGTCATAAGGTTGGTGGCAATCGACTAAGGATTTCATAGACACCAAAATTGTGCAAATCCGATTATCCCCTGAGGCCCCATTTTGAGTTTTATAAAAATTAGTCACATCAACATGGCGTCTGACATATTACTTCCGAGTCAAATTTTATTATAAATATCTTTTATGATGACAAATTCTAACATAATGCAAAAAAAAAAAATTTCAAATATCTCCAAAACTCCGGAAGTTAAAATTTCAAGTTTACAAGCAAATGACGTCAAAACGGGAAGTGATATCAAAATTTTGAAAACACAGTTTTGTTCGCAATAACAATGTCTATATGCCTAGAAGTTTTCATAGCGATCGAAATAAAGTTGTGAAAGTTGAAAAAAGCGTTAAAAAAGAGTTGCAAAATTCAGCGTCAAAAATAAAAAATTATAAGTTTTTTAGTGGTTATCGTGTAGAAAAGACATAACTGAAATAAACCAAACAAATTCCATCGAAATCGGTTGACAATTGTAGGTAAAAATGATAAAAAACCGAAAATAGACATTTTGTGATACCTCATTTCCGGTTGGACAAAACTGCGTCATTTAACATTTAAGCCACAATGAGCAGCAAATTATCGAGGGAAATCGTGTCAGATTTAGAGTGACAAGCTTCCTTCATGCCGAAATAGCGAGACCAGAAAACGAAAAAAAACTAGATCAATAGGCTTTGCATGGTTCTGAGCAGTGCGTAACAGTTTTGAAATTATTTAAAGACTGTTTCTAAAAGGGTCTGTATTGGTATTTTTTCTAATCAAAGAAAGCTACCACTACTAGCGAAACCTTGGATGTTACTTGTAAAGTCAAAAATCGTAAATTTCAATTGTTTATAAAACCGGAAGTATACATCGGACAACAAACATGAATACATCATTGGTGAAATCTCAACGAGGACAACAACTCTTGTTCAGGTACCAAGGTCAGCAAAGGTCAAGGTCAAAAGATATTAGCCTTGAAAGTTTTAGTTATTGCATAAAAAAAATTAAAACGCAAATAAAAACTAGAATCGTGAGACGATACTGGGCAGTGCGCATCCGGTTTCGTCCATGGGTGAAAAATGGCGTTTTCAATCCATACTGCGAAATTTACAGAACATAAAAATCGGCATGTAAAGTGTTTATATTCGGGAGTGAAAAGTAGAATAACCAGTTCACGTTCGGTAGTGAAAAGTCATCTGATTAAAAAGTCGTTGTTTTTATTAATGTACATTTTTATTCATGAGCAATATCATACATATGAAAGAAATGAAGTGAAATGAATGGAGTTTACGTCCTATTTTTTCTGCACCTATATGGGTTAACTGAGGACGGGAAAACGCCATGCAGTGTGCAATGAGGAAAATTTTGCCAGGACAGCGGCATTAGCCTGCTCTTATTTTCGATTTCCAACTGTCGAGGGGTTTTTAACGTGCACAGCCAATAGCGCAGAGGACATTGGTTTATTGTCCCACCCGAACGACTAGGCGCTTTTTCCATGTCAGCCCCTCCGACCTGCATCATTGAGAGGGTGAAACCGGGTTGAAAAATCCAAAGGATTAATCTATACCCATGCCGGGATTGAACAGGATTAATCTATACCCAAGCCGGGATTGAACCCTGGACCTTCAGGTTAGCGAGCAAGCGTCGTACTCACTGTGCCACCGCGGCTCCCTACATATGAAAGAGCCAATTCTTGATATGATAATCAAATGACAACAGATTACTGATTGCTAACTTCCATACAGGTAAGTTCGCAGCGCAGTTCGTAAATTATCATTTTAACATAAATTCAGCAAAAATCTATATTATTATTTTTTTAGAAAACATTTTAATGGTCAACGTTTTTAGACATGCAATTTTAAAACTTGTTTTTTAATAAATGACAGAACCAGATTTTTAGAACGGATTTTCTTCATTTGGCATTGGATCGTTACCTACTTCTTTTAGACTTTTTGTTTATCTTTTTTAGTACATAATTTAAAACGTTAAAAATGCAAGTTACAATGTAAGAAAGTCATGTTAAGCTCGGTAGTGCAATTTTCAGTTGAAGGGAGAGAACTGCATTTAAACATACAGACAACAAACTTCTTTCAGTTAAAGGGAGAAAACTGCATTTGAACATTTTAAAATACTACTCTGACCAGTGAGAAGCGTTAAAAGAAACACTATGGTAAATTGTAACTTTTCTATATTTGGGTATACTGATCATGAATCGTATGATGTGTTGAGGGAATGTTACGTTGTAATACTACAGCGTAGACTCTCACATATTGTCAGATATAGTCACAAAAAATGATCCTCTCGAGGTGTGTTACACTTATTTGAAGAATACAGGCTAATATTACTTCCTGGTCATTTGAACCAATAGGTTTAGAAATATGAGCCTTGAAAGTTTCAGTCTAAATTAGAATTCTTTTTCCAGAAATATAAAGAAATCGAAATTAAAAAATCAGTTGCCACAAGGTTGTTGGCCATCGACTAAAGATTTCATAGACACCGATATAATGTAAATTAAATTATCCCCTGAGGTCCCATTTTGAGTTTTATAAAAATTGGTCAAAACAACATGGCACCTGACATAGTACTTCCGGGTTGGATTTTATCATTTCCATCTTTTCTGGTGACCATTTCTAACATGATGCAAAAAGAAACTTTCAAATAATTCGGGCACTCCAGAAGTTAGAATTTCAAGTTTACAAACAAATGACGTCAAACCGGAAGTGATATCAAAATTTCAGAAATATTGTTTTGTTCATTATCAAATTGTTTATCTACTTGTAAGTTTTCAGATCGATCAAAATCAAATTTCCAAAAAACACGCACAGTTACAATGAAAATTGGACAAAATTTGCAAGTTTTAAAAAGCGCAAATTTGATGCAAATATTTTGTGTTATATATCATTTAAAAGAGCAGATTTAGCATAGTAAATATGTCTAAAAATTTGTGACGTATGTTTATTAGGTCACGTGACAAAACTCTTTAAAGTTAAAAATTACAATTTTCAAATGGCCATAAAACCGGAAGTTAACATCAGAAATCGGAAGTGAATATATCATTTGATAGATCTCGTTAAGGGCAATAACTTTTGTACAGGTCAAAAGGTCATCAAAGGTCAAGGTCACTAGATATGAGCCTTGAAAGTTTCGGTCATTACTGAAATTCTTTGTCCGGAAATAGAAAAAAGTCTAAATCGAAATTCAAAAATCCGCTGTCATAAGGTTGGTGGCAATCGACTAAGGATTTCATAGACACCAAAATTGTGCAAATCCGATTATCCCCTGAGGCCCCATTTTGAGTTTTATAAAAATTACTCACAACAACATGGCGCCTGACATATTACTTCCGGGTCAAATTTTATCATAAATATCTTTCATGATGTCAGTTTATAACATAATGCAAAAAGAAATTTTCAAATATCTTCAAAACTCCGGAAGTTGAAATTTGAAGTTTACAAGCAAATGACGTCAAAACCGGAAGTGATGTCAAAATTTTGAAAATACGGTTTTGTTCGCAATAACAATGTCTATATGCCTAGATGTTGTCATAGCGATCGAAATAAAATTGTGGAAGTTGAAAAAAACGTGAAAAAAAAGTTTTAAAATCCAGGGTCAAAAGTAAAAAATTATAAGTTTTTAAGTGGTTATCGTGTAGAAAAGACACAACGGAAATAAACAAAAAAATATCCATCAAAATCGGTTGAAAATTGTAAGTAAAAATGATATAAAACCGAAAATACACGTTTTGTCATACCTCATTTCCGGTTGGACAAAACTGCGTCATTTAACATTTAAGCCACAACTTACAGCAGTTTATCGTGGGAAATCGTGTCAGATGCAGTGTGACAAGTTCCCTTCATACCGAAATAGCGAGACCAGAAAACGAAAAAAAAAAAAAAAACTAGATCCATAGGCTTTGCATGGTTCTGAGCAGTGCGTAACAGTTTTGGAATTACTTAAAAATTGTTTTTTAAAGGGTCTGTAATGGTATTATTTCTAGACAAAGAAAGCTACCACAACTAGCGAAACCTTGGATGTTGCTGGTAAAGTCAAAAATCGCAAATTTGAATTGCTCACAAAACCGGAAGTATACATCGGACAACAAATATGAATACATAGTCGGATAGATCTCATCGAGGGCAAAAACTTTTGTTCAGGTTACAATGTCACCAAAGGTCAAGGTCACGAGGTATGAGTCTTGAAAGTTTGTGTAATTACTGAAAAAAATAAAACGGAAATGCAAGAAATGCAAAACACAAGATCAAAAATTGATTAACAATGCTATGAATGCAATCGACTGTAGTTTCCAAAAATATCAAAGTTACGAATTCCGCTTATAACCCTGAGGCCCCATTTTGAGTTTTACAAAAGTTAGTCATATCAATATGGCGGCCGATTTGTAACTTCCGGGTTAAATTTGTTTATTTCAAATTGTTGATATACCATAATGTAAAATATTGCAAAAAACAAATTTCAAATATATTCCAAATTCCGGAAGTTGAAATTTCAAATTTACAAGCTAATTACGTCAAAACCGGAAGTGGTATCAATTTTTCGAAAACGGATTTTGGATTGCAATCGAAATATCTTTCCATCTGTAAACTTTCAGATCGATTGAAATAAAATTTGAAAAAAACACGCACAGTTACAATGGAAATTTGCACAAAATGTTCAAATTTTAAATCGTGCAATTTTAATTTAAGTGTATAGTGTCGTACATCATTGGAAAGAGCAAATAACGCATAATATGATTATTAGATCATTTTTGACGTATTTACGCTAGGTCACGTGACAGGACTACTTAAAATAAAAAATTACAAATTTCAATTGCCTATAAAACCGGAAGTATACATCGGATAACAAACATGAATACATCATTGGATATATTTCATCAAGGGCAATAACTTTTGTTCAGGTACCAAGGTCACCAAAGGTCAAGGTCAAAAGATATGAGTCTTGAAAGTTTTAGTAATTGCATAAAAAATCAAAACGAAAATAAAAAAAAAATTGAAATCAAAATTCAAAATTCGGCGCCTAGACTTTTTTAGCAATCGATTGTAGTTTCCAAAAATACTAAAGTTACGGATGCCGCTCATAACCCTGAGGCCCCATTTTTAATTTTATAAAAGTTACTCATATCAAAATGGCGGATGATCTCTTACTTCCGGGTCGGATTTTTTTATTTCAAATTGTTGTTATAACAAATTATAACACATTGAAAAAAACAAATTTGAAATATCTTCAAATTTCCGGAAGTTGAAATTTTAAATTTACAAGCTAATTACGTAAAAACCGGAAGTGGTATCAAAATTTTGAAAACTGAATTTTGTTTAGAATCAAAATGTCTATACACCTGCAAATTTGCAGATCGAACGAAATAAAATTGTAAAAGTTGAAAAAAACGCAAAAATTAAAATTAAGAAAATAATCAACTAAAAGTCAAAATTGGAGAAGTTTAAAACTTTCATTTAGTAGCGCACAGTTATAGAAAACAGTTCAAAACAGTTTGATAAAAATCGAATAAAAAATAGAGCTTTGAGATTCCAAAAATCAAAACTGTGTTTTTTGTTCTACCTCATTTCCGGTTTGTCAAAATGGCACCAATTTATATTTAATAGTTGATGGTCAACAATTTATCGTAGGGAATTGAACAAATCTGTATGTGGCATGTTGCCTTCTTACTAAAATAGCGAGTGTAAAATTCGAAAAAAAAAAAAACTAGATCCATAGGCTTTGCATGGTTCTGAGCAGTGCGTAACAGTTTTGGAATTACTTAAAAACTGTTTTTAAACGGTCTGTATTGGTATTATTTCTAGACAAAGAAAGCTACCACAACTAGCGAAACCTTGGATGTTATTTGTAAAGTCAAAAATTGCAAATTTGAATTGCTTACAAAACCGGAAGTATACATCGGACAACAAATATGAATACATAGTCGGATAGATCTCATCGAGGGCAAAAACTTTTGTTCAGGTCACAATGTCACCAAAGGTCAAGGTCACGAGTTATGAGTCTTGAAAGTTTTGGTAATTACTGAAAAAAATAAAACGGAAATGCAAAAAAGGCAAAACAGAAGATGAAAAATCGATTAACAATGCTTTGAATGCAATCGACTGTAGTTTCCAAAAATATCAAAGTTACGAATTCCGCTTATAACCCTGAGGCCCCATTTTGAGTTTTACAAAAGTTAGTCATATCAATATGGCGGCCGATTTGTAACTTTCGGGTTAAATTGTTTTATTTCAAATTGTTGATATACCATAATGTTAAATATTGCAAAAAACAAATTTCAAATATATTCAAAATTCCGGAAGTTGAAATTTCAAATTTACAAGCTAATTACGTCAAAACCGGAAGTGGTATCAATTTTTCGAAAACAGATTTTTGATTGCAATCGAAATATCTTCCCATCTGTAAATTTTCAGATCGATTGAAATAAAATTTGGAAAAAACACGCACAGTTACAATGGAAATCTGCACAAAATGTTCAAATTTTAAATCGTGCAATTTTAATTTAAGTGTATATTGTCGTACATCATTGGAAAGAGCAAATTACGCATAATATGATTGTTAAATCATTTTTAACGTATTTACGCTATGTCACGTGACAGGGCTGTTTAAAGTAAAAAATCACAAATTTCAATTGCATATAAAACCGGAAGTATACATCTGATCACAAACATGAATACATCATTGGATAGATTTCAACAAGGGCAATAACTTTTGTTCAGGTACCATGGTCACCAAAGGTCAAGGTCAAAAGATATGAGCCTTGAAAGTTTTAGTAAATGCATAAAAAATCAAAATGAAAATAAAAAAAAAATTGAAATCAAAATTCAAAAATCGGCGGCTAGACTTTTTTAGCAATCTATTGAAGTTTCCAAAAAAACTAAAGTTACGGATGCCGCTCATAACCCTGAGGCCCCATTTTTAATTTTATAAAAGTTACGCATATCAAAATGGCGGATGATCTGTTACTTCCGGGTCGGATTTTTTTATTTCAAATTGTTGTTATAACAAATTATAACACAATGAAAAAAACAAATTTGAAATATCTTCAAATTTCCGGAAGTTGAAATTTTAAATTTACAAGCTAATTACGTAAAAACCGGAAGTGGTATCAAAATTTTGAAAACTGCATTTTGTTTAGAATCAAAATGTCTATACACCTGCAAATTTGCAGATCGAACGAAATAAAATTGTAGAAGTTGAAAAAACGCAAAAATTAAAATTAAGAAAATAGTCAACTAAAATTCAAAATTGGAGAAGTTTAAAACTTTTATTTAGTAGCGCACAGTTATAGAAAACAGTTCAAAACAGTTTGATAAAAATCGGATCAAAAATAGAGACGTGAGATTCCAAAAACCAAAATTGTGTTTTTTGTTCTACCTCATTTCCGGTTTGTCAAAATGGCACCAATTTATATTTAAAAGTTCATGGTCAACAATTTATCGTAGGGAATTGAACAAATCTGTATGTGGCATGTTGCCTTCTTACTAAAATAGCGAGTGTAAAATTCGAAAAAAAAAAAAAATAGCCGTTTGCAAAACAATGCAGTGCGTTCGATTATCGAACGCACTGCAAAAAATAGCCGTTTGCAAAACAATGCAGTGCGTTCGATTATCGAACGCACTGCAAAAAAAAAAAAAATAGTCACTTGCAAAACAATGCAGTGCGTTCGAGAATCGAACGCACTGCAAAAAATTGAAATCAAAATGAAAAAATCGGCGTCTTTACTTTCTTTAGCAATCGACTGAAATTTCCAAAAATACTAAAAATACGGATTCCGCTCATAAGCCTGGGGCCCCATTTTTATTTTATAAAAGTTACTTATATCAAAATGGCGGATAATCTGTTACTTCTGGGTCGGATTTTTTTATTTCAAATTTTTGCTATAACAAATTGTAACACATTACAAAAAAAAAAATTCAAATATCTTCAAAATTCCGGAAGTTGAAATTTCAAATTTACAAGCTAATTACGTCAAAACCGGAAGTGATATCGAAATTTTGAAAACAGAACTTTGTTCGCAATCAAAATATCATTCTTTCTGTAAATTTTCATATCGATTGAAATAAAATTTGAAAAAAACACGCACAGTTACAATGGAAATTTGCAGAAAATTTTCAAATTTTAAATCGTGCAATTTTTATTTAAGGATTTATTGTTATACATCATTGGAAAGAGAAAATTACGCATAATATGATTGTTGAATCATTTTTGAAGTATATACACTAGGTCACGTGACAGGGCTGTTTTAAGTCAAAAATCACAAATTTCAATTGCCTATAAAACCGGAAGTATACATCGGATCACCAACATGAATACATCATTGGATAGATTTCAACAAGGGCAATAACTTTTGTTCAGGTACCAAGGTCACCAAAGGGCAAGGTCAAAAGATATGAGCCTTGAAAGTTTTAGTAATTGCATAAAAAATCAAAACGAAAATAAAAAAAATATTTAAATCAAAATTCAAAAATCGGCGGCTAGACTTTTTTAGCAATCTATTGTAGTTTCCAAAAATACTAAAGTTACGGATGCCGCTCATAACCCTGAGGCCCCATTTTTAATTTTACAAAAGTTACTCATATCAAAATGGCGGATGATCTGTTACTTCCGGGTCGGATTTTTTTATTTCAAATTGTTGTTATAACAAATTATATTACAATGAAAAAAACAAATTTGAAATATCTTCAAATTTCCTGAAATTTAAATTTACAAGCTAATTACGTAAAAACCGGAAGTGGTATCAAAATTTTGAAAACTGCATTTTGTTTAGAATCAAAATGTCTATACACTTGCAAATTTCCAGATCGAACGAAATGAAATTGTAGAAGTTGAAAAAAACGCAAAAATTAAAATTAAGAAAATAGTCAACTAAAAGTCAAAATTGTAGAAGTTTAAAACCTTTATTTAGTAGCGTACAGTTATAGAAAACAGTTCAAAACAGTTTGATAAAAATCGGATCAAAAATAGTGACGTGAGATTCCAAAAACCAAAATTGTGTTTTTTGTTCTACCTCATTTCCGGTTTGTCAAAATGGCACCAATTTATATTTAAAAGTTCATGGTCAACAATTTAACGTAGGGAATTGAACAAATCTGTATGTGGCATGTTGCCTTCTTACTAAAATAGCGAGTGTAAAATTCGAAAAAAAAAATAAAACTAGAGCCGTACCAAAACGGCGCTGGGCAGTGCGTCATCCTGGAAATCTTTCATAAATCACAAGGCACTAAGCAAATGGTCATGAAAATGTTATTATTAAAAAAGTTAGAAACATTTTTTCTAGTCTTGTTACATCATGACAGCTTTAATAAAGATTAACAATAAAAATAGTAGTTCTCTCCCTTCAACTGTTTGGACGATAATTGTAAGCGTTATTTAATCAAATGTGTTAGCGTTTTGGCGATAGTTTTTACTTTTTTGGTTTAGTATCGCTAAAACTCAAGTTAATTACAGGTTGAAGGGAGAGCACTATCAGTTAACCATTTAGACAACAAACATATTATTTTAGTTAATTAGCCAATAACGTCAAAACCGGTAGTAATATCGAAATTTTGAAAATAGATTTGAGTTCGCAATCAAAATGCTTAGCTACCCACAAGTTTTCAGAACATGCAAATAAAATTTGAAAAAACACGCAGAGTGACAATAGAACTTTGCACAAAACTTCCAAATATTATATCGCTCAATTTTCTTTAAAACATAAAGTGTTATATATCATTAAAAAGAATAGATTAGGCACAATAAGAATATATAAGAATTTGTGAGGTATGAAAGTTAAGTCACGTGACAGAGGTATTTAAAGTTAAATATCGCAAATTTCAAATAGCCATAGAACCGGAAGTAAACATCGGACCACTAAAATGGATATATCAGTACATAGATCTGGTCAAGGGCAATAACCTTTGTTAAGGTCACAAGGTCAAAAAAGTTCAAGGTCACGAGTTACAATTCTTTGAAATGTTGGCAATTACATTAAATACAATATACCGGAAATAACAAAAAAGCATCATCGAATATCAAAATCGAATCACGTACTTTTTGGGGCAATCGACTAAGCTGTCCAAAAATACTACAATTACGAATTTCGCTCATAACCCCGAGGCCCCATTTTGAGTTTTACAAAAGTTAGTCATATAAATATGGCGGCCGATCTATTACAACTGGGTCAAATTTCATTGATTGATTCTTTATATAGCATCATTTCAAATATATTGCAAACAAAAAAAATCATATATCTTCAAAATTCCGGAAGTTAGATTTTAGATTTAAAAAGCGAATAACGTCAAAACCGGAAGTGTTATCGAAATTTTGACAACAGATTTGAGTTTGCAATCAAAATATCTATCTACCTGTAAGTTTTCAGGACGGTCAAAATAAAATTTGAAAAAAACACGCACAGTTACAATGAAACTTTGCACAAAATTTTCAAATTTTAAATCGCGCAATTTTCATTCAGACATAAAGTGTTATATATCACTGGAAAGAGTAAAATAAGCACACTAATAATATATAAGAGTTTGTGACGTATGGTAGTTGGGTCACGTGACAGACCTGTTTAAAGTTAAAAATCGCAAATTTCAAATGGCAATAGAACCGGAAGTAAACATCGGACAACGAAAATGGATATTTCATTGGATAGATCTAGTCAAGGGCAATAACCTTTGTTCAGGTTACAAGGTCATAAAAGGTCAAGGTCACGAGTTACAAGTTTTTGAAATTTTCGCAATTACTTTAAACGTTGTACCGGAAATAACAAAAAGGCAGTATTAAAAATCAAAAATCTAATCACGTACTTTTTTTGGCAATCGACTGGGCTGTCCTAAAATACTACTATTACGAATTCCGCTCATAACCCTGAGGCCCCATTTTGAGTTTTACAAAAGTTGGTCATATCAATATGGCGGCTTATTTGTTACTTCCGGGTCAATTTTGTTTCATTCATTGTTTTCGAATTGTCATTGCAATCATATTTCCAAAAACAAATTTCACATATCTTCGAAATTCCGGAAGTTGAAATCTAAAAATTCAAAAGCCATTTTCGTCAAAACCGGAAGTGATATCGAAATTTTGAAATTAGCATTATGTTCACAATCGAATTGCATATATGCCATTTTATTTTCAGATTCATCGAATTAAAATTGTAGAATTTGAAAAAAATTTATAATTAAAACTAAAAAAAGTTATCGACAAAAGTAAAATTTTAAATTGCTTGAAGAAGCCGTATTGTAGACATTAGTTTAAAGAAATAACCTAAAAAAATCCGAGTCATATCGGATGAAAAATAGAGCCGTGAAATGAAAAATTCTAAAATACGCCTTTTTGTCCTACGTCATTTCCGGTTAAACAAAAATGCATCAAATAACATTTAAAAAATTTAGTTTTTCGAGAAAATAAGGCAAGTCGCATAAGTGCATATGTGACATTAGCAGTTTTTGCTGGGTGCTCTGACCAGTATTTGAAGAAAAAAAAAAAAAAAAAAAAAAAAAAACATTTTGAAAACAAAGCAGTGCGTTCGAAATCGAACGCACTGCAAATAGCCGTTTGCAAAACAATGCAGTGCGTTCGATTATCGAACGCACTGCAAAAAAAAAAAATAGTCAATTGCAAAACAATGCAGTGCGTTCGAAGAATCGAACGCACTGCAACTAGAATCGTGAGACGATACTGGGCAGTGCGCATCCGGTTTCGTCCATGGGTTAAAAATGGCGTTTTCAATCCATACTGCGAAATTTACAGAACATAAAAATCGGCATATAAATTGTTTATATTCGGGAGTGAAAAGTAGAATACTAGTAACCAGTTCACGTTCGGTAGTGAAAAGTCATCTGATTAAAAAGTAGTTGTTTTTATTAATGTACATTTTTATACATCATTGAAATTAGAATAGTTAAAGAATATTTATTAATATTTTTCATATGCATTATCATACATATGAAAGAAATGAAATGAATGGAGTTCTACGTCCGACTTTTCTGCACTTATATGGGCTGACTGAGGACGAGCAAACGCCATGCAGTGTGCAATGAGGGAAATTTTGCCAGGACAGTGGCATTTGTCTGCTCTTATTTTCGATTTCCAACTGTCCAGGGGTTTTTAACGTGCACAGCCAATAGAGCACGGGACCTTGGTTTATTGTCCAATCCGAACGACTAGGCGCTTTTACCATTTCAGCCCATCCGACATGCATCATTGAGAGGGTGAAACCGGGTTGAAATATCCGCAGGCATCATCTCGACCCATGTCGGGATTGAACCCTGGACCTTCAGCTTAGTGTGCAAGCGTCTAACTCACTGTACCACCACGGCTCCCTACATGTGATAGAGCCAATTCTTGATATGATATATAATAAATGACATCAGAATACTGAGTGCTAACCTCCATTCAAGTAAGTTTGCAGCACATATTCTTGGTAAAAATTCTATAATATTATTTTTTTAGAAAACATTTAAATGGTCAACGTTTTTAGACAGTCAATTTCAAAACTTGTTTTTTAATAAATGACAGAACCAGATTTTTAGAACGGATTTTCTTCTTTTGGCATTGGATCGTTATCTACTTCTTTTAGACTTTTTGTTTATCATTTTTAGTACATGATTTAAAACGTTAAAAATACAAGTTACAATGTAAGAAAGTCATGTTAAGCATGAGAGTGCAATTGTCAGTTGAAGGGAGAGAACTGCATTTAAACATACAGACAACAAACATTTTTCAGTTGAAGGGAGAAAACTGCATTTAAACATTTTAAAAACATTGACCAGTGAGAAGCGTTAAAAGAAAAATATGGTATTTTTTAACTTTCTAGATGTCGGTATACTGATCATGAATCGTATGATGTGCTGAGGGAATGTTACGTTGTAATACAACAACGTAGACTCTCACATGTTAGATATAGTATCAAAGAATGATCCTATCGAGGTGTGTAATACCTATTTGAAGAATTCAGGCTTAGAATACTTCCTGGTCATTTGAACCAATAGATTAAGAAATATGAGCCTTGGAAATTTCAGTCTATACTGAAATTCTTGTTCCAGAAATATAAAGAAATCGAAATTAAAAAATCAGTTGGCACAAGGTTGCTGGCCATCGACTAAGGATTTCATAGACACCGATATTATGCAAATCAGATTATCCCCTGAGGTCCCATTTTGAGTTTTATAAAAATAAGTCACAACAACATGGCACCTGACATAGTACTTCCGGGTCGGATTTATCATTTATATCTTTTCTGATGACCATTTCTAACATGATGCAAAAATAAACTTTCAAATAATTTGGGAACTCCAGAAGTTAGAATTTCAAGTTTACAAACAAATGACGTCAAAACCGGAAGTGATATCAAAATTTCAGAAATATTGTTTTGTTCATTATCAAATTGTTTATCTACTTGTAAGTTTTCAGATCGATCAAAATCAAATTTCCAAAAAACACGCACAGTTACAATGAAAATTGGCACACAATTTGCAAGTTTTAAAAAGCGCAATTTTGATTCAAATATTTTGTGTTATATATCATTTGAAAGAGCAGATTTAGCGTAGTAAATATGTCTAAAAATTTGTGACGTATGTTTATTAGGTCACGTGACAAGGCTCTTTAAAGTTAAAAATTACAATTTTCAAATGGCGATAAAACCGGAAGTTAACATCAGAAATCGGAAATGAATATATCATTTGATAGATCTCGTTAAGGGCAATAACTTTTGTACAGGTCAAAGGGTCATCAAAGGTCAAGGTCACTAGATATGAGCCTTGAAAGTTTCGGTCATTACTGAAATTCTTTGTCTGGAAATAGAAAAAAAGTCTAAATTGAAATTCAAAAATCCGCTGTCAATAGGTTGGTGGCAATCGACTAAGGATTTAATAGACACCAAAATTGTGCAAATCCGATTATCCCCTGAGGCCCCATTTTGAGTTTTATAAAAATTACTCACAACAACATGGCGCCTGACATATTACTTCCGGGTCAAATTTTATCATAAATATCTTTCATAATGACAATTTCTAAGATAATGCAAAAAGAAATTTTCAAATATCTTCAAAACTCCGGAAGTTGAAATTTGAAGTTTACAAGCAAATGACGTCAAAACCGGAAGTGATATCAAAATTTTGAAAACATGGTTTTGTTCGCAATAACAATGTCTATATGCCTAAAAGTTTTCATAGCGATCGAAATAAAACTGTGGAAGTTGAAAAAAAACGTGAAAAAAAAAGTTTCAAAATTCAGGGTAAAAGTAAAAAATTATAAGTTTTTCAGTGGTTATCGTGTAAAAAAGACACAACGAAAATAAACAAAGAAATATCCATCAAAATCGGTTGAAAATTGTATGTAAAAATGATAAAAAACCGAAAATACACGTTTTGTCATACCTCATTTCCGGTTGGACAAAACTGCGTCATTTAACCTCTAAGCCACAATGAGCAGCAGTTTATCGTTGGAAATTGTGTCAGTTTGAGCGTGACAAGCTCCCTTCATACCGAAATAGCGAGACCAGAAAACGAAAAAAAAAAAAATAGAATCGTGAGACGATACTGGGCAGTGCGCATCCGGTTTCGTCCATGGGTGAAAAATGGCGTTTTCAATCCATACTGTGAAATTTACAGAACATAAAAATCGGCATATAAATTTTTTATATTCGGGAGTGAAAAGTAAATAACCATTTCACGTTCAGTAGTGAAAAGTCATCTGATTAAAAAGTCGTTGTTTTTACTAATGTACATTTTTATACCATTGGAAGTGGAATACGCCATGCAGTGTGCCATGAGGAAAATTTTGCCAGGACAGCGGCATTAGCCAGCTCTTATTTTCGATTTCCAACTGTCGAGGGGTTTTAAACGTGCACAGCCAATAGCGCACGGGACCTTGGTTTATTGTCCCATCCGAACGACTGGGCACTTTTTCCATGTCAGCCCCTCCGACCTGCATCATTGAGAGGGTGAAACCGGGTTGAAAATTCCGAAGGCATGCGACCCATGCCGGAATTGAAACCTGGAACTTCAGCTTAGCGAGCAAGCGTCTATTTCACTGTGCCACCGCAGCTCCCTACATGTTAGAACCAATTCTTGATTTATCAATTAAATGACACCAGGATACTGAGTGATAACCTCCATACATGAAAGTTCGCAGTACAGTTCGTAAAATTTCATTTTAACATAAACTTTGCAAAATATCTATATTATTATTTTTTTAGAAAATATTTTAATGGTCATCGTTTTTAGACATGTAATTTTAATAAATGACAGAACCAGATTTTTAGAACTGATTTTCTTCTTTTGGCATTGGATCGTTATCTACTTCATTTTGTTTATCTTTTTTAGTACATAATTTACAACGTTAAACATGCAAGTTACAATGAAAGAAAGTCATGTTAAGCATGGTGCAATTGTCAGTTGAAGGGAGAGAACTGTATTTAAACATACAGACAACAAACATTTTTCAGTTGAAGGGAGAAAACTGCATTTGAACATTTTAAAATACTACTCTGACCAGTGAGAAGCGTTAAAAAAAAACACTATGGTAAATTGTAACTTTCTAGATGTTGGTATACTGACCAAGAATCGTATGATGTGCTGAGGGAATAATACGTTGTAATATAACAGCGCTGACTCTCACATGTTAATAGATAAAGTAACAAAGAATGATCCTCTCGAGGAGTGTTACACCTAATTATAGATTACAGGCTAATAATACTTCCTGGTCATTGGAACTAATAGATTTAGAAATATGAGCATTGAAAATTACAGTCTGAATTACAATTCTTGTTCCAGAAATATAAAGAAATCGAAATTAAAAAATCAGTTGCCTCAAGGTTGTTGGCCATCGACTAAGGATTTCATAGACACCGGTATTATGCAAATCATATTATCCCCTGAGGTCCCATTTTGAGGTTTATAAAAATAAGTCACAACAACATGGCACCTGACATAGTACTTCCGGGTCGGATTTTATCATTTATATCTTTTCTGATGATCAAAAAGAAACTTTCAAATAATTCTAGAACTCCAGAAGTTAGAATTTCAAGTTTATAAACAAATGACGTCAAAACCGGAAGTGATATCAAAATTTCAGAAATATTGTTTTATTTATTATCAAATTGTTTATCTACTTGTAAGTTTTCAGATCGATCGAAATCAAATTTCCAAAAAACACGCATAGTTACAATGAAAATTGGCGCAAAATTTGCAAGTTTTAAAAAGCGCAATTTTGATTCAAATATTTTGTGTTATATATCATTAGAAAGAGCAGATTTAGCATAGTAAATATGTCTAAAAATTTGTGACGTATGTTTATTAGGTCACGTGACAAAGCTCTTTAAAGTTAAAAATTCCAATTTTCAAATGGCGATAAAACCGGAAGTTAAAATCAGAAATCGGAAATGAATATATCATTTGGTAGATCTCGTTAAGGGCAATAACTTTTGTACAGGTCAAAAGGTCATCAAAGGTCAAGGTCACTAGATATGAGCCTTGAAAGTTTCGGTCATTACTGAAATTCTTTGTCCGGAAATAGAAAAAAGTCTAAATCGAAATTCAAAAATCTGCTGTCATAAGGTTGGTGGCAATCGACTAAGAATTTCATAGACACCAAAATTGTGCAAATCCCATTATCCCCTGAGGCCCCATTTTGAGTTTTATAAAAATTACTCACAACAACATGGCGCCTGACATATTACTTCCGGGTCAAATTTTATCATAAATATCTTTCATGATGACAGTTTCTAACATAATGCAAAAAGAAATTGTCAAATATCTTAAAAACTCCGGAAGTTAAAATTTCAAGTTTACAAGCAAATGACGTCAAAACCGGAAGTGATATCAAAATTTTGAAAACACGGTTTTGTTCGCAATAACAATGTCTATATTCCCAGAAGTTTCAAAATTCAGGGTCAAAAGTAAAAAAGTTTTTAAGTGGTTATCGTGTAGAAAAGACACAACGGAAATAAACAAAAAACTAGAGCCGTACCAAAACGGCGCTGGGCAGTGCGTCATCCTGGAAATCTTTCATAAATCACAAGGCACTAAGCAAACGGTTATGAAAATATTAATATCAAAAAAGTTAGAAACATTTTTTCTAGTCTTTTACAGCATGATAGCTTTAATAAAGGTTAACAATAAAAAATAGTAGTTCTCTCCCTTCAACTGTTTTGACGATAATTGTAAGCGTTATTAAATCAAATGTGTTAGCGTTTTGGCGATAGTTTTTACTTTTTTGGTTTAGTATTGCCAAAACTCAAGTTAATTACAAGTTGAAGGGAGATCACTATCATTTAACCATTTAGACAACAAACATATTATTTTAGTTAATTAGCCAATAAAGTCAAAACCGGTAGTAATATCGAAATTTTGAAAATATATTTGAGATCGCAATCAAAATGCTTAGCTACCCACAAGTTTCCAGAATATTCAAATAAAATTTTAAAAAACCCGCACAGTGACAATAGAACTTTGCACAAAACTTCCAAATATTATATCGCGCTATTTTATTTAAAACATAAAGTGTTATATATCATTAAAAAGAATAGATTAGGCACAATAAGAATATATAAGAATGTGTGACGTATTAAAGTTAAGTCACGTGACAGAGGTATTTAAAGTTAAAAATCGCAAATATCAAATGGCCATAGAACCGGAAGTAAACATCGGACAACTAAAATGGATACATCAAAACATAGATCTGGTCAAGGGCAATAACCTTTGTTAAGGTCATAAGGTCAAAAAAGTTCAAGGTCACGAGTTACAATTCTTTGAAAGTTTGGCAATTACATTAAATACAATATACCGGAAATAACAAAAAAGCATCATCGAATATCAAAATCGAATAACGTACTTTTTGAGGCAATCGACTAAGCTGTCTACAAATACTACAATTACGAATTCCGCTTATAACCCCGAGGCCCCATTTTGAGTTTTACAAAAGTTAGTCATATAAATATGGCGGCCGATCTATTACAACTGGGTCAAATTTCATTGATTGATTGTTTATATAGCATCATTTCAAATATATTGCAAACAAAAAAAATCATATATCTTCAAAATTCCGGAAGTTAGATTTTAGATTTAAAAAGCGAATAACGTCAAAACCGGAAGTGTTATCGAAATTTTGAAAACAGATTTGGGTTAGCAATCAAAATGTCTATCTACCTGTAAGTTTTCAGGACGGTCAAAATAAAATTTGAAAAAAACACGCACAGTTACAATGAAACTTTGCACAAAATTTTCAAATTTTAAATCGCGCAATTGTCATTCAAACATAAAGTGTTATATATCACTGGAAAGAGTAAAATAAGCACACTAATAATATATAAGAGTTTGTGACGTATGTTAGTTGGGTCACGTGACAGAGCTGTTTAAAGTTAAAAATCGCAAATTTCAAATGACAATAGAACCGGAAGTAAACATCGGACAACGGAAATGGATATTTCATTGGATAGATCTAGTCAAGGGCAATAACCTTTGTTCAGGTTCCAAGGTCATAAACGGTCAAGGTCACGAGTTACAAGTTTTTGAAATTTTCGCAATTACTTTAAACGTTATACCGGAAATAACAAAAAGGCAGTATTAAAAATCAAAAATCTAATAACGTACTTTTTTTGGCAATCGACTGGGCGGTCCTAAAATACTACTATTACGAATTCCGCTCATAACCCTGAGGCCCCATTTTGAGTTTTACAAAAGTTGGTCATATCAATATGGCGGCTTATTTGTAACTTCCGGGTCAATTTTTTTTCATTCATTGTTTTCGGATTGTCAATGCAATCATATTTCCAAAAAAAAATTTCACATATCTTCGAAATTCCGGAAGTTGAAATTTAAAAATTTTCGTCAAAAACCGGAAGTGATATCGAAATTTTGAAATTAGTATTATGTTCACAATCGAATTGCCTATGTGCATTTTTATTTTCAGATTCTTCGAATTAAAATTGTAGAATTTGAAAAAATTTTATAATTAAAACTAAAAAAAGTTATCGATAAAATAAAATTTTTAAATTGCTTGAAGAAGCCGTATTGTAGACATTAGTTCAAAGAAGTAACCTAAAAAAATCCGAGTCAAATCGGATAAAAAATAGAGCCGTGAAATGGAAAATTCTAAAAAACCACTTTTTGTCCTACGTCATTTCCGGTTAGACAAAAATGCATCAAATGACATTTAAAAAATTTAGTTTTTCGAGAAAAAAAAGCAAATCGCATCAGTGCATGTGTGACATTAGCAGTTTTTGCTGGGTGCTCTGACCAGTATTTGAAGAAAAAAAAAAAAAAAAAAACATTATGAAAACAAAGCAGTGCGTTCGAAATCGAACGCACTGCAAATATCCATCAAAATCGGTTGAAAATTGTAAGTAAAAATGATAAAAAAGCGAAAGTACACGTTTTGTCATACCTCATTTCCGGTTGGACAAAACTGCGTCATTTAACATTTAAGCCACAATGAGCAGCAGTTTATCGTTGGAAATCGTGTCAGTTTGAGCGTGACAAGCTCCCGTCATACCGAAATAGCGAGACCAGAAAACGAAAAAAAAAAAAACTAGAGCCGTACCAAAACGGCACTGGGCAGTGCGTCATCCTGGAAATCTTTCATAAATCATGAGGCACTAAGTCTAAGGTAAATGGTTATGAACATTAGAAAAGTTAAATCTAGAGAGATTTTCTTATTTTAAAGAATTAAAATAACTGTTAGTGGTCTGAATGCTTAAAAGAGTGACGATTGGTTAGTTTTCGACTATAGCAAAATTTCTACTTTGCTAGTTTCAGGGTTGGCTTGATAATAATAATAGTGACCGCTTATTACTGATGTTGACAGTTCGATGTGTGTATATCAATTGACTGAATGACGTGGCTTACACGGCTTTATAATAGGTCGGTGGCGGCCATATTTCTTCGGTATGGAGACTAAAAGTAGTAAATATGTCGATTAGTGTCGGATGGTTTGACTTATTTTTTTATCAACATTTCTAGTTTAATTACAGCATGATAGCTTTAATAAAGATTTACAATTAAAATAGTAGTTCTCTCCCTTCAACAGTTTTGACGATAAATGTATGCGTTTAAAGTTAAAAATCGCAATTTTCAAATGGCAACAGAACCGGAAGTAAACATTGAACAAATTGTACATACCATTGGATAGATCTAATTAAGGACAATAACCTTTCTTCAGGTCACAAGGTAAAAAAAAGTCAAGGTCAAGTCTTTGAAATTTTAGAAATTACTTAAAACATTATACTGAGAAATAACAAGAAAGCAATATCGAATATCAAAAATCAAATAGCGTATTTTTTTATGACAATCGACTGAGCTGTTCAAAAATACTACAATCACGAAAACCGCTCATATCCCTGAAGCCCCATTTTGAGTTTTACAAAAGTTGGTCATATCAATATGGTGGCTGATTTATTACATCTGGGTCAGATTTTATTAATTAATTGTTTCTATTACATCATTTCTAATATATTGCCGTCAAAATTTTTCAAATATCGTCAAATTTCCGGAAGTTGAAATTTAAATTTAAAAAGTGAATAACGTCAAAACCGGAAGTGATATCAAAATTTTGAAAACAGATTTGAGTTTGCAATCAAAACATCTATCTACCTGTAACTTTTCAGAACGCTCAAAATAAAATTTAAAAAAACACGCACAGTTACAATGGAACTTTGAACAAAATTTTCAAATTTTAAATCGCGCAATTTCAATAAACATATAGAGTATTATATATCTCTGGAAAGAGTACATTAGGCACATTAAGAATATATAAGAATTTGTGACGTATGTAAATAAGGTCACGTGACAGAGCTGTTTAAAGTTGAAAATTGCAAATTTCAAATTACTATAGAACCGGAAGTAAATATCGGACAACCGAAATGGATATATCATTTGATAGATCTAGTCAGGGGCAATAACTTTTATTCAGGTCACAAGGTCAAAAAAAGTCAAGGTCACGAGTTACAAGTCTTTGAAATTTTGGCACTTTCTTAAAACGTTATACCGGAAATGAGCAAAAAGCACAATCAAAAATCAAAAATCGATTTGCGTATTTTTGGGCGCAGTCGACTGAGCTGTCCAAAAATACTATAAATATGAATTCCACCGATAACCCTGAGGTCCCATTTTGAGTTTTACAAAAGTTGCTTATATCAATATGGCGGCTTATCTGTTACTTCCGGGTCAAAAATTTTTAATTTGTTGTTTGTGCATTATCATTTGAATCGTATTGCTGAAAATGTTTTTCAAATAACTTCACAATTCCGGAAGTTGAAATTTTAACTTTACGAGCCAATAACGTCAAAACCGGAAGTGATATCGAAATTTTTAAAATTGAATTTTTTTAACAATCAAAATGTCTATATGCTTCTTTATTTTCAGATTGATCGAAATAAAATTGTAGAAGTTGAAAAATTTATAAATTTCAAACCAAAAAAGTTAGCTTCAAAATTCAAAATTTGTAATTTCTTCAAGAAGCCGAATTGTAACTTTTGGTTCTTGCAATTAAACACAAAAAATCCTATTAGAATTGAATTTAAAATAGAGTCGGAAAATAGAAAATTCTAAAATACACTTCTGTATCCTACGTCATGTCCGGTTGGATAAAAATGCGTCAAATTACATTTAAAAAATTTAGTTTTTCGAGTACAGAAAAGAAATCATATCAGTGCATATGTGGCATTTGTAGTTTTGGCTGTGTACTCTGTACGCCGTACCAAAACGGCGCTGGGCAGTGCGTCATCCTGGAATCTTTCATAAATGACAAGGCACTAAGCAAATGGTTATAAAAATATTAATATTAAAAAAGTTTAAAAGCTTTAATAAAGATTAACAATAAAAAATAGTAGTTCTCTTTCAACTGTTTTGACGATAATTGTTAGCGTTATTTTATCAAATGTGTTAGCGTTTTGGCGATGTTTTTTACTTCTTTGGTTTAGTATCGCCAAAACTCAAGTTAATTACAGGTTGAAGGGAGAGCACTATCATTTAACCATTTAGACAACAAACATATTATTTTAGTTAATTAGCCAATAACGTCAAAACCGGTAGTAATATCGAAATTTTGAAAATAGATTTGCTTAGCTACTCACAAGTTTTCAGAACATTCTAATAAAAATTTGAAGAAAAAAACACGAGCAGTGACAATAGAACTTTGCACAAAACTTCCAAATATTATATCGCGCAATTTTCTTTAAAACATAAAGTGTTATATATCATTAAAAAGAATAGATTAGGCACAATAAGAATTATATAAGAATTTGTGACGTATGAAAGTTAAGTCACGTGACAGAGGTATTTAAAGTTAAAATCGCAAATTTCAAATGGCCATAGAACCGGAAGTAAACATCGGACAACTAAAATGGATACATCAGTACATAGATCTGGTCAAGGGCAATAACCTTTGTTAAGGTCACAAGGTCAAAAAAGTTCAAGGTCACGAGTTACAATTCTTTGAAATTTTGGCAATTACATTAAATACAATATACCGGAAATAACAAAAAAGCATCATCGAATATCAAAATCGAATCACTTCCTTTTTGGGGCAATCGACTAAGCTGTTCAAAAATACTACAATTACGAATTCCGCTCATAACCCCGAGGCCCCATTTTGAGTTTTACAAAAGTTAGTCATATAAATATGGCGGCCGATCTATTACAATTGGGCCAAATTTCATTGATTGATTGTTTATATAGCACCATTTCAAATATATTGCAAAAAAAAAAAATCATATATCTTAAAAATTCCGGAAGTTAGATTTTAGATTTAAAAAGCGAATAACGTCAAAACCGGAAGTGTTATCGAAATTTTGAAAACAGATTTGAGTTTGCAATCAAAATGTCTATCTACCTGTAAGTTTTCAGGACGGTTAAAATAAAATTTGAAAAAAACACGCACAGTTACAATGAAACTTTGCACAAAATTTTCAATTTTTAAATCGCGCAATTTTCATTCAAACATAAAGTGTTTTATATCACTGGAAAGAGTAAAATAAGCACACTAATAATATATAAGAGTTTGTGACGTATGTTACTTGGGTCACGTGACAGAGCTGTTTAAAGTTGAAAATAGCAAATTTCAAATGGCAATAGAACCGGAAGTAAACATCGGACAACGAAAATGAATATTTTGTTGGATAGATCTAGTCAAGGGCAATAACCTTTGTTCAGGTTACAAGGTCATAAATGGTCAAGGTCATGAGTTACAAGTCTTTGAAATTTTGGCAATTACTTTAAACGTTATACCGGAAATAACGAAAAGGCAGTATTAAAAATAAAAAATCTAATAACGTACTTTTTTTGGCAATCGACTGGGCCGTCCTAAAATACTACTACATATTACAAATTCCGCTCATAACCCTGAGGCCCCATTTAGAGTTTTACAAAAGTTGGTCATATCAATATGGCGGCTTATTTTTTACTTCCGGATCAATTTTTTTTAATTCATTGTTTTTGAATTGTCCTTTCAATCATATTTCCGAAAACCATTTTTACATATCTTCAAAATTCCGGAAGTTGAAATTTTAACTTTAAGAGCCATTTACGTCAAAACCGGAAGTGATATCGAAATTTTGAAACTTGCATTTTGTTCACAATCCATATGCCTATATGCATGTATATTTTCAGATTCATCGAAATAAAATTGTAGAAGTTGAAAATTTTTTATAATTAAAACTAAAAAAAGTTAGGGACAAAAGTAAAAATTTTCAATTACTTGAAGAAGCCGTATTGTAGACATTAGTTTAAAGAAGTAACCTAAAAAAATCCGAGTAAAATCGGATGAAAAATAGAGTCGTGAAATGAAAAATTCTAAAATACAATTTCGTGCCCTACGTCATTTCCGGTTAGACAAAAATGCATCAAATTACATTTAAAAAATTTAGTTTTTCGAGTACATAAGAGAAATTGCATCAATGCATATGTGGCATTTACAGTTTTGGCTGGGCGCTCTGACCAGAATTTGAAAAAAAAAAAAAAAAAAAAAACATTCTGGAAACAAAGCAGTGCGTTCGAAATCGAACGCACTGCAAAAAAAACCTAGAATCGTGAGACGATACTGGGCAGTGCGCATCCGGTTTCGTCCATGGGTGAAAAATGGCGTTTTCAATCCATACTGCGAAATTTACAGAACATAAAAATCGGCATATAAATTGTTTATATTCGGGAGTGAAAAGTAGAATAAACAGATCACGTTCGGTAGTGAAAAGTCATCTGTACATTTTTATTACATCATAGGAATTAAAATAGTTAAAAAATATTTATTAATATTTTTCATATGCATTATCATACATATGAAAAAAATGAAATGAATGGAGTTTAACGTCCGACTTTTCTGCACCTATATGGACTGACTGAGGACGAGCAAACGCCATGTAGTGTGCAATGAGGGAAATTTTGCCAGGACAGTGGCATTTGTCTGCTCTTATTTTCGATTTCCAACTGTCGAGGGGTTTTTAACGTGCACAGCCAATAGAGAACAGGACCTTGGTTTATTGTCCCATCCGAACGACTAGGCGCTTTTACCATGTCAGCCCATGTGACATGCATCATGGAGAAGGGTGAAACCGGGTTGAAATATCCGCAGGCATCATCTCGACCCATGTTGGGATTTAGCCCTGGTCCTTCAGCTTAGTGAGCAAGCGTCTAACTCACTGTGCCATTTCTTGATATGATATATAGATGACATCAGATTACTGGGTGCTAACCTCCATACAAGAAAGTTTGCAGCACAGCTCTTAAATCATCATTTTATCATATTATTGGTAAAAATTCTTTGATATTATTTTTTAGAAAACATTTAAATGGTCAACGTTTTTAGACAGTCAATTTCAAAACTTGTTTTTTAATAAATGACAGAACCAGATTTCTAGAACGGATTTTCTTTTTTTGGCATTGGATCGTTATCTACTTCTTTTAGAGTTTTTGTTGATAATTTTAGTACATAATTTAAAACGTTAAAAATACAAGTTACAATGTAAGAAAGTCATGTTAAGCATTGAGAGTGCAATTGTCAGTTGAAGGGAGAGAACTGCATTTAAACATACAGACAACAAACATTTTTCAGTTGAAGGGAGAAAACTGCATTTAAACATTTTAAAAACATTGACCAGTGAGAAGCGTTAAAAGAAACAATATGGTAAATTCTAGATGTTGGCATACTGACCATTAATCGTATGATGTGCTGAGTGAATGATACGTTGTAATATAACAACGTAGACTCTCACATGTCAGATATAGTATCAAAGAATGATCCTATCGAGGTGTGTAACACCTATCTGAAGCTTTCAGGCTAAGAATACTTCCTGGTCATTTGAACTAATAGATTAAGAAATATGAGCCTTGAAAATGTCAGTCTATACTGAAATTCTTGTTCCAGAAACAAAGAAATCGAAATTAAAAAATCAGTTGGCACAAGGTTGTTGGCCATCGACTAAGGATTTCATACACACCGATATTATGCAAATGCAGATTATCCCCTGAGGTCCCATTTTGAGTTTTATAAAAATAAGTCACAACAACATGGCACCTGACATAGTACTTCCGGATTTATCATTTATATCGTTTCTGATGACCATTTCTAACATGATGCAAAAAGAAACTTTCAAGTAATTTGGGAACTCCAGAAGTTAGAATTTCAAGTTTACAAACAAATGACGTCAAAACCGGAAGTGATATCAAAATTTCAGAAATATTGTTTTGTTCATTATAAAATTATTTATCTACTTGTAAGTTTTCAGATCGATCAAAATCAAATTTCCAAAAAACACGCACAGTTACAATGAAAATTGGCACAAAATTTGCAAGTTTTAAAAAGCGCAATTTTGATTCAATATTTTGTGTTATATATCATTTGAAAGAGAAGATTTAGCGTAGGAAATATGTCTAAAAATTTGTGACGTATGTTTATTAGGTCACGTGACAAAGCTCTTTAAAGTTAAAAATTACAATTTTCAAATGGCGATAACACCGGAAGTTAACATCAGAAATCGGAAATGAATATATCATTTGATAGATCTCGTTAAGGGCAATAACTTTTGTACAGGTCAAAGGGTCATCAAAGGTCAAGGTCACTAGATATGAGCCTTGAAAGTTTCGGTCATTACTGAAATTCTTTGTCCGGAAATAGAAACAAGTCTAAATCGAAATTCAAAAATCCGCTGTCATTAGGTTGGTGGCAATCGACTAAGGATTTAATAGACACCAAAATTGTGCAAATCCGATTATCCCCTGAGGCCCCATTTTGAGTTTTATAAAAATTACTCACAATAACATGGCGCCTGACATATTACTTCCGGGTCAAATTTTATCATAAATATCTTTCATAATGACAATTTCTAACATAATGCAAAAAGAAATTTTCAAATATCTTCAAAACTCCGGAAGTTGAAATTTGAAGTTTACAAGCAAATGACGTCAAAACCGGAAGTGATATCAAAATTTTGAAAACATAGTTTTGTTCGCAATAACAATGTCTATATGCCTAAAAGTTTTCATAGCGATCGAAATAAAACTGTGGAAGTTGAAAAAAGCGTCAAAAAAGAGTTCCAAAATTCAGGGTCAAAAGTGAAAAATTATAAGTTTTTAAGTGGTTATTGTGTAGAAAAGACACAACGGAAATAAACAAAAAAATATCCATCTAAATCGGTTGAAAATTGTAAGTAAAAATGATAAAAAACCGAAAATACACGTTTTGTCATACCTCATTTCCGGTTGGACAAAACTGCGTCATTTAGCCTCTAAGCCACAATGTGCAGCAGTTTATCGTTGGAAATCATGTCAGTTTGAGCGTGACAAGCTCCCTTCATACCGAAATAGCGAGACCAGAAAACGAAAAAAAAAAAAAAAAATAGTCAATTGCAAACCAATGCAGTGCGTTCGAGAATCGAACGCACTGCAAAAAAAATAGTCAATTGCAAAACAATGCAGTGCGTTCGAGAATCGAACGCACTGCAATGAAATTTTGATATCACTTCCGGTTTTGACGTCATTTGTTTGTAAACTTGAAATTCTAACTTCTGGAGTGCCCGAATTATTTGAAAGTTTCTTTTTGCATCATGTTAGAAATGGTCATCAGAAAAGATATGGATAAAATCCGACGCGGAAGTACTATGTCAGGTGCCATGTTGTTGTGACTAATTTTTATAAAACTCAAAATGGGACCTAAGGGGATAATCTAATTTACATTATATCGGTGTCTATGAAATCCTTAGTCGGTGGCCAACAACCTTGTGGCAACTGATTTTTTAATTTCGATTTCTTTTTATTTCTGGAACAAGAATTTTAATTTAGACTGAAACTTTCAAAGCTATTTCTAAATCTATTGGTTCAAATGACCAGGAAGTATTATTAGCCTGTATGCTTCAAATAAGTGTAACACACCTCGAGAGGATCATGTTTTATTACTATATCTGACATTATGTAAGAGACTTCGCTGTAGTAATACAACGTATCATTCCCTCATCACATCATACGATACATGATCAATATATCAACATCTATAAAGTTACAATTTACCATAGTGTTTCTTTTAACGCTTCTCACTGGTCAGAGTAGTATTTTAAAATGTTCAAATGCAGTTTTCTCCCTTCAACTGAAAAATGTTTGTTGTCTGTATGTTTAAATGCAGTTCTCCCCCTTCAACTGACAATTGTAGCATGCTTAACTTGACTTTCTTACATTGTAACTTGCATTTTTAACGTTTTAAATTATGTACTAAAAAAGATAAACAAAAAGTCTAAAAGAAGTAAATAACGATCCAATGCCAAAAGAAGAAAATCCGTTCTAAAAATCTGGTTCTGTCATTTATTAAAAAACAAGTTTTAAAATTGCATGTCTAAAAACGTTGACCATTAAAATGTTTTCTAAAAAATAATAATATAGAATTTTGGCTATGGTCATAATAAAATGATAATTTAAGAACTGTGCTGCGAACTTACCTGTATGGAAGTTAGCAATCAGTATTCTGATATCATTTATGGATCATATCAAGAATTGGCTCTATCATATGTAGGGAGCCGCGGTGGCACAGTGAGATAGACGCTTGCTCGTTATGCTGAAGGTCCAGGGTTCAATCCCGGCATGGGTTGAGATAATGCCTTCTGATTTTTCAACCCGGTTTCACCCTCTTAATGATGCATTTCGGAGGGGCTGACATGGAAAAAGCGCCTTGTCGATGGGACAATAAACCAATGTCCCGTGCGCTATTGGCTATGCACGTGACAAAGCCCTCGACAGTTGGAAATCGAAAATAAGAGCAGGCTAATGCCGCTGTCCTGGCAAAATTTCCCTAATTTCGATTTCTTTATATTTTTGAAACAAGAACTTTAGTAATGACCGAAACTTTAAGAATTATATTTCTATATTTATTAGTTGAAATGACCAGAAAGTATAAATAGCCTTTAACCTTCATTTAGAAACACACATCAAGAAGATCAATCTATACTGTAATATCTGATGATGTGCGAGAGTCTGCGTTGTTGAATTACAACGTATCATCCCCACAGCACAACATATGATTCATGATCAGTATATCAACATCTGGAAAGTTACAATTTACCATATTGTTTCCTTTAACGCTTCTCACTGGTCAATGTTTTGCATGTTTAAACGCAGTTCTCTCCCTTCAACTGACAAATATTTGTTGTCTGTATGTTTAAATTTAGTTCACTCCCTTCAATTGACAATTGCACTAACATAACTTTCTTACATAGTAACTTGCATTTTTAACGTTTTAGATTATGTAGTAAAAAAGTTTAAAAATATCTAAATGTAATAGATAACGATCCAATGACAAAAGAATTAAATCTGTTCTTAAAATCTGGTTCTGTCATTTATTCAAAAATATTGCGTGTCTAAAAACGTTGACCATTAAAATGTTTTTAAAAAAAACTAGAACCGTGATAACGGTACTGAGCAGTGCGCAATCTAAACATCCTTGAACGGTTGCATTTTAGTCCTGCATATAAATTAGGTCATGTGACAGAGCTGTTTATAGTTAAAAATCTCAATTTTCAATCGGCTATTAACCCGGAAGTAAACATCGGAAAACACAAAGTAAAACATCATTTGATAGATTTTATCGAGGGCAATAGCTTTGGTTCAGACCAAAAGGTCATCAAACGTCAAGGCAGTGCCTCGACTAACACTGTGACTAGGCGGCATCGCTGCCGCCCAGTGGCGTTATTCTGCCGCCCAGTGAACACAAAAGTCAACCGCGATCGGCAGTCCTATATTGTTAAAATATCGCTAGCAATCGAAATTATAAATATAAGTAACATAACATAACAGAAATAAGAATAATATGTTGTTTCGGAGTAATTCTTCTGTTGTTTTTTTCGCCGTGTTTAGTTTGAAATAAATATCAATTATCGCCGCATTTCATAGTGACTATTTGATGTCTATTTCACTGATTGCATCGATCTAGTTTTCGCCTGTTCAATTAACTGCCGCCCAGTAACAATTCCTTAGACGAGGCACTGCGTCAAGGTCACGAGTTTTGAGCTTTGAAAGTGTTTGCTATTGCTGAATTTCTTTAACCGGAAATAGACATAACTTTTAATCGAAATATGGAAATCGGCTGTCACCATTTTGTTAGTAATATATTGAAGATGCCATAGACATCAACATTATGTAAATCGGATGATATCCTGATCACTTATATCGATTTAAAGAAAAGTTGATCATTTCAAGATAGTGGTCTACTAGTTACTTCCGGGTCCAATGTTATCCTTTTTTTTTCTATGAATGTTATGTCATTTTATATTTTCAAAAGAATGTGTCGACTCTCTTTAAAAATCCACAATTTAGGAACCACGTGTTTTTTCGCGCCAAAAAAGCCACGCAGTTACTTTAGAACAATGAACAAAATTTCCAAATATAAAAAAAAGCAAAATGATTAAAATATCTACTATTATATATCAAGAGGAGATAAAGCATAATAAGAAAAGACGATGTTTTGTGACGTATGTGAATTAGGTTCAAACTGACAATTTTCATTTGGCTATAAAACAAGAAGTAAATATTGGACAACAAAAATGAATTCACCATTGGATAGATCTCATTTCGGGCAATAAATGTTGTTCGGATCATAAAGTCAACAAATGGCAAGGTCACAAGTTATGAGCTTTAAAAGTGTTCCAATAATTGCTGAATATCTTATACCGGAAATAGACAAACACCATAATCGAAATTAGCAATTCAGCTGCCCTCATTTTGTTGGCAATAGATTGAAAATGCCATAAACATCAAAATTATATAAATCGGATGTCGATTTAAAGAAAACATGTTCAAGATGGTGGCCAATGTGTTACTTCCGGTTATGATTTTGTCATATTTTTTTCTTTGTTAGTCATGTTCTTTCATATCTTAAGAAGAAATTGTTACCTATCTTATGAAATCCGTAATTCAGATAACACGTGTTTTTTTCCCGCCAAAAAAAAACACGCAGAGTTACTATAGAACAAAGAACAAAATTCCAAATAGCAATTTTGATCAAAATATCTATTGTTATATATCACTGGAAAGAGGAGATAAAGCGTAATAAGAAAAGAAGATATTTTGTGACGTGACGTTACGTGACAGAGCTGTTCAAAGTTCAAACTAACAATTTTTAAATGGCTATAAAACCGGAAGTAAATATTGGACAACAAAAATGAATACACCGTTGAATAGACCTCATCATGGGCAATAACTTTTGTTCAGGTCATAAGGTCACCCAAATCCAAGGTAACGTGTAATGAGCTTTGAAAATTTTTGTCATTTCTGAATATCTTTTACCGGAAATAGGCAAACATCATAATCGAAATTAGCAAATTGGCTGTCATCATTTTGTTGGCCATAGATTGAAAATGCCCTAGACATCTATATTATACAAATTGGATGATACCCTGTTCACTTCTCTCGATTTAATGAAAACATGTTCATTTCAAGATGGTGGCCAGCGTGTTACTTCCGGTTACGATTTTATCATATTTTTTTTCTTTGTTAGTCATATTCTTCCATATCTTAAGAAGAAATTGTTACCTATCTTATGAAATCCGTAATTAAGATAACACGTGTTTTTTCCCGCCAAAAAAAAACACGCAGAGTTACTATAGAACAAAGAACAAAATTCTAAAAAGCAATTTTGATCGAAATATCTAGTGTTATACATTTTTGGAAACAGGAGATAAAGCGTGATAATAATAAGAGATAATTTGTGACGTAAATGAATTAGGTCACATGACAGAGCTGTTTAAAGTCAAAACTCGACATTTTCAAATGGCTATAAAACCGGAAGTAGACATCGGACAGCAAAAATGAATACATCAGTTGATAGATCTCATCAAGGGCAATGACTTTTGTTCAGGTCACAAGGTCACTCAAGGTCAAGGTCACAAGATATGAGCCTTAAAAGTTTTGACTATTACTGAAAATTGTTTACCGGAAATAAAAAAAAAACTGAATCGAAATTCAAAAATCGGCTTCCCATGTTTTGTTAGCAATCGACTGTAGATTC
The DNA here is from genome assembly GCA_029955415.1 of Lottia scabra. Classification (NCBI taxonomy): domain Eukaryota; kingdom Metazoa; phylum Mollusca; class Gastropoda; family Lottiidae; genus Lottia; species Lottia scabra. Next base: position 5,801,629 of record JARJEI010000002.1, on the reverse strand, counting down.
AATACACATCATTTTTATTCAAATCGGATGATTGCCTGATTCTGAATTTCGATTTAAAGTAAAATCAGTCAGTTCAAGATGGCGGCCGATATGAAACAGCTGGGTCAGATTTTATCATTTTATATTTTGTGAATAATGATTACTAGCACATTGCAAAAAGATTTTTTAGAATATCTTCATTATTCCGGAAGTTGACATTTCAACTTTACAAGCGAATGACGTCAAAACCGGAAGTGATATAACATTTTTGAAAATATCATTTTGTTTGTCATCAAAATGTCTATGCATATGCAAGTTTTCATATTGATCAAAATAAAATTGCAAAAGTTGAAAAAAATGTCAAAAAAGTGCTTCAAAAAGTCAGCGACAAAGTTTTAAAAATGCATGTTTTTAAATCCCCAATTTGAAGACAATCGGTTAATAAAATAAACAAAAAAAATTCCATCAAAATCGGTTGAAAATCAGAGATGAAAATGGTAAAATCATTTAATTGGGCTTATTGGCCATACGTCATTTCCTGTTGGACGAAAATGCATCATTTTATATTCACCTAATACCGTGCAGTTAGGCATAGTAAAAAATTATATGAGATAATGTGTGGCATGCTCCCTTCATACCGAATTAGCGTGACCAGAAGTAGACAAAAAAAAACTAGAACCATGAATGGTACCATGCAGTGCGCATCTGGTTTCGTCCATTGGTGAAAAGTGACATCTTTCAATCCATGATGTCAGGTTTACAGAAGAAAGCTTGTTTTACATTAAAATGCAAAAGGTACAAAATTTTAAAACGCACAATTTTGAATTCGGCAGTGAAAAGTAGAATAACCAGTTCACACACGGTAGTCAAAAGTGAAATAAACATTTCATGTTCGGTAGTGAAAAGTCATCTGATTAAAAAAAAAAAGCGTAATCACAGTTTGATATACATCAGTGGAAAACGCATATCACAAAATTTCTAAGATTTGTAAATAAGTTCTAAAGTGCAAGAAAGGACACATGAAAGAGCCAAATCTCAATTTAGAAACGGACTGCACAGTATTCATACTTCATAGTTTGAAATACAGATCGAATTTTATCAATACATAATTCGTTCAAAGAAAACACATATTAAATTTTCTTTTTAAAACAGTTAAAATGTAAAAAAAGTACATTAATGATAACCTATCGCCCAAACGCAAGTTAATGGGAGAGGGCGATCGCCCAAACGCAGCTTTATGTCAAAATGTAGTACTCTCCCTTCAACTGAAATTAGAATTTAATATTTTACAAGCAGATGGAAATACTAATTTTCAAAATTCAAAAGGCGCTATTTTGATTTTAAAATATTGTGTTGTATATAATTGAAAAAGCAGATTAAGCATAATTAGATTGTGAAAGAATTTGTGACTTACATGAATTAGGTCACGTGTCAGAGCTCTTTAAAGCTAAAAACTGCAATTTTCAAATGGATATAAAACCGGAAGTAAACATCGGAAAACCTAAATGAAAGTATCTGTGCATAGGTATCGTCAATGGCAATAAATTTGTTTCAGGTCACTTGGTCACCAGAGGTCAAGGTCACAAGATATGAGCCTTTAAAGTTTTGACAATTACTGATTTATATTAACCGGAAATTAAAATAAATCAGAATTGAAATTAAAAAATCGGCGTCTCATGTTTTGGTAGCAATCGACTGTAGATTCCAAAAACATCAGAATTATGCAAATTTCATTACACCCTGAGGCCTCATTTTGCGTTTTATGAAAATATACCATTTCAAGATGGCGACTGATCTGTTACATCCGGGTCAAATTTTATTATTTGTATACTTTTGCGTCTATATTACATACATACTGCAAAAAGAATTTTTCAAATATCTTCAAAATTACGGAAGTTGAAGTTTCGACTTTGTGAGCCAATAACTTCAAAACCGAAAGTGATACAAAAATTTTGAAAACATATTTTTGTTCGCCATCAAAATGTCTATCTACCTGTAAGTTTTCAGAACGATCGAAATAAAATTTGAAAACAACACGCACAGTTTCAATGGAAATTGACACAAATTTTTCAAACTTTAAAAGGCGGAATTTTGATTCAAATATATTGTGTTGTATATCATTGGAAAGAGCATACATAGCATAGTACGACGGTGAAAGAAAATAAGACATATGTAAATTAGGTCACGTGGTAGCGCTGTTTAAATTTAAAAATTACAATTTTCAAACGGCTATAAAACCGGAAGTAACCATTGGGCATCTGAAAAAAATATGTCATTGGATACATCTAATCAAGGGCAATAACTTTTGTACAGGTCACAAAGTCACAAAAGGTCAAGGTCACAAAATATGGGCCTTGAAAGTTTTGACAATTACTGACTTATTTTTACCGGAAATCAGAAAAATTCAGAATTGAAATTCAAAAATCGGCTTCCCATGTTTTGGTCGCAGTCGACTGTTGATTACATAGACATAAAAATTATGCAAATTTCATAACACCCTGAGGCCCCATTTTGCGTTTTATGAAAATATACCATTTCAAGATGGCGCCTGATCTGTTACATCCGGGTCAAATTTTATAATTTGTATAATTTTAAGTCTACATAACAAACATATTGCAAAAAGAATTTTTCGAATATCTTCAAAATTCCGGAAGTTGAAATTTCAACTTTGAGAGCGAATGACGTCAAAACCGGAAGTGATATCGAAATTTTGAAAATTGCTAAATGTTTGCAATCAAAATGTCTATAAACATGTAAGTTTTCAGGTTGATCAATATAAAATTGCAAAAGTTGAAAAAGTGGTCCAGAAAAGGTGCTCCAAAAGTCAGCAAGATTTTTCTCAAAATGATATTGTTAAACTTTTGTATCATGGACAATCGATTAGAGAAATAAGCAAAGTCAGTCCGATCGAAATCGGTTGAAAAACAAAGGAGATAATAGCCAAAACATCAAATCCGATATGTTCTCATACCTCATTTCCGGTTGGTAGGGCATGCGCCATTTTACATTTAAACAATACCGAGCAGTAGATTATCGTGGGAAATCTTGAGAGATGGTGTGTGGCATGCATAGTTTTGGCTGGGCGCTCTGACCAGAAAACGGAAAAAAAAAAAAACTAGAACCATGAATGGTACCATGCAGTGCGCATCCGGTTTCGTCCATTGGTGAAAAGTGACATCTTTCAATCCATGATGTCAGATTTACAGAAGAAAGCTTGTTTTACATTAAAATGCAGAAGGTACAAAATTTTAAAACGCACAATTTTGAATTCGGTAGTGAAAAGTAGAATAACCAGTTCACACACGGTAGTCAAAAGTGAAATAAACATTTCATGTTCGGTAGTGAAAAGACATCTGATTAAAAAAAGCGTAATCACAGTTTGATATACATCAGTGGAAAACGCACATCACCAAAATTTCTAAGATTTGTAAATAAGTTCTAAAGTGCAAGAAAGGACACATGAAAGAGCCAAATCTCAATTTAGAAACGGACTGCACAGTATTCATACTTCATAGTTTGAAATACAGATCGAATTTTATCAATACATATTTCATTCAAAGAAAATATATCTTAATGTTTCTTTTAAACAGTTACAATGTAAAAAAAAGTACATTAATGATAACGTATCGCCCAAACGCATGTAATCGGAGAGGGCGATCGCCCAAACGCAGCTTTATGTCAAAATATAGTTCTCTCCCTTCAACTGAAATTTGAATTGAATATTTTACAAGCAGATGGAATAACTAATTTTCAGAATTCAAAAGGCGCTATTTTTATTTAAAAATATTGTGTTGTATATAATTGAAAAAGTAGATTTAGCATAATTAGATTGTGAAAGAATTTGTGACGTACATAATTTAAGTCACGTGTCAGAGCTCTTTAAAGCTAAAAACTGCAATTTTCAAATGGATATAAAACCGGAAGTAAACATCGGAAAACCTAAATGAAAGTATCCGTGCATAGGTAACATTAATGCCAATGAATTTTTTCAGGTCACATGGTCACCGAAGGTCAAGGTCACAAGATATAAGCCTTTATAATTTTGACAATCACTGATTTATTTTAACCGGAAATTAAAATGAATCAGAATTGAAATTCAAAAATCGGCATCTCATGTTTTGATAGCAATTGACTGTAGATTCCATAGACATCTTAATTATGCAAATTCCATAACACCATGAGGCCCCATTTTGCCTTTTATAAAAATATACCATTTCAAGATGACGACTGATCTGTTACATCCGGGTCAAATTTTATCATTTGTATACTTTTGTGTCTACATTACAAACATATTGCAAAAAGAATTTTTCGAATATCTTCAAAATTCCGGAAGTTGAAATTTCGACTTTGAGAGCTAATAACTTCAAAACCGGAAGTGATATCAAAATTTTGAAAACATATTTTTGTTCGCCATCAAAATGTCTATCTATCTGTAAGTTTTCAGAATGATCGAAATAAAAATTGAAAAAAACACGCACAGTTTCAATGGAAATTGACACAAATTTTTCAAACTTTAAAAGGCGGAATTTTGATTCAAATACATTGTGTTGTATATCATTGGAAAGAGCAGACATAGCATAGTACGACGGTGAAAGAAAATAAGACATATGTAAATTAGGTCACGTGGTAGGGCTGTTTAAAGTTAAAAATTACAATTTTAAAACGGCTATAAAACCGGAAGTAACCATTGGGCATCTAAAAAAAATATGTCATTGGATACATCTAATCAAGGGCAATAACTTTTGTACAGGTCACTAAGTCACAAAAGGTCAAGGTCACAAAATGTGGGCCTTGAAAGTTTTGACAATTACTGATTTATTTTTACCGGAAATCAGAAAAATTCAGAATTGAAATTCAAAAATCGGCTTCCCATGTTTTGATCGCAGTCGACTGTTGATTACATAGACATAAACATTATGCAAATTCCATAACACCCTGAGGCCCCATTTTGCGTTTTATGAAAATATACCATATCAAGATGGCGCATGATCCGTTACATCCGGGTCAAATTTTATGATTTGTATAATTTTGTGTCTACATAACAAACAAACTGCAAAAAGAATTTCTCGAATATCTTCAAAATTCCGGAAGTTAAAATTTCAACTTTGAGAGCTAATTACGTCATAACCGGAAGTGATATCGAAATTTTGAAAATTGCTAAATGTTTGCAATCAAAATATCTATAAATATGTAAGTTTTCAGGTTGATCAATATAAAATTGCAAAAGTTGAAAAAGTGGTCCAGAAAAGGTGCTCCAAAAGTCAGCAAGATTTTCCTCAAAATGATATTGTTAAACTTTTGTATCATGGACAATCGATTAGAGAAATAAGCAAAGTCAGTCCGATCGGAATCGGTTGAAAAACAAAGGAGATAATAGCCAAAACATCAAATCCGATATGTTCTCATACCTCATTTCCGGTTGGTAGGGCATGCGCCATTTTACATTTAAACAATACCGAGCAGTAGATTATCGTGGGAAATCTTGAGAGATGGTGTGTGGCATGCATAGTTTTGGCTGGGCGCTCTGACCAGAAAACGGAAAAAAAAAAAAAAAAAAAGACATTTGCAAAACAAAGCAGTGCGTTCGCTAGAACGCACTGCAAAAAAAAAAGACATTTGCAAAACAAAGCAGTGCGTTCGCTAGAACGCACTGCAAAAAACATCCACTATGAAAACAAAGCAGTGCGTTCGCTAGAACGCACTGCAATAAAAACAGATTTTTTGCTAATTGCAGTGCGTTCGATTCTCGAACGCACTGCATTGTTTTGCAATTGACTATTTTTTTTTTTTTTTTTTTTTGCAGTGCGTTCGAGAATCGAACGCACTGCATTGTTTTGCAATTGACTATTTTTTTTTTTTTTTTTTTTTTTTTTTAGGATTCTGGTCTCGCTATTTCGGTATGAAGGGAACTTGTCACGCTTAATCTGATACGGTTTCTCATAATATATAGGTGCTCGTTTTGCGGTGAATGTAAAATGACGCACTTTCCACCAACCGGAAATGATGTATGACAAAAAGTATATTTTAGGTTTTTTATCAATTTAACCTACAGTTTTCAACCGATTTCGAAGGAACTTTTTTGGTTTAGCTCATTTATCGCTTATCTAAACGCTAAATATTTCAAAACACTCAAATTTTGACTTTTGATGCTGGATTTTGGATCTTAGTTTTTGACCCTTTTTTCAACTTTCACAATTTTATTTCGATCGATCTGAAAATTTACAGGATTATAGACATTGTTATTGCAAACAAAACGGTTTTATCAAAATTTCGATATCACTTCCGGTTTTGACGTCATTTGCTTTTAAAATTGAAATTTTAACTTCCGGAGTTTTAGAGATATTTGAAAATTCTTTTTTGCATTATGTTAGAAACTGTCATCATAAAAGATATATATAATAAAATTTGACCCGGAAGTAATATGTCAGGCGCCATGTTATTATGACTAATTTTTATAAAACTCAAAATGGGGCCTCAGGGGATAATCGGATTTGCACAATATTGGTGTCTATGAAATCCTTAGTCGATTGCCACCAACCTTATGACAGCAGATTTTTGAATTTCGATTTAGAATTTTTTCTATTTCCGGACAAAGAATTTCAGTAATAACAGAAACTTTCAAGGCTCATATCTAGTGACCTTGACCTTTGATGACCTTTTGACCTGTACAAAAGTTATTGCCCTTAACGAGATCTATCAAATGATATATTCATTTCCGATTTCTGATGTTAACTTCCGGTTTTATCGCCATTTGAAAATTGCAATTTTTAACCTTAAAGAGCTTTGTCACGTGACCTAATAAACATACGTCACAAATTTTTAGACATATTTACTATGCTAAATCTGCTCTTTCAAATGATATATAACACCAAATATTTGAATCAAATTTGCGCTTTTTAAAACTTGCAAATTTTGTGCCAATTTTCATTGTAACTGTGCGTGTTTTTTTGGAAATTTGATTTTGATCGATCTGAACTTACAAGTAGATAAACAATTTGATAATGAACAAAACAATATTTCTGAAATTTTGATATCACTTCCGGTTTTGACGTCATTTGTTTGTAAACTTGAAATTCTAACTTCTGGAGTGCCCGAATTATTTGAAAGTTTCTTTTTGCATCATGTTAGAAATGGTCATCAGAAAAGATATAGATAAAATCCGACCCGGAAGTACTATGTCAGGTGCCATGTTGTTGTGACTAATTTTTATAAAACTCAAAATGGGACCTCAGGGGATAATCTAATTTACATTATATCGGTGTCTATGAAATCCTTAGTCGATGGCCAACAACCTTGTGGCAACTGATTTTTTAATTTCGATTTCTTTATATTTCTGGAACAAGAATTTTAATTTAGACTGAAACTTTCAAAGCTATTTCTAAATTTATTGGTTCAAATGACCAGGAAGTACTATTGGCCTGTATACTTCTAATATGTGTAACACACCTCGAGAGGATCATTTATTATTACTTTATCTGACAACATGTAAGAGACTACGCTGTAGTATTACAACGTTTCATTCCCTCAGCACATCGTACGATACATGATCAATATACCATGATCTAGAAAGTTACAATTTACCATAGTGTTTCCTTTAACGCTTCTCACTGGTCAGAGTAGTATTTTAAAATGTTCAAATGCAGTTTTCTCCCTTCAACTGAAAAATGTTTGTTGTCTGTATGTTTAAATGCAGTTCTCTCCCTTCAACTGACAATTGCACCATGCTTAACTTGACTTTCGTACCTTGTAACTTGCATTTTTAACGTTTTAAATTATGTACTAAAAAAAATAAACAAAAAGTCTAAAAGAAGTAGATAACGATCCAATGCCAAAAGAAGAAAATCAGTTCTAAAAATCTGGTTCTGTCATTTATTAAAAAACAAGTTTTAAAATTGCATGTCTAAAAACGTTGACCATTAAAATGTTTTCTAAAAAAATAATATTATAGAATTTTTACCTAGATTATGATAAAATGATAATTTACGAGCTGTGCTGCAAACTTACTTGTATGGAGGTTAGCACTCAGAATTCTGATGTCATGTATATATCATATCAAGAATTGGCTCTATCATATGTAGGGAGCCGCGGTGGCACAGTGAGATAGACGCTTGCTCACTAAGCTGAAGGTCCAGGGTTCAATCCCGACATGGGTCGAGATGATGTCTGCGGATATTTCAACCCGGTTTCACCCTCTCAATGATGCATGTCGGATGGGCTGACATGGTAAAAGCGCCTAGTCGTTCGGATGGGACAATAAACCAAGGTCCCGTGCTCTATTGGCTGTGCACGTTAAAAACCCCTCGACAGTTGGAAATCAAAAATAAGAGCAGACAAATGCCACTGTCCTGGCAAAATTTCCCTCATTGCACACTGCATGGCGTTTGCTCATGTCAGCCCATATAGGTGCAGAAAAGTCGGACGTAAAACTCCATTCATTTCATTTCTTTCATATGTATGATAATGCATATGAAAAATATTAATAAATATTCTTTAACTATTCTAATTCCAATAATGTATAAAAATGTACATTAATAAAAACAACTACTTTTTAATCAGATGACTTTTCACTACCGAACGTGAACTGGTTATTCTACTTTTCACTCCCGAATATAAACAATTTATATGCCGATTTTTATGTTCTGTAAATTTCGCAGTATGGATTGAAAACGCCATTTTTAACCCATGGACGAAACCGGATGCGCACTGCCCAGTATCGTCTCACGATTCTAGTTTTTTTTTTTTTTTCGTTTTCTGGTCTCGCTATTTCGCTATGAAGGGAGCTTGTCACGCACAATCTGACACGATTTCCCACGATAAACTGCTGCTCATTGTGGCTTAGAGGGTAAATGACGCAGTTTTGTCCAACCGGAAATGAGGTATGACAAAACGTGTATTTTCGGTTTTTTATCATTTTAACTTACAATTTTCAACCGATTTTGATGAATATTTAAAGACACGATAACCACTTAAAAAGTTATAATTGTTGACTTTTGACCCTGAATTTTGAAACTATTTTTTGACGTTTTTTCAACTTCCACAGTTTTATTTCGATCACTATGAAAACTTCTAGGCATATAGACATTGTTATTGCGAACAAAAATGTGTTTTCAAAATTTTGATATCACTTCCGGTTTTGACGTCATTTGCTTGTAAACTTCAAATTTCAACTTCCGGAGTTTTGAAGATATTTGAAAATTTCTTTTTGCATTATGTTAGAAACTGTCATCATGAAAGATATTAATGATAAAATTTGACCCGGAAGTAATATGTCAAGCGCCATGTTGTTGTGAGTAATTTTTATAAAACTCAAAATGGGGCCTCAGGGGTTAATCGGATTTGCACAATTTTGGTGTCTATGAAATCCTTAGTCGATTGCCACCAACCTTATGACAGCGGATTTTTAAATTTCGATTTCGACTTTTTTCTATTTCCGGACAAAGAATTTCAGTAATGACCGAAACTTTCAAGGCTCATATCTAGTGACCTTGACCTTTGATGACCTTTTGACCTGTAAAAAAGTTATTGCCCTTAACGAGATCTACCAAATGATAAATTCATTTCCGATTTCTGATTTTAACTTCCGGTTTTATCGCCATTTGAAAATTGGAATTTTTAACTTTAAAGAGCTTTGTCACGTGACCTAATAAACATACGTCACAAATATTTAGACATATTTACTATGCTAAATCTGCTCTTTCTATTGATATATAACACAAAATATTTGAATCAAAATTGCGCTTTTTTAAACTTGCAAATTTTGCGACAATTTTCATTGTAACTGTGCGTGTTTTTTGGAAATTTGATTTCGATCGATCTGAAAACTTACAAGTAGATAAACAATTTGATAATGAACAAAACAATATTTCTGAAATTTTGATATCACTTCCGGTTTTGACGTCATTTGTTTGTAAACTTGAAATTCTAACTTCTGGAGTTCCCGAATTATTTGAAAGTTTCTTTTTGCATCATGTTAGAAATGATCATCAGAAAAGATATAAATGATAAAATCCGACCCGGAAGTACTATGTCAGGTGCCATGTTGTTGTGACTTATTTTTATAAAACTCAAAATGGGACCTCAGGGGATAATCTGATTTGCATAATATCGGTGTCTATGAAATCCTTAGTGTATGGCCAACAACCTTGTGGCAACTGATTTTTTAATTTCGATTTCTTTATATTTCTGGGACAAGAATTTTAATTCAGACTGTAATTTTCAATGCTCAAAGTTCTAAATCTACTAGTTAAAATGACCAGGAAGTATTATTTGCCTGTAATCTTCTATTAGGTGTATCACACCTCGAGAGAAACAGCTTTAGATACTAAATCTAGTAACATGTGAGAGTCAGCGCTGTTGTATTACAACGTATTATTCCCTCAGCACATTAAACGATTCATGGTCAGTATACCAATATCTAGAAAGTTACAATTAACCATAGTGTTTCTTTTAACGCTTCTCACTGGTCAGAGTAGTATTTCAAAATGTTCAAATGCAGTTTTCTCCCTTCAACTGAAAAATGTTTGTTGTCTGTATGTTTAAAATACAGTTCTCTCCCTTCAACTGACAATTGCACCATGCTTAACATGACTTTCTTTCATTGTAACTTGCATGTTTAAAGTTTTAAATTATGTACTAAAAAAGATAAACAAAAAGAAGTAGATAACGATCCAATGCCAAAAGAAGAAAATCCGTTCTAAAAATCTGGTTCTGTCATTTATTAAAATTGCATGTCTAAAAACGTTGACCATTAAAATGTTTTCTGAAAAAATAATAATATAGATTTTTTTGCTAGCTCTATGTTAAATTGACAATTTACAAACTGTGCTTCGAACTTTCATGTATGGAGGTTAACACTCAGTATTCTGCTGTCATTTATTCGACATATCAAGAATTGGCTCTATCATGTAGGGAGCTGCCATGGCACAGTGAATTAGACTCTTGCTCGCTAAGCTGATGTTCCAGGGTTCAATTCCGGCATGGGTCGCATGCCTTCGGATTTTTCTACCCAGTTTCACCCTCTCAATGATGCAGGTCGGAGGGGCTGACATGGAAAAAGTGCCGAGTCGTTCGTATGGGACAATAAACCAATAGCGCGCGGGACCTTGGTTTATTGTCCCATCCGAACATGCTGTGCACGTTAAAAAATCCTCGACAGTTGGAAATCGAAAATAAGAGCTTGCTAATGCCGCTGTCCTGGCAAAATTTTCCTCATTGCACACTGCATGGCGTATTCCACTTCCAATGGTATAAAAATGTAAATTAGTAAAAACAACGACTTTTTAATCAGATGACTTTTCACTACTGAACGTGAAATGGTTATTTACTTTTCACTCCCGAATATAAAAAATTTATATGCCGAATTTTATGTTCTGTAAATTTCGCAGTATGGATTGAAAACGCCATTTTTCACCCATGGACGAAGCCGGATGCGCACTGCCCAGTATCGTCTCACGATTCTAGTTTTTATTAAAATGACAATGTACGAGCTGTACTGCGAAGTTAGCACACATTATTCTGATGTCATTTACATGAGAATTAGCTCTTTCATATGTAGTGACCTCGGTGGCTCAGTGAGTTAACGCTTGCTTGCTAACCTGAAGGCCCAGGGTTCAATCCTGGGTCGAAATGATTTTTCATTCCGGTTTCACGATGTCAGTGATGCAAGTCGGAGGGGCTGACATGGAAAAAGCGTCTAGGCGTTCAGAGAGGACTATAAACCGAGGTCCTGTGTGCTATTGACTGTGCACGTTAAAGATCCCTCGACAGTTTGGAAATCGAAAGGAAGAGTAGCCTTATGCCGCTGTCCTGGCAAAATATCCCTCATTGCACACTGCCCGTCCCCAGTTAGCCCATATAGGTGCAGAAAAGTAGGACGTAACACTCCATTCATTTCATTTCATTTCTTTCATATGTATGATAATGCAGATGACTACCGAACGGGAACTGGTTATGCCGATATTTATGTTTTGTAAATTTCGCAATATGGATTGGAAATGTAACTTTTCACCCATGGAGGAAACCGGATGCGCACTGCTCGGTACCGTCGCACGGTTCTAGTTTAAAGACTGTTTTTAAAAGGATCTGTATTGGTATTATTTCTAGACAAAGAAAGCTACCACTACTAGCGAAACCTTGGCTGTTACTTGTAATGTCAAACACCGCAAATTTCAATTGCTTATTAAACCGGAAGTATACATCGGACAACAAACATGAATACATCATTGGATAGATCTCAACGAGGGCAACAACTTTTGTTTAGATACCAAGGTCATCAAAGGTCAAGGGGTCAAAAGATATTAGCCTTGAAAGTTTTAGTAATTGCATAAAAAAATTAAAACGGAAATAAAAAAAAATTGAAATCAAAATGAAAAAATCGGCGTCTATACTTTGTTTAGCAATTGACTGAAATTTCCAAAAATACTAAAATTACGGATTCCGCCCATAAGCCTGAGGCCCCATTTTTAATTTTATAAAAGTTACTCATATCAAAATGGCGGATGATCTGTTACTTCTGGGCCGGATTTTTTTATTTCAAATTGTTGATATACCATAATGTAAAATATTGCAAAAAACAAATTTCAAATATCTTCAAAATTCCGGAAGTTGAAATTTCAAATTTACAAGCTAATTACGTCAAAACCGGAGGTGATATCGAAATTTTGAAAACAGAGTTTTGTTCGCAATCAAAATATCTTTCTTTCTGTGAATTTTCATATCGATTGAAATAAAATTTGAAAAAAAACACGCACAGTTACAATGGAAATTTGCACAAAATTTTCAAATTTTAAATCGTGCAATTTTAATTTAATGCTATATTGTCATACATCATTGGAAAGAGAAAATTACGCATAATATGATTGTTAAATCATTTTTGAAGTATATACACTAGGTCACGTGACAGGGCTGTTTTAAGTCAAAAATCACAAATTTCAATTGCCTATAAAACCGGAAGTATACATCGGATCACAAACATGAATACATCATTGGACATATTTGATCAAGGACAATAACTATTAGCCTTTAAAGTTTTAGTAGTTGCATAAAAAATTAAAACGGAAATAAAAAAAAATTGAAATCAAAATTAAAAAATCGGCACCTAGACTTTTTTAGCAATCGACTGCAGTTTCCAAAAATACTGAAGTTACGGATTCCGCCCATAACCCTGAGGCCCTATTTTTAATTTTATAAAAGTTACTCATAACAAAATGGCGGATGATCTGTTGCTTCCGGGTCGGATTTTTTTATTCCAAATTGTTGTTATCACATATTGTAACACATTGCAAAAAACAAATTTCAAATATCTTCAAAATTCCGGAAGTTGAAATTTTAAATTTGCAAGCTAATTACGTCATAACCGGAAGTGGTATCACAATTTTGAAAACTGCATTTTGCTTGGAATCAAAATGTCTATCAACCTGCAAATTTGCAGATCGATCGAAATAAAATTAAAGAAGTTGAAAAAAACGCAAAAATTAAAATTAAGAAAATAGGCAACTAAAAGTCAAAATTTGAGAAGTTTAAAATCCTTATTTAGTAGCTTACAGTTATAGAAAACAGTTCAAAACAGTTTGATAAAAATCGGATCAAAAATAGAGCTGTGAGATTCCAAAAACCAAAATTATGTTTTTTGTTCTACCTCATTTCCGGTTTGTCAAAATGGCACCAATTTATATTTAATAGTTCATGGTCAACAATTCATCGTAGATAATTGAAAAAATCTGTATGTGGCATGTTGCCTTCTTACGAAAAAAGCGAGTGTAAAATTCGAAAAAAAAAAAAACTAGAGCCACTAGTGGCACAGAGTGGGACTTTGCAAATGTGCAAATTGCTAAGGGCAATTTATAAAAAATGGGCCCTGAACGTAAATCCCAAGTGCCAAAGAAGTCGGCAACTTTTTTTCTTTTTTTTAAAAGGTTGTGAAACCAGAAGTAGTCACCAGACCTAACATTTGAACGTACCAGCTGAAAACCTTTATCAATAACCTTCAATCTACTGAAGGTCAAGGTCACATTCACGAGAAACAAGTCTTTACAATTTGGAAATGCATACCGTAATAACACCGGAAGTTGACGCTAGACATCAAATATGAAAGTATAAATGAACAGCCAAGGTCAATGACCTTTGATCGTAGAAAGGTCAATGTCAACAAAGGTCAAGGTCAAAAACGGAAAAAATATTTTTTTTAACCCTGTTCCCTTTTTTGAACTACAAAGCCGAAATCTATAAACCTTGAACATTAGCTGAATAATGCAATGCTGTAACTGTATGCAAGGTCATTTTTTGAAAAAAAAATTAAACTTAACCTTTTTTTTGATAAACAAAATTTTGACAAAAAACAAATTTTACCCGGATGTGCCACGCCCACGTCAGATTTTTGGATGTGAATTTATTTATATTAATATTATCTTACTATGACTAAATTATCAAGCCTTTGCATCTATTGGTTAACGAGATATACAATCATAAATGTCAAAAAAGGTCAAAATCTATAATCGGAAATTTTAGCAAAGTCCCAGTTTGTTTTCGAAATGTTTTTTTGCAGTGCGTTCGATTTCGAACGCACTGCTTTGTTTCCAGAATGTTTTTTTTTTTTTTTTTTTTTTTTTTTCTTCAAATTCTGGTCAGAGCGCCCAGCCAAAACTGTAAATACTAGATATGCATTGAAAAGATTTCCCTTATCTACTTGAAAAACTAAATTTTTTAAATGTAATTTGATGCATTTTTGTCTAACCGGAAATGACGTAGGACACAAAAGCTTATTTTAGAATTTTCCATTTCACGACTCTATTTTTCATCCGATTTTACTCGAATTTCTTTAGGTTACTTCTTTAAAATAATGTCTACAAAACGCGTTCTTCAAGAAATTGAAATTTTTTACTTTTGCTGCTAACTTTTTTTGGTTTTAATTATGAAAATTTTTCAACTTCTACAATTTTATTTCGATGAATCTGAAAATATACAGGGATATAGGCATTTAGATTGTGAACAGAATGCTAATTTCAAAATTTCGATATCACTTCCGGTTTTGACGTAAATGGCTCTTTAAGTTAAAATTTCAACTTCCGGAATTTTGAAGATATGTGAAATTTTTTTTCGGGAATATGATTGCAATGACAATTCCAAAACAATGAATGAAAAAAAATTGACTCGGAAGTTAGAAAAAAGCCGCCATATTGATATGACCAACTTTTGTAAAACTCAAAATGGGGCCTCAGGGTTATGAGCGGAAATCGTAATTGTAGTATTTTAGGACAGCCCAGTCGATTACCAAAAAAAAGTACGTGATTAGATTTTTGATTTTTAATACTGCCTTTTTGTTATTTCCGGTATAACGTTTAAAGTAATTGCCAAAATTTCAAAAACTTGTAACTCGTGACCTTGACCTTTTATGACCTTGCCACCTGAACAAAGGTTATTGCCCATGACTAGATCTATCCAATGAAATATCCATTCTCGTTGTCCGATGTTTACTTCCGGTTCTACTGTCATTTGAAATTTGCGATTTTTAACTTTAAACAGCTCTGTCACGTGACCTAATTTACATACGTCACAAAATCTTATATATTCTTATTGTGTCTAATCTACTCTTTCCAATGGTATATAACACTTTATGTTTGAATGAAAATTGCGCGATTTAAAATTTGAAAATTTTGTGCAAAGTTTCATTGTAACTGTGCGTGTTTTTTTCGAAGTTTATTTTGACTGTCTTGAAAACTTACAGGTAAATAGACATTTTGATTGCAAACTCAAATCTGTTTTCAAAATTTCGATAACACTTCCGGTTTTGTCGTTATTCGCTTTTTAAATTTATAATCTAATTTCCGGAATTTTGAAGATATATGATTTTTTTTTTTTTGCAATATATTTGAAATGATGCTATATAAACAATCAATCAATGAAATTTGACCCAGATGTAATAGATCGGCCGCCATATTTATATGACTAACTTTTGTAAAACTCAAAATGGGGCCTCGGGGTTATGAGCGGAATTCGTAACTGTAGTAATTAAGCTGGAAGCGAACGTTAACTTGTCATCTACCAACCAACCTGTAGTAATTTTGGACAGCTTAGTCGATTGCCCCAAAAAGTACGTGATTCGATTTTCATATTCGATGCTGCTTTTTTGTTATTTCCGGTATATTGTATTTAATGAAATTACCAAAATTTCAAAGAATTGTAACTCGTGACCTTGAACGTTTTTACCTTGTGACCTGAACAAAGGTTATTGCCCTTGACTAGATCTATGTACTGAGGTATCCATTTTAGTTGTCCGATGTTTACTTCCGGTTCTATGGCCATTTGAAATTTGCGATTTTTTAACTTTAAATAGCTCTGTCACGTGACCTAACTTTCATACGTCACAATTTCTTATATATTCTTATTGTGCCTAATCTATTCTTTTTAATGATATATAACACTTTATGTTTTAAAGAAAATTGCGCGATATAATATTTGGAAGTTTTGTGCAAAGTTCTATTGTCACTGTGCGTGTTTTTTTAAATTTTATTTGAATTTTCTGAAAACTTGTGGGTAGCTAAGCATTTTGATTGCGAACTCAAATCTATTTTCAAAATTTCGATATTACTACCGGTTTTGACGTTATTGGCTAATTAACTAAAATAAAATGTTTGTTTTCTAAATGGTTAAATAATAGTGCTCTCCCTTCAACCTGTAATTAACTTGAGTTTTGGCGATACTAAACCAAAGAAGTAAAAAACATCGCCAAAACGCTAACACATTCGATTAAATAACGCTAACAATTATCGTCAAAACAGTTGAAGGGAGAGAACTACTATTTTTATTGTTAATCTTTATTAAATTTGATTGTGTACCAGTAGATTATGAGCGCTTTTTATATTGTTTTATTATAACGTCGATCACACTTAGAAGGGAAGAGGGGTCCCTGAAATATTGCTGGAATTAGACGCCCAGAAACACCATAACCAATTCTGGGCAATTCCCAGCCATTCAGTCAGTTTACATTTCCATATGATTATTTATACACGGTTTCCGAACTGCGCATGACAAGCAAGGGGCATCAAAGTGTGAAACTTTGTGTGTGTGTGGGGAAGGTGGGCATTAATTATATCATTACAGCATGCTCTTATTATATTATATAATTATACCGGTACCGTAATCTTTCTAAAGTATTGAGAAAAAAATTCCCAAAAAAGTAATTAGGAAATTTCTCTACAAGATATATAGGGCCTACATTACATTTACAGTCAGTCGTAGGCCTATCCCAGGAAAGAAAAAATGTATCATTAAATTATTAGTAGAATTATTAACTTAATAATCAGATCATCAGAAACATATGAGTTGAGTATTAACTAAATAATTTTACTATCAATTTAATCGTTGATCATTAAATTTAGTAATCAAAATGCGACAAAATTTCCTTTAATTTGAAAATACAACGATTAAGATTGAATGCTCAAAAAATCATTAAAAGTTGATAATACATTTTTTTCTTGGGATAGTATTTTATAGGGCCTATATATTTATCTAATTTATCTGTATCAAATATCTATCTCTTAAGCATTATTATTCCCGTCCAACAGTAATGTACCTAATTGTCTCATGTCCTGTTTTGCAAATAAACATGAAATGAATTTGATATCAGTGAGAGTGTTTGTCCGCAATAAGGTCGATTTATCTTAATGTAAATTAATTGGCTGTTGATGTTAAATTTGATAGTTTAGGTTTACAAATAGCATTGGCTCTCTGCCATCTCAGATTTCATTTAGAAATGTGTGGACATTTGTCAATTGGCAATCTTCGGCAGCGTTATTTTTACGGGTACCGTTTGCATAAATGTGTGTCGAAATAGCCTTTAAACTGATACAATGCTACTGAGCCGAAATGGCTAGTGGGCGATATGACTAAATCTCGTGCATATGTTGATCGTTCTTCTTTACATCATATTAGCCGTGGAGTAAAGAAGGGTGGAAGTAATATAGTCCATTGCAATTAAAAGCGTGACGATTGATTTCAAATTTGTGAAGCTAGGTAAGTTTTAGCCTATTTTAATTCTACTGCGACGAAAAAAATTTGGTCCGACAACGTTGGGCCACTTGAAATGTATACACTTACAACATTTTCGTCAACATGACTTTCGACAACATTGTTGCATGTTATCGAAAATGTTGTTTTTGGTCTCAAAATCTGAATTTTTTTAGCTTGTCTCATAAGTAATTTAAGCCTTCAAACACACATGTACACATAGATATTGGCATTTGAAAGTCAAAAATACGACTCGCCGTGTACTAAGACGTTACCGTTTATAGAAACACATAATATGGTAAGATTATTGAAGGAAATATTATTTTGTGCAGTAGTAGTATCGTGCCGTAACCTGAATCGGTGAGAACCCAATTTAGTGCACAGTTAAGTAGGCCTACAATGAAACTAACTCATGCCAGTCATGGTGGACAAAATATGGTATCAAAACTATTTTTGTAAAACATATCCAAACTGGCGGCTTTTCACTATTACCAAATTGGCATGTCTTTTATTTTAAGACAAAATTTAATCTAATGAAGATATTGACGAAAGTTGTATTTTGGAAGTCATTCAGCAATTTCTTATGTATGCGATAGACACCAGAGTTTTTATCCAATTCGAATGAAACTGGGTATGTGTATTCATCTTGATAATATCTCGGATGAGTTCAAAAATGGCACAATTCCAGTAGTCGGTTTATGACTTAGTGCCCTTGACTTAGTGAAAAAACGTTAAAATTAACTTGTGTACGCGATAGAAGCTAGAGTTTTTTTAGCCGATTTTAAAAACTAGTTATTACATGAGTTATTGCCCCTGTTTTGTTCATATTTCAGTGACTTATCACAATTCAGAAATTTGACATGTTTATAAAAAAAAGTCACTCTCAGAATCTTTCATATACTGACAACTCTTGTCAACCTTCCGGATGAATTGGCTGTCATTACAAAAGTGGGCGTATTACGATGGCCAACGCTATTTTGTATTTACTGGAATGCAATAAATTGGTCCAATTTTCGGTAAATACATAGAGGTTATTCTATGGCTACGAGTGGATATGGTTTTTATGCCACGAGTGCTTGTGATATTTTCACGAGTGGCATTAAAACCATATCCACGAGTTTGCCATTGGATAACCTATTTAAATATCATTTTCCCTGTTTGTCGTTAAATGTAAACGGTTTTTACTCATACTGTACCATTACATGTTATTAAACTTCACTGACAGTAAATAGTAAGCAATCTTGACAATTCAAATTCCATCATAGTACGAATGTATAATTTTGACACGAAAAAGTCTCGGAAGGGACAGACCATCTTGTCAGATGGCATTTTGTGTAGCATTATTGAAGTTTATATGTAAATTTTGCATTTCAGTTTTGAAAACTTTACTGTTTTTTTTATATACATGAATTGAGTGGTTGAAACAATTAAACCTTTCACATTCTGTGGTATGTACTAAGTTTTTTTTTTTATAGATTTTCTGTGTTTTATATTTTAAAAGGAATTTCTGAGGTGGAAATAATAACCCAAGCACGAACAATCTCAACCGCAAAACAAATCTCGAAATCCGTGTAAACACATTGACAATACATTGGTAGCAGCTAGTGACGAAGTATATCAATAAATGAATAAATATTTCATAATGTAAAGTGGTATCAGGTGTCTAGAAGAGTTAGCATACACTGCTTGACGCCACATCTGCCACTGCTGCTCAATGATATTACATCAATAGGTTATTGATTTCTGATTTCTGGCACAAAATCAATTTTAAGTTTAACTTTCAATGCAGTTCATTTGATAAAATTTAACATTAAGGGAAAAAACTGTCGAAAATTATTTGTTTACTGTATTAATTAGGTCAAAACATTACGGGAGATAACTACTAGCAAAATTTTGCAATTATAATCAGCAAAACTATATGACTATCAAAGTATCTACTAGTGACAACTGAATTATGGTTGTGAATACATTTTAGTGATATACATGTATTTATAAAATGTTTAAGCAAAAATATCCGAGATAATATTAGAAACAGACATGTTATATTTTTTTCAACAAGCTCATGATGACGACCATAAAATTTGGAAATGTGTTGAATTATGTGTATGATATTAAACCCTATACAACTTTGGATTTAAATCAAGGACATATGAGATATATATGAAAAGGTTTTACTCAAATAGTTTTCATGAATAGACTTTTGTAGAAAAAGCAGGAAACTATATTACGTTTTACATTTTAGTTATATTCTCTATCCTTAGATAATTAAGAACTGAATCTTGAAATGTCCAATTAATGTGCTGTCCCAAATTGTAATACTCTTACTTGTTCTATATCAAAATGAGATGTATATAATAAACATCGAAAAGAAGTTAATAATTTGATTAACTATTAATCATCAGTAATGTTAAATGATTCTAAAAGTTTAAAATTATATTTGATTTCAGATTGAAATTAAATAGAGATTTTCTTTGAAGGTATGCATTATTTATTAGTTATTCTGTTGTACATTGTGTTCTTATGTTGACATCCACATGAAATGTGTTGTAAATAGTGAATTCTGCCATGTCTTTTAGTTAGTCCATTGCTCACGAACACTCCTATTGAAAATCAAAATCTTATTATATCTGTTCTAGCTCTTATTTTTGAAAATGAAAGTGTTTGGATTGTCTTGATTATGAAATTACAAAGAGATTTGCTCGGATTTGATTTATTTTGATTCTATTTATAACAATTTTATTTCAGTGTTTATGAGTTTAGCTATATTGTAATATTTACTGGTATAGATAGTCACTTATTTGTACAGATTTAAATATATTGAATATTTTCAGACATTCTGTGGTAAGTTATTTGCACATTGATTTGACCACATATTATTTTGTATGCTTATGAAAAATGAACACTTAAGTTGAATTTCCACTTATTTTCTTTCATTGCTCAGGTAAATTCAGATTTGCTCTTTCAAAATGTTTTCATGTGGAATTAATATATACATGTGGTATTGACAACCTGTAAAATTTAATTATTATATTTTGTATTTCAGGTGTGCTCCATTTTAAGTACGTATTTTAAGATTGTAATTGTTAAATTATGAACCTAATACAGTATATGTTTATATATAAATATATATATATATATATATTTGATACCTGGATAACCAATCTGAAATTCTGTTTCACAGAGCTAATTATTTTAACAGTAATATTTATCTTTGTTGTTTGGAATAATGATTTTAGATCTTATGAGTAATATGATTTATGTATTCGATATTTATTTACAAGGTATACCAAATTTAGGCAAAAAGTTTTACTATTTTTAGTCTTAGTAAATATTTTAATCTTTAGTGAAAATTTAAACAGGCCTTTAAATTCAATTGAAATAAGTAACTATTGGATAGCAGTAATTAAAAGAACATCATATTTAAACAAATTATATTGTGAAATTATTAAAACAATGTATGATTGTGGTGTTATTATTTACAATTGGGTGATTCAATGATGACAATTGAAATCAAGAGAAAAAAGCTTATAAATAGCGTTAATGCAGTACACACTATGATATAATTTACTTAGAGTGGTGCAAGCTGGGTGGAGTCCACGGTCCCAAAAAAATTAAAAGTTTACCTTTTATTTGCGAGAAATATCGTGACAATGGCAAGAGCTCAATACCCCAATCCTTCGCCACCCTCTGCCCTTTAATATTTGTAATGTTAGTAAATACTTAATCTTTAGTGAATATTTAAACAAATTATATTGTGAAATTATTAAAACAATGTATGATTGTGGTGTTATTATTTACAATTGGGTGATTCAATGACAATTGAAATCAAGAAAAAAAAAGCTTATAAATAGCGTTAATGCAGTACACACTATGATATAATTTACTTAGAGTGGTGCAAGCTGGGTGGAGTCCATGGTCCAAAAAAAAAGTTTACCTTTTATTTGCAAGAGATATCGTGACAATGGCAAGAGCTCAATACCCCAATCCTCCGCCGCCCTCTCCATCACACTCCGCCACGTTTCAGGCAGATCGCTAAGAAATATTTGGAAATGAAGATTAATAGCCAAACCTAGAAATGACTATGAAAGTTGCATAGATAATTTGCCTGGGCAAGGTCAATAAAAAGAGGTACATTGTTTTAGTCCCTACCAAATCATCTAAACCTCTGAACACCTCTTTAAACTAGAGTCCCTTTTCTACCGGGTGTGCAAGATTTCAGAGAAAATGTCGACCTGGGGATATTAAGCTAAAAATCTTAATCGAGAAAATTTACCTTGCATAACCGTCATCAGCGGTAATATTCCAATTATTTATGATAATTGTATATTAAGGGGTTCATTAATTCTCATGGATCGTGAAGAATTACATTAAAATTTAGGGTTATAGCCTTTGATCTTGTAAAAGTAATAAATCCACCAACCCCCGAAAAAATAAGAACTTTTTTTGAACAAAAGAAAATAAATGCAGGATGCTTTGGGCATTATTGTATATGAACCCCTACGTAAATTGGTGTATATTGTCCATGTATATTTTAAGTATATTTAATTTTAAAAAAAAATGTAGGAAAATTTCCTCAAAACTTGATAAAATTAATTGCATCCCTTCTGATTTGGCTTTTTTGAAATCCAATTATGATACATGAATATCTTTTTTGACCATGACCTATTATTGAAATTGTATCATTCAAGTAACCTTTATTGTGATCGTTCTGCACCTGTGCAACTACTATTGCTGCAGATTCATTTGGATTTTAAGCTGAAAGATGGGTTTCCTTGCATATGTATGCAGTCAATTATTCAATCATAATAGTTTTCTCTATTGCATGCAGTGTATTAACTAAAAATAAATTTCCCCTCTGGATAAAAAAAAAAACTTTGACCTTTAATATTAAAAAGTGATATTAATTTTCAGTACTTTCTATTCATACAAGAATTGCAATTTCATAAATTAAAGTAAGGAAACCCAACTTTAACTGAATTTTTAATGCAGTAGTTCTTCGCTTTAAGTAAACTGATTGAATTTAATTACTGCTATCCGACTAAATCTATTCGCATTATTTATATTTCGAGCACAAGTTTTAAATAAAATCATTAATTTATTGTGTCCTCTATTCATGTTTGCATGCAAATAGATTAACCAATGTTTAATATTGTTTTTTTCCAGGAGGATTTTTACTTTGCGTCTACATTCTCGAGGTGTTCTAAACGATTTTTGTTTTTTCCAGGTGTATTTAACTACATTTTTCCATGTTAGTGTGATGGGCTATGGCGTTGTCCATTTTCATTCCATATATATATATATAGTTAATTCGTGTACTGAAATCGGTGGCACTTGGATTGTCTTAAAAGCCCCCATGTCAAGTCATTGCCTTCTTGCTACCCCCCCCCCCCCCCCCCTTTAAAAAAAGAAGAAGAAAAAGTGTAGTTACGCCACTAACTTGAGTAGAAATGTTTATATTCATTCATGGTCTGTTCTGCCTTGCATTTACATTTCAGATGTATCCATAATTATAGTATAGTTAAGAAGATTTGTTTTATTTATGCTGTAGGATTATTAATATCTTATTTTTTTTTCATTTTTGTATTTCAGATTTTAAAGATACGAAGAGAATCTCTTGCTTGTAATTTGGGAGTGAGCTACTCATTTACGCTAAGCATAATAGGCTCAAATTCAGTAGATTGGCGCTCTATTGTCTTAAAAATTTAGCTATTCAGTGGATATTGGAGGATCCATAGAATTAGAAAAAAGGGCCTCCGACATTTCAGTGGAAATAGGCGGTCCATTGTCTTAAGAATTAACGTCTTGCAGTAGATTGGCGCTCTATTGTAATAATTTAGCTAACTGTGGATATAGGAGGATCCATTGTTTTGAATCAATAACACCTCCAACAATTCAGTGGATTTAGGCGGTCCATTGTCTTAAGAATTAACGTCTTGCAGTAGATTGGCGCTCTATTGTAATAATTTAGCTAACTGTGGATATAGGAGGATCCATTGGTTGAACTAGAATACGCCTCCAACCATTTTTTCTTGAAGAAATTACTCTCTGTCCGCACTTCAACCAATTCATCGATGATTTATTCTGAACTTGATCGCTATCCTTTAATTCTCTTAAGAAAAGTTAAAATTTTCAAATACTGGTTTAAGTTGTTAACTACTGAGAATATTTTATTAAAAACTATTTTAATTGAAATGATTGATAATAATGATAAATGGATATGTGAAATTAAGAACACTTTGTATGGTATTGGGTTGGGTAATATATGGGATGATTCATTTTATTGTATTCAAAAATCTGACATTCATACTATTAAGACCAGATTGATTGATATTTTTAAACAAGAATGTTATGAAAGCATATGTAGCTCATCAAAATCTTACGTATATAGACATATTATTAGTAATAATTCTTTACCTTTTTATCTTACTAAAAATATTAATTTCAATTTTTGTAAAGAAATAAGTAGAATGAGACTGTCAAGTCATAATTTGCATATAGAAAGAGGGAGATATAATAAAACTAAACGTGAAGACAGATTATGTATGTATTGTAATTTACTAGATATTGAGGATGAGTATCATTTTATTTTAATTTGCCCGTTTTATAAAGATTTAAGATTTCAATATATCAAGAAATATTATTTTCACAAACCAAGTGTTTTTAAACTGATTCAATTATTTAATGTCCATAATATCAGTGAATTAATTAATTTGGGGAAATATTTATTCTATGCAAATAGAAAACGCGAAAAATTTTCAACTTAATATTTATATTCATTATTAACTTTTTGTATTTGACAAAATAAGCATAAATGTAATATTACTTTGATTACTAAGTAATCTAGTTTCCGTTGCCGTCCTTCTTGTTTTTGTATTGTTTATAGTATGTACTATATTGTAAATATATGTAAATATTGTTTGTGTCTTATGAGTCATTGGCTCAAGAAATAAAGAATTTGAATTTGAATTCAGTGGATTAAGGCGGTCCATTGTCTTAATAATTAACGTCTTGCAGTAGATTGGCGCTCTATTGTAATAATTTAGCTAACTGTGGATATAGGAGGATCCATTGTTTTGAATCAATAACACCTCCAACCATTCAGTGGATTTAGGCGGTCCATTGTCTTAAGAATTAACGTCTTGCAGTAGATTGGCGCTCTATTGTAATAATTTAGCTAACTGTGGATATAGGAGGATCCATTGGTTGAACTAGAATACGCCTCCACCAAAGTAAAATATAGATTGAAAGAATTATTGATATACACTAAAGAGCAACTGAATTAACCTACAGAGATATATTGATTAGTTCACCTACAGAGATATATTGATTAGTTCACCTACAAAGATATACATATTAGCTTACCATGGGTCGACCTAAAAAATCAAAAGCAGCTAAAGTGGCAAATTTTAAAAAAAAAAGTAAAAATGGTGATAATCAAAAAATAGATATTCTTTCTCCAACTAGTCCATCCTTTAAGAATGAATCATCATCTGAAGTTATTATGCCTATTGGCAAATCTACGGACAAAATAAAATCTCGAAAAAAATTGATACCCGAAAATGAAAGAAAGAATGGAGATATTTCTTTACTCGAGAATGATTCTCTTACTAAATTAAAAACTGCTCACGTTAGTAGATTTGAAAATCGTAAAAAGCAGAAGACATGCTTATCCAATTGTAACCATATAAAATTGTCTCCCCAAAAAATTTGTTTATTTGGAAACCTAAATCAGGGTGATAGACATAGATTTCCGTTGAATGCTGGTAAACAATGTGTACCTAATTCGCTAGTCGCAATTATTTACTTCAAAATTATTGATGTTAAGTCATGGACGGGCTCTACCCTCGACAGAATTTTGGTTCTAGGTGATGAATATTATTCATACCTGCAAACGTTGTTAAAAATTAAACACCCGTACATTTTGATAAATGAACTGTTAGAGAATATAGAGATAGAAAATAAATATTTTTATTTGGATGTTAGCAAGGAGCCACAATTTGGATTAATTGGCACATTTGATAATTTTGGTCTATCTCTTGATGAAGCACTAGATGTTTGTTTGAGTAGTTATGAAGCCTGTTTTGTGACGTTTAATTTAAACACTTTCGCAGTGATAAAAAACGGTAACCGATATTTCGTATTTGATTCTCATTCTAGGAACGAACATGGGATGATGATTGCAGATGGAACCAGTATTTTGATTGAATATAGTAATATAATGGAAGTATACAATCACTGTTTAGATCTAAGTACGTCTATGAGCTGTAAACCCCAAGAACAGTTTGAAATAACTGGAATTAATGTCCTTTTTGAAAGCTTCGTAGAAAATGAATCTTTTTTGCATTTATCTGTAAAGGATCCAGATTTAGAAACTGGTATGGTAAATTCGAATGATTTACATTCAAACATTAGCACTGATGGGGACGTAGCTATTTCCCAAGTGGAAACCAGTAACTTTTTGTTCAAACCTCTCCAATTAGAAAGTAAACGACGAATCTGTCAATTGATCAATTTAATCAATAATGATCGCATCTCAAACATTACTGTAGATGTATGTGCACTGACTATGCCTACAAAATTTATAGAAATTAAAGGGGATGGCAACTGTTTTTTCCGATCGTTGTCGTACGTTTTGACTTCAAGTGAAAAGTTTCATCCAAAAATACGTTCAGCAGTAGTCCAACATATAAGATCAAATCCTTGGCTATTTACTCCCCTTCTAGAACCTAATTACATATCTATTGATGATTATCTTGAACGTTCAAAAATGAATATATCTGGAACATGGAGCACTGAAATTGAAATCTTTGCAGCAGCACATTTGTTTCAAACTAATATATATACTTATTCCAATAACAGGTGGTTACGATTTCATATTTTGCAGATGAATGAAGAATATGAAACAGAAGGTGTATATTTGAACCACAAAAATGGCAATCATTACGAAATAGTAAGTGATGTTACAAGAATTGTAAGTGATGTGACCAGAGTCGATAGCAAAAGGCAACATATTATGCAATCTTTCAAATTAGAAAAATTGAAACCCGTGAAGCGCAAAAGAGGACACAAATGGACTTCATCCAAGAAACGTAAACGATATTCCAATGATCAGTCTAAAAAGAATAAATTCTATCTTAAAGAGAAATATTGGCAAATAAAACACAAAGGCTTTAAAATCACTATAAAGTCCACGAAAGAAAAAATTCAATATAATAAGAAGTGGAGAAAGGCTTATGAAAAATATTTAAGATTTCGTTTATGTATAAAATTTAACAAAGAATTGAAAACTCATTATGAAATTAAAAGAAAACCAAAATTAAAGCTGAAATATACAGTGAAATTGAAACCCGAAATGAAAGAAAAATATGAAACTATTTTAAAACCCGAAATGAAAGAAAAGTACGAAACTATTTTAAGACCTGAATTGAAAGAAAAGTATGTGACTATTTTAAAACCTGAATTGAAAGAAAAGTATGTATCTATTTTAAAACCCGAAATGAAAGAAAAGTACAAAACTATTTTAAGACCTGAATTGAAAGAAAAGTATGTGACTATTTTAAGACCTGAATTGAAAGAAAAGTATGTAACTATTTTAAGACCTAAATTGAAACTAAAATATATAAACGGATTATCAGAAGTTATGAAACAGAAATACGCTTCTGAATTAAAAAGGAAATTAGCACAACAGTATTTGAATGAACTTAGGAGAAAATTAAAAGTAAAGTATCTTAAGAATGATATATTTAGAAATAAAGTAAAACTGAGAAGTATTTTAAATTTTAAAAATAATATTAGATATAGAATGAAATCGAAAGAGTCAATTAGAAATAAACGAAAACTTAAGAAAAGGGAATTGAGCAATGTTGATACAGCTTTGGCTCAATTTAAGAAAGATAGTTCTCAAGGTCCAATTTATGTATGTTGTGTTTGCAATAGATTGTTATTCAAAAACCAAGTTAAACTATGCCAAGAGACACTTTTTGAAAAGAAAAGCAAACGAATTGAAAGGGTGGCAAAGAGATGTATAACCAAAACTTATTATCATGTTTGTAATGACGAATGTTCTCAGATATGCTCTTGGTCTGATAACTATAAGTCTTTGTGGATCTGTTTCAAATGTAATAAAAAACTATTGCAAGGTAATATGCCAGCGGAATCCGTTGTAAATAATATGAACCCCGGTGCAATACCAGCTGAAATAAATTCTCTAAATCTGTTAGAAAAACACTTGATATCCAAAAATATAGTTTTTTTGAAATTAGTCAAGGTGTCGCCTCAAAATGATAAAAAAATAGTTGGCGAAGCAATTTGTGTACCAAGCAATTTAACTCAAATGACAAATGTTTTACCGAGGTGCCAAAATGACGATGAGTTGATTCGAGTGAAACTTAAGAAAAGACTGTCGAACAAAGGTCATTACGAATTTCAAACGATCACAAAAAATAATGTTAAAAATGCATTGAACTACTTGCAATTGAACAATAATCATTATCATGACGTCATATTAAATCGTGAGTGGGTTAATGAACAGGATATCTTAGATGAGCATCAGGTAGCGGAAGAAAATAATTGTGATGAACCTGACAATGATGACAGTGATTTAGATGATATAGATGAAAACATAGCAAGGTATACTTGTGACACACAGGGTAGTTCATGTCTTCAGCCTGTAGATATTTCGTTGAATATTTTAAATAATTCTGACAAAATATTTTCTATTTCTCCAGGTGAAAATAACAGACCTGTTAGAATCCTGATGGATAAAACAAACGAAGCCTGTTCCTTTCCATATTTATTTCCAACTGGTAAAAATACATTTTCTGAAAATAGAGATGTGAGAATAACATTAGGTAAATATCTAAAGAACCGATTGATGTCCGTAGACACTCGCTTTGCATCATGTACAGAATATTTGTTTTATGCCCAATATATTTATGAATTGCAACAAGTATTATCCGGTACATCTATTGCTTTAAGACAAGGCCGAATGGGTGGAAATAGAATTACGGCTGCTATGTTGACACAAGATGAACCGCTACAAAACATTCTCAAATCTGATACAGGTTATGCTTTCATGAAAAATTGTAGAGGTAGTCCAGCATTTTGGCAAGCAACCCAGAAAGATCTCTTTGCAATGATCAGACAGCTTGGCACTCCAACGTATTTTGTTTCATTTTCTTGTAGTGAATTACGCTTTGAATCATTCTTAAGTACCATTTTACTTCAACAAGGGTCAAACGTGAAAGTGGGCGATTTGAATTGGATGCAGAAACGTGAACTTTTGAGATCAAATCCTGTCACAATTGCTAGATTGTTTGATCAGCGATTCAAATTGTTTTTGAGGAAATTTCTGTTGTCCCCATCAAATCCTATTGGCAAAGTTACTGACAGGTTTTTTAGATCCGAAATTCAAGCAAGAGGTGCTATTCACATTCATGGCATTGTGTACATTTTAGATAGTCCAAAATTAGATGTTGATTCAGATGAAAAAGTTACCGAATTTATTGACAAATATATCTCTTGTGAACTGCCAGATGAAAAGATAGATCCTGAATTACACGAAATTGTTACCCATGTACAGAAACATAGTACAAAACATTCCCAAACTTGTCGCAAAAACAAAAAAGTATGTCGATTCAATTTTCCAAAACCTCCATCTAATAGAACATTTATTTGCCGTCCTTTAGAAACCAACATGACTACTGATGGTGCTGAAAGTGACGCAGAAAACGTACAGCGAAGTCGTGACAATGGAAAGGTAAATAATATGCCCAACGAAACCGCTAAGGCAATTCTTGAATCCATTTGGAAAGAATTAACTTCTACAGATAAAAGTTATAGTTCACTGACTGCTTTATATGAACATTTAAACATGAATCAAGAAACTTTTGAGCAAGCTTGTGAGAAACTGACGAATAAAACGTATGTAGTTCTTAAAAGAGGTGTAAATGAATCGTGGATTAATCAATATAATCCTCATATGTTAAGAGCCTGGAATGCTAATTTAGATATACAATATGTGACAGATGCTTATGCCTGTGTAGTTTACGTAGTTTCATATATCACCAAGGCAGAGAGAGAAATGGGATTGTTTTTACGCCAAACATATAATGAGGCTAAACAAAATAACTTGGATGCTAAAGCATGCATGCGTAAAATTTCAAAAGGATATTTACATTCCAGAGAGGTGTCCGGACCAGAAAGTGCCTTGAGAGTTTTGGGCTTGCCATTAAAGCAATTTTCTCGTTGTGTTCAATTTATTCCAACTGGAAAAAATAATGTTAAAATAACATGGCCTATTAAAGTATTACAGAGTAGAGCAAAGGAAGGAACGTTAACAGACAGTAACATGTTTATGATCGGTCATGTTGAAAGATATCTAAACAGACCCAAAGGAAAGCCATTTGATGACATGTGCAAAGCTAAGTTGTGGTCAGAATATAGACTGATGTACAAGTCTGAAAATCCGAAAGTCGATTCTGATAAAAATCCAGCTTTTGAGTTGCTAAATGATTTAGGTTTTATTATAAACCGATCAAGAACCCCTCCAGCAATTATTCGTTATGCAAGATTCTCTCAGACCAAAGACCCAGACAATTACTATTTAAGCAGCCTGCAGCTCTTTTTACCGTATCGAGTTGAAACACAGTTGAAACCTCTTCAATTTAACACGCATGAAGAATTCTATAAAAGCGGATCGATCAAATTATCAAGTAATCTCGTGCGTGTAAAAGACATTGTTGAAGAAAACAGACAAAATTTTCAAACAGATATTGATATTGAATCTATAGAAGAGACTATTGCAAAATGTTTCGATATGGAAGATGCCTGGGCACAAATTGCACCTGAAACCGAACTCGATAGAATAGAGCATGAAAGGTTTAGACAAGAAAATGAAGACGAGGAGGAAAGTGATCATGAACCTCAAATACCAGATATTATGCCTGCTAATAATGATACCAATAGAATTCGTTCAGAAACTCACATAGTGGAATTTCTAAAATTGATGCAATTCCATTGATGAGATCTTTAAATGACACTCAAACTCGGGTATTTTATGGCATTCGTCAATATTGCTTAGATAAAGTACACGGTAAAAACCCTGACCCACTTAGATTATTCATCACAGGTTCAGCTGGCACCGGAAAATCCCATCTTATTAAATGCATTCATTATGAAGCATCACGCATATTTGCTAAAACGTCAGATAGCTTAGATCAAGTAACAGTCTTATTAACAGCACCCACGGGAGTTTCTGCACATCAAATACAAGGTGGAACTCTGCATAGCAGTTTCTCGATTAGAAAATGTATCAGGATACCGTATCAACCACTAGGACATGACACTATAAACACGCTTAGATGTAAATATGCTAATCTACAAATTTTGATTATTGATGAAATATCAATGGTAGATCATAAGTTGTTAGCTTATATTCATGGACGATTAGCTCAGATTAAAGGAACTATCTACGATGATTTATTCGGAAATATTTGCGTTATTTGCTTTGGTGATATGTGGCAATTAAAACCAGTTAAAGCTACCAGTTTATGTTATGATAGTGTTCCAGATATTTGGAATGAAAACTTCGAGTTAGTTGAATTAACAGAAATCATGAGGCAAAGAGATGATTTGGCATTTGCACAGGTTTTAAACCGGATTCGAAAAAGAAAGAAAAGTGAACAAATGTTAAGCGCAGATATTGAAATGTTACAAAGTAGAGTAACAAATGAGGAGGTTGATTGTTTGCATATATACTCTACAAATGAGCAGGTAGAAACATATAATTCGAGCATGATTTCTAAAAAATGTCCAAATTCCATTCATATCAATGCGTTAGACTACTCTAAAGATGCTAGATCTGGGACAATGAAGCTTAAAGATAATTGTGTAAAGGCAACTGACACTCCTCTTGTTGAATTGTTGAAAATAGGTATTGGAACAAAAGTTATGTTGGTAGTAAATTTAGATGTTTCTGCTGGATTGACAAATGGAAGTTTTGGTACAGTAACATTTATTGATAATGATCAAAATAATAAGCCAGTTAAAATATATGTTAAGTTCGACAATGCCAACGTTCGCGCAAATATTGCAGTCAACCGTCTTCCATCAAATATTGAACAAGGTAGCATCGCAATTGAGAGACACGAAAGCACTCACATAAATTATAAAGGTGATGTTCGACGTCAATTTCCTTTACGTCTTGCTTATGCTGTTACAATTCACAAGGTTCAAGGTTTGAGTTTAGATAGAGGTGTAGTATCATTGCATAGAATATTTCAAGCTGGTCAGGCTTATGTGGCACTTAGTCGAGTTAAAACTTTACAAGGACTGACAATACAGAATTTTGATGAAAAAGCTATTTATTGTGATGAAAAGATAGAAAGCGCAATTAATGCCATGCCACGATTTTTACAGCCTGAGAGACAATCAAAAGCTACAGATATCAATATCATTTTGTTTAATGTTCAGGGCTTAACTACACATCTTGAAGATATAAAAAATGATAAAAGATTTCTAAAATGTAATATCATTTGTTTGACAGAAACTTGGTTAAAAAATATTAGGAATCACGCTCGAATTACACTAGATGGTTTCTTTTTCCATAACAGAACTCGTTCTGATAGTTATGATGAGGGGAGGTCGAAAACTCGGACTTCTCGGAATCCTAGGATTATCGAATCCTAGGAATTCGAAGTCCGAGTTTTCGACCTCCCGGTGTACGGGAGGTCGAAAACTCGGAAAACACGGAAAAATAAATCCGAGAATTCCGAGTTTTCGACCTCCCGTATACCGGGAGGTCGAAAACTCGGACTTTTGAATTCCTAGGATTCGATAATCCTAGGATTTCAAGAAGTCCGAGTTTTCGATATTGCTCTATATGAAAAACGAAAACTCGGAATTGTTTCCTAGGAATTAGAATTACCGAGTTTTCGATATTGCTCTATATGTAAATCGAAAACTCGGAATTATCGAAATCCTAGGAATTAAAATCACCGAGTTTTCGATTTTGCTCTAAATAAAAATCGAAAACTCGGACTTCTCGAAATCCAGATGTATTGGGTATTATCCATTTTTTTAAAGGGATAAATCTGTTATACACGTCCTATACGGTTAATATTTGTGTTTAATATTGACTATTGGTTAAATAAATATGCATCCCACACATTTTATCTTCCTTCTAACACCTTTTATCCCTATTACATAGAACATTAGCATGATAAAATCCCCTCATTTGTAGTTTTGTTTCCGATACTAAATTTACAGCTGATAAAGTGACTATCATGCTGAACCTATTGACGGAAAGTCACATGGCTAGTGGAGCAAGATATGCTCACCACTCCGGAACACAGTCATGATGTCACTCTGAGACTGGGTTTGTCAAATCGGCTGGCCTTTCATAGAGACAACATAGCTAATTATTATTTTTTTCTTGGAACTCGTGTTGTCGGCATCCTACCTTTACCCCAATGCTTTAGCTAAAGAGGTTATTTTTATATATTGTCTATAATGCTCTATACGGAAATCGATAATGTAAGCCAATGCGGGGGCACCTGTCGAATGCTGTTGGCGAACGTTTGTCAGGACAGCCCACTTCTAGCAAACTCCATGGTCCCGAACTTCTGAGTCAAGACATCCGTTCGACCATGAGATAAATCATAATAATACTTCAGCTTCTGGTACATGTATTCCTTAAATGATTCGCTACTCATTTAGCCTCAGCTAACCGTGCTCATGCGTCATCGATGCCTCGATCTTCGGTTTCTCTGTGTGATCTAAGATTGTCGAATTAGGTGCTTTACTGATACGTATATTCCTTGCCAAGGGACACCAAACCCACTTTCATTAGGGACAGTCTACAGAGCTTGAAGCAAAGATGAAGCATCCTCTAGCTTTGAAGGCCTCATAAGGCCGCAATAATAAGTTGCGTTATCAAACTGACGTGAGTCTAGATGTCAGTAAGCTAGGTCTAACTTTTACTCGTTACAATGGATTATTACTAGTGTAGATTGTGATTAAATATTTCTGTCATCATCTCAGTCTTTATTCTTGAATCTTTCTATACCATTGGTGCTGCACTTGCTGTTCAAGTGTTGTTGTTATGTGATCATAATCTTCAAAGGTTGAACTGAGGTCTGCTTTGCTATTCAATATATATTACAATAATTCTGAATCTATTCATGGTCAAGGAATTAAACAAATGTGACGGTACTCTGTAAGGCCTATGGGAACTCTCGCAATAATGAAAATAAACGCATTCGCAATGATTTTATGAGGACTTGAGGCTTCAACTTAGGCTATAATAATAATTCATTATGCGTATATATACGCGCTCTGCATTTCCGCGTGAAAACCTTCTTCGAGAAAAAAAAACAACATGTACTAAACTTTTTTATCCTTTTTTCTTAATCTGCTTTAGATAAAACCCATATATTTAGAATTATGTATATTCGTACATTGAAAACAAAACAACTGAATTAGTGGATTTGTGATCTGTTTTCTGTGTTCAAATTTTGTAAAATGTTTTCGTAGCTTTTAGGGTGGTAGGCTACAATTACAGGGAGCGATATAGGCCTTTGGCTTTAGGACAAAGTCAAAAGTAGTATTTTATGATTGTTTTTTTTTTCAAGCAAAAAGCACAAGTGTCACTGTACAAATTTGATAGACAAGAATAAATGAAAAAAGTATTTGAAGATTGAAACATAAATTGATCAAAACGTTATTTGTGGTCATGAGTTCTGGTTTTTAAGAGTTGCTTCCCTTAAAGAAAACACAACAAACTATCATATCAGTAGCCTCACTATTTATCGCGGCTCGATTACAAATATTATAAATCAGTCTCAGTTGAAAAAATTAAAATAGACGTAATAAGCTTAATCAACCTTTGCATATTTAAATCGATATATTCAATTTACAATTATGCCCTATCCAAAATTATAGGCCTGAGCTAGTAGGCTAATTGTAGTGAGCCGAGG
Source organism: Lottia scabra (assembly GCA_029955415.1). Lineage (NCBI taxonomy): Eukaryota > Metazoa > Mollusca > Gastropoda > Lottiidae > Lottia > Lottia scabra. Next base: position 5,766,671 of record JARJEI010000002.1, on the reverse strand, counting down.
TGGTTCAGTGGGTTAGTTATTGCCCTTGACTTAGACTTAACAAAATTGCGTCAACATTTTGTTGTAGACACAATAGAAGCTACAATTTTCAATGGATTTGAATGAAACTTGGTATGAGCATTGTAGTTGATAAGACGGCGGTCAAGTTTGAATATGACATATTTTCCATGAATGTTTTTTGACTTATTGCCCTTGACTTAACATAATTGCGTCAAAATAATGTTGTAGACAGAATAGAAGCATCAATTTTCTATGGATTTTATTGAAACTGGGTATGAGCATTGGAATTGATAAGACGGCGGTTAAGTTCGAATTTGACATTTTTTCGATGAACGGTTTGTATTCACCAAAGGATGAATTTTATTGAAAATGAAGTACCGGTAATTTGAAAAATATTTGATACCGGTTATTGCCCTTGTTCTTCTATTTAGCTTGTAAACACAAGGCACAATACTTAACCGATTTTGACGAAACTTGGTGTGAGAGTGTGTGCTAAGATAAGGATGAACGCTATTGATAGTCAGCGAAATGAGAAACATTATAGGTATTGCCCTGATCTCCATAACTTTACCATTTTTTTAAGCAAAGCTGCCAGTGCGCGTATGTTACCTTGCCTAGCAAGCTATCTTATCTTTCAGAAGAGCCCACGTAGCAAATTTTGTTTATTTATAAGATCGTTAATTTCCATTGGTCTAACGACAAAATAGAAAAATTAGTAACCTCTTTTTATCAGCTGTAAATTTAGTATCGGAAACAAAACTACAAATGAGGGGATTTTATCATGCTAATGTTCTATGTTATAGGGATAAAAGGTGTTAGAAGGAAGATAAAATGTGTGGGATGCATATTTATTTAACCAATAGTCAATATTAAACACAAATATTAACCGTATAGGACGAGTATAACAGGATTTCGAGAAGTCCGAGTTTTCGATTTTTATTTAGAGCAATATCGAAAACTCGGTGATTTTAATTCCTAGGATTTCGATAATTCAGAGTTTTCGAGGTCGACAACTCGGAATTCTCGGATTTATTTTTCCGTGTTTTCCGAGTTTTCGACCTCCCGTACACCGGGAGGTCGAAAACTCGGACATCGAATTCCTAGGATTCGATAATCCTAGGATTCCGAGAAGTCCGAGTTTTCGACCTCCCCTTATGATGATAGTACTTTTTTCAAATATCTAAAGGAAAAAGAACACGGTGGTGTAGGGATGTATTATAAGACGAATACAAATAGTCATATTTTAAATTTAGGTCTTTTAAATATGGAGTATATTGCTTTCAACCTTCCTAATAAAAATGTTTCTGTTGTAGTTATTTACAGACCACCTAGATATGGATTAGAATTGTTTATACCACAATTAGAAAAGTTATTGCAGGAGTTACAAGAATCTGGTCATAATTATATTATTATAGGCGATTTTAATCAAAATATTTTAGAAGGATTGTGTTCTATTAGAAACTGCTTTCATGAATTTGGATATTCACAGCGTATTACTGACTTTACTACCGAAGGGGGAACGATTATTGATCACGTGTATACAAGTCGTCGTATTACTTTAGCGCATGTTGAAGTTCAGATTGTTCCGACATATTACAGTTACCATGAGGCAATACGAATAACTCTAAAATAAATACAAATAGTGAAATTAATTGGAAATAGATAGATAATGAAGGATAGTTTTAGATGATAAATATATAGAAAAAAATCCTCTCCTTCTGCTGTGACCTTGTCGTGGTGGAGAGACTTGATACCTTTATGATATTGAGATCCTGGCCAGGTTTAAGTCCCGGCTTAATACAAATTATATTTGTGGATCTATTTGAAAGGTATAACGAACAACAGCATCGATATTCTTTTCATTAAAAAATATTCTTATTCTTCTTTTTTTTATTTCAGAATGGATTGCTGTATATTCTTCCTGTTATAAGAAGTTTTCAAAACATAGAATTGATTAAGTCGACATCACAAAATGTAGATTCCTTGAATAAATTGTTCATGGCGTTAGTGTTTCTTTTGTGAAAAAAAAACAACACTTATATAATTATTATGGTATGAATTTAGTATAATACAAAACGTTAATTTCTCATTAGATGCATTGTTTATAAAAAGGATTTTTTTTTACTATTTTAATCGTTATTCTTATAATCATTCAGACCACAAATAACTACTATTCTTCTATAGTAGGATATCTCACTAAATTATACTTTCTAGTGTGCATATTTTCATAAATATTTCGTTAGTGCCTTATAATTTATGAAAGATTTCCAGGATGACGCACTGCTCAGTGCCGTTTTGGTACGGCTCTAGTTTTTTTTTTGTGGGACTTTGCAAGCAAAGTCCCAGTTTGTTTTCGAAATGTTTTTTTTTTTTTTTTTTTTTTCGTTTTTTACACAGGGCACACAGCCTAAACTACAACAGCTGCAGCAATCTCTTTACAACTCCATATGTTACTTTTTTTCGAGGTATTGCATAAATATAAATTGGAACATTTTTGCAAAAGTGCAAGTTGCACATTGCAACATGAGTAAAAACAGGTTTTTCAACTCTGGAAGCTACAATTTTGGGCCGATTTGGCTCGGGTTTTCATTTTAAGAATCTGTAGCGAAATCCCAATTAACTATGAGTTAAAAAAATTTGATTTTCAAATATTCGTTGCACACTTTTTGCATCTAAACTTTAGCAATTTTTTGCCATTTTTTCTATTTTCTTTGCTATTTGTCCGATTTATCTGAAATCTTTAATGAAGATAGAGAACAAGGTAGTAAATAAAACTGCGTTGTCAAAAGTTTTGCGCCACTTCCGGTTAACACGTTATAAGGGTGCAAACTTCCGGTTGACCCACTTCCGCTGTAATTGATATTTTTTAACGAAACTTGTACTGATCGGTAGCTAGAGTTATGGGACAAGTGTGCGGTAAAAAGATCGAAAATCGCAATGATATTTCAGCCGCCATTTTGATTTTCCTGAAACATGTCATTTGCTATTCCGACCTAACGGCTTATCCGATTTAAATGATTTTGGTGTCAAATGAAAGAACATAAAAATTGTGGGAATTCTCAGGAAGCCGATTTTTGAATTTCGATTTTGCTTTTTTGCAATTTGCAATTGAATTTTTTCAATATTTGAAGGCTTATATCTCATGACCTTGACCTTTGATGACCACGACCTTTAGTAGGTCAAAGGTCATCGACCTTGGCTACCTGATGATACTTTAATATTTGACCTCCGATATCAACTTCCGGTTTTATAGCTGTCCAAAAATAGCCAAATTCGCAACTTTGTACTGCTCCTACAGGTGACCTAATTAACCTAGAGAGTTCATTTTTGCATATTCTGAATGGGCTTTATGAGCTCTTTCGAACGATATATCACAATGTATTGTAATGCAAAATTAGGGTTTTTTTAATTTTGCAATTTTGAAAACCTTTACCCAATTTTTTGATTTTTTTTTTACTTTAATATATGCATAGTTTATGATCTATTACGTTTAGAGGCTTGAAAATTAGAACATTAGTGAACATATACTATATAAATGTATTCATCAAAAAAAATTGACATGGGCGTGGCACATCCGGGTTAAAATTTAATTTTGTTAATATTTTGTTGTCTGAAAAAAATCCATATAGACTTCATTTTTTTGAAATATGCTTTTGCACACATCAACCTCATTACTTTAGCTCAATTATATCAAAATCTCAGCTATATCGGCTGTATAGTTAAAAAAAGGGAACAAGGTTTATTAATTTCAAAATTTCCTAAAATAGATTTTGACCTTTTTTGACATTTATGATTGCATATCTCGTTAACCAATAGATGTAAAGGCTTGAAAATTAAGTCATATTTAGACATTATTAATATAAATGAAGTCACATCAAAAAATCTGACATGGGCGTGGCACATCCGGGTAAAATTTTGTATTTGTCAAAATTTTGTTTATCAAAATAAAAGGTAAATTTTAAATTTTTTTCAAAAAATGACCTTGCATACAGTTACAGCATGGCTTTATTCAGCTTATGTTAAAGGTTCATAGATTTCGGCTTTATGGTTCAGAAAAGGGAACAGGGTTAAAAAAAATATTTTATTTTGTTTTTGACCTTGACCTTTGTTGACCTTGACTTTCATAGGATCAAAGGTCATTGACTTTGGCGGTTCATATATACTTTCATATTTTATGTCTAGCGTCAACTTCCGGTGTTATTACTGTATGCATTTCCAAATTGTAAAGACTTTTTTCTCGTGAATTTGACATTGAGTGACCTTGACCTTCAGTTGGTTGAAGGTTATTGATAAAGGTTTTCGGCTGGTATGTTCAAATGTTAGGTCTGATGACTACTTCCGGTTTCACAACCTTTCCAAAAATTCAAAAATTTTAAAAGTTGTCGACTTCTTTGATACTTCGGATTTACGTTCAGGGCCCATTTTTTTAAAATTCCCCTTTGCAATTAGCACATTTGCAAAGTCCCACTCTGTGCCACGTGTGGCTCTAGTTGCAGTGCGTTCTAGCGAACGCACTGCTTTGTTTTCATAATGACTTTTTTTTTTTTTTTTTTTGTCTACTTCTGGTCACGCTAATTCGGTATGAAGGGAGCATGCCACACATTATCTCACATGTTTTCCTACAATCACTAACTGCTCGGTGTTGGGTGAATGTAAAATGGCGGTTTTTTGTCCAACCGGAAATGACATATGAGAGAAAAACCCATTTAGTGTTTTTTACAATTTTTACCTCTGTTTTTCAACCGATTTTGATAGAATTTTTTTTGTATATTTCATTATTCTAATGTCTACATAATAGCTTTCAACAAAAATGCACTTTTAGACATTCGTTGCTGACTTTTTGGGGCACTTTTTTAACCGTTTTGTTTAACTTTTGCAATTTTATTTCGATCAATTTGAAAACTTACAGGTGTATAAACATTTTAATTTCTATCTAAATGGTATTTTCAAAATTTTTATATCACTTCCGGTTTTGACGTCATTCGCTTGTAAAGTTGAAATTTCAACTTCCGGAATAATTAAGATATTCAAAAAAATCTTTTTGAGATGTGCTAGAAATAACCATTGACTAAATATGAAATGAAAAAATCTGACCCAGATATTTCATATCAGTCGCCATCTTGAAATGACTGATTTTTCTTTAAATCGAAATTCAGAATCAGGGAATCATTCGATTTGAATAAAAATGATGTCTATGGAATCTACAGTCGATTGCTAACAAAACATGGGAAGCCGATTTTTGAATTTCGATTCAGAATTTTTTTTATTTCCGGTTTAGAATTTTCGGAAATAGTCAAAACTTTTTAGGCTCATATCTTGTGACCTTGACCTTGAGTGACCTTGAGACTTAAACAAAAGTTGTTACCCTTGACGAGATTTATCCAATGGCATGAGCATTTTAGATGCCCAATGTTTACTTCCGGTTTTATGGCCGTAAGAAAATTGCATTTTTTAACTTTAAACAGCTCTGTCACGTGACCTAATTTACATACGTCATGAATTTTGTTTCGGTGTTACTATGCTTGATCTACTCTATCCAATGATATATGACACAATGTATTTGAATCATAATTCCGCGTTCTAGAATTTGAAAATATTCTGCCAAATTCCATTGTAACTGTTCGTGTATCGTTTGTCTGTCTGCTGGTATTCCTGCGTCCCTTAGTTAACCTGCTTGTATTCTGATAGCTGTGCGCCCCTTTTATTTGGTATGACTGCTTGTAGTTCTGAACCTCTTTTATTTAATCTGTCTGCTGGTATTTCTGATTCCATTTTATCTGCCTTTATATACACCCACATGAAAATATGGACGTATATTGCCGTCACCCCAGTCCATCCGTCGGTCCGTTCGTCCTTCAACAATTTCTTGTACACGCAATAGCGACTAGAGTTTTTATCCGATTTGAATGAAGCTTGGTATATGTATTTATCGTGATAATATCTCGGATGAGTTTGAAAATGGCGCGATTCCAGTCGTCGGTTTAAGAGTTACTGCCCTTGACTTAGTGAAAAAAACACGTAAGAATTAACTTGTGTACGCGATAGAAGTTTAAGTTTTCATCCGAATTGAATGAAACTTGGTATGTATAATTATCGCGATACTATCTCGGATCCTTTCATAATTGGAGCTATTCCAGTCGTCGGTTTATGAGTTATTGCCTTTGACTTAGTGAAAACGTTAAAATTAACTTGTGTATGAGATAAAAGCTTGAGTTTTTATTCGATTTGAATGACCTAATTTACATACGACACAAATTATTTTTGATTCGTATTATGCTATATCTACGCTTTCCAATGATATATGACACTATGTATTTGAATCATAATTCCGCGTTTTAAAATTTGAAAATATTCTGCCAAATTCCATTGTAACTGTTCGTGTTTCGTTTGTCTGTCTGCTGGTATTCCCGCGTCCCTTTTAGTTAACCTGCTTGTATTCTGATAGCTGTGCGCCCCTTTTATTTGGTATGACTGCTTGTAGTTCTGCACCTCTTTTATTTAGTCTGTCTGCTGGTATTTCTGATTCCATTTTATCTGCCTTTATATACACCCACATGAAAATATGGTCGTATATTGCCGTCACCCCAGTCCATCCGTCGGTCCGTTCGTCCTTCAACAATTTCTTGTACACGCAATAGCGACTAGAGTTTTTATCCGATTTGAATGAAGCTTGGTATGTATAATTATCGTGATACTATCTCGGATCTATTCATAATTGGAGCTATTCCAGTCGTCGGTTTATGAGTTATTGCCTTTGACTTAGTGAAAACGTAAAAATTAACTTGTGTATGTGATAAAAGCTAGAGTTTTTATTCGATTTGAATGACCTAATTTACATACGACACAATTTATTTTTGATTCGTATTATGCTATATCTACGCTTTCCAATGATATATGACACTATGTATTTGAATCATAATTCCTCGTTTTAAAATTTGAAAATATTCTGCCAAATTCCATTGTAACTTTTCGTGTTTCGTTTGTCTGTCTGCTGGTATTCCCGCGTCCGTTTTAGTTAACCTGCTTGTATTCTGAAAGCTGTGCGCCCCTTTTATTTGGTATGACTGCTTGTAGTTCTGCACCTCTTTTATTTAGTCTGTCTGCTGGTATTTCTGATTCCATTTTATCTGCCTTTATATACACCCACATGAACATATGGACGTATATTGCCGTCACCCCAGTCCATCCGTCGGTCCGTTCGTCCTTCAACAATTTCTTGTACACGCAATAGCGACTAGAGTTTTTATCCGATTTGAATGAAGCTTGGTATGTATAATTATCGTGATACTATCTCGGATCCTTTCATAATTGGAGCTATTCCAGTCGTCGGTTTATGAGTTATTGCCTTTGACTTAGTGAAAACGTTAAAATTAACTTGTGTATGTGATAAAAGCTAGAGTTTTTATTCGATTTGAATGACCTAATTTACATACGACACAAATTATTTTTGATTCGTATTATGCTATATCTACGCTTTCCAATAATATATGACACTATGTATTCGAATCGTAATTCCGCGTTTTAGAATTTGAAAATATTCTGCCAAATTCCATTGTAACTTTTCGTGTTTCGTTTGTCTGTCTGCTGGTGTTCTCGCGTCCCTTTTAGTTAACCTGCCTGTATTCTGGTAGCCGTGCGCCCCTTTTATTTGGTATGACTGCTTGTAGTTCTGCACCTCTTTTTGTTTGCTGGTATTTCTGAATCCATTTTATCTGCCTTTTTATACGCCCACATTAAAATATGGATGTATATTGTTCGTCGGTCCGTCCGTCAACAATTTCTTGACACGCGATAGAGACTAGAGTTTTTATCTGATTTGAATGAAACTCTGGTATATGTATTTATCTTGATAATATCACGGATGAGTTCGAAACTGGCGCTATTCCAGTAGTCGGTTTAAAAGTTATTGCCCTTGACTTAGTGAAAACATTAAAATTAGTTTGTCTATATGATAAAAGATAGAGTTTTTATTCGATTTGAATGAAGCTTGGTATGTGTATTTATCTTGATAAATTCCATTGTTACTGTGAGTGCTTTTTTTCAAAATTCTTTAAAAACAAATTTTGTCAAGTGACCTAATTTACATATTATTTATATGACACTATGTATTTGAATCATAATTCCGCGTTTTAGAATTTGAAAGTAATATGCCGAATTCTATTGTAACTGTACGTGTTTCGTTTGTCTGCTGGTATTCCCGCATCCCTTTTAGTTAACCCTGCCTGTATACTGGTAGCCGTGCGCCCCTTTTATTTAGGTCTGACTGCTTGTAGTTCTGAATTCATTTTATCTCCCTTTTTATACACCCACATGAAAATATGGACGTATATTGCCGTCACCCTGTCTGTCCGTCGGTCCGTCCGTCCGTCAACAATTTCTTGTACACGCGATAGAGACTAGAGTTTTTGTCCGAATTGAATGAAGCTTGGTATATGTATTTATCTTGATAATATATCGGATGAGTTCGAGAAGCTAAAGTTTTCATAGTTAATCTTTCTGTCTACTTCTTGTAGTTTTACATCCATTTTATTATCCCTGCAAACATATCTTGCAGTGCACTTTCTACTGACACACAAAAGAGAGTGAGTAATTTGACGAGTACGCTTTTATATTATTATGTAAAACTCTTATCATTGGTTGAAAATGTGACATTTCATCCATGTATCGGGTGGGTTGCGCACTGCTCGGTACCGTCTTCACGGTTCTAGTTTTTTTTTTTTTTTCTTTTTTTACACAGGGCACACAGCCTAAACTACAATATCTGCAGCAACCTTTTTGCAACTTCTGAGGTCCATTTTTTTCGAGGTATTGCATAAAAATAAATTGGAATTTTTTTGCAAAAGTGCAAGTTGCACAATGCAACATCAGCAAAAACAGGTTTTTTTTACCTTGGAAGCCACATTTTTGGGCCGATTTTGCTCGGGTTTTCATTTTTGGAATCTGTGACTAAATTCCGATGTGATACGAGTTAAAAAATCTCAAATTTCGAAAATTCGTAGTATACATTTTTTGGCCGATTTTCGAAATTTTTGGACTACTTTTCAGTTTTTTTCGTATTAATCTGAAATTTTAATAATAGATGCATGTCACTAATGTAAACAATTTGACGTATTCAAAATTTTAGCGGCACTTTCGGTTAAAGGGGAAAATTGATTTTCACTTCCGGTTGAATAACTTCCGGTGATATTCATGAATTTCAACGAAATTTTGTTGAGCGGTAGCCAAAGTAATTCTACAGCCGATTTTAAAATAAAATTCAACCCGGAATTAGAACTTTGGCCGCCATTTTGATTTTCTTGAAACATCACATTTGCTATTCCGACATAACGGCTGATCCGATTTGAAAATTGTTGGTGTCAAATGAAAGAAGATAAAGATTGTGGGAATTCTCAGGAAGCCGATTTTTGAATTTCGATTTTGCTTTTTTGCAAATTGCAATTGAATTTGTTCAATATTTGAAGGCTTATATCTCGTGACCTTGACCTTTGATGACCTTGGCCTTTTGTAGGTCAAAGGTCATCGACCTTGGCTACCTGATGATACTTTAATATTTGACCTCCGATATCAACTTCCGATTTTATAGGTGTCCAAAAATAGCCAAATTCGCAACTTTGTACTGCTCCTACATGTGACCTAATTAACCTAGAGGCTTCATTTTTGCATATTCTGAATGGGCTTCATGAGCTCTTTAGAACGATATATCACACTGTATTGTAATGCAAAATTAGTTTTTTTCTTAAATTTGGAATTTTGAAAACCTTGACCCGATTTTTTGAATTTTTGAAATTTAATATATGCATAAGTTATGATCTATTAAGTTTAGAGGCTTGAAAATTTGAACATAAGTGAACATACCCCATACCAATGTATCCATCAAAAAAAAATTGACATGGGCGTGGCACATCCGGGTTAAATTTTAATTTTGTTTACATTTTGTTGTCTGGAAAAAATCCATATAGACTACATTTTTTTGAAAAATGCTTCTGCACACACCAACCTCATTACTTTAGCTATATTATATCATAATCTCAGCTATTTTGGCTGTATGGTTCAAAAAAGGGAACAAGGTTTATTAATTTCAAAATTTCCGATTATAGATTTTGACCTTTTTCGACATTTATGATTGTATATCTCGTTAACCAATACATGCAAAGGCTTGCTAATTTAGCCATAGTAAGATATTATTAATATAAATAAAGTCACATAAAAAAATCTAACGTGGGCGTGGCACATCCGGGTAAAATTCTGTTTTTGTCAAAATTTTGTTAAATTTTTTTTTTTTTTTCAACAAATGACCTTGCATTCAGTTACAGCATTGCTTTATTAAGCTTATGTTAAAGGTTCATAGATTTCGGCTTTGTAGTTCCAAAAAGGGAACAGGATTAAAAAAATAAAAAAAATCGTTTTTGACCTTGACCTTTGTTAACCTTGACCTTTTTAGGATCAAAGGTCATTGACTTTGGCTGTTTATTTATACTTTCATATTTGATGTCTAGCGTCAACTTATGGTGTTATTACAGTATGCATTACCAAATTTTAAAGACTTGTTTCTCGTGAATTTGACCTTCAGTGACCTTGACCTTCAGTAGGACGAAGGTTATTGATAAAGGTTTTCAGCTGCTATGTTCAAATGTTAGGTCTGGTGACTACTTCCGGTTTCACAACCTTTCCAAAAATTCAAAGATTTTAAAAGTTGTCGACTTCTTTGACACTTCGGATTTACGTTCAGGGCCCATTTTTTTTAAATTTCCCTTAGCAATTTGCACATTTGCAAAGTCCCACTCTGTGTCACATGTGGCTCTAGTTCCCTTTTTAGAACTATACAGCCGAAATAGCTGAGATTTTGATACAATTGAGTTAAAGTAAAGATGTTGGTATGTGCAAAAGCATTTTTAAAAAAAATGTAGTCTATATGGATTTTTTCCAGACAACAAAATGTTAACAAAATTTAAATTTAACCCGGATGTGCCACGCCCATGTCAATTTTTTTTGATGGATACATTTATATGGGGTATGTTCACTTATGTTCCAATTTTCAAGCCTCTAAACTTAATAGATCATAAACTATGCATATATTAAAGTCAAAAAATTCAAAAAATCGGGTAAAGGTTTTCAAAATTGTAAAATTTAGAAAAAAAACTAATTTGCATTACAATACATTGTGATATATCGTTCGAAAGAGCTCATAAAGCCCATTCAGAATATGCAAAAATGAACTCTCTAGGTTAATTGGGTCACTTGTAGGAGCAGTACAAAGTTGTGAATTTGGCTATTTTTGGAAAGCTATAAAACCGGAAGTTGATATCGGAGGTCAAATATTAAAGTATCACCTAATAGCCAAGGTCGATGACCTTTAACCTACTTAAGGTCAAGGTCATCAAAGGTCAAGGTCACGAGATATAAGCCTTTCAAAAATTGAACAAATTCAACCGGAAGTTGCAGAAAAGGAAAATCGAAATTCAAAAATCGGCTTCCTAGAGATGGGTCGCAATCGACTATAGTTTCCAAAAATACAAACATTACACACATCACACTTAATCCCAAGGCCCCATTTTTTTTTATAAAAATATTTCAAATCAACATGGCGGCTGAAATATTATTTCGATTCCCGATCTTAGAATGTCCCGGTAAATCCCATAACCATTGCTACCGATCAGTATAAGTTTCGTTTAAAAATATTTATTACAGCGGAAGTGGGTCAATCGGAAGTTTGCGCCCTTCTCCCGCTTAAACCGGAAGTAGCGCAAAAATTTTGACTACGCAGTTTTGTTAACTACAATGATCTCTATTTGTAATAAAAATTTCAGACAAATCAGACAAAAAGCAAAGAAAATAGAAAAAAAGGTCAAAAAATGCAAAAGTTTGGATGCAAAATTTGTGCTTCGAATATTTCGAAATCTAAAATTTTTAACTTTTTGTATATTGGGTATTCGCTAGAGATTCTAAAAATGAAAACCAGAGCAAAATCAGTCCAAAATTGCACCTTCCAGGCCCAAAAAAACACTTTTTGCACATTTTGCAAATGCACTACTTTCGTTTTGCAAAAATGTTCCAATTTATATTTATGCAATACCTCGAAAAAAAGTAACAAATAGAGTTGTACAAAAATTGCTGCAGCGAAAACGAAAAAAAAAAAAAAAAAAAAAAAAACCATTTCGAAAACAAACTGGGACTTTGCGGAAGCAAAGTCCCACAACTAGAGCCGTACCAAAACGGCGCTGGGCAGTGCGTCATCCTGAAAATCGTTCATAAATTATAAGGAACAAAGCAAATGGTTACGAAAATGTGAACATTAGAAAAGTTAAATCTAGTGAGATTTCTTTATCTATAAGATATAAGATTTGTAACTGTTTGTGGTCTGAATGCTTATAAAATTAACGATTGATTTGTTTTCGACAATAGCAAAATTTCTTCTTCGCTAATTCGCTAGTTTTAGGGTTGGCTTGTTTCATAGTAAGCGCTTATTATCGATGTTAACAGTCCGATATGTGTATATCAACTGACTGAAGGGCCTAGCTTAATCGGCTCTATAGTCGATCGCTGGCGGCCATATTTCTTCATCAAGTAGTAAATATGGCGACCAATGGCTTGACTTATTTTCTAAAAACATTATTTTACTTTAATCAAGTTTTACAATTACAATTGAAATAGTAGTTCTCTCCCTTCAACTGTTTTGACAATAATTGTATGCGTTTGGGCGATGTCAAAACCGGTAGATATATCGAAATTTTGAAAACAGATTTGAGTTTGCAATTAAAATGTTTATCCATCCACAAGTTTTCAGAACATTTTAATAAAATTTGAAAAAACACACACAGTTACAATGGAACTTTTCAAAATTTTAATCGCGCAATTTTCATAGATACATAGCATGTGAAAGAATAGATAAGACACACTAAGAATATTTAATAATTTGTGACGTATTTAAATTAGATCACGTGACAGAGCTATATAAAGTTAAATATCGCAAATTGCAAATGGATATAGAACCGTAAGTAAGAATTGGACAATTAAAATGGATATATCATTGGATAGATCTGGTCAAGTTCAATAACCTTTGTTGAGTTCACACGGTCAAAAAAGGTCAATATACCGGAAATAACAAGAAAGCAACATCGAATATTAAAATCAAATTGTGTACTATTTGGGGCAATCGACTGACCTGTTCAAAAATACTACAATCACGAAAATAGTATATAACCCTAAGGCCCCATTTTAAGTTTTATAAAAGTTGGCCATATGAATGTGGCGGCTGATCTATTACACCCGGGTCAGATTTTATTGATTAATTGTTTAAATAGCATCATTTCTAATATATTGCAAACAAAAAATTTCGAATATCTTTAAAATTCCGGAAGATCTGTTAATTTAAAATGCCAATAACGTCAAAACCGGAAGTGATATCGAAATTTTGAAAACGGATTTGAGTTTTCAATCAGAACATCTATCTAGCTGTAACTTTTCAGAACGCTCAAAATAAAATTTGAAAAAAACACGCACAGTTACAATGGAACATTGAACAAAATTTTCAAATTTTAAATCGCGCAATTTCATAAACATATAGAGTATTATATATTTCTGGAAAGAGTACATTAGGCACATTAAGAATATATAAGAATTTGTGACGTATGTAAAATAGGTCACGTGACAGAGCTGTTTAAAGTTCAAAATCGCAAATTTCAAATGGCTCTAAAACCGGAAGTAAACATCGGTCAAAAATGGATATATCATTGGATAGATCTAGTCAAGGGCAATAACCTGTGTTCAGTTCACAAGGTCAAAAAAGGTCAAGGTCACGAGTTACAAGTCTTTGAATTTTGGCAATTACATAAAACAAATGTACCGGAAATAACAAAAAAGCAACATAAAATATCAAAAATCTATTTGCGTACTTTTTGGGGCAATCTACTGAGCTGAGCTGTATTTAAAAATACTAAAATTACAAATTCTGCTAATAACCCTGAGGCCCCATTTTGAGTTTGGTCATATCAATATGGCGGCTGATCTGTTACTTCCGGGTCAAATTTTTTTGATTCATTGTTTTTCAATCATAATTTCAATGATATTGCAGAAAAAAAAATTCAAATATCTTCAAAATTCCGGAAGTCAAAATTTCAACTTTACGAGCGAATAATGTCAAAACCGGAAGTGATATCAACATTTTGAAAAATGCAATTTGTTAAGAATGAAAATGTCTATTTACCTGTATATTTTCAGATTGATCGAAATAAAATTGTAGATGTTGAAAAATTTGTAAAATTAAAACTTAAAAAGTTAAAGACAAAAGTCAAAATTTGCTATTACATGTTGAAGCCGAATTGTAGCCTTTAGTGCAAAGAAGTTAACTGAAAAAATCCGATTAAAATTGTATCTAAAATAGAGATGTAAATTAGAAAACACTGAAATTTGACATTTTAACCTACGTCATTTCCCGTAGGTAAAATATGCATCAATTTATATTCATTACCATATTGTTCATACTTCATCGTAAGAAATTGTATCAGAATATATGTAACATGCGTAGTTATGGCTGGGCGCTCTGGGAAGTATTCGAAAAAAAAAAAAATAGAGCCGTACCAAAACGGCGCTGGGCAGTGCGTCATCCTGGAAATCTTTCATAAATCACAAGGCACTAAGCAAATGGTTATGAAAATATTAATATTAAAAAAGTTAGAAACATTTTTTCTAGTCTTGTTACAGCATGATAGCTTTAATAAAGATTAACAATAAAAATAGTAGTTCTCTCCCTTCAACTGTTTTGACGATAATTGTAAGCGTTATTTAATCAAATGTGTTAGCGTTTTGGCGATAGTTTTTACTTTTTTGGTTTAGTAATATCGAAATTTTGAAAATAGATTTGAGTTCGCAATCAAAATGCTTAGCTACCCACAAGTTTACAGAACATTTAAATAAAATTTTAAAAAACACGCACAGTGACAATAGAACTTTGCACAAAACTTCCAAATATTATATCGCGCAATTTTCTTTAAAACATAAAGTGTTATATATCATTAAAAAGAATGGATTAGGCACAATAAGAATATATAAGAATTTGTGACGTATGAAAGTTAAGTCACGTGACAGGTATTTAAAGTTAAAATCGCAAATTTCAAATGCCCAATGTGTTTCTAGTCACTATGGGAAATTTTCGTTTGCGACCGAATACATCGACCAGGTCAAAGTTTTGTTCCATTTGCTGAGAAAACCTCTCAGGCAAAATTTCATAAAGTTTGGGTAAAGTTAAGAACTTGCTCAAGCCACCTGAACTTTTCGTTTTATGAGTCAAATATACGTGTGTCAGGTTCAGAAGCTAGCTTCACTTTCTGCTTATTTTTTCTGTGAAAAGTCTGTCAGCTCACTTCCTTACATACATTGTGACAATCTCAACATCTTGAAACCAGAATTTGGTTGATTCGTAAAATAATTGAGACATTTTATCCTTCCAAGCTTTCTTTCTCATGGAGAAGCCTTTTGAGTGCTTTTCGATTTGTATAGTTAAAATGGATTTAACATGAAGGACATGGCTTGGTTTATTTGGGACACAGGTATAGCTACATGGACTGAAATTTCCGATGTAGAACAGCAAATGGCAAAGTCTGAAGAAGAATATTGGAAGGGTCAGCATCCGCGATAAGCAGAAGTTGCCGCAAGACTTGATTGTACCAATACCACTAGCAGAGCAGCCGCCCATATTTTCAACTAATCTGATAATCAGCCATGCTGCTATCCATAGAGCTCTGAGAAAATATCATAAAAAGGCCGTTGAAGAAATCAAGAAGTTATTTGAGTCTTGCATCAACCTTTCGCTGGAACAGCAAGATTATGCTAGATTACAAGTAACATTAGTATCTGTCGTTTTAATCGTTCTTCAATAATAATAAAACCCATCTACGATCCTATGAAATCCATACAAACACGTTGACAATGCATTGTTAGTAGCTAATGAACTTTTCATCTGAGGAAGTATATCAATAAATGTGTAAATATTTCATAATGAAAAGTGGTAACAGATGTACCAAAACTGGATTCTGGAATGTGGAAGCAGAAGCGAGCATGGCATGGAAGGTCGTAGATCAACTTTTCGGCTTCGAACTTTTCTACGTCAACTATTACTGGCTTGCGCAGTGTTTTGAATGTTGAGATGAGACTGCTCTTAGGAGGACCTTTCTGACCTTCTATCGCCACCATGTATCTGAAATTGTGCTTAAAAGGTGTTCTCTTTAGATGATGCCGGTTTGACAAGCATATTTTTGTACGTTTAAGAGATGCTCGGGCAAACACAGACTCATTGATGTGCTTAACACATGTATGGACAAGTCTATAGACAACTACATGGAGCTTGTGTAGTTGACCGCAATCTTTCTTGGATCCACTCTTACAAACATAATCAAGTTCCGGCACCAATACTCTCTTCACAGATCTATGCTCTAAAACTAAAACAGTTCAACAGCTAGTAGACATCCAAGTTCGCGAATCTCGAGTATTGGAACAATATATAACAGTTATTCGAAACACTTCGTATAGATCTGGAAAGAATCCTTCTTTGAAACAAAATGAATCAGTCTCTACTTTCAGGGTCGTCAGAGAGAGATGTATCCCTAATGCATTCAACTCGTCAATACAAGAGATTAGGAACAAAAACATTTATTGTACAATTGGTTGAGGACCTCTTTAGAAAGTTTTTGCAAGTTTTCAAAACCAAGAGACACTAAGGTTCTCCAATATCAGGTTTTTAGCTATTGTAACACTATATCACATCAAAAACGTCAAATATCATTCCTTACCAACATTAAATAAATTTATGTTAGTTGCATTCTCACTCGATTTTTTCAATGTTCTTGAGCAAGTAGTAAAATTAATTTTTTTTTAATAAAAATTTGCCAGTGTAGTTTTTTTGATAAGTGGAACATTTTGACACCCTGGTCGATGATTAACTCCAACTTTCAAAATTAAGAAACACCCTAAATTGCCCATAGAACCGGAAGTATACATCGGACAACTAAAATGGATACATCAGTACATAGATCTGGTCAAGGGCAATAACCTTTGTTAAGGTCACAAGGTCAAAAAAGTTCAAGGTCACGAGTTACAATTCTTTGAAAATACTACAATTACGAATTCCGCTCATAACCCCGAGGCCCCATTTTGAGTTTTACAAAAGTTAGTCATATAAATATGGCGGCCGATCTATTACAATTGGGTCAAATTTCATTGATTGATTGTTTATATAGCACCATTTCAAATATATTGCAAACAAAAAAAATCATATATCTTCAAAATTCCGGAAGTTAGATTTTAGATTTAAAAAGCGAATAACGTCAAAACCGGAAGTGTTATCGAAATTTTGACAACAGATTTGAGTTTGCAATCAAAATGTCTATCTACTTGTAAGTTTTCAGGACGGTGAAAATAAAATTTGAAAAAAACACGCACAGTTACTATGAAACTTTGCACAAAATTTTCAAATTTTAAATCGCGCAATTTTCATTCAAACATAAAGTGTTATATATCACCGGAAAGAGTAATATAAGCACACTAATAATATATAAGAGTTAGTGACGTATGTTAGTTGGGTCACGTGACAGACCTGTTTAAAGTTAAAAATCGCAAAGTTCAAATAGCAATAGAACCAGAAGTAAACATCGGACAACGAAAATGGATATGTCATTGGATATATAAAGTCAAGGGCAATAACCTTTGTTCAGGTTACAAGGTCATAAAAGGTCAAGGTCACGAGTTACAAGTCTTTGAAATTTTGGCAATTACTTTAAACGTTATACCGAAAATAACAAAAAGGCAGTATTAAAAATCAAAAATCTAATAACGTACTTTTTTTGGCAATCGATTGGGCTGTCCTAAAATACTACTATTACGAATTCCGCCCATAACCCTGATGCCCCATTTTGAGTTTTACAAAAGTTGGTCATATCAATATGGCGGCTTATTTGTTACTTCCGGGTCAATTTTTTTGAATTCATTGTTTTTGAATTGTCATTTCAATCATATTTCAGAAAAAAAAATTCACATAGTTTCAAAATTCCGGAAGTTGGAATCTTAAAATTTAAGAGCCATTTTCGTCAAAACTGGAAGTGATATCGAAATTTTGAAATTAGCATTATGTTCACAATCGAATTGCCTATATGCATTTTTATTTTCAGATTCATCGAATTAAAATTGTAGAATTTAAAAAAATTTTATAATTAAAACTAAAAAAAGTTATCGACAAAAGTAAAATTTTCAATTGCTTGAAGAACCGTATTGTAGACATTAGTTTAAAGAAGTGACCGAAAAAAATCCAAGTCAAATCGGAAGAAACATAGAGCCGTGAAATGGAAAATTCTAAAATACGCTTTTTTGTCCTACGTCATTACCGGTTAGACAAAAATGCATCAAATAACATTTTAAAAATTTAGTTTTTCGAGAAAAGTAAGCAAATCGCATCAGTGCATATGTGACATTAGCAGTTTCTGCTGGGCGCTCTGACCAGTATTTGAAGGAAAAAAAACTAGAATATGTCGATTAGTGGCGGATGGTTTGCCTTATTTTTTATAAACATTTCTAGTTTAATTACAGCATGATAGCTTTAATAAAAATTTATAATTAAAATAGTAGTTCTCTCCCTTCAACTGTTTTGACGATAAATGTATGCGTTTAAAGTTGAAAATCGCAAATTTCAAATGGCAATAGAACAACTAAATTGTACATACCATTGGATAGATCTAATCAAGGACAATAACCTTTCTTCAGGTCACAAGGTAAAATAAGTCAAGGTCAACTCTTTGAAATTTTGGAAATTACTTAAAACATTATACTGAGAAATAACAAGAAAGCAATATCGAATATCAAAAATCAAATAGCGTATTTTTTATGACAATCGACTGAGCTGTCCAAAAATACTACAATCACGAAAATCGCTCATATCCCTGAGGTCCCATTTTGAGTTTTACAAAAGTTGGTCATATCAATATGGCGGCTGATATATTACATCCGGGTCAGATTTTGTTAATTAATTGTTCCTATAACACCATTTCTAATATATTGCTGACAAAAAATTTCAAATATCTTCAAAATTCCGGAAGTTGAAATTTAAATTTAAAAAGTGAATAACGTCAAAACCGGAAGTGATATCGAAATTTTGAAAACAGATTTGAGTTTGCAATCAAAACATCTATCTAGCTGTAACTTTTCAGAACGCTCAAAATAAAATTTGAAAAAAACACGCACAGTTACAATGGAACTTTGAACAAAATTTTAAAATTTTAAATCGCTCAATTTCAATAAACATATAGAGTATTATATATCTCTGGAAAGAGTACATTAGGCACATTAAGAATGTATAAGAATTTGTGACGTATGTAAAATAGGTCACGTGACAGAGCTGTTTAAAGTTCAAAATCGCAAATTTCAAATGGCTATAGAACCGGAAGTAAATATCGGACAACCAAAATGGATATATCATTTGATAGATCTAGTCAAGGGCAATAACCTGTGTTCAGGTCACAAGGTAAAAAAGGTCAAGGTCACAAGTTACAAGTCTTTGAAATTTTGCCAATTACATAAAAAAAATTATACCGGAAATAACAAAAAATCAACATCAAATATCAAAAAAAAAATTCCTAGCTTTTGGGGGCAATCGATTGAACTGTCCAAAAATAATACAATTACCAATTCCGCTCATAACCCTGAGGCCCCATTTTGAGTTTTACAAAAGTTGGTTATATCAACATGGCGGCTGATCTGTTACTTCCGGGTCAATTTTTTTGTTTCAATTATCATTTCAATCGTATTGCAGAAAAAAAAAATTTAAATATCTTCAAAATTCCGGAAGTTAAAATTTCAACTTTGAGAGCAAATGGCTTGAAAACCGGAAGTGATATCGAAATTTTGAATAAAATATTATGTTTACAATTTAAATGTCTATGTACATGTATATTTTCAGATTAATCGAAATAAAATTGTAGAAGTTTAAAAAATCATAAAATTAGAATTAAAAAAGTAAGCGACAAAAGTCAGAATTTACATTTTTTTAAATCCCCAAATTGTAACGTTTAGTTCAAAGGAATAAACAAAAAAAAATCCAAACAAAATCGGATCTAAAATAGAGCCGTAAATTCGAAAAAGCTGAAATTTGTCGTTATGCCTTAGGTCATTTCCGGTTGGGCAAAACTGCATCAATTTATATTCATTCCCCAAAGTTTCACACTTCATTGTAGGAAATCGTATCATAATACATGTAACATGCGTAGTTTTGGCTGGGCGCTCTGGGAAGAATTCGAAAAAAAAAGAAACATTATGAAAACAATGCAATGCGTTCGAAATCGAACGCACTGCAAAAAAAAAATTAGAATCGTCAGACGATACTGGGCAGTGCGCATCCGGTTTCGTCCATGGGTTAAAAATGGCGTTTTCAATCCATACTGCGAAATTTACAGAACATAAAAATCGGCATGTAAAGTGTTTATATTCGGGAGTGAAAAGTAGAATAACCAGTTCACGTTCGGTAGTGAAAAGTCATCTGATCAAAAAGTCGTTGTTTTTATTAATGTACATTTTTATTCATGAGCAATATCATACATATGAAAGAAATGAATGGAGTTTACGTCCTATTTTTTCTGCACCTATATGGGTTAACTGAGGACGGGAAAAGGCCATGCAGTGTGCAATGAGGAAAATTTTGCCAGGACAGCAGCATTAGCCTGCTCTTATTTTCGATTTCCAACTGTCCAGGGGTTTTTAACGTGCACAGCCAATAGCGCAGAGGACATTGGTTTATTGTCCCATCCGAACGACTAGGCGCTTTTTCCATGTCAGCCCCTCCGACCTGCATCATTGAGAGGGTGAAACCGGGTTGAAAAATCCAAAGGATTAATCTATACCCATGCCGGGATTGAACCCTGGACCTTCAGCATAGCGAGCAAGCGTCTATCTCACTATGCCACCGCGGCTCCCTACATATGATAGAGTCAATTCTTGATATGATCCATAATTGACATCAGAATACTGATTGCTAACTTCCATACAGGTAAGTTCGCAGCACAGCTCTTAAATTATCATTTTATTATGAACATAGCCACAATTCTATATTATTATTTTTTTAGAAAACATTTTAATGGTCAACGTTTTTAGACATGCAATTTTAAAACTTGTTTTTTAATAAATGACAGAACCAGATTTTTAGAACGGATTTTCTTCTTTTGGCATTGGATCGTTATCTACTTCTTTTAGACTTTTTGTTTATCTTTTTTAGTACATGATTTAAAACGTTAAAAATGCAAGTTACAATGTAAGAAAGTCATGTTAAGCTCGGTAGTGCAATTTTCAGTTGAAGGGAGAGAACTGCATTTAAACATACAGACAACAAACTTCTTTCAGTTGAAGGGAGAAAACTGCATTTGAACATTTTAAAATACTACTCTGACCAGTGAGAAGCGTTAAAAGAAACACTATGGTAAATTGTAACTTTTCTATATTTGGGTATACTGATCATGAATCGTATGATGTGCTGAGAGAATGTTACGTTGTAATACTACAGCGTAGACTCTCACATATTGTCAGATATAGTAACAAAAAATGATCCTCTCGAGGTGTGTTACACTTAATTGAAGAATGCAGGCTAATAGTACTTCCTGGTCATTTGAACCAATAGGTTTAGAAATATGAGCCTTGAAAGTTTCAGTCTAAATTAAAATTCTTTTTCCAGAAATATAAAGAAATCGAAATTAATGAAAATTTCCGGAAATAGAAAAAAGTCTAAATCGAAATTCAAAAATCCGCTGTCATAAAGTTGGTGGCAATCGACTAAGGATTTCATAGACACCAAAATTGTGCAAATCCAATTATCCCCTGAGGCCCCATTTTGAGTTTTATAAAAATTACTCACAACAACATGGCGTCTGACATATTACTTCCGGGTCCAATTTTATCATAAATATCTTTCATGATGTCAGTTTATAACGTAATGCAAAAAAATTGTTTATATTCAGGAGTGAAAAGTAGAATAACCAGTTCATGTTTGGTAGTGAAAAGTCATCTGATTAAAAAGTCGTTGTTTTTATTAATGTACATTTTTATACATCATTGGAATTAGAATAGTTAAAGAATATTTATTAATATTTTTCATATGCATTATCATACATATGAAAGAAATGAAATGAAATGAATGGAGTTTTACGTCCGACTGACTGAGGACGGGCAAACGCCATGCAGTGTGCAATAAGGGAAATTTTGCACCGGGTTGAAAAATACGAGGGCATCGTCTCGACCCATGCCGGGATTGAACCCTGGACCTTCAGCTTAGCGAGCAAGCATCTAACTCACTGTGCCACCGTGGCATCCACGTAAGTTCGCAGCACAGCTCGTATATTATCATTTTATCATAAACCTTGCAAAAATTCTATATTATTATTTTTTTAGAAAACATTTTAATGGTCAACGCTTTTAGACATGCAATTTTAAAACTTGTTTTTTAATAAATGACAGAACCAGATTTTTAGAACGGATTTTCTTCTTTTGGCATTGGATCGTTATCTACTTATTTTAAACTTTTTGTTTATATTTTTTAGTACATAATTTAAAACGTTAAAAATGCAAGTTACAATGTAAGAAAGTCATGTTAAGCATTATAGTACAATTGTCAGTTGAAGGGAGAGAACTGCATTTAAACATACAGACAACAACAAATTTTCAGTTGAAGGGAGAAAACTGCATTTAAACATTTTAAAATACTACTCAAAACATTGACCAGTGAGAAGCGTTAAAAGAAACAATATGGTAAATTGTAACTTTCTAGATGTTGGTATACTGATCATGAATCGTATAATGTGCTGAGGAAATATTACGTTGTAATACAACAACATAGACTCTCACATATTGTCAGATATTATCAAAGAATGATCCTCTCGAGGTGTGTTACACCTAAATGAAGATTACAGGCTAATAATATTTCCTGGTCATTTAAACTAATAGATTTAGAAAGATGAGCTTTGAAAGTTTCAGTCTTTACTAAAAAATTTGTTCCAGAAATATAAAGAAATCGAAATTAAAAAATCAGTTGCCACAAAGTTGTTGGCCATCGACTAAGGATTTCATAGACACCGATATTATGCAAATTAGATTATCCCCTGAGGTCCAATTTTGAGTTTTATAAAAATAAGTCACATGGCACCTGACGTAGTACTTCCGGGTCGGATTTTATCATTTATATCTATTCTGATGACCATTTTTTATATGATGCGAAAAGAAACTTTCAAATAATTCGGGAACTCTAAAAGTTAGAATTTCAAGTTTTCAAACAAATGACGTCAAAACCGGAAGTGATATCAAAATTTCAGAAATATTGTTTTGTTCATTATCAAAATATTTATCTACTTGTAAGTTTTCAGATCGATCAAAATCAAATTTCCAAAACACACGCACAGTTACAATGAAATTTGGACCAAAATTTGCAAGTTTTAAAAAGAGCAATTTTGATTCAAATATTTTGTGTTATATATCATTTGAAAGAGCAGATTTAGCATAGTAAATATGTTTAAAAATTTGTGACGTATGTTAATTAGGTCACGTGACAAAGCTCTTTAAAGTTAAATATTGCAATTTTCAAATGGCGATAAAACCGGAAGTAAACATCAGAAATCGGAAATGAATATATCATTCGATAGATCTCGTCAAGGGCAATACTTTTGGTACAGGCAAAGAGGTCATCAAAGGTCAAGGTCACTAGATATGAGCCTTGAAAGTTTCAGTCATTACTGAAATTCTTGTTCCGGAAAAGTAAAGAAATTGAAATCGAAATTAAAACATCCGCTGTCATAAGGTTGTTGACAATCGACTAAGGATATCATAGACACCAATATTGTGCAAATCCGATTATCCCCTGAGGTCCCATTTTGAGTTTTATAAAAATTTGTCAGAACAACATGGCGCCTGACATATTACTTCCGGGTCCGATTTTATTATTTATATCTTTTATGACGAACATTTTTAACATAATGCGAAAAGAAATTTTCAAATATCTTCAAAACTGCGGAAGTTGAAATTTCAAGTTTACAAGCAAATGACGTCTAAACCGGAAGTGATATCCAAATTTTGAAAACACAGTTTTGTTCGCATTAACAATGTCTATAAGCCTAGAAGTTTTCATAGCGATCGAAATAAAATTGTGAAAATTGAAAAAAGCGTCAAAAAAGAGTTCTAAAATTCAGCGTCAAAAGTAAAAACTCATACGTTTTTAAGTCGTTATCGTGTAGAAAAGACATAACTGAAATAAACAAAAATTATTCCATCGAAATCGGTTGAAAATTGTAGGTAAAAATGATAAAAAACCGAAAATTCACGTTTTGTCATACCTCATTTCCGGTTGGACAAAACTGCGTCATTTAGCATTTAAGCCACAATGTGCAGCAAATTATCGTGGGAAATCGTGTGAGATTGAGCGTGACAAGTTCCCTTCACACCGAAAAAGCGAGACCAGAAAACGAAAAAAAAAAAAAAAAAATAGTCATTTGCAAAACAATGCAGTGCGTTCGAGAATCGAACGCACTGCAAAAAACTAGATCCATAGGCTTTGCATGGTTCTGAGCAGTGCGTAACAGTTTTGGAATTACTTAAAAACTGTTTTTAAAAGGGTCTGTATTGGTATTATTTCTAGACAAAGGAAGCTACCACAACTAGCGAAACCTTGGATGTTACTTGTAAAGTCAAAAATCGCAAATTTGAATTGATTACAAAACCGGAAGTATACATCGGACAACAAATATGAATACATAGTCGGATAGATCTCAC
Source organism: Lottia scabra (assembly GCA_029955415.1). NCBI lineage: Eukaryota > Metazoa > Mollusca > Gastropoda > Lottiidae > Lottia > Lottia scabra. The sequence goes on along the minus strand of JARJEI010000002.1, from coordinate 5,741,891 downwards.
CGAGGGCAAAAACTTTTGTTCAGGTCACAATGTCACCAAAGGTCAAGGTCACGAGGTATGAGTCTTGAAAGTTTTGGTAATTACTGAAAAAAATAAAACGGAAATGCAAGAAGAACACAAATCGATTAACAATACTTTGAATGCAATCGACTGTAGTTTCCAAAAATATCAAAGTTACGAATTCCGCTCATAACCCTGAGGCCCCATTTTGAGTTTTACAAAAGTTAGTCATATCAATATGGCGGCCGATTTGTAACTTCCGGGTTAAATTTTTTTATTTCAAATTGTTGATATACCATAATGTTTAATATTGCAAAAAACAAATTTTAAAATATATTCAAAATTCCGGAAGTTGAAATTTCAAATTTACAAGCTAATTACGTCAAAACCAGAAGTGGTATCAATTTTTCGAAAACAGATTTTGGATTGCAATCGAAATATCTTTCCATCTGTAAATTTTCAGATCGATTGAAATAAAATTCGAAAAAAACACGCACAGTTACAATGAAAATTTGCACAAAATGTTCAAATTTTAAATCGTGCAATTTTAATTTAAGTGTATATTGTCGTACATCATTGGAAAGAGCAAATTACGCATAATTTGATTGTTAAAATTTTTTTGACGTATTTACGCTAGGTCACGTGACAGGGCTGTTTAAAGTCAAAAATCACAAATTTCAATTGCCTATAAAATCGGAATATACATCGGATCACAAACATGAATATATCATTGGATAGATTTCATCAAGTGCAATAACTTTTGTTCAGGTACCAAGGTCACCAAAGGTCAAGGTCAAAAGATATGAGCCTTGAAAGTTTTAGTAATTGCATAAAAAATCAAAACGAAAAAAAAAAAAATTGAAATCAAAATTCAAAAATCGGCGGCTAGACTTTTTTAGCAATCTATTGTAGTTTCCAAAAATACTAAAGTTACGGATGCCGCTCATAACCCTGAGGCCCCATTTTTAATTTTATAAAAGTTACTCATATCAAAATGGCGGATGATCTGTTACTTCCGGGTCGGATTTTTTTATTTCAAATTGTTGTTATAACAAATTATAACACAATGAAAAAAACAAATTTGAAATATCTTCAAATTTCCGGAAGTTGAAAATTTAAATTTACAAGCTAATTACGTAAAAACCGGAAGTGGTATCAAAATTTTGAAAACTGCATTTTGTTTAGAATAAAAATGTCTATACACCTGCAAATTTGCAGATCGAACAAAATAAAATTGTAGAAGTTGAAAAAAACGCAAAAATTAAAATTAAGAAAATAGTCAACTAAAAGTCAAAATTGGAGAAGTTTAAAACGTTTATTTAGTAGCGTACAGTTATAGAAAACAGTTCAAAACAGTTTGATAAAAATCGGATCAAAAATAGAGACGTGAGATTCAAAAAACCAAAATTGTGTTTTTTGTTCTACCTCATTTCCGGTTTGTCAAAATGGCACCAATTTATATTTAATAGTTCATGGTCAACAATTTATCGTAGGAAATTGAGCAAATCTGTATGTGGCATGTTGCCTTCTTACTAAAATAGCGAGTGTAAAATTCGAAAAAAAAAACTAGATCCATAGGCTTTGCATGGTTCTGAGCAGTGCGTAACAGTTTTGGAATTACTTAAAAACTGTTTTTAAAAGGGTCTGTATTGGTATTATTTCTAGACAAAGGAAGCTACCACAACTAGCGAAACCTTGGATGTTACTTGTAAAGTCAAAAATCGCAAATTTGAATTGCTTACAAAACCGGAAGTATACATCGGACAACAAATATGAATACATAGTCGGATAGATCTCACCGAGGGCAAAAACTTTTGTTCAGGTCACAATGTCACCAAAGGTCAAGGTCACGAGGTATGAGTCTTGAAAGTTTTGGTAATTACTGAAAAAAATAAAACGGAAATGCAAGAAGAACACAAATCGATTAACAATACTTTGAATGCAATCGACTGTAGTTTCCAAAAATATCAAAGTTACGAATTCCGCTCATAACCCTGAGGCCCCATTTTGAGTTTTACAAAAGTTAGTCATATCAATATGGCGGCCGATTTGTAACTTCCGGGTTAAATTTTTTTATTTCAAATTGTTGATATACCATAATGTTTAATATTGCAAAATATATTCAAAATTCCGGAAGTTGAAATTTCAAATTTACAAGCTAATTACGTCAAAACCAGAAGTGGTATCAATTTTTCGAAAACAGATTTTGGATTGCAATCGAAATATCTTTCCATCTGTAAATTTTTAGATCGATTGAAATAAAATTTGAAAAAAACACGCACAGTTACAATGAAAATTTGCGCAAAATGTTCAAATTTTAAATCGTGCAATTTTAATTTAAGTGTATATTGTCGTACATCATTGGAAAGAGCAAATTACGCATAATTTGATTGTTAAAAATTTTTTGACGTATTTACGCTAGGTCACGTGACAGGGCTGTTTAAAGTAAAAAATCACAAATTTCAATTGCCTATAAAACCGGAAGTATACATCAGATCACAAACATGAATACATCATTGGATAGATTTCATCAAGGGCAATAACTTTTGTTCAGGTACCAAGGTCACCAAAGATCAAGGTCAAAAGATATGAGCCTTGAAAGTTTTAGTAATTGCATAAAAAATCAAAACGAAAATAAAACAAAAATTGAAATCAAAATACAAAAATCGGCGGCTAGACTTTTTTTAGCAATCTATTGTAGTTTCCAAAAATACTAAAGTTACGGATGCCGCTCATAACCCTGAGGCCCCATTTTTAATTTTACAAAAGTTACTCATATCAAAATGGCGGATGATCTGTTACTTCCGGGTAGGATTTTTTTATTTCAAATTGTTGTTATAACAAATTATGACACAATGAAAAAAACAAATTTGAAATATCTTCAAATTTCCGGAAGTTGAAAATTTAAATTTACAAGCTAATTACGTAAAAACCGGAAGTGGTATCAAAATTTTGAAAACTGCATTTTGTTTAGAATCAAAATGTCTATACACCTGCAAATTTGCAGATCGAACGAAATAAAATTGTAGAAGTGGAAAAAAACGCAAAAATTAAAATTAAGAAAATAGTCAACTAAAAGTCAAAATTGGAGAAGTTTAAAACCTTTATTTAGTAGCGTACAGTTATAGAAAACAGTTCAAAACAGTTTGATAAAAATCGGATCAAAAATAGAGACGTGAGATTCAAAAAACCAAAATTGTGTTTTTTGTTCTACCTCATTTCCGGTTTGTCAAAATGGCACCAATTTATATTTAATAGTTCATGGTCAACAATTTATCGTAGGAAATTGAGCAAATCTGTATGTGGCATGTTGCCTTCTTACTAAAATAGCGAGTGTAAAATTTGAAAAAAAAATAAAAAATAGCCGTTTGCAAAACAATGCAGTGCGTTCGATTATCGAACGCACTGCAAAAAAAAAAAATAGTCACTTGCAAAACAATGCAGTGCGTTCGAGAATCGAACGCACTGCAAAAAAAACATTTTGAAAACAAAGCAGTGCGTTCGAAATCGAACGCACTGAAAAAAAAAACTAGAATCGTGAGACGATACTGGGCAGTGCGCATCCGGTTTCGTCCATGGGTTAAAAATGGCGTTTTCAATCCATACTGCGAAATTTACAGAACATAAAAATCGGCATATAAATTGTTTATATTCGGGAGTGAAAAGTAGAATAACCAGTTCACGTTCGGTAGTGAAAAGTCATTTGATTAAAAAGTAGTTGTTTTTATTAATGTACATTTTTATACATTATTGGAATTAGAATAGTTAAAGAATATTTATTAATATTTTTCATATGCATTATCATACATATGAAAGAAATGAAATGAATGGAGTTTTACGTCCGACTTTTCTGCACCTATATGGGCTGACTGAGGACGAGCAAACGCCATGCAGTGTGCAATGAGGGAAATTTTGCCAGGACAGTGGCATTTGTCTGCTCTTATTTTCGATTTCCAACTGTCGAGGGGTTTTTAACGTGCACAGCCAATAGAGCACGGGACCTTGGTTTATTGTCCCATCCGACCGACTAGGCGCTTTTACCATGTCAGCCCATCCGACATGCATCATTGAGAGGGTGAAACCGGGTTGAAATATCCGCAGGCATCATCTCGACCCATGTCGGCATTGAACCCTGGACCTTCAGCTTAGTGAGCAAGCGTCTATCTCACTGTGCCACCGCGGCTCCCTACATATGATTGAGCCAATTCTTGATATGATATATAAATGACATCAGAATTCTGAATGCTAACCTCCATACAAGTAAGTTTGCAGCACAGCTCGTTAATTATCATTTTAACATAATCTTGGTAAAAATTCTATAATATTATTTTTTTAGAAAACATTTTAATGGTCAACGTTTTTAGACATGCGATTTTAAAACTTGTTTTTTAATAAATGACAGAACCAGATTTTTAGAACGGATTTTCTTCTTTTGGCATTGGATCGTTATCTACTTCTTTTAGACTTTTTGTTTATTTTTTTTAGTACATAATTTAAAACGTTAAAAATGCAAGTTACAAGGTACGAAAGTCAAGTTAAGCATGGTGCAATTGTCAGTTGAAGGGAGAGAACTGCATTTAAACATACAGACAACAAACATTTTTCAGTTGAAGGGAGAAAACTGCATTTGAACATTTTAAAATACTACTCTGACCAGTGAGAAGCGTTAAAGGAAACACTATGGTAAATTGTAACTTTCTAGATGATGGTATATTGATCATGTATCGTACGATGTGCTGAGGGAATGATACGTTGTAATACTACAGCGTAGTCTCTTACATGTTGTCAGATATAGTAATAAAAAATGATCCTCTCGAGGTCATTTACACTTATTAGAAGTATACAGGCCAATAGTACTTCCTGGTCATTTGAACCAATAGATTTAGAAATAGCTTTGAAAGTTTCAGTCTAAATTAAAATCTTGTTCCAGAAATATAAAGAAATCGAAATTAAAAAATCAGTTGCCACAAGGTTGTTGGCCATCGACTAAGGATTTCACAGACACCGATATAATGTAAATTAGATTATCCCCTGAGGTCCCATTTTGAGTTTTATAAAAATTAGTCACAACAACATGGCACCTGACATAGTACTTCCGGGTCGGATTTTATCTATATCTTTTCTGATGACCATTTCTAACATGATGCAAAAAGAAACTTTCAAATAATTCGGGCACTCCAGAAGATAGAATTTCAAGTTTACAAACAAATGACGTCAAAACCGGAAGTGATATCAAAATTTCAGAAATATTGTTTTGTTTATCTACTTGTAAGTTTTCAGATCGATCAAAATCAAATTTCCAAAAAAACACGCACAGTTACAATGAAAATTGGCACAAAATTTGCAAGTTTTAAAAAGCGCAAATTTGATTCAAATATTTTGTGTTATATATCATTTAAAAGAGCAGATTTAGCATAGTAAATATGTATAAAAATTTGTGACGTATGTTTATTAGGTCACGTGACAAAGCTCTTTAAAGTTAAAAATTACAATTTTCAAATGGCCATAAAACCGGAAGTTATCATCAGAAATCGGAAATGAATATATCATTGGATAGATCTCGTTAAGGGCAATAACTTTTGTACAGGTCAAAAGGTCATCAAAGGTCAAGGTCACTAGATATGAGCCTTGAAAGTTTCGGTCGTTACTGAAATTCTTTGTCCGGAAATAGAAAAAAGTCTAAATTGAAATTCAAAAATCCGCTGTCATAAGGTTGGTGGCAATCGACTAAGGATTTCATAGACACCAAAATTGTGCAAATCCGATTATCCCCTGAGGCCCCATTTCGAGTTTTATAAAAATTACTCACAACAACATGGCGCCTGACATATTACTTCCGGGTTAAATTGTATCATAAATATCTTTCATGATGACAGTTTCTAACATAATGCAAAAAGAAATTTTCAAATATCTTCAAAACTCCGGAAGTTGAAATTTTAAGTTTACAAGCAAATCACGTCAAAACCGGAAGTGATATCAAAATTTTGAAAACACGGTTTTGTTCGCAATAACAATGTCTATATTCCCAGAAGTTTTCATAGCGATCGAAATAAAACTGTGGAAGTTGAAAAAAATATCCATCAAAATCGGTTGAAAATTGTAAGTAAAAATGATAAAAAACTGAAAATACACGTTTTGTCATACCTCATTTCCGGTTGGACAAAACTACGTCATTTGACATTTAAGCCACAACTAGCAGCAGTTTATCGTGGGAAATCGTGTCAGATTGAGTGTGACAAGTTCCCTTCATACCGAAATAGCGAGACCAGAAAGCGAAAAAAAAAAACTAGAATCGTGAGACGATACTGGGCAGTGCGCATCCGGTTTCGTCCATGGGTGAAAAATGGCGTTTTCAATCCATACTGCGAAATTTACAGAACATAAAAATCGGCATATAAATTTTTTATATTCGGGAGTGAAAAGTAAATAACCATTTCACGTTCAGTAGTGAAAAGTCATCTGATTAAAAAGTCGTTGTTTTTACTAATGTACATTTTTATACCATTGGAAGTGGAATACGCCATGCAGTGTGCAATGAGGGAAATTTTTGCCAGGACAGCGGCATTAGCCAGCTCTTATTTTCGATTTCCAACTGTCGAGGGGTTTTTAACGTGCACAGCCAATAGCGCACGGGACCTTGGTTTATTGACCCATCCGAACGACTGGGCGCTTTTTCCATGTCAGCCCCTCCGACCTGCATCATTGAGAGGGTGAAACCGGGTTGAAATATCCGAAGGCATGCGACCCATGCCGGAATTGAACCCTGGAACTTCAGCTTAGCGAGCAAGCGTCTAATTCACTGTGCCACCGGAGCTCCCTACATGATAGAGCCAATTCTTGATATGTCTAATAAATGACATCAGAATACTGAGTGTTAACCTCCATACATGAAAGTTCGCAGCACAGTTCGTAAATTGTCATTTTTAACATAGTCCTTGCAAAACATTTATATTATTATTTTGTTAGAAAACATTTTAATGGTCAACGTTTTTAGACATGCAATTTTAATAAATGACAGAACCAGATTTTTAGAACGGATTTTCTTCTTTTGGCATTGGATCGTTATCTACCTTTTTTTGTTTATCTTTTTTAGTACATAATTTACAACGTTAAACATGCAAGTTACAATGAAAGAAAGTCATGTTAAGCATGGTGCAATTGTCAGTTGAAGGGAGAGAACTGTATTTAAACATACAGACAACAAACATTGTTCAGTTGAAGGGAGAAAACTGCATTTGAACATTTTAAAATACTACTCTGACCAGTGAGAAGCGTTAAAAGAAACACTATGGTAAATTGTAACTTTCTAGTTGTTGGTATTCTGACCATGAATCGTATGATGTGCTGAGGGAATAATACGTTGTAATACAACAGCGCTGATTCTCACATGTTAATAGATATAAGGTTGTTGGCCATCGACTAAGGATTTCTTAGACACCGGTATTATGCAAATCAGATTATCCCCTGAGGTCCCATTTTGAGGTTTAAAAAAAATAAGTCACAACAACATGGCACCTGACATAGTACTTCCGGGTCGGATTTTATCATTTATATCTTTTCTGATGATCATTTCTAACATGATGCAAAAAGAAACTTTCAAATAATTCGGGAACTTAGAATTTCAAGTTTACAAACAAATGACGTCAAAACCGGAAGTGATATCAAAATTTCAGAAATATTGTTTTGTTCATTATCAAATTGTTTATCTACTTGTAAGTTTTCAGATCGATCGAAATGAAATTTCCAAAAAAACACGCACAGTTACAATGAAAATTGGCGCAAAATTTGCAAGTTTTAAAAAGCGCAATTTTGATTCAAATATTTTGTGTTATATATCATTAGAAAGAGCAGATTTAGCATAGTAAATATGTCTAAAAATTTGTGACGTATGTTTATTAGGTCACGTGACAAAGCTCTTTAAAGTTAAAAATTCCAATTTTCAAATGGCGATAAAACCGGAAGTTAAAATCAGAAATCGGAAATGAATATATCATTTGGTAGATCTCGTTAAGGGCAATAACTTTTGTACAGGTCAAAAGGTCATCAAAGGTCACTAGATATGAGCCTTGAAAGTTTCGGTCATTACTGAAATTATTTGTCCGGAAATAGAAAAAGGTCTAAATCGAAATTCAAAAATCCGCTGTCATAAGGTTGGTGGCAATTGACTAAGGATTTCATAGACACCAAAATTGTGCAAATCCGATTATCCCCTGAGGCCCCATTTTGAGTTTTATAAAAATTACTCACAACAACATGGCGCCTGACATATTACTTCCGGGTCAAATTTTATCATAAATATCTTTCATGATGACAGTTTCTAACATAATGCAAATAGAAATTTTCAAATATCTTCAAAACTCCGGAAGTTGAAATTTTAAGTTTACAAGCAAATGACGTCAAAACCGGAAGTGATATCAAAATTTTGAAAACTTAGTTTTGTTCGCAATAACAATGTCTATATGCCTAGAAGTTTTCATAGCGATAGAAATAAAACTGTGGAAGTTGAAAAAAGTGTCAAAAAAGAGTTCCAAAATTCAGCGTCAAAAGTAAAAAATTGTAAGTTGTTAAGTGATTATCGTGTAAAAAAGACATAACTGAAATAAACAAAAAAATATTCATCGAAATCGGTTGAAAATTGTAGGTAAAAATGATAAAAAACCGAAAGTACACTTTTTGTCATACATCATTTCCGGTTGGTCAAAAGTGCGTCATTTTGCATTCACCTCACAACGAGCACCTATATAGTATGAGAAACCGTGTCAGATTAAGCGTGACAAGTTCCCTTCATACCGATATAGCGAGACCAGAAAACGAAAAAAAAAAAAAATAGTCAATTGCAAAACAATGCAGTGCGTTCGAGAATCGAACGCACTGCAAAAAAAATAGTCAATTGCAAAACAATGCAGTGCGTTCGATTATCGAGCGCACTGCAAAAAAAAACATTTTGAAAACAAAGCAGTGCGTTCGAAATCGAACGCACTGCAAATAGCCGTTTGCAAAACAACTGAAAAAATCAGATTAAAATTGGATCTAAAATAGAGCTGTAAATTAGAAAACACTGAAATTTAACATTTTGACCTACGTCATTTCCCGTAGGTAAAATATGCATCAATTTATATTCATTACCATATTGACTACAATTCATCGTACGAAATTATATCAGAATACATGTAACATGCGTAGTTATGGCTGGGCGCTCTGGGAAGTATTCGAGAAAAAAAAAAAAAAAAAAAAAAAACTAGAGCCGTACCAAAACGGCGCTGGGCAGTGCGTCATCCTGGAAATCTTTCATAAATCATAAGGCACTAAGGCTATGGCAAATAGTTATGAAAATATGAACATAAGAAAACTTTAATCTAGTGAGATTTTCTTATTTTAAGGAATTAAAATAACTGTTTGTTTGTCTGAATGCTTAAGAGATTAACGATTGGTTAGTTTTCGACTATAGCAAAATTTCTTCTTCGCTAGTTTCAGGGTTGGCTTGTTTAATAGTGACCGCGTATTACCGATGTTGACAGTCTGATGTATGTATATCAACTGACTGAATGGCGTAGCTTACTCCACTTAATAGTAATTCGGTGGCGGCCATATTTCTTCTGAAGGGAGAGTACTATCAGCAAACATTTTATTTTAGTTAATCATTTACAAGCCAATAACGTCAAAACCGGTAGTGATATCGAAATTTTGAAAAAAGATTTGAGTTTGCAATCAAAATATTTATCTACCCACAAGTTTTCAGAACATTCAAATAAAATTTGAAAAAACACGCACAGTTACAATGGAACTTTGCACAAAATTTTCAAAATTAATCGCGCAATTTTCATAAAGTGTTATATAACCTTTCTTCAGGGGCCTTATTCTTGAAAACTTAACTTACAATGATTTTAGTGTTCGGGTCATCTGAATGGTCAATCACTTAAATTGATTTTAAATACAGCTTTATTATCCAATCAAATCGCTGTATTTCTTAAAATCTGGATTTTATCTAAGTTAAGTTTTCGAGAATAAGACCCCAGGTCACAAGGTCAAAAAGGTCAAGGTCAAGATTTAAGTCTTTGAAATTTTGGAAATTACTTAAAACATTATACTGAGAAATAACAAGAAAGCAATATCGAATATCAAAAATCAAATAGCGTATTTTTTATGACAATCGACTGAGCTGTCCAAAAATACTACAATCACGAAAATCGCTTATATCCCTGAGGCCCCATTTTGAGTTTTACAAAAGTTGGTCATATCAATATGGCGGCTGATATATTACATCCGGGTCAGATTTTATTAATTAATAGTTCCTATAACACCATTTCTAATATATTGCCGACAAAAAATTTCAAATATCTTCAAAATTCCGTAAGTTGAAATTTAAATTTAAAAAGTGAATAACGTCAAAACCGGAAGTGAGTTTGCAATCAAAACATCTATCTAGCTGTAACTTTTCAGAACGCTCAAAATAAAATTTGAAAAAAACACGCACAGTTACAATGGAACTTTGAACAAAATTTTAAAATTTTAAATCGCTCAATTTCAATAAACATATAGAGTATTATATATCTCTGGAAAGAGTACATTAGGCACATTAAGAATGTATAAGAATTTGTGACGTATGTAAAATAGGTCACGTGACAGAGCTGTTTAAAGTTCAAAATCGCAAATTTCAAATGGCTATAGAACCGGAAGTAAATATCGGACAACCAAAATGGATATATCATTTGATAGATCTAGTCAAGGGCAATAACCTGTGTTCAGGTCACAAGGTAAAAAAGGTCAAGGTCACAAGTTACAAGTCTTTGAAATTTTGCCAATTACATAAAAAAAATTATACCGGAAATAACAAAAAATCAACATCAAATATCAAAAAAAAAATTCCTAGCTTTTGGGGGCAATCGATTGAACTGTCCAAAAATAATACAATTACCAATTCCGCTCATAACCCTGAGGCCCCATTTTGAGTTTTACAAAAGTTGGTTATATCAACATGGCGGCTGATCTGTTACTTCCGGGTCAATTTTTTTGTTTCAATTTTCAAATTTACTAAGAATATATAAAAATTTGTGACGTATGTAAAATAGGTCAAGTGACAGAGCTGTTTAAAGTTCAAAATCGCAAATTTCAAATGGCTCTTTAACCGGAAGTACACATCGGTCAACAAAAATGGATATATCATTGGATAGATCTAGTCAAGTGCAATAACCTGTGTTCAGGTCACAAGGTCAAAAAAGGTCAAGGTCACGAGTTACAAGTCTTTGAAATTTTGGCAATTACATAAAACAAATGTACCGGAAATAACAAAAAAGCAACATTAAATATCAAAAATCGATTTGCGTACTTTTTGGGGCAATCTACTGAGCTGTCTTAAAATACTAAAATTACCAATTCTGCTAATAACCCTGAGGCCCCATTTTGAGTTTTACAAAAGTTGGTCATATCAATATGGCGATTGATTTGTTACTTCCGGGTCAAATTTTTTTGATTCATTGTTTTTTAATTATCATTTCAATCATATTAAAGAAACAAAAATTCAAATATCTTCAAAATTCCGGAAGTCAAAATTTCAACTTTACGAGCAAATAACGTCATAACCGGAAGTGATTTTGAAAAATGCATTTTGTTAAGAATGAAAATGTCTATTTACTTGTATATTTTCAGATTGATCGAAATAAAATTGTAGATGTTGAAAAAATTGTAAAATTAAAACTTAAAAAGTTAAAGACAAAAGTCAAAATTTGCAATTACTTGTTGAAGCCGAATTGTAGCTTTTAGATCAAAGAAGTTAACTGAAAAAATCCGATTAAAATTGGATCTAAAATAGAGCTGTAAATTAGAAAACACTGAAATTTAACATTTTGACCTACGTCATTTACCGTAGGTAAAATATGCATCAATTTATATTCATTACCATATTGACTACAATTCATCGTACGAAATTATATCAGAATACATGTAACATGCGTAGTTATGGCTGGGCGCTCTGGGAAGTATTCGAAAAAAAAAAAAAATAGAGCCGTACCAAAACGGCGCTGGGCAGTGCGTCATCCTGAAAATCTTTCATAAATTATAAGGCACAAAGAAAATGGTTACAGAAATGTGAACATTAGAAAAGTTAAATCTAGAGGGATTCCTTTATTTATAAGAATTGTAACTGTTTGTGGTCTGAATGCTTATAAAATTAACGATAGATTAGTTTTAGACAATAGCAAAATTTCTTCTTCGCTAGTTCGCTAGTTTTAGGGTTGGCTTGTTTCATAGTAAGCGCTTATTATCGATGTTAACAGTCCGATATGTGTATATCAACTGAAGGGCCTGGCTTGATCGGCTCTAAAGTCGATCGGTAGCGGCCATATTTCTTCAACAAGTAGTAAATATGGCGACCAATGGCGGATGGCTTGACTTATCGTTTAAAAACATTATTATTTCTAGCGTATTTAATGCATGATAGATTTTAATCAAGTTTTACAATTACAATTGAAATAGTAGTTCTCTCCCTTCAACTGTTTTGACAATAATTGTATGCGTTTGGGCGATGTTCTTTTTCTGTAGATGAGTATCGGCAAAACTCAAGTCAATTGCATGATGAAGGTAGAGCACCATAATTTAACCATTAAGACATTTTATTCTATGTCATTTTTTACAAGCCAATAACCTTCAAAACCGGTAGATATATCGAAATTTTGAAAACAGATTTTCACTTTTCAGAACATTTAGATAAAATTTGGAAAAAACACGCACAGTTACAACGGAACTTAGCCCAAAATTTTCAAAATTTTAATCTCGCAATTTTCATAGATACATAAAGTGTTATATATCATATAAAAGAATAGATAAGGCACACTAAGAATATTTAATAATTTATTACGTATTTAAATTAGGTCACGTGACAGAGCTATTTAAAGTTAAAAATCCCAAATTTCAAATAGATATAGAACCGTAAGTAAGAATCGGACAATTAAAATAGATATATCATTGGATAGATCGTGTCAAGGGCAGTAACCTTGATTCAGTGCACAAGATCAAAAAGGGTCAAGGTCACGAGTTAGATTTCTTTAAATTTTGGCAATTACATAAAAAAAATATACCGGAAATAACAAGAAAGCAACATCGAATATTATAATCGAATTGCGTACTTTTACGGGCAATCGACTGACCTGTTAAAAAATACTACAATCACGAAAATCGTATATAACCCTGAGGCCCCATTTTAAGTTTTATAAAAGTTGGCCATATCAATGTGGCGGCTGATCTATTACAACCGGGTCAGATTTTATTGATTAATTGTTTAAATAGCATCATTTCTAATATATTGTAAACAAAAAATTTCGAATATCTTCAAAATTCCGGTAGTTAGATTTTAAATTTAAAATGCCAATAACGTCAAAACCGGAAGTGATATGGGAATTTTGAAGACAGATTTGAGTTTGTAATCAAAATGTCTATTTAATTGGAAGTTTTCAGAACGCTCAAAATAAAATTTGAAAAAAACACGCACAGTTACAATGGAACTTTGCACAAAATTTTAAATTGCGCAATTTTTATGAATACATAAAGTGTTATATGTCATTGGAAAGAGTAGAATTGGCACACTAAGAATAATTTGTGACGTATGATAATTAGGTCACGTGGGTGAGCTGTTTAAAGTTAAAAATCACAGATTTCAAATGGCTATAAAACCGGAAGTAAACATCGGTCAACAAAAATTGATATAGCATTGAATAGATCTGTTCAAGTGCAATAACTTTTGTTCAGGTCACAAGGTCAAAAAAAGGTCAAGGTCACAAGTTACAAGTCTTTGAAATTTGGCAATTACATAAATAAATTATACCGGAAATAACAAAAAAGCAACATCAAATATCAAAAAACAAATTCCTAACTTTTTGGGGCAATCGATTGAGCTGTCTAAAAATACTACAATTATCAATTCCGCTCATAACCCTGAGGCCCTATTTTGAGTTTTACAAAAATTGGTCATATCAATATGGCGGCTGATCTGTTACTTCCGGGTCAATTTTTTTTGGTTCATTGTTTTTCAATTATCATTTCAATCATATTGCAGAAAAAATTTTTCAAATATCTTCAAAATTCCGGAAGTTAAAATTTCAACTTTGCGAGCAAATGCCTTGAAAACCGGAAGTGATATCGAAATTTTGAATATAACATTAGGTTTACAATTTAAATGTCTATATACTTGTATATTTTCAGAATAATCGAAATAAAATTGTAGAAGTTGAAAAAATCATAAAATTAGAATGAAAAAAGTAAGCAACAAAAGTCATAATTTACATTTTTTTAAATCCCCAAATTGTAACGTTTAGTTCAAAGGAATAAACAAAAAAGTCCGAACAAAATCGGATCTAAAATAGAGCCGTTAATAAGAAAAAACTGAAATTTGTCGTTATGCCCTGTGTCATTTCCGGTTGGTCAAAAATGCATCAATTTATTCATTCCCCAAAGTTTCACACTTCATCGTAGGAAATCGTATCATAATACATGTAACATGCGTAGTTTTGGCTGGGCGCTCTGGGAAGAATTCGAAAAAAAAAAAAGAAACATTATGAAAACTGCAAAAAAAAAACATTTTGAAAACAAAGCAGTGCACTGCAAATAGTCAATTGCAAAACAATGCAGTGCGTTCGAGAATCGAACGCACTGCAAATAATTTGTGTCGTATGTAAATAAGGGTCACGTGACAGAGCTTTTTAAAGTTAAAAATTGTAATTTTCAAAAAGCCATAAAACCGGAAGTAAGCAATTGACATCTAAAATGATTATACCATTGGATAGATCTCGTCAAAGGCAACAACTTTTGTTCAGGTCACAAGGTCACTCAAGGTCAAGGTCACGAAATATGGGCCTTGAAAGTTTTGACAATTTCTGATTTATTTTAACCGGAAATTTAAAAAAATCCGAATTGAAAATCAAAAATCGATTTGCAATGTTTTGTGCGCAATCGATTGGAGATACCATAGACACTAATATGATGCAAATTCCATAATACCCTTAGGCCCTATTTTGCGTTTTATAAAAATATATCATTTCAATATGGCGATTGATTTTTTACATCCGGGTCAAATTTTATCATTTAAATATTTTTGTGTGAAGATGTCAAACATCACAAAAATAATTTTTCGAATATCTTCAAAATTCCGGAAGTTAAAATTTCAACTTTAAGAGCAAATGACGTCAAAACCGGAAGTGATATATTTTTTTTGAAATTATAGTTTTGTTTGAAATAAAAGTGTCTATTTACGTGAAAGTTTTCAAAATGATCAAAATAAAATTGCAAAAGTTAAAAAAAATGTCAAAAAGTGCTTCAAAAAGTCAGCGACAAAATTCTACAAGTGCGTTTTTTTTAAGAACTATCATGTAGACATTCGAATAATGAAATAAACCAAAAAAGTCCCATCAAAATCGGTTGAAAAACAGAGGTGAAAATGGTAGAAAACAAAAAATGGGTTTTTCTGTCATACGTCATTTCCGGTTAGACAAAAATACTTCATTTTACATTCATTTAATACCGATCAGTTAGGTATCGTAGGAAATTATCTGAGATAATGTGTGGCATGTTCCCTTCATACCGAAATAGCGTGACCAGAAATAGACAAAAAAAAAAGAGTCATTATGAAAACAAAGCAGTGCGTTCGCTAGAACGCACTGCAAAAAACTAGAACTGTACAGTTAACAGTGCTGGTGCAGGGCGGGCTACAATATACAGGTACGACGGTGCGGCAATATTCGATTGCGCATGCACTGTACTGATAATTCAATGCGCGAGATCAATAGGGTAATGCAATTGCAAAACAAAGCAGAATCGACGAATCGAACGCACTGCAAAAAAAGTCATTTGCAAAACAATGCAGTTGCAATAAATGATGTCGTATACGGACCACCGTAGACAGTAGAGTTTCCATTCGATTTGATTCATCTAAATATGAGCTCAGATAAGTGCTATGTTGGTGCAATCAACTTGGAATATTCAAACTTGCTGAAGTGGGCGTATGTTACCTTGCCGGAAAGCTATTTTTGTAGTTCTTCATCTATTTTATTATCACTGCAAACATATCTTGCAGTACACTGTCTACTGACACACGTGTGGAATTGAGTAAATATTTTGACTCGTGTGCTAGGAACTAGGCAAGTTATTGGAATGATTCATTTCACCTGCAACACTCTTATTATTGATAATGAAATTCAACATTTCATCCATGTATCAGGTAGAATGTTTACTTCTGGTTTTAAAGCCACCTGAAAATTAATTTTTATTTTCAAAGTTCTGTCACGTGACCTTATTTACATAAGACACAAATTAATTCATACTCTCACTCTCACATACTCATGATCTACACTTTTCAATAATATATAACACAATGTATTTGAATCATAAATCAGCGTTTTAGAATTTAGAAATATTCTGCCAAATTCCATTGTTACTGTGCAGTTTCAAATTTTAATTCTATCGTTACAGGTATAGTCAAACATATGCTTCGTTTGTCTGTCTGCTGGTATTCCTGCATCCCTTTTAGTTAACCTGCCTGTGTACTGGTAGTGTTGTGCCCCTTTTATTTAGTCTGACTGCTGGTAGTTCTGCATTCCTTTTAGTCCGTCTGTCTTCTTGTAGTTCTACATCCATTTTATTATCTAAGCAAACATATCTTGCAGTACACTCTCTACTGACACACATAATGTATGAAGTATGAAATAGAGAAAGTGTGCTAGGAACTAGCAAAGTTATTGGAATGTTTATTTTATCTGTAAAACTCTTATGATTGATTGAAAAATGCGAATTCCATCCATGTATCAGGTAGGATGTTTTAGAATTTGAAAATATTATGCCAAGTGTCATTGTAACTTGCTTGTTTTTTGTCTAATTACATTTTGATCTTTACAGGAATAGTCAAACAGAGATGTTTCGTTTGTCTTCTGGTATTCCCGCAACCCTTTTAGTTAGTCTGACTCGGCATCTCTTTTAGTCTATCTGCCTACTGGTATGTATATCTGCATCCATTTCATTTAGACTGGCTTCTTGTAGTTGTACATCCCTTTAATTATCCCTGCAAACATATCTTGCAGTGCACTCTCTACTGACACACATGTGAAATTGAGTGAGTATTTTGACACGTGCGCTTTTATCTGTAATCTTTTATCATTGGTTGAAAAAATGTGACAATTCATCCATGGATTTGATTTGTACATAATTATGATTATGTATTATTATAGATTTATGAATGACATATTATTTGCTTTGCTAAATAAAAAGAGTCGGCCTACGTACGGCGATGTAAACTTTTTTACTGAAAATTAAATTGCTTCTAAAACATTCTCACTAAATTATTAACTATTTCACAGAAGGATGATTTTTTACCTTTAAAAGCCTGACGAACCGTAAAGTTCACAAATTAAATGACAGTAAAATCCAATCTAGATATAACCTCAATTCAACCTTTTATCAAAACTTTTTATTTCATTTTTAACATCAAAGAACAATTTGAATTTTTTCAGATATGAAGTGCTAATGGCCTTTTTTTGTTATTATTAATAATAAATATAAAATTGTAAAAAATATCATAATTTTAGATATATATGCGTTGAAGCATATCCTCACCATTAAGATTCGTATCACAAATTTCTAATTTCATTCTCTAGCATGTGCTAGATTAGGTTTAAAGGGGACCAGTTTTCATTTTTATTGGTTGATTTGGGTCTTGAATATACTTAAGTATCCTTCAGAAGCACTAGAAATGTACGAAAATTGCATATTTCCTTCAAATATACCTTAAATTAGACATTTCTCCTTCTATTTCTATAGATGACTTTTCTATATATTGCATAGTATCGCTAATGTGTAGTAGGGCATTATAACTTTCAAATGCTAATAATTATGAATGCACATGGATTTGAAGGCTCAAATTTCAATGGTGAGATAACCAGTACTAAATTGCTGAGCTAAAAAATTCCCGTTTCTGAGACTTATCCAAATCGACCCGCGAAAATGAAGCCTGTGCCTCTTTAAATACTCCGATAAATACTTCGGGGTAACTGACTGTTTTCAGAACATACTTATTTTAGCTTACTGTCCCGCTAACGTCTATCGGAAATACCTAGTAACTAACATTTTAATACTTTTAAGAAAAATTAGTTTAAGTTTGAAACCCCTACATAAAGGTTGGCTACGGTGCCATTGGGTATTTTGTGGATGGAAAACGTTAGATCTGAAATTCTGGACTTCCGGTTGAGATTTTGGAGAGTGTTGACGTTGTCATTTAGCTCCATTAAAATCGACCTGTTTTGTAGCCTATTTTAGGCCATCCTATGTTAAAATTTTATCTACCTAACAGAAGAACATTAATCGAATGTGATTTATGACTTTTTGCTTGATAAAGTACTAATTTCGGGCAGCTGCCCACTTGTGGAACAATTAACCGGACGTTTTAAAATAATGTAAATCTATACAGTGTTCTAAATCCCAGTTAAAAACTCATTTTTTATCGCATTGCCTTTTCTTAGAAACTTTTTAAGCATGTATGTTATAATATCAATGTATTTGTTTTGTAGATTTTATTTCTATGTATTTCATGTATTATTGTTAAGCGCCTTAGAGTAACTGTTTTATATAAGGCGCTATACAAATGTTGATTATTATTATTATTATAAGTTAAGTGATTTTCAAACCCGGCCACTTTGGCCGTGGTTGTTTGACCAAAATGGCTGCCTCCTGATTGATAATGAAAGTGCTAAATATTTGGTAGAAAATGGTATCCAGTCCAATGGTAATGGTTTTCCATGCGAATTGGTTGGTTTACAGATCAGAGTCGATTCCTTTATGCATACGTAAGTGATGATGAAATCCTAATTAAACTTCAAAAGTGGGGTGTAAAGGCTATAGGTAAAATCAATCGTAAAACTGTGAAAATTAACAATAAACGAATATACGATGGCACCAGATTTTCACTAAGGTGCAGGATCTGAGTTTTAACGCATTTTTTCAATAATTGCAACATGGCTTTCAATTTTGTTTAATTCTTTCAATTGTTCTATAATTGAAAGATAGCTTGCTATTGCTTTCAATTTTATGCAATTCTTTCAACTATTTCGATAATTGCAACCAAGATTGTTCAATAATTGCAACTCAGCTTTCAATTATCTTCTATTCTTTCAATTGTTCAATAATTGAAAGTCTTTCAACTACTTCAACAATTGCATTTGGTGCAATTTTGTCAATTTGTGGAGTGTATTAACTTTCTGAATTCTTTGAATTTGTCAATTACTGCTCAAAAGTATGCAATT
Organism: Lottia scabra; assembly: GCA_029955415.1. NCBI lineage: Eukaryota > Metazoa > Mollusca > Gastropoda > Lottiidae > Lottia > Lottia scabra. Next base: position 5,722,617 of record JARJEI010000002.1, on the reverse strand, counting down.
TTCTTCAATTTTACTCAATTGTTGAAATTTTGTCAATGATTGATTCATAGGGCTCAATTCTGTTAAATTTGGTGCAATTTTGTCAACTTGGGGAGTGTATTAATTTTCAAAAGCTTTCAATTTGTCAATTTCTGCTCTAAAGTATGCAATTTTCTTCAATTTTGCTAAATTTCTGCAATTCTGTCAATAATTGATTCATAGGACTCAATTCTGTTCAATTTTGTCAATTTGGGGAATGAATTAATTTTCAAAAGCTTTCAATTTGTCAATTACTGCTCTAAAGTATGTAATTTTTCTGCAATTTCTGCAATTCTGTCAATAAATGATTCATAGTCTTTCAACTACTTCCACAATTGAAACCTGGCTTTAAACCTGGCTTTCAATTTTGTTCAATTCTTTCAATTGTTCAATAATTCAATTTTATGCAATTCTTTCACCTATTTCGACAATTGCAACCCAGCTTTCAATTGTGTTCTATTCTTTCAATTGTTAATTTTCAACAATTGCAACCTGGCTTTCAATTTTGTTCAATTCTTTCAATTGTCTCAAAAGTATGCAATTTTCTTCAATTTTGCTCAATTTCTGCAATTCTGTCAATAATTGATTCATAGGACTCAACTCTGTTCAATTTAGTGCAATTTTGTCAATTTGGGGAAGTATTAATTTTCAAAAGCTTTCAATTTGTCAATTACTGCTCTAATTACTAGGCGCTATTTCCATGTCAGCCCCTCCGACCTGCATCACTGACGGGATTCAATCCTGGACGTTCAGGTTGGCGAGCAAGCGTCTAACTCACTGAGCTGTCGCATAACACCTTTACTTGATATGATATATAAATGACATCAGAATTCTGAGTGCTAACTGTTTTTTTTTTTGTTTTTTTAATTTTCTAGCCTCTTACCCACCCTCACTCAGATCGAATGTAAGGTGGATGTACTATTGTAACTTATGTGTTTAGTTATATCCACCTCTCACATATACCCCTAGATAAAAAACAAAAATATATTTTAAAAATTTAACAAAGGTATATGTGAGGATCTTCATTGTGTAACCTTATTGTTATTACTATATTTTATTTTTAGTGTCATATAGTAATAATTATATCAATTGATTATAATGTATTCAAAATAATTATTTATATAGAATAATATTTTAATGTACAATTACAATGTTTGATATAATATATAAATAGATACTTTTGTAAATATATAATGTGTAAATATATGATCTGTAGATATATAATTTGTAAATATATGATTTATATATGATTTATAATATATGATTTGTAAATATATAATTTGTAAATATATAATTTGTAAATATTCTTTAAATAGTAATCTATGTACAATTAATGTTTATAAATATAATATTTATATATGAGGAAATGTATGAAATATAAAAATATACATAAAAATTTAATGTGTTTAACCCATTTATGCCTGAATTTTTTATTTTCGAAAAATGCTTTCCAATAGAAAGATTGTGTCATGTAAGCACGTAATATTTCATAGATTCTCAATTCTGACCAAAATTCGTCTCGGAATATGATGGAATTGGTGTGTCCCATATATGGGACACTAGGACTGACCGGGTACATGTACGTAGACTATTATGTGGGTGTCAATACGAGTTAAAAACAAAAATCTATAACTGTATTCAATTCTTTAATAAACTCTAGGGTAAATACTAAATTAATTTAAGTAAAAATGTAATCAATTTAAGCAAAAATGTATTTCATTTGGTAATATAGATTTGTTCGAAATATTATGATAAAGTAAATTTCAACCAAGGTTGACAAATTTTCACAATCGACTTTTCAGTCATTGATTGTCGTTATGGATAGGTCTCCAAAAAAGTCATCACCAAAACCCTGTGTTCTAAATCACTACAACAACAGATGGTAATGAAGGGTTCAACGTGTATGAAACACCTCAAAACACCTATCATGCACCCCTACGTCACATTTTGTACACATATGTTTAGTTTTATTACCACAATGTGCACATCTCAATTGGGTAGCATTTGGTCTAACAAAATGATTCATACCATCCAATCTAAGAGCATTTGGCACTCTCTTGTGGAGACTTGACGGTCGACCGCAAGATCTAGCCTGCCTGGAAGATCGCTTCACATATACTTGAGCGATTGTTCGTCGCATTTCCAGTAAGTCTAGGGGCTTGTCTTTGCTAACATCTGTAGCCCTGTACAGATGCCATGCTTGCTGAACACATAGATCAAGGCAGTAATTGAAAATGGGCCACCACCATTTCTTCGAACGTATAGCAGAGCGATATTGGCTTATGTTCTGATCCAAGCGATCAACACCACCCATGGTTTTGTTGTAGTGGGAAATCAGAAATGGCTGGGTAAGTTCGATGGATTTGGAGACTTTTTTTGACCACCTTTTTGCTGTCTGTATTGGATGTATACCGACATAACTTGACACAACATTCACAACATTATTGTCATTCCACCGAACAACAACTAATCCTACAGAAGAATCGTATGCAAAATCAAATGACCCTCTTTCCATTTTACTAACCTCTGAAACAGGTTTTAAGGGACAATTTTCAATACGGTTCGCCCTAACCGTACCTGTACATGCTATTCCTTTAGCAGATAGTGCGTCCACTAGTTTCAGGGAGGTAAACAGATTATCAAAAGTCAAATGGTAAGGATAATCATTTCGAAGATTAGATATCAAGTTGAATATAACGGACCCACCCATGCCTAAACCCGCATACTCCCGTCGACCAAATGCACCTTGATAAGGCTCAAATTGAACTGCGTATCCAAGAGGGGTTGCTAATACCCACATCTTGTAGCCAAACCTAATAGGTTTCCCACGAATAAATTGCTTGGCACCATGCCGACCATAATATGGGACCATGCTCTCATCTATACTTAGATTCTGCTGTTTTATAAAGTGTAATAAAAACTTCTCATTCAGCATATTCAAAAGTGGCCTAACCTTACTGAACCTATCTTGTGGATCCAGCTGGTTGTTGTCACTTAGATGAAGATATCTCTGGATCTCATCAAACCTATCTCTGGACATAGCCGATGATATTGCCTCATTGTGGATATCTTTGTCATAGGACCAATACATTCGTCTTCGTGGAACCGAAGTGTAGCCTGAGATAAGTATGATCCCAATAAAAGCTTGAATTTCACCTACAGTAATTGTGAAAGTATGATTACCCTTCGATCTAGCATATTGGATTGTTTTTGTTATAAGCAATTCAAAAACATTTTGATCGAAAAACAATTCGAAAAGTTCTACTGGATCTTTGGGTAAATTGGAAAGATCTGTGTCTGGAACATTCCACTCAAAAGGTTTAGATTTAGATGCTGGCAAATCACGTTTTGACCATTTTCTTGTAGTGGATGGAACAATTTCTTTGGGGCGTTTGGCAGCTGTTGGGGTTTCATCTTCGGATTCACTTTGCGAATTATTCTGAAATGAAAATGATGTTCATCATGAGAAAAATCAAACTACAGACTATGTGAGAATAATATAATGCCGATTCCTCGAATGTTTACCCACTACTTGGCTACTTGCGAAGATGCTTGATTGATAAAATGGCTGTATGATGATGCTAGGGATTTTTCTGCAATAAACGTACCTCTTCTAGAACTATATTGCTTCCATCCTTCTTCCTAAGGGTTGCAGATGCAGGTGCATTTAATTGACGGCCACTTAGGTTATCCAAAACCCCGGTCTCGTCCTCATCTGCACTATCTTCATCACTAAGAGTGTCATTTGGTGGCGGCAGTATGGTGATTTCAGCACTGTCGTATTGCTGATCATCTTCTTCAAGTATGTTAATAACTTCATTCAAAGTAAGGGGTCTAAAAATAAACAATTCACATCAAATTATGATCAACAAAAACCTGTACCCGGTCAGTCCTAGCGTCCCATATATGGGACACAACTTCAATAGATATTTACAAAATGGTTTATAATCGTAGTTAATTTATAAAACAAATTTTCAGATCATAATTGATATATCTCCAACTTTTATTCTTGCAGTTTATTATAATGTGTCTTAAACAACATTTAAATCACTCACCTTTTCGAAGAAGACATTGCTGTGAAAATTCTGTGAAAATTCTAGGCAAAATGGCCGACCTACCACATGGTTGGTAAGGGAGACTACTCTAAGCATATTAAAAGATAACTCTGCTCAAATTGGCGCCAAAATGTGGGCAGATATTACATTTGTTATTGTTAGTTAAAATTTTATGACTAATAATACCTTGCGTCCCAAATATGGGACGCTAGGCGTAAATGGGTAATAAGAATTTATAAAAAATATATTCCAATTCCAATTCAATATAATAGATGCTATACTGGGTCATCATGGAGGAGTTATTTCCAACAGACTATATAGCATGGCATCTATTAGTAATAATAATTATAATAATAATATTTTATTAAAGTGTAACAATTAGTTCACGGACATGCTTCTGGGATTTCCTGTTCTCCCAGATGGTTTGAAAGTATAGGGCCATGTGTGGAAATAGGTTTTTGGGTATTCCTGATAGAAATCTCGTATCATTTACCATGGAGATATCAATTTTAAAGAAGCTTTTGACAAATTGGCAGAGGCTGTCCCTCATGGGTTGAAGGAACTTACACCTGATAAATATATGAAGCTTTAGTATCTAGATTAAAAGAACTCCGCGATTGGAGAAAGCTTTTTGTAGGAAGGGCATCGTGTATGACCAGGTAAATAAAGTCCTGCTGCTTTAAGTTTAGTTTTAACAATGATATAGTTTTAAAGATGTTATCAAATTTGATATGGAGATTTCTTGAAGCCACGCTAGGTTTGATGTTGAGACCATCGAGTAGCTTCAAGTAAATCTCCTTTGTAGTTGTCGTTTTCTTCCAATCAATGTCCATTTTCTTAAAATTTGCTATAAGCGTCGTATATTTGTCAGGTGAGTATAGTGTTCTGACAGGAAAGCCTTTGCTGATGTCATTTTACTACATAATTTAAAACGTTAAAAGCGCAAGTGACAATGTAAGAAAGTAAGCACTTGCAATTGTCAGTTGAGGGGATAGAACTGCATTTGAATATATAGACAACAAACATTTGTCAGTTGAAGGGAGAGAACTGCATTTAAACATACAGACAACAAACATGTAAGTTTTAATCTTATATTTTGCAAGCAAGTGTTTTTTCAGATCATTTGAAAAATTCTTAATATAGTTCAGTAGGATACAATTCTCCCCAAAATATTTCATTGTTGTATTTTAGTTTTATGATATTATAAAAAACCATTTGTTGTACATTATATCAAAACATTGACCAGTGAGAAGCGTTAAATGAAACAATACACTGTACACAGTACACTGATCCTTAATTGTTAGACATGCTGAGGGAATGAGACTTTGTAACACAACAACGTAGACGGGCCGGCGCAGATCTGCTTGTATTGTGATCCTCTTCATCTTTTTCAATTATAATTAATTTCCATTGACGAATTTGTTATTAAAAACATTCTTTCTATATTCTATAAGTTCTATGACAATTCAATTAACAATTTGATTTAATTGTACTTTATATGTTAATTCTAATTTATTTTATTATATATTTCAGATGAAGAATATTTTGTGAATTTATTGTAAATTTATTGTATATATTATGTAGATATATTTTAAATAAAATGATGATTAAAATACACAATGATGAGACACAATAATAGCTTGGATTTGTATAAATTTCATATCACGTAATTAGGTCAGGCTTTTAAAATATCACTCTTCTTACTAACCTACTAATCTCATGTAAATACTATTCCTATGTTAATTTGTTGTTACTTTTAAGAACTAGGGAACGAAGCTAGTGTTACAAGCTTAGTAGAGTGTTATTCAATATAATATCCTCGAACAGCCTCTGAGTGTAAAGGAAAAGAGAAAGAAAAAAAAAAAAAACAAAAAAAAAACGTAGACTCTCACATGCCATCAGGTATGGGAAGATGTAATGACCCTTCTTATGCGATATTAAAAGGTAATGAATGTCCATTACTTTTACCCCCTATCAGTGATGCAGGTGTAATGATATGAAGGGGGCCCCAGTGGCTTAGTGAACGTCCAGGGATGAATCCCGTCAGTGATACAGGTCGGAGGGGCTGACATGGTAAGGGCGTTCAATCGTGGGTGTAAATAAACCGATGTTCTAATTGGCTGAGCATGTTGAAGATCCCTCGACAAATGGAAATTGATAAATATATCAGGCTAATGCAAAATTTTCCTCATTGCGCACTGCATCGCGTTTGCCCGTCCTCAATATAGGCGCAGAAAAGCAGGACGTAAAACTCTATTCATTTCATTTCATTTTTCAAAAATTGGAAATTTTTATAATACTTCCACTGTAATATATTTTTTCCGGGTCGCATTACATTATTTATTTCTTTTATGATGACCATTTTTAACATAATGCAAACAAATATTTTCAAATATCTCCAAAATTAAGGAAGTTAAAATTTCAAGATTACAAGCAAATGACGTCAAAACCGGAAGTGATATAAAGATTCTAGAAATATTTTTTTGTTCAGAATCAAATTGTCTATCTACCTGTAAGTTTTTAGATCGATCGAAAAAATTTCAAAAAAACACGCACAGTTTCAATGGAATTTGACACAAAATTTGCAAGTTTTAAAATGCGCAATTTTGATTCAAATATATTGTGTTATATATCATTTGAAAGAGCAGATTTAGCATAGTAAAATTGAAATACAATTTGTGACGTATGTAAATTAGGTCACGTGACAGAGCTCTTTAAAGTTAAAAATTGCAATTTTCAAATGGCGATAAAACCGGAAGTAAACATCATAAATCGGAAATGAATATAGGCGTTTTTGTCGCACGATTCGATTTGGTAGATTAGCTATTTTGCGCATTTGTGAGCCAGTTCGATTAGGCTAATCGGTGCATTTGTGAGACCGTTTACCTAAACTGATTAGGCTAATCGACCTAACCGTCCCAAGAGGTGGTTAGGCGATTCGATTAGGTGTTATAAGATGGCGGAATGTGCCAGTTCGTAATACTATTGGATGATTTATCAATGACGTCATATAAAACATACATGTGACCTTCTTTTGTTGACAGTCAAGGCCGCCTAATCGCTGGTACATTTGTGGACCACAGCAAATTACACCAAATTACACCAAATCGTACTAGCAAATCGAAACCGAATTGAATCGTCCCACAAAAACGCCTTATATCATCTGATAGATCTCGTCAAGGGCAATAATTTTTGTACAGGTCATCAAAGGTCAAGGTTACTAGATATGAGCCTTGAAAGTTTAGCTCATTACTGAAATTCTTGTTCTGGAAATGTAAAGAAATTGAAATCGATTTTCAAAAATCGACAACCTACATTTTTTTTGCAATCGATTGCAGGAGTCGTAGATTTTAAAATTAAAAAAATCCGATTAACCCTCAGTTCTGAATTAAAATTTTAAGAAACATAGGTCAGTTCAAGATGGCGGCTGATCCCTTACACCTGGATAAAATTTCATCATTTTATTTTTTATGTATGACCAAATCTATGATAACACAAAACATTTTTTCCAAATATCTTCAATATTCGGGAAGTTGAAATTGAAAGTTTAGAAGCAAATGACGTCAAAACCGGAAGTGATATCGAAACTTTGAAAATTGATTTTCTTTGGAAATTCATATGTCTATGTTATTGAAAGGTTTCAGATCGATCGAAATAAAATTGCAAAAGTTAAAAAAAATGCTTTAAAAAGTGCTCCAAAAGTCAGCTACAAAGGTCAAAATATGAATTTTTCAAAATTGCAATTTGTAGCTATTGGGTTAAACAAATGAACCAAAAAGACCGATCACAATCTGTTGGAAAAATGAGTTGAAAATGGAAAAACCCTGAAATACGACTTTTTAATAAATCATTTCCGGTTAGGCAAAAATGCGCCATTTTACATTTAAGCAACACCGAGCAGTTAATCATCGCAGGAAATGATGTCAAGTTATGTGTGGTATGTTCAGTTTTGGTTGGGGAGCGTGACCAGATAAATCGAACGCACTGCAAAAAAAAAAAACCATTACATGTATTTCAAATTCTAGAGTCAATGACTCATAAGTCACAAACAATATTTACATATATTTACAATATAGTACATAATATAAACAAGACAAAAACAACATTGAAGGCAACGGAAACTAGATTACTTAGTAATCAAAGTAATACTGCATTATATTCTTGTTATATCAAATACAAAAGGTTAATAATGAATAAATATTAAGTTGAGAATTTTTCGCGTTTTCTATTTGCATAGAATAAATATTTTCCCAAATTAATTAAATTCACTGATATTATGGACACTAAATAATTGAATCAGTTTAAAAACACTTGGTTTGTGAAAATAATATTTCTTGATATATTGAAATCTTAGATCTTTATAAAACGGTCAAATTAAAATAAAATGATACTCATCCTCAATATGTAATAAATATTTAATAAATTACAATAGAAACATAATCTGTCTTCACGTTTAGTTTTATTGTATCTCCCTCTTTCTATATTCAAATTATGACTTGACAGTCTCATTCTATTTATTTATGTACAAAAATTGAAATTAATATTTTTAGTAAGATAAAAAGGTAAAGAGCTATTACTAATAAAATGTCTAATATATGTAAGATTTTGATGAGCTACATAAGCTTTCATAACATTCTTGTTTAAAAATATCAATCAATCTGGTCTTAATAGTATGAAAGTCAGATTTTTGAATACAATAAAATGAATCATCCCATATATTACCCAACCCAATACCATACAAAGTGTTGTTAATTTCACATATCCATTTATCATCATTTCTTATAAACCTCTAGTGACGTCATCCCATTGTTCTAGCGGGATTTTAAATCTCATAAAATCCCTGGGCAGACTTTATACAGAATTTCCCCGGGATTTTATATAATATCCCCGGGATTTTATATAAAATCCCGGGGATATTCTGTATAAAATCTTGATATTCTATCAAAATATACCCCTATGAAGCTGGCTGGTTAAATCACTCCAAAATAACAACAAAAACAGATTAAATGTCTTTTATAAAAACAAAAATTATATATGACAGACTTTTGACACATAACATCGACACCAAGCGCACCCGCAGGTTTTATCTGATTACACCAAGCGCTGCAGAAGTTATTGCAGTCTGCACAATGGGAACTACATTTTATCTTCTTCAGTGGTTACCGTGTTGATGGATGTTCGAGCAACTTTTGTTCAGTAAGAGCTGAGAAACCCTCTCCTTTTTGACCGTTGGTGATGTCCTGTAAAACAAATATCGTGATAATTATAAAAACTGGACATTTAAATCAAACATTGTTTAGCTGAATATTTAAATTTAATCTAATTGAAGTGCTTTTTTCAAACGCACTGTTTTGTTTTGCAAACGAATATTCGTCTAATGACGAATTGTTGTCCTACTTTTTTGCGTCTGTTTGGTAGTCCTGGCAAAGTCATGCAGTCATGCAGTGTGCAATGAGAGACATTTGTCAGAACAGTTGTATAGCCTATTTTTTTTCGATTTCCAAGTGTCGAGGGCTCTTTAACGTGCGTGCACAGCCTGTAGCACACAAAGCCTCTACCACTCAAAGGCAGGTTTTATCTGACTAACAAGGCCTCGTGACAAACAGTAATATTTTGAGCTATTCCATTTTTTTACTTAATAATATTATCAAAGCATTCATAAGACATTTTACTTATCTCAATCAATAATCTCTTCTCAATGTTTTCACCACATAAGGTCTCTCCAACCCTGTATTGGAAATCATCTCACAGTGTTCTCCTGTGTAAAAATTTCGTCTTCGCTGTCCATGGCGTCCTTTCTGAGTACAACTGACAGACCACGTGATTAACTACACTCACATGCACGTGTGAGTTGTGTTGGCGCTATACTCGTTTTGCGACATGGCTTATTTACATGGTGGATTGAAAATTATTTTTTGGATAAAAATGAAATTAAGGTTCAAAATCGGTTTATAAGTCAGATAAAACACTTCCCCTCGGGTTTTTATGATATGTAAAACCCTTTCCCTCGGTAAATCCCTCGGGGCAAGCCCCTCGTGATTATGTCCCTCGGGATGCGGGTTTTAAATATCATAAAAACCCTCGACCGTGTTTTATCCTATACATATAAAATAGTTTTTAATAAGATATTGTCGGTAGTTAACAACTTATACCAATAATATAAAATTTAAAAATAATAAGACCCTACATACACATTTATTCATTTATATTTACATAATACAAAACGAGTTTATTGTGCGATTGATTACAGAAAATGTTTCGATCTGTTGGATAGAACATCAATATTTAATAAATGGTAACTTTTTTAATCCGTGTTCAATCATGGGTTATAACTAGCACCATTATACAGTTAAACTTATGATCATAATATGATTTCAATAACCGATTTTTATTTTTTAATATATATTAGTTAATTACGACCACCAATGGTCATTTACAGATCTGGGCCTGGTTTTCGAAAGTATGTTAAGACTAAGACACGTCTTGTAAGATAGATTTTCGAAAGTGTGCTAAGTTACGATAAATCATAAATTGTCTCGTAATCTTAAGACACCTCTCGTCCTGTCTTAAGATGGTATGCCGGCACAATAGTATAGAATTGGTTCGACTAAGGTAGAATAGAGTTTAGTGAATACCTTTTAAGTCATATCGCCGAGACATTTTACTTTTGTACATAGTGCATCCAAGGCTGTACTAGCTGATTTGACAATTTCCCTAACAATTTTGTTTAGGTCTAAATGCTCATTAAACCATACGCCGAGGTACCTGTAGCTTTCACAATATTCAAGACTAACACTACCACAACTAAATGAATGGTTTGACTTAGGTGTGCTATGGTTTCTAACATGCATTATTTTTTACTTAAGTGGATTAATAAATATTTTCCATTTTTCGCACCACATGTTAAGGTCAGCTAATACTACGTCCATGGCTTTTTCAATTGGGGTTATCAATACAATATCGTCTGCATATAACAAGATAAATATAGATATTGAATATATCAATAAAATTTAGGATTGGGGATTTGTAAATTTAAAGAATTTGTTGGATCATTAATTGATTAACAGTTTGTTTTGTGTTAATTAAGATGATAATAACCTCATTAAATTATCCTCACAATTATAATATGGCAATAAAGATTAGGAATGTCTTCTATTGTATTCATATCAATCTTTGTAAATGCTAATGGCTTCTAAGCTTAGGCTTCTTTTATTTATTGTGATTCCTAAAGGTGTCAACCATGTGAATAATACAATATTTTCCCCTAAATATGTACAAAGTCAAGATTATTCTTCTCTGAATGGAATAATGTAATGATGCAAAGTATGTAAGATTATATTATTTGCTTATAATGTGCTATCATGTTTTCTAATTTAATGTGCTCTAATCTTCAAAAGGGTTGCCTATTTAATGACTCAATAGGCTACATTTGTTTCTTGTTTTACAGTTTTAAGGTTATTTTTTATATACCAAACATTTTAAATAAATTATTTTTTAAAGGGGCTTTTGTCCTAGGTATAGGGGGTTTTGTCCGTAGGGGCTTTTGTCCTAGTGCAAAATTGTGTAGGGACTTTTGTCCGTAGGGGCCTTTGTCCGTCCCCCGTATCATCCAAATCCGTAAAGAATTGTCTTCTACAATGTTTTTACGAACTTACTCCCCGATTAAGCATAGGAATATAAATTGAGCCCTGTGAATCAATCATTGACAAAATTTCAGAAATGGAGTAAAATTGAAGAAAATTGCATACTTTAGAGCAGTAATTGACAAATTGAAAGCTTTTGAAAATTAATACTTCCCCAAATTGACAAAATTGCACTAAATTGAACAGAGTTGAGTCCTATGAATCAATTATTGACAGAATTGCAGAAATTGAGCAAAATTGAAGAAAATTGCATACTTTTGAGACAATTGAAAGAATTGAACAAAATTGAAAGCCAGGTTGCAATTGTTGAAAATTAACAATTGAAAGAATAGAACACAATTGAAAGCTGGGTTGCAATTGTCGAAATAGGTGAAAGAATTGCATAAAATTGAATTATTGAACAATTGAAAGAATTGAACAAAATTGAAAGCCAGGTTTAAAGCCAGGTTTCAATTGTGGAAGTAGTTGAAAGACTATGAATCATTTATTGACAGAATTGCAGAAATTGCAGAAAAATTACATACTTTAGAGCAGTAATTGACAAATTGAAAGCTTTTGAAAATTAATTCATTCCCCATATTGACAAAATTGAACATAATTGAGTCCTATGAATCAATTATTGACAGAATTGCAGAAATTTAGCAAAATTGAAGAAAATTGCATACTTTAGAGCAGAAATTGACAAATTGAAAGCTTTTGAAAATTAATACACTCCCCAAGTTGACAAAATTGCACCAAATTTAACAGAATTGAGCCCTATGAATCAATCATTGACAAAATTTCAACAATTGAGCAAAATTGAAGAAAATTGCATACTTTTGAGCAGTAATTGACAAATTCAAAGAATTCAGAAAGTTACTACACTCCACAAATTGACAAAATTGCACCAAATGCAATTGTTGAAGTAGTTGAAAGACTTTCAATTATTGAACAATTGAAAGAATAGAAGATAATTGAAAGCTGAGTTGCAATTATTGAACAATCTTGGTTGCAATTATCGAAATAGTTGAAAGAATTGCATAAAATTGAAAGCAATAGCAAGCTTCCTTTCAATTATTGAACAATTGAAAGAATTGAACAAAATTGAAAGCTGGGTTGCAATTGTCGAAATAGTTGAAAGAATTGCATAAAATTGAAAGCAATAGCAAGCTATCTTTCAATTATAGAACAATTGAAAGAATTAAACAAAATTGAAAGCCATGTTGCAATTATTGAAAAAATGCGTTAAAACTCAGATCCTGCACCTTAGTGAAAATCTGGTGCCATCGTATATTCGTTTATTGTTAATTTTCACAGTTTTACGATTGATTTTACCTATAGCCTTTACACCCCACTTTTGAAGTTTAATTAGGATTTCATCATCACTTACGTATGCATAAAGGAATCGACTCTGATCTGTAAACCAACCAATTCGCATGGAAAACCATTACCATTGGACTGGATACCATTTTCTACCAAATATTTAGCACTTTCATTATCAATCAGGAGGCAGCCATTTTGGTCAAACAACCACGGCCAAAGTGGCCGGGTTTGAAAATCACTTAACTTATAATAATAATAATCAACATTTGTATAGCGCCTTATATAAAACAGTTACTCTAAGGCGCTTAACAATAATACATGAAATACATAGAAATAAAATCTACAAAACAAATACATTGATATTATAACATACATGCTTAAAAAGTTTCTAAGAAAAGGCAATGCGATAAAAAAAATGAGTTTTTAACTGGGATTTAGAACACTGTATAGATTTACATTATTTTAAAACGTCCGGTAAATTGTTCCACAAGTGGGCAGCTGCCCGAAATGAGTACTTTATCAAGCAAAAAGTAGAATAAAATTTCGACGAGCGGAGGGAGTCTAAAAATTATTTGAGGTTAAAATAATCAAAGTTATTGAAATATTCTTCTAGAGTGTGTGCAATGTAGATAGATATCTTGCCTAGCGAAGTGTGGCGAGAAACATTTGTGGTAAAATGGTGCGGACAACCCATGCTTTGCAAATTTTAGGGGGGGGGGGGGGGGCGCACACCCGCCTAAATCCGCCCCTGAATGATGCAATATATCTACCCATGTGACCCCGTGCGATAATCATGCTGCAAAGAATATTTCTTGCACGAACTTGTAATTCGTAACTTTCGTAAACAATATCATAGACAATAGTTTTCATAGAAAACAAAATAGAAAATCTTGGTAGATAGTATATAGCCACTGATTCAAGGCGGTGCTAGGGAATAATAGATTGAAAAAAAAAACAATCAGGAAATTGACCCCGCGACCCCAGCGACCCCAAGTCGGTCCCGCGACCCCACGATTTCGTCTCTGCGACCCCACTTGGGGTCGCGACCCCGCATTTGAGAACCACGGTGTTAGGTAGATAAAATTTTAACATAGGATGGCCTAAAATAGGCTACAAAACAGGTCGATTTTAATGGAGCTAAATGACAACGTCAACACTCTCCAAAATCTCAACCGGAAGTCCAGAATTTCAGATCTAACGTTTTCCATCCACAAAATACCCAATGGCACCGTAGCCAACCTTTATGTAGGGGTTTCAAACTTAAACTAATTTTTCTTAAAAGTATTAAAATGTTAGTTACTAGGTATTTCCGATAGACGTTAGCGGGACAGTAAGCTAAAATAAGTATGTTCTGAAAACAGTCAGTTACCCCGAAGTATTTATCGGAGTATTTAAAGAGGCACAGGCTTCATTTTCGCGGGTCGATTTGGATAAGTCTCAGAAACGGGAATTTTTTAGCTCAGCAATTTAGTACTGGTTATCTCACCATTGAAATTTGAGCCTTCAAATCCATGTGCATTCATAATTATTAGCATTTGAAAGTTATAATGCCCTACTACACATTAGCGATACTATGCAATATATAGAAAAGTCATCTATAGAAATAGAAGGAGAAATGTCTAATTTAAGGTATATTTGAAGGAAATATTCAATTTTCGTACATTTCTAGTGCTTCTGAAGGATACTTAAGTATATTCAAGACCCAAATCAACCAATAAAAATGAAAACTGGTCCCCTTTAAACCTAATCTAGCACATGCTAGAGAATGAAATTAGAAATTTGTGATACGAATCTTAATGGTGAGGATATGCTTCAACGCATATATATCTAAAATTATGATATTTTTTACAATTTTATATTTATTATTAATAATAACAAAAAAAGGCCATTAGCACTTCATATCTGAAAAAATTCAAATTGTTCTTTGATGTTAAAAATGAAATAAAAAGTTTTGATAAAAGGTTGAATTGAGGTTATATCTAGATTGGATTTTACTGTCATTTAATTTGTGAACTTTACGGTTCGTCAGGCTTTTAAAGGTAAAAAATCATCCTTCTGTGAAATAGTTAATAATTTAGTGAGAATGTTTTAGAAGCAATTTAATTTTCAGTAAAAAAGTTTACATCGCCGTACGTAGGCCGACTCTTTTTATTTAGCAAAGCAAATAATATGTCATTCATAAATCTATAATAATACATAATCATAATTATGTACAAATCAAATCCATGGATGAATTGTCACATTTTTTCAACCAATGATAAAAGATTACAGATAAAAGCGCACGTGTCAAAATACTCACTCAATTTCACATGTGTGTCAGTAGAGAGTGCACTGCAAGATATGTTTGCAGGGATAATTAAAGGGATGTACAACTACAAGAAGCCAGTCTAAATGAAATGGATGCAGATATACATACCAGTAGGCAGATAGACTAAAAGAGATGCCGAGTCAGACTAACTAAAAGGGTTGCGGGAATACCAGAAGACAAACGAAACATCTCTGTTTGACTATTCCTGTAAAGATCAAAATGAAATTAGACAAAAAACAAGCAAGTTACAATGACACTTGGCATAATATTTTCAAATTCTAAAACATCCTACCTGATACATGGATGGAATTCGCATTTTTCAATCAATCATAAGAGTTTTACAGATAAAATAAACATTCCAATAACTTTGCTAGTTCCTAGCACACTTTCTCTATTTCATACTTCATACATTATGTGTGTCAGTAGAGAGTGTACTGCAAGATATGTTTGCTTAGATAATAAAATGGATGTAGAACTACAAGAAGACAGACGGACTAAAAGGAATGCAGAACTACCAGCAGTCAGACTAAATAAAAGGGGCACAACACTACCAGTACACAGGCAGGTTAACTAAAAGGGATGCAGGAATACCAGCAGACAGACAAACGAAGCATATGTTTGACTATACCTGTAACGATAGAATTAAAATTTGAAACTGCACAGTAACAATGGAATTTGGCAGAATATTTCTAAATTCTAAAACGCTGATTTATGATTCAAATACATTGTGTTATATATTATTGAAAAGTGTAGATCATGAGTATGTGAGAGTGAGAGTATGAATTAATTTGTGTCTTATGTAAATAAGGTCACGTGACAGAACTTTGAAAATAAAAATTAATTTTCAGGTGGCTTTAAAACCAGAAGTAAACATTCTACCTGATACATGGATGAAATGTTGAATTTCATTATCAATAATAAGAGTGTTGCAGGTGAAATGAATCATTCCAATAACTTGCCTAGTTCCTAACACACGAGTCAAAATATTTACTCAATTCCACACGTGTGTCAGTAGACAGTGTACTGCAAGATATGTTTGCAGTGATAATAAAATAGATGAAGAACTACAAAAATAGCTTTCCGGCAAGGTAACATACGCCCACTTCAGCAAGTTTGAATATTCCAAGTTGATTGCACCAACATAGCACTTATCTGAGCTCATATTTAGATGAATCAAATCGAATGGAAACTCTACTGTCTACGGTGGTCCGTATACGACATCATTTATTGCAACTGCATTGTTTTGCAAATGACTTTTTTTGCAGTGCGTTCGATTCGTCGATTCTGCTTTGTTTTGCAATTGCATTACCCTATTGATCTGGCGCATTGAATTATCAGTACAGTGCATGCGCAATCGAATATTGCCGCACCGTCGTACCTGTATATTGTAACCCGCCCTGCACCAGCACTGTTAACTGTACAGTTCTAGTTTTTTGCAGTGCGTTCTAGCGAACGCACTGCTTTGTTTTCATAATGACTCTTTTTGCAGTGCGTTCGATTCTCGAACGCACTGCTTTGTTTTCATAATGTCTTTTTTTTTTGTCTATTTCTGGTCACGCTATTTCGGTATGAAGGGAACATGCCACACATTATCTCAAATAATTTCCTACGATACCTAACTGATCGGTATTAAATGAATGTAAAATGAAGTATTTTTGTCTAACCGGAAATGACGTATGACAGAAAAAACCATTTTTTGTTTTCTACCATTTTCACCTCTGTTTTTCAACCGATTTTGATGGGACTTTTTTGGTTTATTTCATTATTCGAATGTCTACATGATAGTTCTTAAAAAAAAACGCACTTGTAGAATTTTGTCGCTGACTTTTTGAAGCACTTTTTGACATTTTTTTTAACTTTTGCAATTTTATTTTGATCATTTTGAAAACTTACAGGTAAATAGACACTTTTATTTCAAACAAAACTATAATTTCAAAAAAAATATATCACTTCCGGTTTTGACGTCATTTGCTCTTAAAGTTGAAATTTTAACTTCCGGAATTTTGAAGATATTCGAAAAATTATTTTTGTGATGTTTGACATCTTCACACAAAAATATTTAAATGATAAAATTTGACCCGGATGTAAAAAATCAATCGCCATATTGAAATGATATATTTTTATAAAACGCAAAATAGGGCCTAAGGGTATTATGGAATTTGCATCATATTAGTGTCTATGGTATCTCCAATCGATTGCGCACAAAACATTGCAAATCGATTTTTGATTTTCAATTCGGATTTTTTTAAATTTCCGGTTAAAATAAATCAGAAATTGTCAAAACTTTCAAGGCCCATATTTCGTGACCTTGACCGTGAGTGACCTTGTGACCTGAACAAAAGTTTAGATTTTAGATGTCAATTGCTTACTTCCGGTTTTATGGCTGTTTGAAAATTACAATTTTTAACTTTAAAAAGCTCTGTCACGTGACCCTTATTTACATACGACACAAATTATTTGCAGTGCGTTCGATTCTCGAACGCACTGCATTGTTTTGCAATTGACTATTTGCAGTGCACTGCTTTGTTTTCAAAATGTTTTTTTTTTTTTTTTTGCAGTACGTTCGACTTCGAACGCACTGCTTTGTTTTCAAAATGTTTTTTTTTGCAGTTTTCATAATGTTTCTTTTTTTGCAGTGCGTTCGATAATCGAACGCACTGCATTGTTTTGCAAACGGCTATTTTTTTTTTTTTTTCGAATTTTACACTCGCTATTTTAGTAAGAAGGCAACATGCCACATATAGATTTGTTCAATTCCCAACGATAAATTGTTGACCATGAACTTTTAAATATAAATTGGTGCCATTTTGAACAAAAAACACAATTTTAGTTTTTTCAATCTTACAGCTCTATTTTTGATCCGATTTTTATCAAACTGTTTTGAACTGTTTTCTATAACTGTGCGCTACTAAATAAAAGTTTTAAACTTCTCCAATTTTTACTTTTAATTGACTATTTTCTTAATTTTAATTTTTGCGTTTTTTTCAACTTCTACAATTTTATTTCGTTCGATCTGCAAATTTGCAGGTGTATAGACATTTTGATTCTAAACAAAATGCAGTTTTCAAAATTTTGATACCACTTCCGGTTTTAACGTAATTAGCTTGTAAATTTAAAATGTCAACTTCCGGAAATTTGAAGATATTTCAAATTTGTTTTTTTCAATGTGTTATAATTTGTTATAACAACAATTTGAAATAAAAAAAATCCGACCCGGAAGTAACAGATCATCCGCCATTTTGATATGAGTAACTTTTATAAAATTAAAAATGGGGCCTCAGGGTTATGAGCGGCATCCGTAACTATAGTATTTTTGGAAACTACAATCGATTGCTAAAAAAGTCTAGCCGCCGATTTTTGAATTTTGATTTCAATTTTTTTTTTATTTTCGTCTTGATTTTTTATGCAATTATTAAAACTTTCAAGGCTTATATCTTTTGACCTTGACCTTTGGTGACCTTGGTACCTGAACAAAAGTTTTTGCCCTTGATGAGATCTATCCGACGATATATCCATGTTTGTGATCCGATGTATACTTCCGGTTTTATAGGCAATTGAAATTTGTCATTTTTGACTTTAAACAGTCCTGTCACGTGACCTAGCGTAAATACGTCAAAAATGAATTAACAAACATATTATGCGTAATTTGCTCTTTCCAATGATATACGACAATATACACTTAAATTAAAATTGCACGATTTAAAATTTGAACATTTTGTGCAAATTTCCATTGTAACTGTGCGTGTTTTTTTCAAATTTTATTTCAATCGATCTGAAAATTTTCAGATGGAAAGATATTTCGATTGCAATCCAAAATCTGTTTTCGAAAAATTGATACCACTTCCGGTTTTGACGTAATTAGCTTGTAAATTTGAAATTTCAACTTCCGGAATTTTGAATATATTTGAAATTTGTTTTTTGCAATATTTTACATTATGGTATATCAACAATTTGAAATAAAAAAATTTAACCCGTAAGTTACAAATCGGCCGCCATATTGATATGACTAACTTTTGGAAAACTCAAAATGGGGCCTCAGGGTTATTAGCGGAATTCGTAACTTTGATATTTTTCGAAACTACAGTCGATTGCATTCAAAGCATTGTTAATCGATTTTTGATCTTCCGTTTTGCCTTTCTTGCACTTCCGTTTTATTTTTTTCAGTAATTACCAAAACTTTCAGGGCTCATATCTCGTGACCTTGACCTTTGGTGACATTGTGACCTGAACAAAAGTTTTTGCCCTCGATGAGATCTATCCGACTATGTATTCATATTTGTTGTCCGATGTATACTTCCGGTTTTGTAAGCAATTCAAATTTGCGATTTTTGACTTTAAAAGTAACATCCAAGGTTTCGATAGTTGTGGTAGCTTTCTTTGTCTAGAAATAGTACCAATTCAGACCCTTTTAAAAACAGTTTTTAAGTAATTCCAAAACTGTTACGCACTGCTCAGAACCATGCAAAGCCTATGGATCTAGTTTTTTTTCGAATTCTTCCCAGAGCGCCCAGCCAAAACTACGCATGTTACATGTATTATGATACGATTTCCTACGATGAAGTGTGAAACTTTGGGGAATGAATATAAATTGATGCATTTTTGACCAACCGGAAATGACACAGGGCATAACGACAAATTTCAGTTTTTTCTTATTTACGGCTCTATTTTAGATCCGATTTTGTTCGGACTTTTTTGTTTATTCTTTTGAACTAAACGTTACAATTTGGGGATTTAAAAAAATGTAAATTATGACTTTTGTTGCTTACTTTTTTCATTCTAATTTTATGATTTTTTCAACTTCTACAATTTTATTTCGATTATTCTGAAAATATACAAGTATATAGACATTTAAATTGTAAACCTAATGTTATATTCAAAATTTCGATATCACTTCCGGTTTTCAAGGCATTTGCTCGCAAAGTTGAAATTTTAACTTCCGGAATTTTGAAGATATTTGAAAAAATTTTTCTGCAATATGATTGAAATGATAATTGAAAAACAATGAACCAAAAAAAATTGACCTGGAAGTAACAGATCAGCCGCCATATTGATATGACCAATTTTTGTAAAACTCAAAATGGGGCCTCAGGGTTATGAGCGGAATTGATAATTGTAGTATTTTTAGACAGCTCAATCGATTGCCCCAAAAAGTTAGGAATTTGTTTTTTGATATTTGATGTTGCTTTTTTGTTATTTCCGGTATAATTTATTTATGTAATTGCCAAATTTCAAAGACTTGTAACTTGTGACCTTGACCTTTTTTTGACCTTGTGACCTGAACAAAAGTTATTGCACTTGAACAGATCTATTCAATGCTATATCAATTTTTGTTGACCGATGTTTACTTCCGGTTTTATAGCCATTTGAAATCTGTGATTTTTAACTTTAAACAGCTCACCCACGTGACCTAATTATCATACGTCACAAATTATTCTTAGTGTGCCAATTCTACTCTTTCCAATGACATATAACACTTTATGTATTCATAAAAATTGCGCAATTTAAAATTTTGTGCAAAGTTCCATTGTAACTGTGCGTGTTTTTTTTCAAATTTTATTTTGAGCGTTCTGAAAACTTCCAATTAAATAGACATTTTGATTACAAACTCAAATCTGTCTTCAAAATTCCCATATCACTTCCGGTTTTGACGTTATTGGCATTTTAAATTTAAAATCTAACTACCGGAATTTTGAAGATATTCGAAATTTTTTGTTTACAATATATTAGAAATGATGCTATTTAAACAATTAATCAATAAAATCTGACCTGGAAGTAACAGATCAGCCGCCATATTGATATGACCAATTTTTGTACCAGGGCTTGCCAGGCAAGGTAACATACGCCCACTGGCAGATGTCGAAAATGATCATATTTTAATTTACAATAATACAAATTTAATTATATCAAAAGAAAAAAAGTCAAGGACAATAACTCAAAAACTGTTCATCGAAAATGCCTCATGTTAGAACTTGAAAGAGATCTTATTAATTCCAGTGATCACACCAGTGATCACAGAAGTTAATCCGTTAACTTCTATGGTGCTCACAAAACTATTTTTGACGCGTTTTTACAAAGTCAAGGGCAATAACTCAAATACCGTTCTTTGAAAATACGTCAAATTCGAACTTGAATGAGATTTTATCAATCTCAAGGATCATACCAAGTTTCATCAAAATCAGATAAAAAATAAAGTGTCTAGAGTGCTCACAAACTAAATTTGACGCGTTTTTACAAAGTCAAGGGCAATAACTCAAAAACTGTTCATCCAAAATAAGTCAAATTCGAACTTGACTGATATCTTATCAATCTAAAGAAGCATACCAAAATTCATCAAAATCAGATGAAAACTGTAGTCTCTAGAGTGCTCACAAACTAAATTTGACGCGTTTTTACAAAGTCAAGGGCAATAACTCAAAAACCGTTCATCAAAAATACGTCAAATGCGAACTAGACCCAGATTTTATCAATCTAAAGGAGCATACCAAACTTCATTAAAATCAGATGAAAACTGTAGTCTCTAGAGTGCTCACAAACTAAATTTGACGCATTTTTACAAAGTCAAGGGCAATAACTCAAAAACAGTTCATCGAAAATACGTCAAATTCGAACTTGACCGAGATCTTATCAATCTAAAGAAGCATACCAAAATTCATCAAAATCAGATGAAAACTGTCTCTATAGAGTGCTCACAAACTAAATTTGACGCGTTTTTTACAAAGTCAAGGGCAATAACTCAAAAAACGTTTATCGAAAATACGTCAAATTCGAACTTGACCGAGATCTTATCAATCCAAAGGAGCATGCCAAAATTCATTTAAATCAGATGAAAACTGTAGTCTCTAGAGTGCTCACAAACTAAATTTGACGCGTTTTTACAAAGTCAAGGGCAATAACTCAAAAACCGTTCATCGAAAATACGTCAAATTCGAACTTGACCGAGATCTTATCAATCTAAAGAAGCATACCAAAATTCATCAAAATCAGATGAAAACTGTCGTCTATAGAGTGCTCACAAACTAAATTTGACGCGTTTTTACAAAGTCAAGGGCAATAACTCAAAAACCGTTCATCGAAAATACGTCAAATTCGAACTTGACCGAGATCTTATCAATCTAAAGAAGCATACCAAAATTTATCAAAATCAGATGAAAACTGTCGTCTATAGAGTGCTCACAAACTAAATTTGACGCGTTTTTACAAAGTCAAGGGCAATAACTCAAAAACCATTCATCGAAAATACGTCAAATTCGAACTTGACCGAGATCTTATCAATCTTAGGGATCATGCCAAGTTTCATTAAAATCAGATGAAGACTGTAGTCTCTATAGTGCTCACAAGAAATGTTGACAGACGGACCGACGGACGGACCGACGGACCGACGGACCGACGGACAGGGGCGACGACAATATACGACCACATATTCATGTGGGCGTATAAAAACTCAAAATGGGGCCTCAGGGTTATGAGCGGAATTGATAATTGTAGTATTTTTAGACAGCTCAATCGATTGCCCCAAAAAGTTAGGAATTTGTTTTTTGATATTTGATGTTGCTTTTTTGTTATTTCCGGTATAATTTATTTATGTAATTGCCAAATTTCAAAGACTTGTAACTTGTGACCTTGACCTTTTTTTGACCTTGTGACCTGAACAAAAGTTATTGCACTTGAACAGATCTATTCAATGCTATATCAATTTTTGTTGACCGATGTTTACTTCCGGTTTTATAGCCATTTGAAATCTGTGATTTTTAACTTTAAACAGCTCACCCACGTGACCTAATTATCATACGTCACAAATTATTCTTAGTGTGCCAATTCTACTCTTTCCAATGACATATAACACTTTATGTATTCATAAAAATTGCGCAATTTAAAATTTTGTGCAAAGTTCCATTGTAACTGTGCGTGTTTTTTTTCAAATTTTATTTTGAGCGTTCTGAAAACTTCCAATTAAATAGACATTTTGATTACAAACTCAAATCTGTCTTCAAAATTCCCATATCACTTCCGGTTTTGACGTTATTGGCATTTTAAATTTAAAATCTAACTACCGGAATTTTGAAGATATTCGAAATTTTTTGTTTACAATATATTAGAAATGATGCTATTTAAACAATTAATCAATAAAATCTGACCCGGATGTAATAGATCAGCCGCCACATTGATATGGCCAACTTTTATAAAACTTAAAATGGGGCCTCAGGGTTATATACGATTTTCGTGATTGTAGTATTTTTTAACAGGTCAGTCGATTGCCCGTAAAAGTACGCAATTCGATTATAATATTCGATGTTGCTTTCTTGTTATTTCCGGTATATTTTTTTTTATGTAATTGCCAAAATTTAAAGAAATCTAACTCGTGACCTTGACCCTTTTTGATCTTGTGCACTGAATCAAGGTTACTGCCCTTGACATGATCTATCCAATGATATATCTATTTTAATTGTCCGATTCTTACTTACGGTTCTATATCTATTTGAAATTTGCGATTTTTAACTTTAAATAGCTCTGTCACGTGACCTAATTTAAATACGTAATAAATTATTAAATATTCTTAGTGTGCCTTATCTATTCTTTTATATGATATATAACACTTTATGTATCTATGAAAATTGCGAGATTAAAATTTTGAAAATTTTGGGCTAAGTTCCGTTGTAACTGTGCGTGTTTTTTCCAAATTTTATCTAAATGTTCTGAAAAGTGAAAATCTGTTTTCAAAATTTCGATATATCTACCGGTTTTGAAGGTTCTTCATCAAGAGCACTACTTGAACACTGACTATCATGTTACAAAAATAAGTTGTCTAAACACAAATAAAGGTGCAACAAACATCTGATGAGATGAAATGGTGTGTTGTGATTTTCGATGAGCCAAATGGTATTTAGTACATGTATTTAGAGAAATAAATACTTACCTCTGATTATGGACACTCCTGCCACAAATATGGCTGCCACGATTTATCCCTCTTGCATCCAACATGAACTGTGCTACACCAACGTTCTCCCCACCTTTGTCAGAGCGGACACGTTGTGGTATTCCATATTCTTCCACAGCATGACGAAAATTTTCTAATACCGTGTCAGATTTGTTATTATTGCTAATATTAAGAAAAACTGGCAACCTTGAGTAACCATCTATACCTCCATGTATTACTAGCTTCCAACTGAAATATAATCTTAAAAAGGCCTACATTGTGCTACAAGCTTCCACAGGCATTAACAATACCGTTACCAAGATTTTAATTTGCAAATTCAGTGATCTGCTCTACTCTAATTTTCTAAATAAAATGGAACAGTCATAGATGACTGTGTTCTCATTGAAAATCTAGTATCTTACCTTATCAATTTATGATAGCCATCTATGTGCCATAATGCATTCGATCCCATCACTGAATATTTTCTCCTTTTTACTGGTCTTAAATGTAACTTTCGGTATAATCCCTCCAAATCTACATTTCTCATTGCAGCTCTCACTCTATTCAGTTGTACATAGTCCCCTTTACTTTTTAAATGTCCAAGCACACTGCGATAACCTATGTTGGGGTGATTTATCAAAATATCTGATTCTGACAATCTTCTCTGAATAGTACTTAAGCTAACATTATAAAAGTCTGCCATTTCCTGAGTTGAAAAATTACAAGAAATAAATAAATTGAGTTGTTCTGTAAGAATAAATATCTTAGGTGCGCCAACAGTTCCAGTAGACCTTTCTGTTTGGAATGATTCACTTGATGTACACTGCACTGCAATTGAACGGTCAATGTAATCCATACATTGCCCAAGTTGTGTACAACAATTAGTAAGATTTAAATTTAGTTCCTCACTTACTTCAAGATCAATTGTCATCAAAATATTACAGACCGATTCGAGTTGATGTTTTGAATCATGTGACGATAGACCGGATTCTAAGATGCCTGCAACTGTACATAACCTTTGACTTATTTCATACAAAATATCGTCAGCAGGCATTTTTTAATATTGTTCCGTACTACGCTTTACTTGCGTTCGGGTGAACCCCTGAGTTATCCGACGGGTTTTCCCACTGTTATTATTATTATTATTATCATTATTATTATTAGATATCAATGGGTTTCCCGGGAAAGCCTCTAACCGTTGAGGTGATTTGCCAAAGTTTCCCTTTTCAGTTTCATGTTTGGTGGTATTCTTTATAATATTCCAATATTTCCTAAATTTTTCCTTCTCTTAGTTAGGCTTCCCAGTGTGTTTCGCCCGAACGCAAGTTGGGAGCGTTCATTGTGTAAAAGAATGACGTAACACTGCTGAATATTTAATAGGGTCCTGACCTTGGTAATTTGCATAAAAGATATTACATTTGAGATAATACATAAGACATTTTACACGAAAGATGTTGCACTAATCATTTTGCAACCGACATTTTTTCAATTTAGAAATGAGATTTTACAATTGACAATATACTTCTGTTATTAATCAAATATGCTGGTGGTTTATCAACAAAGTTTTTTGGCAAATGCTAAATGAATTATTTGAAAATACATTAGTTAAGTTACATGTGAATAAAAGCATTTGATTTTAACATTTCAATCATTATGTTGTATGTATTATAAGTATTAGGTACTAGTATTATGATATTTGACATTTGTCCTTGAATTAGTGAATTAGACAAATCGGTAGAGAATTGATTAATGACGTAAATTGACCTCCATATGGTTAGGCCTACGTGGCCCAGGAATACATTATTTACATTTAATTTGACCTACCTAATTTACATAGATATTAACCTGGCTACTGTGTAATATCTCTAATATTAACTCACGTTATGAACTCGATATCAGTACTACCATTCTACAACAATCTTGTAATCTTTGCTTAAACGAAAATAAGAAACCTTTAACATTAGTAACACATTGTTGATCTCATACATAGCCATACCCATATACATTTAATAAGTTGCTGACATGAGAAGCCCTTATTGTCCTTCCAGCGTTATGAAGCATTTCATAGCATGCCTTTGGGTATCTTGAATCAGGTAAATATATTATTTATAACCAATATTGGATGACATATCTGAAATAATAAACGTGTAAAGTTCGGCATAAACAGCATGATTACTAGTTGATGAGCTAACGTGTAGTATTGCCTTGAGAAATCTAAGTTGACATTTTTCTATTGCATCCTTACGTTCGTATCCCCACACTGCTGCCCCATAACATAATATAGGCACTATCATCCTGTCATAAAAATAAGGCATCTTTGATACTAACGTTATAAAACTCTACTAAATTAATAAACATCATTGATTGTTGTCTTTACTGTTAGATTTGATCTAATTTGATATAACTATGATGTCTTAGTTTTATATACCTACAAAACTCCACTAAATTAGTAAACATCATTGATTGTTGTCTTTACTGCTTTTCTAAATTAGTAAACATCATTTTAGCAGAAATGAAAAACGGTGACGTCCCGGAAATTTTTTAAAATTTGGATTTTGAAAACAATAAGATTATTTTTTGTTATCTTAGCAGACTTAATTGGTTATAGCCAATTACACAAAAATTTCTTCAAATAATTTATTTAACATACAACAAACTACATCGATTTTAACAAATGTAAAACAGAATCAACAAATTCCAACACATTTTACATCATTTTTAGTGATTGTTTTCTGTTCTTAAGCAGAAGAGCTTCTTAGGAGGTTGTTGTTGACCCACAGAATATTGAACTATTCTTATTTCCAATACATTCTGTTCGTCTTTCAAAAAATTGACAATTTCAAATATAATGTATTGGGATGCGTTTTCCAACAAGTTTCTTAACCCGACTATCCAACCTTCTAAATTGTTATTTCTTCTGGGAGTTTCGTAGTGGTTCCATTTATCCAAGCAATAAACTCCCTCCTATTGATATTAGTTCTACCAATATGGGGTCGTTTGGCATTTCACCCATGGCGTTGACTTCCTCTACCATATAACTTGTACAATTGGCAAAACAGCACATCTTAGTACAAAACCAGTAACTTCTGCGTTATCACCAACATTGAGTGACACCATTAAATCGTAATAATTATTATTTAAAATTAATGTGAATGAATAATTTTCATGAATTTTTGTCACCGTTATTGAGGTCTTAACACCTTTAATCTCTTGGCGGCATTTACCTCAAATCATCAAAGGAAACAAAACGGTGACTTCGTGGGAATTTAGAAATTCCGTCTGGTGACTTCCCGGGAAGACACCTTTAATATAAACAAAATGATTTATATATATCATTATACTTTAATTTAAGTGTTAAGTGATTGCTAACTTATTCTTACACACATTCTTGGTTGCACAGGAGTGTTCTTTAGATCTGTATGCATCTTCTTTTTGAGATAACAGGTCTTTTTGTTGTACATAGATCTCTTGCACACCCTAATTTTTATACGCCCACATGAAAATGTGGACGTATATTGCCGTCACCCTTGTCCGTCCGTCGGTCTGTCGGTCCGTCCGTCCGTCGGTCCGTCCGTCTGTCAACAATTTCTTGTGTATGCGATAGAAGCCAGAGTTTTTATCCGATTCGAATGAAACTTGGTATATGTATTCATCTTGATAATATCTCGGATGAGTTCGAAAATGGCGCAATTCCTGTCGTCGGTTTATGAGTTATTGCCCTTGACTTAGTAAAAAAACGTTAAAATTAACTTGTGTACGCGATAGAAGCTAGAGTTTTTATCTGATTTGAATGAAACTTGGTATGTGTATTCATCTTGATAATATCTCGGATGAGTTCGAAAATGGCGCAATTCCAGTCGTCGGTTTATGAGTTATTGCCCTTGACTTAGTGAAAAAACGTTAAAATTAACTTGTGTACGCAATAGAAGCTAGAGTTTTTATCCGATTTGAATGAAACTTGGTATGTGTATTCTTCTTTATAATATCTCGGATGAGTTCGAAAATGGCGCAATTTCAGTCGTCGGTTTATGGGTTATTGCCCTTGGCTTTGTGAAAAAACATTAAAATTAACTTGTGTATGCAATAGAAGCTAGAGTTTTTATCCGATTTGAATGAATCTTGGTATATGTATTCATTTTGATAATATCTCGGATGAGTTCGAAAATGGTGCGATTCCAGTCGTCGGTTTATGAGTTATTGCCCTTGACTTAGTGTAAAAACGTTAAAATTGACTTGTGTACGCAATAGAGACCAGAGTTTTTATCCGATTTGAATGAAACTTGGTATGTGTATTCATCTTGATAACATCTCGGTTGAGTTTGAAAATGGCACGATTCCAGTTGTCAGTTTATGAGTTATTGCCCCTGACTTAATGAAAAAAACCTTAAAATTAACTTGTGTACTCGATATAAGCTAGAGTTTTTATCCGATTTGAATGAAACTTGGTATGTTTATTCATCTTGATAATATCTCAAATGAGTTTAAAAATGGCAAAATTCCAGTTGTCTGTTTATGAGTTATTGCCCTTGATTTAGTGAAAAAACCTTAAAATTAACTTGTTTATGCCATAGAGGCTAAAGTTTTTATCCGATTTGAATGAAACTTGGTATGTATCTTCATCTTGATAATAACTCGGATAAGTTCAAAAATTGCGCGATTCCAATCATTGGTTTATGAGTTACTGCCCTTGACTTAGTGAAAAAAACGTTAAAATGAACTTGGTATGTGTATTCATCTTGATAATAACTCAGATAAATTCGAGAATTGTACGTTTCTAGACGCCGGTTTATGAATTATCGCCCTTGACTTAGTGAAAAAACGTTAAAATTTACTTGTGTACATGATAGAGGCTAGAGTTTTCATTCGAATTGATTCATCTAAATATCAGCTCAAATAAGTGCGATGGTGCAATCAACTTTTTCAAATATTTAAATTTGCTGAAGTGGGCGTATGTTACCTTGCCTGGCAAGCTATCTTTTATGTGTATCTTCACCACAAAGACACGCTGTCTCTGATTTAATTTTATTTTCGCATTTGTCTATCGCACCTAGGAAAACCGTGTTCAAAATTCTTTCTAATTTAAAATGTATATTTTACTCTGCAATCGACGTCATTGTACTATCTTATGCCTTATTCATTACTCTCCCCGGAGATTAAATTTGATGTAGTGCCTGTGAATGCCGATTGTGGGGTGACTGATTATATTGAATGTATCAGAATAGGACTTATCATATTGATGTTGATTATCTCAAATATTAACGATTCTGTTTACTACTACTTTATTGTTCTCAACAGATCAGGTAATGTTTACCAAAATCCAGGTCCAGGCACACTTCAAAGATTTGACAAATTATCTCCTTTTCATTTGAACACCCGTAGTATTCGTAACAAGCTTGACACAATCAAAGATACCGTAAGTGAAAATCATATCTGTTGTTTTACAGAGACGCATCTTGACGATAGTATAAGTGATGATACATTGATATGGGAAGGTTTTCATATACCATTACGTAAAGATAGAAATTGTTTTGGGGGTGGCGTTCTTTTATACCTGAATAGTAATTTACATTATAAAAGAAGAACTGATATCGAATTTCCTGGTATTGAGAGTATTTGGGTTGAAGTGCAGTTACCAAAATTTACTTTTCTTGTTGCTGTTTATTACAAGCCACCAACCATGTTTTATGATTTTTGGATTCCTTTTGAAACTTCTATAGAAATGGCCTATAATATTACATCTAATGTGTTCATTTTAGGTGACCAAAATAGTGATTTACAAGTTCGAAATAGTAGACTTCATGATATTTTATTTACTAATAATTTGAAAAATGTTATCACACCCACGCGTGTAACATCCACCACCTCTACTTTAATTGACGTAATTGTTGTTAAGGAGGACATGAAGGTATGTTTGAGCGAAACAGTGGACTTTGACAGCACCGTTTCTGACCATATGGGTGTTCTAGCGATTGTAGATGTTTCTGTTCCCGTTTTATCAAACTTCAAAAGAGAAATTATTTTATATAAAAATGCTAATTTTGTTTTACTCAACTTTCTCATTAACCAGTTTGATTGGAATAAATATTTTATTGATCGCGATTTAGATTCTCCAGTAGAATCATTTTATACCAAGCTTAATGTATTTGTATACCAAAAAAGTGTGTAACGATACGACCGTCGATAAACCTTGGTTTAATTCCGATATCAGGAAAGCTATACGATTAAGAGATAGACTACGAAAAATTGCAATACGTACACAATCCGGACATGATATTAGGAGATACAAATTCAATGTAATCATGTTAACAATTTCAAAAAAACTCTAAAACATAAGTACAACGAAAAAGTAATGTCATTAATAAATTCAAATGATATGTCGCAGCCCAATTATTGGAAATTCACGAAATTTATTTTAGGCGAAAAGCCGTCATCTATCCCACCTTTAGTTTCAAATATGAATGGTTCAGTTTTATATAGTGATCATGATAAGGCAGCGTTACTTAATACCTTCTTTGGGTCCATTGCTGGAAACACTTCAGACAAAACTTTTCTACAATTTCAGGTACAAACCGATTCTTTATTCGAAATGCCTACAGTCGAAGAACAAGAAATTAAAGACTTGATCAATTAAAAAAAGCTAATGGCTTTGATAAAATAAGTAATATTTTGCTAAAAAAAAATACTGAGAATTCAATTTGTATTCCATTAACTATTTTATTCAACAAATCAATTCGCTTAAACATTTTTCCAACTGTATGGAAGACCGCACATGTCATGCCACTTTTCAAGAAAGGTGATAGATGGAATGTTACTAATTATATACCAATTTCCTTGTTAAGCACTTTAAGTAGTAGGGAAACTACCGGTTCTGGCGACATTTTGCCCATGTTAAACCTATGGAGAGATTCCGATGAGGATATCCAGTGAGGATACCCTCTGACGTCATCATTAGGTATTACGACCAATGACATACCTTAGATTCTCCACCCATTTTTCTTTACTTTGATCTTGCCTTCGAGTAAGCCTAGAGTAAACATTTACCGACGAAAGATGTTTATTTAAACAAACTGAGCCTAGAGTAAACAATTACCGACGAAAGGACGTTACAGTTAAACAAACAATTCAAGTGATGAATGTTTGCTTCACGTAATTAGATCAAACACTATTAGGAGATGTTTTCTTTAATAATTAGTCGTTATCGTAATGTAATCAAACACGTGTATTTGAATATTCATAATCGAATTAGTCATTCGAGGGTGATTTGCAAGCTAGGATTTTCCTTAAACTTCATGTACTTCGTCGCTAACTTCTAGCATAACAAGAGTTACTTCCCATACTCCCTTAGAAAAACAATCCTTTCTCCAGCGGGTTCATAGCCAAACCTCTAGGCATTGATCTTTCCGAGATTATCCGTACCCATTTACAGTTGGATGGACTGGAATTATGAGTGAAGATGACTTATTCAAGGTCATTGGACTTTCACACCCTGATCGAGAACCGAACTCTCAAACATATCGGCCTTCATTTCCTCATTTCCAAGCATGCTTGTAAAGGTTTATTAATAGATATCGCAAAACCCCATCTAAGTATGTATTAACACTTACAGAGACATTCAATATTGAAAACGTGTTTAAACTTGTCCAGTATTGTGCTTAGTGACCTTTAACTCTTCAAACGCCACAGGCGCATATATGTGCCTGCAGGCTCAAACAGATAAATGTTGTTACAGCGATATCATATAAGTCATAGCGTTGTGACAACATGTATTTATAATGCCCTGTACCTGATCATCCAGTCCGATTTTTTCCAAGATTGTGACGTCACTTCCTGTTTTTCTTTCTGGAATAACAGGAACCACGGACACCCAATGAATATTTTGTATGTACGAAATAGATGTTGGAAGTGTCCTTCTGCCACCTAAAAAGGCTAGAAAACCTCTTTACAATCACTTTAACTACTCATCGAACTCCTTATGTATTTTTTAAAAGCATTAGAATGCCATCGTTCGAGACTTCGTATTTGAGAATCTGAATGACCCTGTTAGGCAGACCCTGTTAGAACAGACCCGATGATGCAATTTTAGAGCTTTTAGAGATTTGTCTCAGTCGCAACGATTTCACATTTAATGGTAAAACGTATCTTCAAACTTCAGGAACAGCTATGGGTAAACGATTCGCCCCTTCATACGCAAATCGTTTCATGGCAGAGTGGGAACGTGAGGTATTACCCCTTTGTCCCTTTGATCCATTATTTTATGGACGATTTTTAGATGACATTTTTATGGTTTGGACTTATTCCATTGAGCAGTTCTGGGAATTCTTTGAAATTCTCAATAACCACTATCCGTCCATCAAACTAACCGCTAACGTAAGTCATAAAAGCATAGATTTTCTCGATACCACTGTTTTCAAAGGAGATTCCATAGCAGAAACCAATAAACTGGACATTAAGGTATATTTCAAAGAAACTGATACTCATCAACTCCTGCACAAAAGCTCGTTTCACCCAAAACATACCTTTTCCGGTATTAAATCACAAGTTTTACGATTTCACCGAATTTGCACAAGATCCTCTGATTTCAACCAAGCCTGTACGATTGTTTTCTCAAAACTGAAAGAGCGTGGATACTCAAAGCGATTTTTACGAAACATAAAAAACTCCACTTTAGCGCAAATAGCAGCGAAGACTAGACTATATGCCGAAGTTCCTCCAGGTTTAAGGTGTGCCCCATGTTTGTCAAGTAGATGCAAAACATGTCCCTTTGTATCTGAAACACATTATTTTATGAGTAGCTTTACTAATAAAAGGTATCCGATCCAGGAGCATTTATCATGTGATAGCTCAAATGTAATTTATTTAATTTCATGTAAGAAATGCCCCAAACAATATGTAGGAGAAATTAAGAATAATTTACGCACTCGATTCAATGCCCATAGATCAGATATAAAATTAAAGAAAGACAAGCCCGTTTCTAATCATTTCAACCTCGATGACCATTCAATAAACGATCTCACCCTAACCCCAATTGAACGTATAGAAATTGATTTACCGGAGGATGAAACCACCAAATTCAGACAATCCAGAGAAGCTTACTGGATTGAGACATTGAATACAGCAAGACCTATAGGACTCAATATTCATCATTTTGCAGGCATAGCACCCTTTGTTGTCCCGTTTAATACAACCAGTAATCGAGCAAGCAAGATAGTTCATACCCACTACAAGAGTCTTCAAGAGAAATTTCCCCATGTTTATAAGCAGAAAATGATAGTTGCCTACTCAAAAAATTTAATGACAATCTGGTTCATAGCAAACTAAAACCAATTATTAATTAGCAGATACTATACTACTCTTATTTTTTCTACTTTCAGATCACATTTTCTCAATAAAGTATTTGTTCCATCCTAGGCCTGTACATTTGGGAGATTCAAACCCTCCCTCCACCGAAACCTAATACCGTGGTTCTCATCGATTTTTTCCCGCGACCCCATTTCCACCAGCGAGCGTCTTGTTGCGACCCCATGCCAAACCCTTTTAGTTACAAAGCAACCATTTACATATAATTTAATCTAAAAATGTACATATATATTAGTACCATTAATAAAGTACTATGCCAGCATCATTATCTGTGTTTTGAAAGTCTTCGGATTTTATTATGAAATTCCTTGCACCAAGCGGTTATAGCGAGGTTCGTACATGGTAAGAGAACATACCAAACAGTCACACAAATGATTGTCCGTAATACGGAATTAATAATGACAGGGGCGGATACAGGATTTGACGTTAGGGAGAGGGAGGGGGAGGGGGAGGGGGAGGGGGAGGGGGGGGGGGGGCGTAGAATAAAATTTCGACGAGCGGAGGGAGTCTAAAAATTATTTGAGGTTAAAATAATCAAAGTTATTGAAATATTCTTCTAGAGTGGGTGCAATGTAGATAGATATCTTGCCTAGCGAAGTGTGGCGAGAAACATTTGTGGTAAAATGGTGCGGACAACCCATGCTTTGCAAATTTTAGGGGGGGGGGGGCGCACACCCGCCTAAATCCGCCCCTGAATGATGCAATATATCTACCCATGTGACCCCGTGCGATAATCAAGCTGCAAAGAATATTTCTTGCACGAACTTGTAATTCGTAACTTTCGTAAACAATATCATAGACAATAGTTTTCATAGAAAACAAAATAGAAAATCTTGGTAGATAGTATATAGCCACTGATTCAAGGTGGTGCTAGGGAATAATAGATTGAAAAAAAAAACAATCAGGAAATTGACCCCGCGACCCCAGCGACCCCAAGTCGGTCCCGCGACCCCACGATTTCGTCTCTGCGACCCCGCATTTGAGAACCACGGCCCTAATAACTCATGATCAGATTTGTGTACAGGAATAATTCTAAAAGCTGATTCAATATTAGTCTTCGCCATATAAGAACCGGTTCCACATAACTTAATGAGCTTAATGGGGAACCAAACTCGCGAGTTGTCTTTCCTTTATGTAAGCGGCGCGACGGCTATTGCGGTCCTCTGGCGTCATTTGCAACATGACTGTCAATGTAAATAATAAGCGTGATAACGTCGTTGTCTTTGGAATATTTCACTTGTCTAAACTGAGAAAGGAATTGAAATCAAGGGCGGAAGGAATTTCGAAGAAAGAATGGCCCGTAACGTACGTTTATTTTTATGTATGATGATTTCTAATTCCCAGATTGATCCGTTAAAAGTTTATGAAAAGCCAAAGTAGCCGACTCTAGTCATTGATCATTATCAATATGACAGTCCATTGACAGGGTCAATTACTCGACAAAAATGGTTTGTGAATTACAAAATATTATTAGGAATTGAAAAAACAAATACTTTTTATTGTGATGATAATCTTAGACGATAATTTTGGAACGGTAGCCCACATAAAAAAATTCACCATGTGGAATTAACCTACATTTTGGACCAAAATAAACCATCTGTAAAATCATAATCCCTAATATTTTATTCTGAACAATTTGCATTTTTATCAACCCAAAAACAATCTTAAACCTCCATGACTATTTGAAGGTACAAATTTCAATCCATAAGAAAAAGGTAGACAAAATAAAAGGCCTTGAATCCTCAATTTCAATAATTTCCTTGACTTAAATCCAATAGTTTTATGAAAGGTTCTCATTGATTATTGTAATGTTTTTGCTAAGGTCTATACTTGTACATTAGATTTCCATGAAATTTTGATGTAGATTCAATCAACTAATTTTTATTCTAAAAAATACTTTTCAGGTAGCTGTTCTTGAGATTTTTCGATTGATTAATCATGTGAAAGTTTATCCCTTTCAATTTCAAATGTTATTATGAATTATTTATTTGAAAGTTTTTAGAATAAATCATTTGGATAATTTATTTTATTTTCCAGGTTTGAATCTTTTGACGGAAATAAGATACGAAATATAAGGTACCGTATTGGAACATGAATATTCAATGGAAGTCCATAATCATGACATCATTACCCAATTTTCACCACTGGAATTAGAATCTAAGATTTGAACGACATATAGAAGCGAGGAGCAAGCACATGTAACAAAACACAAGACAATATTATGGAATATAACACACTTCTTTAATACAGTTAGGCACATAACGTTTCAACACAGATACACGTGTCGTCATCAGTGTGTTATATTCCATAATATTGTCTTGTGTTTTGTTATATGGAATTAGAATCAATCAAAAGTTTCCTTGAAAAATATTGATTGTGAAGTACATGGACAGACACTGGAAATTTCAAATCAGAATGACATAGCAACATAATAAGATGGCACAATGTAAGAAAGATCTTGTACCTTGCAAGAATTCACCATATCAGGTAGCCTGTAACTGTCAAGATGTAAAGAACAGACCTAAAAAAGCTGGCAAAATCCCTGACTGAAACCTCTCCAAACATACAACCAACTAAGTTGACCTTTTCAGAACATTTGTTTGCAAAAGTGACTCATATAAAGTGATCACAAAAAGAGTTCCGAGTTAAGTCTCCACACATCTAAATACAAATGCATTTAAGGCAAGCCCATTTGAAATTTGTGCCATATCTGAAATTTAATCAGCCGTATTAAAAGCACTTTTTTCATGGAAAGAATATTTTATTACAAATATGTTACAGAAGTTAACAAAGGCTCTGTGATTTTATTTCAATATTCTTTTAAATTGGTGAGAAAGTATCAAATAAAGCGATTTTTTTTTATCTCAAGTAATATTGTTTTTGTTTAAATCTCATCTGTAAAGAAAGAAATCATTTAAATATTGCTTCAACAGCTGATTGATGGAGTCAAATTTTAATTATCTGTATTACATCATTTGATCTAAATTCACCTGTAAGCCACTTAAAAACAGAATCTTGTCGGTGTTGACATCTCCAAAGGCAGTCTGGAAGCCTAAAAAAGACCAAAACATATAAGCATATGGCTACGTAAAAAATAAGCACATTCCTTTTCGCTTATACTAGAAGTAGCTTTTAATAACGTAATGGCGATTTCCGGGACCCTATCGGTGGCGCCATCTTCAGGGGCAGATAATCCGAGTTTGGTTCCACATTGCATCCTCAATTCCAGAATACGAGACTGTGGCATTCTCGTGAGGAATACCATGGCATACCCTAAAACCTGATACGAGATATCAGATATCAGATATGAGGAATTTTATATCAGATTTTTAACAATGTGGCATGGTAAAAATTAGCTTTGCTATGGGTCACCTGTCACCATGGTAAGTAATGGAACATACTTTATGGATGGCCTTAATGGAATGTAATTGGAATTTATTATTTTTCCGTTAAATTCCAGATTATTTGTTCAGGAAAATAGTGACGGTGGCAGTGATCACAGAACAGATCATAACAGGCAGTAAGTATTAATGATTTTGTAACAAAGCCACATTTCTTTTGATCATTTTCTCTTGAAAATGATTTGAATTTTAATCTAATTACAGCTTCTAAAAATTAAAGGATCCAAATTTTGTTTTGACGCGTATTACTCGTATGTAAGGTCTTACATGAGATGGATATGGTGGTCATCTGTTAGCATTAAATAGGAGACTATCTACAGCATGTCACTTATGGCTACTGTAAGGCTAGAAATTATTGCGAGATATAAATTAATGCGTTAAATGCGACCTATCCGCAATCGCATTAATTTGTATCCGCATTTTAAAATACATATTTCCAAGTGAATTATATGGAGTTATGTCCCTTTCAAATATGGTTGACATTAGTGAACATCGATATTTGTTGTATGTCACGCAATTTAGTAAAGACATATTAAGTTATGATTATAAAATGATTTTAATTCATATATACTAGTAGTAAGTTTAACACAATTTTAAGTCCTGTTTGATCATAATTAATTATCAGTTCGGCCGAAATCTTGTGTTCTGTAACTTTTGTTCGTATAATTCTCAAAAAGTGTTCTTTCTGTTGTGGGAAATCTAACGGAATTTTACGCGAAGCCTTGGTTCCCTTTCGCTTAACATATCCCAATCTTCTTGAAAATGAAATAGCCCAGGGCCTACCAATATCAATGGAACCACCGTTTTCTTTCAATAACAACTTATTCTTCTTTTTTATTAAGCCTTTAGCGGTGGCAATCACAATGCCCTGGGATATAACCCCGCCTGCTTCACGAATCAGTTTAATATGATTGGTTACATCTTCGTCAATGTCACTCAGGAGGAGGGGTCGACCTCTTTTCTTAGGAGTTAAAATGCTATCTTCACCCTTTGACGATTTACTTTCAGACAAATACTGCTTTTTCATCTGTCGAACTGTGCTTTCAGCGATGGAAACATTCAATTCGTTTGAAAACTGTTTAGCGGCATTCACGTTTCCGAATTCTGAAGCATACCTGCCAATTTTAGCCCGTATTTCTGGAGTGTAATGGTTGTTGGTATATTTGCGTTTCACGCCCCTTTTCGATATGGTGGTACCGCTTGAGGTTGACATTGATGTAGCGAAATTGTCGAGAATTGCAGCATTGGCAGCTTCAAAATTTTCACGGTTATAGCCAGTAAAACTATCAGGGTCGGGTAATCGCAAAATATCAGATCTAAAATCAGTCGGTTTAATTTTCTATGGTATTTAATCATAGCCATGGTATAGAGGTAAGGATAGTACGGATACTGAATGAACAGTTAATTTCTCGTCAATTATATACCAATTTTACAGCTTGTATATACTTTGAATTAATATCAATGAGTTAAGTTCAAAGGAAGGGGATTAGTTATTTCATTTCTCAAACTCGTTGATCATGGCTTGAGTTTTAATGAAAATAACCGTATATGGCAGTAATCTTGAATTTTCATTTTGGATACTTCTTATAAGTTAACGATATTCTGGTTTAAATCTTTTAGCATAACCTAATTTTTTACAATTGATAAAATTTGCTTTTCATTGTTAAAGTAGTTTACTATACAACTGTAATTATTTGCAGGTTTGTGACAGTAAATGGATACAATGCTATAAGCCAACAGAATTATGGACTTGCTGTCAATCAAATATTCAATATAATCCTGAATACCGATGAATATGAAGGACATAGGTGTGACACTGTACCACAATTTATACAACAACCTGCAGTATTTATAGTTAGTAAAAATAATTTGCTACATCCTGACGATATAAAAGCTGATGGAAACGGGTTTTGGAATGTGCGAAACAAATGTAAACGTCACTGTGAGGTTGATGAGAACAAATTTTGCCGTTTCTCCATCTGCTTATACTTTCTATCGAGGATATTCTGCTCACCGTGATACTCCTTCATTTCAAAGACAAATTATTGAAGTTGAGGGTATTTCTTTCTCCCACCTACACTAATATTTTAAAGGAAAGATTGAGGAGATAAAAAATGGGCCACATGGAAATAGTAAAAGGAGCGAGCCATACAGACGCGTGAAAAAAAAAGTTCAAGGACTTCAGAGCCAAACTGAAGCCGCTCCGCGTAACGTAATGAAAGATGCCTTGACAGAAATTGGTGGTTTTTGTGGTATGAATGACATATCAGGTCTTCCTAGAAAGAGAAAACAGATTTATAACCACAACAAAATAAAAGTTGGTGACGATTTCGAAAAAGTACTGCAAATGTTTGATTCTGACTTGAAGAAGCCCTTGTACGGCAGAATTATTTTGAAAGTTGAAGCACGTCCTGATTGTTTTATTCATCTAGGAACAAGGCAACAAATAAAAGATCTTGTAAGGTTTTGCTGTGGATTAGAAAATTTCTCGGTGTTAGGAGTGGACCCAACCTTCAAAATACCACAACATGCCCTAACTGTTACAACTTACAAACATTTAATGCTGGAAAATGATAAAGGTTTTCCTTGGCCCACTTATGATACACAGTCAAAAAGATACCTGTACATACTACAGTTTCTTTTCCAACCTGAAAGTAGTTGATAATGACCTCTATAAGTTACAGGCCTTCGGAACTGATGGAGAAATGGCGCTTTGTAATGGGCTCAGACTTGCATTTGAAGAGGCAATTGGACTGCGCTGTTTTATTCATCTTCGTGATAATGTAAAGGCAAAATTGAAGAAACTACCTCTGTGTGACAAAGCCTGTTCAGAAATAATAGCTGATATATTCAATGGAAATCAGAGCCTTGTTGACAGTTTCGTTGTGGAGATCTTTGACTGTCGCCTTGAAAACTTAACAAGATAAATGGAATAAACTTAAATCAGGCAAGTCTGATTTCTATGGTTTAAAAAAGAAATCAGTCACACAATTAAAGATTGTATGTTGCTCTCTGTGCGACAAACAGCGGGTATTCAATGCTGGTACACCACCAATGGAAACGAGAGTCAAAATCGATGGCTCCAGGAAACTATTGGCACCGGACATGTTCATATAGATATTCCGTAATAGTATGTACCTGCAACAAATGCTGAACCATGTTGAATTAGCTGTCATTGATCAAGGTGAATATCGCTTGAAAGAGGCGTACAAGCATCTGACTATTACACCACAAATCTGACACAATATGTCATATGATCAGCGTAAAAATCATATGTCGAATGGTGTGAAAACAAAAAAAGAAAGCTGAATGACCTAGTAATTAATAATCTGCCAAACAATTCGGGCAAGAAGCCTAAACCTCGGAAAGGATACGACAAAAAAAAACAGCTGCTGCAGAACCTAGGTTGGATCAGTTGTTGTCAAACTTTACAGGGGTGCCAGGGTGGAAAGAAGACCAAATAGCAAGTCTTAAGGAACATCCATTCGATCTTGTAAATCTGGTCGGTCTCATAACTAAGTGCTATGGGTGTGGACGAAAATTTACAGAGAAACACACATCTCCACCAAATGACTTGATTGTCAAACGAATCGACACTCGAGAGTATATGAAAGAAGGGAAGATTGTAAAAAATCCAATTGAGTCGCCTACATATTATCACTTGTCTCTCTCATGCATAAGACACCGCTTCCATTTATTTGAATCTAGGCATCTGATAGTTTCACAAGACATGCGAATGAAATTGAGTACAGACCATGTCGAAGTCCTTAATAAATTTCTCAACGCTGCCGCATAAACTAAAGATTCTCATAGTGGAGCGGCATAGCAACTTCTTTGTTCATTTTTTGATACAAGCACCAAATTTGGCACACATATACTTTGATATATTGTGAATATTTTTGGATATGGAGCCACTCGAAATTCACTTGTGCAAACCGACACTTTGAATTTCAAATGAGCCACCCTCAGATATATCGGGTGGGCCAAAAGTAATGTCCCAACTTTTGACCTTCACTATTTTCCAAAGCATTTACTCAAATGGACTGAAATTTTGCATATGATTAGTTTATGATATTATCTACCTTTGGGTCGAGTTTGAGTGATATCGCATCATTAACCTTTAAATGGCATACAAAACAAAATCGGAGGTAGAAAAATTTAATGCCGGAATGTTGTCATACCATTTGTTTCCTATAAGAGGTAATCATTATGACCTCCATCTTCATTCTGTACAGCTCTCAGTCGCTTTTTCCACGAGGCAATACATTTTCTGACTTCAGCAGTTGAAATGTGATCCCAGCATGTTCGAATTTTTACCTTGAATTCTGTCTATGTGAATAAAGTGCGACCTTAATAGACCTTTTCCGAGAGTGAGTCCCAGATGTTGTTAGTTAGGGTTAT
The DNA here is from genome assembly GCA_029955415.1 of Lottia scabra. Taxonomy (NCBI): domain Eukaryota; kingdom Metazoa; phylum Mollusca; class Gastropoda; family Lottiidae; genus Lottia; species Lottia scabra. The sequence goes on along the minus strand of JARJEI010000002.1, from coordinate 5,681,218 downwards.
TAAATCTAACTGGGCAGTTTATGTTTTAACATCATCTAGGCCCTCTGTTTAGACATTTTGGCACCTCAAACCCACGAACATCCCATCTGAATCTTGATTGGCTGGTGACACCATGCCGCCATGCATATGGGGGGATAATTTCAGAAGACTCCGGCATTAAATTTTTCGGCCTCTAATTTAGTTTTGTATGCCATTTAAAGATTAATGATGCGATATCACTCAAACTCGAACCAAAGGTAGATAATATCATAAACTAATCATATGCAAAATTTCAGTCCATTTGAGTAAATGCTTTGGAAAATAGTGAAGGTCAAAAGTTGGGACATTACTTTTGGCCCACCCGATATATATATATATGATATTTTCGGATCTTTGTCAGCCATTAACTTGTTCAAAATGGCTAATTGTACATTTTTTGTATCAGGGAATTCAACTATTAAAACTGCAAGTGGCTACAACAATCGGCCATGTTAAATTTTAAAATGGCGTCTATATAGATCCATAATTTGCGATATTTCTCGATCGGATTTGTTTAACTCTGTTTTGGTTGCAATTTGTATGTTTTAGGGGGCTAAATGCTCGACTGGTTCAATTTACAAATGATAACAACTGCTGCCATATTAAATTTCAAATGGCGACAAACCCCCCTCCCCCCCCCCCCCCCCCAAAAAAAAAAACCCGTTAGAGTCAGGTATGAAAGCATTCTTGATGACTAATTCTGAACTGAAATAATGTATGTTGAATTCTATGTTATCTTTCCACGTTTTAGCAGTACTCTAAAGCTGCCTGAGTTGGAGGTTGTGCTTCAAGGGATCTCCCTTTTCTTGAAATTATAAACCCAAGCACGAACGATCCCAACCGTAAGACAACTCTCGAAATCCATGTATACACATTGGCAATACTTTGGTAGCAGCTAATGAACTTTTCATCTGAGGAAGTATATCAATAAATGAGTAAATATATTTCATAATGAAAAGTGGTATCAGGTTGTCTAGAAGAGTAAGCGTACCCTGCTTGGCGCCACTCTCGCCACTTCTGCTGAAAACGACCTAACGACCTAATTAGTTTGACACATGTACACGTACTTGTACGATCATAGAGTAAGAGAGATCTTTCAATAGTTGACATAACGTCTTCAGACTGGTGTAGAGGCCAACTGGAAGAAGGCAGTTGTAACGCATCTCGCATCCTGTAACAGCATCAAATTCTGGAAGCGCCTTTGACCTATCAGGTCCCAGGCCTACACGAACTTCATGTGCTGCTACATAGTGGATTTTCTTGCCTGTCCCCACTGAGAATCAAAGCCAAAGTTCATCTTGTTGTTGCTGTCGGCCTTAGGCTAGTGTAATGGATAGAATGACAGCGTCCACTGTTCGGATAAGTATCCTTCGATGACCACATCCCATGGTATTTGCTGTACCATCATTCAGGTATCGGCATCTTCATGCTTGCATGTGGCCAAGATGGTAATGCCATCAGGAGGTGGGGAAGTGAGTATCTGTTCTGTGTCAGTGGCTACAAACTCTTTGCCTTGTGTGTCGATGGATCTCATAAGCAATCACGACAAGAAACTGAACAACTTTATTTTCACCAACTCGAAGAAAATTCTGCCAGTTTCCGTGTAGCACAGCAGCGGAAGTGGCACACCTTTTGATTCCTTTCCCCTGGTGGCCCGTGAAGTCGCTTTGAAGCTATCAGACTTTGTGTAATGATCCCACACTAGCTCAAAGCGAGATAGATATTTGGAGCAAACACCCCTGTTCCATATTCAAGCAATATTCTACTGCCACATGGCTTCGGCTTCTGAACAATGGCTGCACGATCAAATGTATCATATGACACAGGTGACATGTGGTGCATCTGCTTTCTTGGTGGCAAGCTCTTCTGTGGGCTTGAGTAGGTCTGATTTGTTGCTGTATCGAAGATGTCCTTCTTGGGAAAGAGTTGGAGGGAAGGCTCGGTTCTCGTGCTTCAAGAACTCATCAGGATCACCTTCCCACAAAATACACAGTTCCAAGTGAACTGATGTGGATGATTCGGGGGTTCTAGTCTTAGTCACATGAACTAGCTTGAACTCTTTCGACATGTATGTAATATACGTTTTGGGGTGTTTTGGATTGGTTGGAAACCTATATAATATTAATCGATTGTTAATTGGTCAATAATCGATTTGAAACATCACTATGAAGACGTATCTGGCACATCAATTTCCTATGCGCCGTTGAGGTAAAAAATAACAAGATATTGGTTTAAGCATGTATATTTTGCTGTGCCACCATATTGAAATTCAATTCTTGTAAGATGAACACTTGGATTCCCTGGCCATAAAAAATTTACAATTAGTTCCTGATAAAAGGTTTACAGCTATCATAGAAATACTAACAATTATAGAGTTTTAAGGTACGCCATTTTGAAATTCAATATGGCGGCAATTGTTACCACTTGTAAATTGAACCAGTCGATCATGAAGCCCCCAAAACAAACAAATAGCAACCAAAACCGAGTTTAAAAGAAATTGCTGACATAGATCGCGAAATATTGTTAATTATGGATTTTTATAGACGCCATTTTGAAATTAATCATGAGTAGCCACTTGTAGCATGAATAGTTGAATTCCCGGATACAAAAAATGTGCATTTAGCCATTTTGAACAAGTTAATGGCTGACATAGGTCCGAAAATATCAACAATTACGTATGTCTTAGGGTGGCCCATTCGAAATTCAAAATGGCGGCTTACACAAGAGAATCTGGAGTGGCTCCATATCCAAAACTATTCAGAGCATATCAAAGTATCTTTGTGCCAAATTTGGTGCTTGTATCAAAAAATGCACAATTCCGTCATATTTGAGGGCTATGCCGCTTCACTATCAGAGCTGACGCTAGTTTCGATAACTTTTCTGGCCTATCATGGCTGATGGCAACATTTCATTAGAACGGTCAACAAATAGTTGTTTTTTTTTGTTTTTTTTTATAAATAGTCATTTACTTGGAGCGTTTTCAGGAAGTTCCCTGAGAGATTTTGTTTTGTTTTTGTTTTACAATGTAATTCATTGCTCATGTTACTAAAAAAAAACTTCTTCACCCCTTTTTTCTCTCATTTACCCCCAACGAAGACCCTTCCCCGGGATCTCCCAGTCGCAGTATAATATTGCTTTATTTAAGGCTTGTGTCCACATTCGCGTTTTAACGCCGCGTAATAAGCGTCGTAAAAACGCCAAGAAACCCAAGACAGCATTTCAATAGTACCTTGTCCGCATAGGCGTTTTGTAAAACACGCTCTGCTTTGCCGACGACGCGTAATACGCTCATAACCTCTCAAGGGGTTTCGGGCGTTATCGCCTGGCGTAATACGCGTCCCATTCATAGTTGTGAACCAATGACATTTCACTCAATATTTCACGTGAGTAAACTCTAAAAAAGATGTGGACAGAGTACAACGAAACGTATTACGCCGCGTAATTTTGAGGTGTATTCCGACGCGTTTTTCGACGCGTATTACTCGACATAAAACGCGAATGTGGACACAGGCCTTGAGTCGTCCGTCTCCTATATATAGGGCTTATAGTCCCGGAAAGACCAGCGCGTAGGTTTTAAATGCAGGGGTCTGAAAAATGAAAATCCACTTTTTTTAGCTCCCTTTTTCTCATTAGCCCCCTAGGAAAACCCCTTCTCCGAGGTTCTCCTTCCCCAGTCGCATTATACGATTGTTGTATATGATCGCTCGGTCTTATAATAGTCCCGGTAACAATTGCACGTAGTTTTTAAAAGCAGGGTAATGAAAATTCATAAAACGGCACATTTACAAAATAAATACATGTTATATATCTATGAGAAGATATTTCAGAGCAATTTCATTAATTTATAATCATGAAAATGAATTTAATTGCACTTTAAAACATATTTTCAACATCGTTTTTGATGTACTCGCGACATAGGCCTATTCTAGTACAAATAGTTTCAGGTCGCTGTGGGTTATTTTAAAATCGTGGGTTTTAGTGCGATTACGCTATTCATGGTAAAATTGTTACTATAAATAGCCCGTATCTGATATCTGATATCTCGTTTTAGGGTATGCCGAATACCATTATTTACAGAAGAATTAGAATATTTGGGATACGACAGGTGATGAATAAGACGAAATTGACCATCGATCTTTTTAGGAATAAGACTCAAAGGTGATATTTTAAGATCCGTAAAAGGCAACGTATCATAAGGTTCACAAATTCGTCCCTTTGAAACTTCCTTTTGAAGTTTTATGGATACAACGGTTGGGTTTTCAGTTGCAGATAGGAGGTTGGGACTATGCTGATGCCCTCTATTACCCTTGAATTCCAGGTAAAAGCCTTGTTGAAACCCATTCAACAGATATTTAACTAATTTAGAATCGTAACCATGAAGATATGGAGACAATATATCATACTACAGTGATCTTTTGTTGTTGTTATTTGTTTTCGGTGGAGGGAGGAAATGATTAGAAACGGGCTTGTCTTTCTTCAATTGTATATCTGATCTATGGGCATTGAATCGAGTGCGTAAATTATTCTTAGTTTCTCCTACATATTGTTTGGGGCATTTCTTACATGAAATTAAATAAATTACATATGAGCTATCACATGATAAATGCTCCTGGATCGGATACCTTTTATTAGTAAAGCTACTCATAAAATAATGTGTTTCAGATACAAAGGGACATGTTTTGCATCTATTTGACAAACATGGGGCACACCTTAAACCTGGAGGAACTTCGGCATATAGTCTAGTCTTCGCTGCTATTTGCGCTAAAGTGGAGTTTTTTATGTTTCGTAAAAATCGTTTTGAGTATCCACGCTCTTTCAGTTTTGAGAAAACAATCGTACAGGCTTGGTTGAAATCAGAGGATCTTGTGCAAATTCGGTGAAATCGTAAAACTTGTGATTTAATAATACCGGAAAAGGTATGTTTTAGGTGAAATGAGCTTTTGTGCAGGAGTTGATGAGTATCAGTTTCTTTGAAATATACCTTAATGTCCAGTTTATTGGTTTCTGCTATGGAATCTCCTTTGAAAACAGTGGTATCGAGAAAATCTATGCTTTTATGACTGACGTTGGCGGTTAGTTTGATGGACGGATGGTAGTTGTTGAGAATTTCAAAGAATTCCCAGAACTGCTCAATGGAATAAGTCCAAACCATAAAAATGTCATCTAAAAATCGTCCATAAAAAAGTGGATTAAAGGGACAAAGGGGTACTACCTCACGTTCCCACTCTGCCATAAAAAGATTTGCGTATGAAGGGGCGAATCGTTTACCCATAACTGTTCCTGAAGTTTGTAGATACGTTTTACCATTAAATGTGAAATCGTTGCGACTGAGACAAATCTCTAAAAGCTGCAAAATTGCATCGTCGGGTCTGGTCTGTTCGGATCTGGGTTTCTACTAAAAGCTTTACGAACTGCCATTAACCCGGCAGTGTTATCAATATTGGTATACATAGAAGACACGTCAATAGAAATCAGAATGGCATTCGGAGGAACTCGAAGATTTTTAATTTTTTTTACAAAATCAGTTGTGTCCTTAAGATAAGCTTTATGTTGACAAGCTAGAGGTAGTAAGAAATGGTCAATGTATTCTGACACCGCATATGACTCACTACCACAGTCAGATATGATCGGACGGCCTTTAGGTATTTTATTAGGGATGAACCACTCCTTTGTAGGATTCTTATGGATCTTAGGCAAAGTATATAAATGTCTCTCACGACAATCAGGTTTGGCAGATAGATAGTCATATTGTTTCTGTTTGAGATAACTTTCTTTGACTAATACTGCGTTCACACGACTAAAGTTAAGCCAGCTTAACTTCTAGCCGTTCTTCGAGCCTGTTTTTTTTTTGTCGTCTGAACGCGACCGGTTGAACTTAAGCTGCCTTAACTTGCACCTACTTCGGAGGTGGCTTGAAACCTGGCTTGGAAACTAAAGCTAGCTTGGTTATTGCCGTCTGAACGCTCCTGGCTAACACAACCGGATATAACATTTTCCGCGAATGCGCAGTCCTGTTACCGGATACCCGCCATTACCTATTCATTTGTAAACAACTTTAGCCATGGAGCAAGAAAATGAAAATGAAAATGACCGGCGTAAAAATGAAAGTTGAAGAAGTTTATAAATTAAAATAATCGGTATCGTCACCATTTTGTAGGGGAAGTAAACAATACACGCGCATGCGTCATGGTATCTTGACCTCTGAACTCCCAGATAAATTCCGAGGTCATGTCCAAGCTGGCTTAACTTTTAAGTCCGTCTGAACGCTCATGGAAAAAACGTAAACCAGGCTCAAAGAACGGTTAGAAGTTAAGCTGGCTTAACTTTAGTCGTGTGAACTCAGTATTAATTTCCAAGAATATTGTTAATCATTTTAGAAGTTTCCTTAAAAATTGGGTCTGGCAAAATGGCATAATGTTTAGGATTATTCAATTGATTCTCTGCTTCTAAAATATAATCTTCCCTATTTAGAATGACACAGCATGAACCTTTGTCACTTCTTTTAATAATAATGCTATCGTCTTTCTTATGTAAGTTTAAAGCTTCACGTTCTACCCGTGTGAGATTAGCTTTTTCATTTGTAATAGAAAGATTTGTTGTTTGGCTATTCATACTATTAAATACTTCTAAAATTTCAGGATGGATGGCGGCCTTGGGCGGTGTCCACGTGGATTTAGGAATAAACATTGTTCTAGCACCACGTGGGGGGTGGTTTCGAAAAAAATAAGTGCAGCTGAGATTACGTTGAAATCGTTCAATAGATGGTCGAAGATAATCAATGTTGGCTACCTTCGGGGTCGGGATAAATTTAAGTCCACGGTCTAAGATTGAATGCTGAAGGGGTGTGAGAATTTTACGGCTCAAGTTAACAACGGTTTGGCCTAGTGGTGGCCTCTCAGTATTTTTATCCCCAGTAATAAGTTTAAAGACAACTTACTCGATGCTTGAAGCTGGTGTATCCAAAATAAATAAATGCTGTTTGCTGTACTTGGAGACCAATGTAGATCATCAACTGGTTCGAATTCTTCTTCGTATGGAGGTAGGATTGTGGCGTCGTTGGTGTTGAAATCCATCATCATTTTGTTCCAGGTCTTAAGATTCTGTTGCGCGTTCTTCGTGATTTTATTGGATACTGGTATACATGTGAAGATAATCTTTGAATTTGGAAAGGTAAGTTTGGCGGTCGCGATTAATTTCTGGGCTTGTTCTAATGAGGACTTTGGTAGCTGGTATCGGTTGTTGAGACCCACGTGAAGAATGACAGTAGCTGGTTTAAAATCTTGGTCGTAACTTTCAATGATGGAGTGAATGTGATGGATTTGGGCACCAGGGTACGAATGAATTTCGGTGTCTGAATCAGTTTTGGTAATTCTGTTCAGGTTAGAGGATCCAATAATTAAGGTTGATTTTTGCAGAGCGGGTAGAGTCCATGATGATTTGTCAGTTGTTCGATGATAAAAGGGTTTGGTAACGGAGATAATGGTTGTCGATGGGGTGATTGGAACTGGTACACAAGTGGAAGATTAGATAGTGATCGGGACCTGGTACGAGGAGGGGATGGTTTGGATGTATGGCTTGACTTGGTCGGAGAATTCGGGGTTTCTTGTTGGTCAAGATATTTGCAGAAGGCAGATAGATTGACGGAACCGGAGTCCCTAGGTGAAGATTCAGATGGAGTGGTAGAGGAGGAATCTGAAAGAGAAAAGAGAAGAGGGGTGCCCTCTCTACGCGAACGTTTACCAACGTCTGCTGGACTAGGTGTAGGTGAACTTCGGGCACGTTTAGGGGTTTGGTTCAATACGGCGGTGACCCTAGTAGGTGCAGGTGTATTCAGGTCAACATCCATTGTAGTTGGTATAGATATGGTGACTCTGGCCTTGGTACCGTTAAAGCTGTTACGTCAAGTGTGGGACGTAGACTCTTGGGACAGCTCAGTTCCAGGTGCCTTTTTCTTTTTCTGCCAACATGTAACACTAGCTTCTGGTCGTGTCACTTTACATTTTCTTTTTCTCCCCGACATATCTTACAACTGGTGTTTATATCTGCAATTAAATTAAAAGCCAACAGCAGCAAAAATATTTATTGATGAATTGTAAAAATTAATTGTAGTTCGAATACAAATACGAACGAATTGTCTACCGAAAGGTTAATTCAGCTCTACATTCAAACAACTTTAACGCATTTCCATTGACCACCTTATTTCTGCCTAGTGTACTGAATCACCATCCATACAATTTACTTAATTTCGATCAAATCTTTTTCTATCTAATCTATTAAGCCAATTTTACATTAACTTCAAGAATTCTGACTATTGACGATTACGTCCAAACTAGGCACACTGCATAACTTTAAAATTGTATTTCACATGATGATAGGCACACGTGACACCACACGTGACTAAACCTTAACTGTTTGTTTCTATTTACCGTATAAATCTAGTTATGTATGAATCCATAACTTTTATTTTATGTAAAAAACTATTATGTCGACAGTAGAATAATGAAATAAACAAAAAAAGTCCCATCAAAATCGGTTGAAAAACAGATGAAAATAGGAGAAAAATTAAAATTGTTTCCGGTTAGACAAAAAAGCGTTAATTAATATTCACGCAACACCGAGCAGTAAGGTATCATAGAAAAACATCTTAAGATAATGTGTGGCATGTTCCCTTCATATCGAATTAGCGTGACCAGAAGTAGACTCATTACAACCCAGATTCAGATGTTAAACAAATATTAAAAGAATGAATTTGTTTAACATAGAAATGTGACTTTGCAGTATTATTAATGATAAATTTGTATAAACAAAATTAAAGCAACTATGCTTGAGACATGACTGTTTAGGTTGTGAAAAATGAGATAACAGTCATAAAGTTGACATTGAAATATGAACTGTGTCAAACAATTGTCCCAATCCGTCAATTCTACGCGGAGATATGAGCATTCAAAAATTCTGTACCTTTGTTTACATTTTGATATCGGAAAATCTACGGAAATAGCCGAGGTACCACGGAAATGACCGAGCGAGGCTCTGGCGAGACTGGTTGATCGCGACGAAGTTTGACATGACAGTATCACGTGATGTAAATATAGTCACAGTCGTCAGGGCGTCTTCTATGGTCTTTTCCGGTCATTTCCGGTTGACGTCATCACAACAACGTAAATTTAATCGAGTTAGCTTGTTGACATCATCGAAAACAAATCCGATTTAATCCAAGCCATCGGTGGTTGTTTTGAAATTATAAAAGCGCTAAGTTAAACACATTTCGCATTGATTTATTAATTTATAATTGGTAAGCTAGAGGTGTTTTTGTTCTTTCACCTTTATTATTCACCTTTTTATTTACTTTGGGGACTACACAAATATCTTGCAATAGATTTTTACCATATTTGTTTGCTTGGCATATCTTATTCTTTATTTCATTTTGAATATCTTACCCCAAAGTATTCAGGGGTATTTACATATTGCGTTTATTCTGCTTATGATTTTGTTAGTCTGTCTTATTTTATTAATGTTTGATTTTAGCTATATTGCAGATTGATATGAAAGACTTTCTCAACAACACAGTTAGTGTATTCTTTATCTCTAAGCTTAGCAGTTTTTCTAACTCTGAGCTCTATACTTATGTCAATACCTGCTCCTCGAGCATTCAATACCTGCTCTTCGAGCATTCAATACCAGTTGTGTGCAAGTCAGGTCTTAAACCGATTTAGCCAAGTCAACTACAGTTCTGATTCTTGTTATTATATTGTTATGTTAATGTGTAGTCCCCGTTTGCCAAATAAATATATTGAATTTATTCAGTCTAATTAAAATCAGACCCTAATTTCGTTTCGTTCGTTTTTGTTTTAAATCCGGTTTTTTAACCACTACATTTGGGTCTGAGAACGTGGCGCTGGACCTGCCGTTCAAGTTAACTTTGACCTAACCTTAATGACCTTTGTTTTAACCAATCAGATCTTTGCCCTCTCCTGCGCTGGGATTTTGTTCTCGAACAATAGGTGCATTCTAGGATTCCTAAGTGCTGTAGACTAGTTTATTAGGTAATTTTTTATCAAGGTTAGGTCAAAGTTAACTTGAACGGCAGGTCCAGCGCCACGTTCTCAGACCCAAATGTAGTGGTTAAAAAAACGGATTTAAAAAAAAAACGAACGAAACGAAATTAGGGTCTGATTTTAATTAGACTGGAATTTATTTGTCTTGTTGTAGTATACGACATCATTATTTTTTTTAATTTTGAATTAAAAATCTAGAATATAATTATGAAACTTTAATTTAATTTTAAAATTTGCATTTCCATCTCGGGTGAAAATAAAATTAATTTTCACCCAGGTGATAATTCAATAATTTATAATTAAAAACTTGAATTTCCACCGAGGTGAAAATTAATTTTCACCCAGGTGATAATTCGATAATTTATAATTTCTTATAAAAAAAAACATTTCGCGGAAAAATGCAATCGCATGTTTACACGAGACCAGGGCTTGCCAGGCAAGTTAGAATACGCCCACTGGCAGATGTCGGAAATGATCATATTTTAATAAACGATAATACAAATTTCATTACCGGTATATCAAAAGAATAAAAGGTCAAGGGCAATAACTCAAAAACTGTTCATCAGAAATGCCTCATGTTAGAACTCGACTGAGAATCATCAGAATTTAAACTTGACTGGAGAATCCAAAGGATCATAGCAAGTTTCATCAAAATCAGATGAAAACTGTAGTCTGTAGTAAAATTTGACGTTTTTTTTTCAAAGTCAAGGGCAATAACTCAAAAACCGTTCATCGAAAATATGTCAAATTTGAACTTGACCGAGATCTTATCAATCCAAAGGATCATAGCAAGTTTCATCAAAATCAAATGAAAACTGTAGTCTCTAGAGTGCTCATGAACAAAATTTGACGCATTTTTTGCATGGTCAAGGGCAATAACTCAAAAACCGTTCATCGAAAATACGTCAAATTCGAACTTGACCGAGATCTTATCAATCAAAAGGATCATACCAAGTTTCATTCAAATCAGATGAAAACTGTACTGTCTGTTGTGCTCACAAGAAATGTTGACGGACGGACCGACGGACAGGGGCGACGACAATATACGACCACATATTCATGTGGGCGTATAAAACATAATACACGTGACTGGCGCTAACCACGTGATTAGCAGAATCCTAAACCATGTATTTTTTTTTTAATTATAAATTATCGAATTATCACCTGGGTGAAAATTAATTTTCACCTCGGTGGAAATTCAAGTTTTTAATTATAAATTATTGAATTATCACCTGAGTGAAAATTAATTTTCACCCGAGGTGGAAATGCAAATTTTAAAATTAAATTAAAGTTTCATAATTATATTCTAGATTTTTAATTCAAAATTAAAAAAAATAATGATGTCGTATACGGACCACTGTAGATAACAGGCATAATAAATCGGTAAACTTAATAATTTATATGTAATTTTATGTGTAAGATGTATCTTTTAATGCTTATCATTATAAAGGTTGATGTCATTTTATATTAATGTATATTTTGATCAAAAAGTATCTATGATAGAATTTTCCCCTTCCCGCTGCTCAGTTAGTCACGTGACCTGCTGGTCCATTACAACAGTAAAGTACATAGGCCTACAGTATAAATATTTTCATAAGTGAAATCTGTAATAAGTATTTGTTTTTGTTATATATTTTAGTCAGTCTGTGAACAGCAATGATATTTACTCTTGAAGTTAAAAGAAATAAAGTTATACAGAGTATATGGACTTGTTACTCACTGAATTGGTGATCTGATTACCTTCTGCACCCAAACCGGTAAAAATAAATCAGTAATTGTCAAAACTTTCAAGGCCCATAGTTTGTGACCTTGACCTTTTGTGACTAGTGACCTATACAAATGTTATTGCCCTTGATTAGATGTATCCAATGACATATTTTTTTCAGATGCCCAATAGTTACTTCCGGTTTTATAGCCGTTTGAAAATTGTAATTTTTAACTTTAAAGGTTTTTAAGTGTGTTATGTTTTTTGGACACTGTTAGAAAACTACTGAACGAATTTGAGTAAAATAAACGCTTAAATTTAGAGAAATGTCCCTCCTGTGTATTTAAAAAGGTTTCAGCTAGAAATATCGAGCCTTTATTAAGCCAAACCCAAATACTAGGTCAAATTGCCTTATTAACAATAAGTACTCCCTGTTTGTAATTAACCCTTTAAAAACAAAATCAGTTTGATCAAGAAGATGCATAGATATAATAAACATACTTTAGAAATACTCTCAGGTAACATTTGCGATATTTTTTATAATGGAAACTTTTTTGAAAAAAAGCAGAATGGCCCCTTAAATAAACACGTATTTTGCCTACTCAACAGATGAATGTATTGCTTCCTATCCCAGTTAATAATTTCCAGCCAATGCCCCCCCCCCCCCTGAAAAAATCTTGATATCATTTTAAAAATATAATATATATTGAACAAGTGTCTTTGATAGTTGAAGTTAAAAAATTACTACATGTAAAAATACGAACCTGATCTTGTACATCAATAAAATTGCTGGCCGGAATTGCCTCAGATGCACGGAAATGAACTTAAATATTTGAAAATTTTCCTGGGCAACAAGCAATGGCCAAAGAATCTGTTTTGTTTACATTGGTACCTAAAAGTTGATTAATTATCTTTCTTGGATATATTTCTTGCTGGAATGGCCTCAGATGTACGCAAATCAATCCTAATTTTCAAAATTTTCCTGCATGAGAGATTACGACCCCCCCCCCCCCCCCACAGACCCTTCCCATATAGTCCCTTAAATGATATTCTAGGTGGACCAAACACTAAAAATGTTTCATCAAATGAATCTAATCTGACCATCAACAAGATTTTTGGCTGGAATGGCCTCGAATGCACACAAATCAATCATAATTTTCACAATTTTCAAAAATACGAGCGCCAATCGATCTGGTATATGTGGCGCCTACGGCACCTGTTTGATAATTCTCTGTACACAGGATGCGTCGACATGATTCAGGTTCAATCTGAGAGAACGTCATTTGTTCTGCCCCCCCCCCCTCACAGTAATTGAAGCCTCCTCCCCCTCCCTGGGCATGCAGGCTGGCTACGGGCCTGGCCCCTCTAGATTTCGATGTCTGGCAGTGGGGGTGGTAAAGATGTGCTTTGAATTAGTTTGAATGAACATGCCTGAGCTGAAGTTTCTTAATGCAGATTGATTTATTACAAATGATAATTTAGTATAGTCAATCAGATGTCTGCATTCAACTCATACCTCAAGAGCTCAATGTGTGATGGTGACAGTCTTTGCCTAATGCCATCTGGAATGCTTTGTGAAGTAGCTGAATCGCTGTATGATACATGATGACCTAACACAGTAGAATTTCACAGTATATTTTCGATTGCATTTGCGAATGTTGGGCTCTTCCTTGGTAGTATACGTCCACCTCTCCTTGTGAGAAAGAACAATATCATAGGGGCGAATCATCCGCAATCTAGGAAATTCCTGTGAGCACTGACGACATTCGTTTGCCTTATCTTCATCTTGCAAGAAGCAGACCTCCAGAGGAAAGTTGTTGTGATGTACTTCATCAAAAAGGCGATCAGGTATTTGTATTTCAGCCGTGGCTACAGATGCATTTGCCAAAGTTGATGCAGGCCGACTGCGAGGGCGAGGTGGATTCTTATGTTGCCCATCTTTCTTACCAGCTGTATCCTTTGGTGGATTACATAGCAGTGGTGCTGTTCTCTTGTTTCTGTATCCCGATATGTGTTGTAATTGTTTCTCTAGAAGAGAGCATTTTTCGGCCACACATAAGCTATGTTTACACAGGTTCTCTCGCTTGTAGGGACTGCACTCACAACTCACATGCTCTTTATACACTTTGCATATGAGATATGGAAATTTGGTGTTCTTTGCCAATTTTGAGGCGACTTGGAATGCAGTCTGTTTGGGCTTGTTTGCCTCTGTGTATGGTGCCTCTCTGATGGCACATGGCATGTTCAACAAGTCTTCCGCTGCAGTTACCAGTTCTGATATCAAGTCCCGGGATAGATTGGTAGCATTTAAAAGTCCTCTGTTGATATCGATTGAAAACGCTAAGCGTGGCTGGACTGCATTGTTGATGATTGGCTGTGGTGTAGGAAGTTGGTTCTTGTTGATGACCTCTGCCATTGTTAGACAGTTGAATTTTGCGACATATTGCTGACGTTGATCCACAGTCCAGCTGAACCACTCATCTGTACTAACAGCAAGATTTGCAGCAATATCAGAGAGAACAAACTCGTCACTAATGCCACAAATTGCTCTCTGCATATCTTCCTGTTGTCGCTTGTATACTTCCTCCCAGACATTCTTTACAAAACTAAGTTTTGAAAGAGGTCCTACTTTGTTTGGACCTTTCCCCACTACAACTTGTTTCTGACGGGTGAGCATGTTATTCAAGCTTTCCGATTGGTTTGTGTATGACCGAAGTGCCATTCCTTGGTCATCAACTGGCATTCCTGCAGACAACCTCACATTGGGCAGCATATGTTTAGCAATGACATCTTTTTGCTTCTTTATGTACGTCCAAAATTTGGACTGATAGCTCAAGTCATCCTTCGATAGGAGAGCAGCTTCCTTCCGATTCATTTGTTCTTGGAGTTGCTGGTTTGCCGCATCCAACTTTTGAGGGTCTGAGCAGTCCACAAGGCCACCTCTCTTCCTACCAAATACACTTTGCAGAAAGAACTCCTGGCTCTTCCTGTCGCGAATCCCAATTTTGTTGAGTTTATTTTGACAGTTCCCACAGAAGTGTCTGAAACAACGAAGACCAATGGCATCCGGAAAACTATCCTCTATTGCAGAATACAATGCTATCTCTCCATCCGTGATATATCCTCTTACATTACGCTTCATTGATGGGAGTGTCGCGGTCAGTGAGGTCACAATACGCTTGTACGTTTCTGTGTCCTTTCGATGGTGGATTGCTGTTGGATCGAGGAATACTGGTGGTACATTGCTCCTTATTGACTTGAGAAGAAGATGGCGGTATGCAAATGGAGTAACCTCAAACCTTCCAAACTCGAAGGTAGGGTCCACACTAAATGGGTAGCTAGCCTCCTTAGATGTCGAAAAACGCACAAAGTCAGACCGCATAGTTTCTGTTCCAAGAATCCATAGATCATCTTCTGCATCAGAATGTTCTATGATAATATTTTCTTCCTTTGATCTAACATAAAGGGAGAGTTCAGTTATGTCATAAGGTTTGCTAACGGTATTCTTCATATTGTAAATCTGGTGTCTTGACCTTGGTAATTACCCTGGGTTATCCACTCCCATAATCCCACGACTACGTCCGAGGAACTGACTATACACAGCAGCTGCAGTTGTGCCATCTCTGATGCAACTCTTCATATTTACCAATGTGCTCTTTTGCATAGGATAAAATGGTTTGTAGTTGTGCTTTTTATTACCATGTGCAGGGACTGTGAAATTTACCTCATCTGTGCCCATTTTCTGATCAATGTGATACTGCAACAAACCTAAATTGTTCACGGCATCCCCCTGGTTGTCAAAAAGTACAAAAATAGACCTACAAAGACCTGCCGAGTTTCTCTTTGAATTAATTGACAGATGAAACTCGTTGTTGCCAGTTATATCTACCCTCTTCCTGTTCATTATGGTGATATCAGACCCAGTTATTTTTAAAGTCCAAATACCAGCACGCAGGTTCATTGGGTATGTCCCGTTCATGTCACATGTGATGTCGTTGATGTCATTCAACTGGCTCAAGTCAATGAGCAATGCACAGTTTTGTCGCACTCTCAATGGAGTCTTTGTGCACATTCTTTCATGCCTCATCTGAAGGATTTCTACAGCTTCTACAGGTGTGTAACGTTCGACTCTTCCAGACATGTATATTGGTAGTTGCTGATCATCCTTGTAGAAACTTCTGGACAGAGTTTCACTTCCATTCTGAAGATAGAATCAGATGAATATAGTTATTTTGTGAACATAAAATGATATTAAACTTTGAACTTAGAAATGTAATTACAAAAAAAAACTAGAGCCAATTATGGCACAAAGTGGGACTTTGCAAATGTGCAAATTACTTAGGGAAATTTAGAAAACATCGGCCCTGAACATAAATCTGAAGTGCCAAAGAAGTAGACAAATTTTAGTTTTTTTGAAAGGTTGTGAAACCGGAAGTAGTCACCAGACCTAAAATTTGAACGTACCAACTGAAAACCTTTATCAATAACATTCAACCTACTGAAGGTCAAGGTCAATCAAGGTGAAATTCCCGAGAAACAAGTCTTTAAAATTTGGAAATACATACAGTAATAACACCGGAAGTTGACACTAGACATCAAATATGAAAGTATAAATGAACAGCCAAAGTCAATGACATTTGATCCTAAAAAGGTCAAGGTCAACAAAGCTCAAGGTCAAAAACGAAAAAATAATTTTTTTTAACCTTGTTCCCTTTTTAGAACTACAAAGCCGAAATCAATGAGCCTTTAACAAAAGCTGACTAAAGCAATGCTGTAACTGTATGCAATGTCATTTTTTGAAAAAAATTTAAACTTTACCTTTTTTTGGGATAAACAAAATTTTGACAAAAACTAAATTTTACCCGGATGTGCCACACACACATCAGATTTTTATGTGACTTTATTTATATTAATCATATCTGACTATGGCTAAATTATCAAGCCTTTGCATCTATTGGTTATCGAGATAATATACAATCATAAATGTCAAAAAAAGGTCAAAATGTATAATCGGAAATTTTGAAATTAATAAACCTTGTTCCCTTTTTTGAACTATACAGCCAAAATAGCTGAGATTATGATATAATATAGCTAAAGTAATGAGGTTGGTGTGTGCAAAAACAATTTTCAAAAAAATGTAGTCTATATTGATTTTTTCCAGACAACAAAATGTACACAAAATTGAAGTTTAACCCGGATGTGCCACGCCCATGTCATTTTTTTTTGATGGATTCATTTATATGGGCTATGTTTACTTATGTTCCAAGTTTCAAGCCTCTAAACGTAATGGATCATAAACTATGCATATATTAAAGTCAAAAAATTCCAAAAATCAGGTAAAGGTTTTCAAAATTGCAAAAATTTAAAGAAAACTAATTTTGCATTACAATACATTGTGATATATCGTTCGAAAGAGCTCATGAAGCCCATTCAGAATATGCAAAAATGAACTCTCTAGGTTAATTAGAGCACCTGTAGGAGCAGTACAAAGTTGCGAATTTGGCTATTTTTGAACACCTATAAAACCGGAAGTTGATATCGGAGGTCAAATATTAAAGTATCATCAGGTAGCCAAGGTCGATGACCTTTGACCTACTAAAAGTCAAGATCATCAAAGGTCAAGGTCACGAGATATAAGCCTTCAAATATTGAAAAAATTCAATTGCAAATTGCAAAAAAGCAAAATCGAAATTCAAAAATCGGCTTCCTGAGAATTCCCACAATTTTTATGTTCTTTCATTTGACACCAAAATCATTCAAATCGGACCAGCCGTTATGTCGGAATAGCAAATGTGATGTTTCAAGAAAATCAAAATGGCGGCAAAAGTTCTACTTCCGGGTTGAATTTTATTTTAAAATCGGCTGTAGAATTACTTTGGCTACAGCTCAACAAAGTTTCGTTGAATTTCATAAATATCACCGGAAGTTATTCAACCGGAAGTGAAAATCGATTTTCCCCTTTAACCGGAAGTGGCGCAAAAATTTTGAATACGTCAAATTGTTTATATTAGTGACATGCATCTTTTATTAAATTTTCAGATTCATCCGAAAAAAACTCAAATTTAGTCAAAAAATTTCGAAAATCGGCAAAAAAATTTATGCTACGAATTTTCGAAATTTCAAATTTGTTAACTTTAGTTGTATCAGAATTTAGTCACAGATTCCAAAAATGAAAACCCGAGCAAAATCGGCCCAAAAATGTAGCTTCCAGAGTCGAAAAACCTGTTTTTGCTAATGTTGCAATGTGCAAATTGCACTTTTGCAAAACTGTTTCAATTTATATTTATTAACGAGGTTGCCACAGGAGAAGGTCAACATAGGTAGAAATGTTGCTAAAACAGTTGAATCCTTAGCTGTGTGCCCTGTGGAAAAAACGAAAAAAAAAAAAAAAAAAAAAAAAAAGAATAGACATTTCGAAAACAAACTGGGACTTTGCGGTAGCAAAGTCCCACAAAAACATGTTGGTTTGAGCATTGTATTTATATTTTCAGTCCTTTTATAACAGCTTCTTTCTGCCGAGTGAGCAATATTTGAAGTGCTTTTATCTGCACTCATGAAGAAAGTTATGAGGCTATTTTTGTATTGTTCATTTCTGTTTGCCTTTTGAAAACACATTGTTGTGGTGAACGACATCAGTACTGACCTGTTTTCTCAATTCAGTGCTGATGTTGCTAATTTCCTCTCCACACGCTCATCACCGAGTTCTCTACTTCTAGAATGTACTGAAAAAAAGGGGAATTATTGATGTAAAGTCTCACTTTTACATTTGAAACTTGACAAAATACATCATTACATGTAGGCCTTCATACAAATTCTTAGAATTCGTTCCTTCACTATTTTGTGGAGGTTGTTTGGTGACACAATGAATGTAATCTCACAAGAATGTATGCTTTCCAAATTAATGTGTAGGAGACTTGCAGAAAACTCTGTTTCACCTGACCGTTCATCTAGTCCTCTTTCTTCACCCTCTGACATGGTATCCTCTGTAAATAAATTTTCAATAAATAAATACTACGAATAGGGAATTTATTGAGAGAAAAAAGACAAACTAGTACCGTGAACCGTGATAACGGTACTGAGAAGTGCGCAATTTAACCATCCTTGAACGGTTGCATTTTAGTCCTGCATATAAATTAGGTCATGTGACAGAGCTGTTTATAGTTAAAAATCTCAATTTTCAATCGGCTATTAAACTGGAAGTAAACATCGAAAACACAAAGTAAAACATCATTTGATAGATTTTATCGAGGGCAATAGCTTTGGTTCAGATCAAAAGGTCATCAAACGTCAAGGTCACGAGTTTTGAGCTTTGAAAGTGTTTGCTATTGCTGAATTTCTTTAACCGGAAATAGACAAAACTTTTAATCGAAATTAGGAAATCGGCTGTCACCATTTTGTTAGTAATATATTGAAGATGCCATAGACATCAACATTATGTAAATCGGATGATATCCTGATTACTTATATCGATTTAAAGAAAAGTTGGTCATTTCAAGATTGTGGTCTACTAGTTACTTCCGGGTCCAATTTTATCCTTTTTTTTTCTATGAATGTTATGTCATTTTTTATCTTCAAAAGAATGTGTCGACTCTCTTTAAAAATCCACAATTTAGGAACCACGTGTTTTTTCGAGCCAAAAAAAAAGCAAAATGATTAAAATATCTACTATTATATATCAAGAGGAGATAAATCATAATAAGAAAAGACGATTTTTTTGTGACGCACTTGAATTAGGTTCAAACTGACAATTTTCAAATGGCTATAAAACAAGAAGTAAATATTGGACAACAAAAATGAATTCACCATTGGATAGATCTCATTTCGGGCAATAACTTTTGTTCGGATCATAAGGTCAACAAATGGCAAGGTCAATAATTACAATAATTGCAGAATATCTTATACCGGAAATAGACAAACACCATAATCGAAATTAGCAATTCAGCTGCCCTCATTTTGTTGGCAATAGATTGAAAATGCCATAAACATCAAAATTATATAAATCGAATGTCGATTTAAAGAAAACATGTTCATTTCAAGATGGTGGCCAACGTGTTACTTCCGGTTACGATTTTGTCATATTTTTTTCTTTGTTAGTCATGTTCTTTCATATCTTAAGAAGAAATTGTTACCTATCTTATGAAATCCGTAATTCAGATAACACGTATTTTTTTTTCCGCCAAAAAACCACGCAGAGTTACTATAGAACAAAGAACAAAATTCCAAATAGCAATTTTGATCAAAATATCTAGTGTTATATATCACTGGAAAGAGGAGATAAAGGTAATAAGAAAAGAAGATATTTTGTGACGTGACGTCACGTGACAGCTGTTCAAAGTTCAAATTAACAATTTTTAAATGGCTATAAAACCGGAAGTAAATATTGGACAACAAAAATGAATACACCGTTGGGTAGATCTCATCATGGGCAATAACTTTTGTTCAGGTCATAAAGTCACCCAAATCAAAGGTAACGTGTAATAGCTTTGAAAATTTTGGCCATTTCTGAATATCTTTTACCGGAAATAGGCAAACATCATAATCGAAATTAGCAAATTGGCTGTCATCATTTTGAAAATGCCCTAGACATCAATATTGTACAAATCGGATGATACCCTGTTCACTTCTCTCGATTTAAAGAAAACATGTTCATTTCAAGATGGTGGCCAGCGTGTTACTTCCGGTTACGATTTTATCATATTTTTTTCTTTGTTAGTCATGTTCTTCCATATCTTAAGAAGAAATTGTTACCTATCTTATGAAATACGTAATTCAGATAACACGTGTTTTTTCCCGCCAAAAAAACCCACGCAGAGTTACTATAGAACAAAGAACAAAATTCGAAAAAGCAATTTTGATCGAAATATCTAGTTTTATACATTTTTGTAAACAGGAGATAAAGCGTGATAATAATAAAAGATAATTTGTGACGTACATGAATTAGGTCACGTGACAGAGCTGTTTAGTCAAAACTCGACATTTTCAAATGGCTATAAAACCGGAAGTAGACATCGGACAGCAAAAATAAATACATCAGTTGATAGATCTCATCATGGGCAATGACTTTTGTTCAGGTCACAAGGTCACTCAAGGTCAAGGTCACAAGATATGAGCCTTAAACGTTTTGACTATTTCTGAAAATTTCAAACCGGAAATAAAAAAAATTCTGAATCGAAATTCAAAAATAGGCTTCCCATATTTTGTTAGCAATCGACGGTAGATTCCATATACATCATTTTTATTCAAATCGAATGGGTCAGATATTTTCATCCCATATTTAGTCAATGGTTATTTCTAGCACATCGCATAAAGATTTTTTGAATATCTAAATTTTGCGGAAGTTGAAATTTCAACGTTACAAGCGAATGACGTCAAAACCGGAAGTGATATAAAAATTTTGAAAATACCATTTAGTTTGAAATCAAAATGTTTATACACCTGTAAGTTTTCAAATTGATAGAAATAAAATTGCAAAAGTTAAAAAAACGGTTAAAAAAGTGCCCTAAAAAGTCAGCAACGAATGTCTAAAAGTGCATTTTGTTGAAAGCTATTATGTAGACATTAGAATAATGAAATAAACAAAAAAATTCTATCAAAATCGGTTGAAAAACAGAGGTAAAAAAGTCCTTATGAAAACAAAGCAGTGCGTTCGCTAGAACGCACTGCAATGATTAAATGCTGTTAGCATGCTGTTAACCTGATTGAAGCACCTGCCTCAAACCTGTCTGCGCCCTAATCGCATTTCAACGGCTTGATAATGAATATTTGGTGCAATTTTACGTTATGTATATAATATTTTTCGTCCACCTTACATTGAATGCATATTTCTTACCTTTAACTGACAGTGCACTGTTGAATGTTGAGCATGACGGTGAAGGCAGCAATTAATGTGACTCTGACTGTGATATTGCTGAAATGTAGAACAACCACATAATGGCATTCCACCAGTCAAAATATTTCAGAAAATCTCATGTACCTTTTTAAGACATCATAGGAAATGTTTTATGTGTGGAATTACATGATTAGTGATGACAGGCACCCTACAATACATGAAAGAAACCCTAAAGCACTGAGTGACAAATGGAAGCGCAATTGCCATATTTTAAATGTCGGGTAATACCACCAAGGTAACTATACTAGACCATGTTGGTCATGATTAAAGTTTAGTGTGGACCTTCCTCCAAAATGACTGCATCAATTGGAATGACGTCCACCTGACCGATGTAATCAACTTTAGCCATGAACTGCATAAGTTTAGCAGTTGAATTGAACATAAGGACACATGCAGCTCCATCTGCTGATACCAATCCACCAGGAGTGCAAGAGTGACTGTCAAAAATACAGTATTCGTCATCATCTCCACATCGGATGAGGGCTCTGCATTTATCACCAACGCGTAGTATGAAACTGTTGTTTGGCTTCGCGGAGAGAGCCTTGGCAAGTATTTTGCAAAGATCGAATCCATACATTCCATCGGCCATAAGTCCAACACTCGCTTTCACGTTGTGTCCATACCAATTAAATGTGATGACTGAGGACAACTCGTCAGTATCCAACAAGGCTGACTCCCTTATTAGTGGCCAACCCAGACTTTGGAGTTGATTCAGATGGCAATGGTCCCCTTGAACAAGAACATTGTTTACATCCGTAGAAGTCCAATCAATGGGGCATTTCAGCATTGAAGCAATGACTGCCACCACACATATAGAGCTACACTGAGCACCAGCAGCATCATGTTCAAAAAGTCCCTCAGATGCCTGGTGAAAGTCACCAATTATTGAGAATGTCCACAGTGACTGAAAAAAATAGCGATGGCCATCGTAATACGCCCACTTTTATAATGGCAGCCAATTCATCCGGGGGGTTGACACGAGTGGAGAGTAAATGAAAGATTCTGAGAATGACATTTTCTCTTTTCACAAGAGTAAAACCACGGGTTAAAGTTTCCTGGAAAAAACAAATATGTCACTGAAATATGCATAAAACAAGGGCAACCAACGTTTAGGTTTCATCTTAAAATGATTAAGAGCAGTCACCTAGTTGATGATGTTTCTGATTTTCAATTAGGTGTATCCTAAGGTCAATACAAACACCAACAGCCAGTTTCATAAAAATCCACCAAGAAACCAGCACTCTATCGTGTCCACAACTTTGAGAGAGTAACGGCTGAAAAATTAACGTGTTTTAAAGAACAAGGGCAATAACTCATAAAATATGATGTTTCTAATATTCAATAGGGTTTATCCTAATGTCAGTACAAACACTCATACCAAGTTTCATCACAATCCATCAAGAAACCAACTCTCTATGGTGTCCACAACATATTTTCAAAAGCAAGGGAAATAACCCAGGAAATATATTTCGATTCGTCCGATTTTCAATAGGGTTCATCCTTGGGTGATTACAAACACTCACAGCAAGTTTCATAAAAATCCACCAAGAAACCATCTCTCTATCGTGTCCACAACTTTGAGAGTGTAACAGCTGAAAAATTAACGCGTTTTAAAGATCAAGGGCAATAACTCATAATTAAAATTTCCCGCGTTTCGCTAAGAATAGCGGGAAATATTTGTATTGACGATTTGTCGTGATTATGGATCACATCACGTGAGGTAACTAAGAGTGTGAGATTATAAAAAGGTGTTGAATGTTTTTGTGAATCATTCTCTAGCCACTCACTTATTGAGATACACCTAAGTTTTAAAAATGGACGCCGATCAGGAAAATATGATTGCAGACAAAGTAAATGAAGCTGTTTTAGGATCGCAACATACATTATTGGAATCCATGCAAAAATTGATGGATAGTCGTCTAAAGATGTTTCACGAAGAAATTAAATTGTCGCAGCAACAGATTTCTGAGACTCAGCTGGCAAAGATCGAAGAAAATATGTCTGATTCTTATACTTTTAGACGGAAGGGAAACGAGAATCAGTTTGGACACAACGTTAAGGTGTTGGCGAAGTTTCAGGAGGCGAGGTCTCATTTAGATACGAACGTTCTGACATTAGATTCTGTTAGCAGTGCTAAAGAGAAGATAAGTGAAGGTATTTCTCTGGTTAATAACAGACAGAAACAGATAAAGTTGGCCGATTCATCTGAGTTAGGCTGGAAGGTCGTGCAAGAATACGTTGCCAATCCAATTGCCGACGATTCCGACGATGAAAAACGTATGGTTAGAGCTCAAGCTAGAGCTGAGCGAAAGAACAAACAAGATAAATTGAAGAAGTCATCAACGAAATCAAGATTTACACCTTACAACGTCAACAATTCAAGTTCAACGTCTACAGCAGCTAACAATAATCAACACCAAAATTCTGATAATTTCAAACCGGGCAGATGTTTTGGTTGTGGAAAACGGGGTCACTGGAGTAAAGAATGTCCAGATAAAGCTAAGATAAGTACTGTTTTACATGACAATTTGTCAGTTTTAGATACAAATAAGGTTGTTTTGTCTGAGTCAGTTTTATCTGAATTAGTTTCATTGAGAAGTTTAGTCAAAGGGCATGTGTCATTAGATGATTTAATTAGTGAGCATATAGTTACTCCAGTAGGACGATTAAAAGCTAGCTATGAGTATTGGTCATCGATCACAGCTAATGAATATATTTTAGACGTAGTAAATCGAGGCTACAAAATTCCGTTCAAGACTGAACCTTCAAATGTTTTTATTAAAAATAATAGGTCGGCATTGGAAAATGTAAGTTTTGTTGTTTTGGAAATTAAAAGTTTGTTGTTGAAAGGATGCATAACTGAATTATTTAGTAAACCATTAGTCATTAATCCTTTAACTGTCGCTTATAACAAAGTGAACAAACCTCGATTGGTTTTGGATTGTCGGCACATTAATCCTCATTTGTATAAATTCAAATTTCGTTATGAAGACAGCAAGGTTGCTAAAGATATGTTTAACCAGGGGGAATTTCTATTTTCATTTGATTTGAAGTCTGCTTATCATCATATCGAAATATTTGTTGAACATAGAACTTATTTAGGTTTTTCATTTGAAATAGATGGTATTGAGAGATATTTTGTATTCAACGTACTTCCGTTTGGAATTTCGACTGCTGGTTTTATATTTACGAAAGTTTTAAGAGAAGTAGTTAAGCATTGTAGGAGTAAAGGAAATAAATTAATAATGTTTCTAGATGATGGTGTGGGAGGAGCTAAAGATTATGAATCTGCTTTAGTAGTTAGTAATTTCGTTGAAAATTTACTCATTAATTTAGGGTTTTTAATGGCACATGAAAAATGTTTGTGGAAGCCTTGTCAAAGAATTCAATGGCTTGGTTTAATTTGGAACACTTAAAATGGTAACGTTTATGTTAGTGAAGAAAGGTACGATAAAATACTGGCGCAGACCAATTCAATTTTTGAAGTGAAGTGACTAGAGGTTATGTTATTTTTAAAGCAAAATATCTGGCAAGTTACATTGGTAAATTAATTTCTACTCAAACGGTGTTTGGTGATATTGTTCGGTTATATTCTCGTTATTTGAATGAGTGTGTTTGTGCACGTGCCAGTTGGAATGGAGTTGTTAAATTGAGTAACACTGCTTTTGATGAAGTTTGTTTTTGGAAAGAAAATCTTGCATATTTGCACAATTTGGGTACTTGTATAAACCAGGTATTGAAATCAGATACACTTTGTAATGATTTATTTTGTGATGCCTCAGATGTGGGCTTTGGGGGGTACGTAACAGATGTTTACGGTGACCCGTTTGAAATATTCGGAAATTGGACTCATTTTGAGAGTCAGGAAAGTTCAACCTGGAGAGAATTGGAGGGTGTCAACAGGGTATTGAGTAGTTCATTTTCGTTACTACAAGATTCAAAGGTAAACGTGGTTTCTGACAATCAGAATGTTGAGAGAATTTTGAAAACTGGTAGTAAAAAGTCAAATTTGCAAGCGATAGCAGTTAGTATTCATAACAAATGCATAGATAGAAATGTGATTTTGTTGTCATCTTGGGTACCAAGGGAACAAAATCAGAAAGCTGACTTTTTGAGTCGTAAGTGTGATCCGGACGATTGGTCGATAAAACCAAAAGTGTTTGAGTTCTTTGATAAAATATGGGGACCTTTTGAAGTGGATAGATTTGCCACACAATATAATACGCATTGTTGTCGTTTTAACAGTCGAATTTGGTGTCCTGGGGTTGAAGCTATTGATGCGTTTAATCAATTCTGGGGTAACGATATGAATTGGTTAGTTCCACCGCCCAAGTTGATTTTGAAGACTTTGAACAAAATGGAAAAGGACAAGGCAAGGGGAACAATTATTGTCCCGGAATGGCTATCTGCCCCTTTCTGGCCTACTGTTAATTCTGGGGATGCATTCAGAGAATTTGTTTTAGAGCATATGGTTTTGTCAGAGGACAGAATTATTGACAAGGGCATGGGTAAGAATGGTGTATTTGGGATATACCCGTTAAAATTTAGAATGATTGCCCTAAAAATTGATTTTGCTTAATTTATTATTATATGTTGCTGATTTTGTTTCGTTCGCAGGTTTAAATGTTCGATCACATATACAGGATGCAGTCGACTTCAGTGGTATAAAGATGACTTCTAAAATATCCGATTTAACAACAAACATGTCTAAATATTTGATGTTTTCAAAAGCTGAGAATACCTGCAAGTCCTATTACTCTAGTTTCAACAAATGGAGAACATTTGCTAAGGAGCAGAAGTTTAAAGATTTACCTGCCGAGCCTATTCATATCAGTTTGTTTATAACTAATTTACTGGACAATGGTGCTACTCATAATGTCGTGAATTCTGTGATATATGGTATTAAGTGGGCGCATGAATTGAACGGTTTGAAAGATCCCACGGATAACTCTTTTGTCAAAACTTTACAGGAAGCATCAAAACGTATTACAGGAAAACCTGTGATAAAGAAAGACCCAGTTAATGCTGAAATACTTACTAGTTTATGTTCTTTATATAAGGGTTCTATGAATCTCATGGTTGTCAGAGGTTTGGTTATGATTTTAATCGGATTTGCGGGTTTTTTACGTTTCAACGAATTAAGTTCTCTTAGATGTAAAGATATTATTATATGTGAAGATTATCTAAAATTAGTAATTAGACAGGGCAAAACAGACCAGTATAGACAAGGGAATGAGGTTTTGATAGCAAAATGTAATACCGTTGCTTGTCCATATGCTATGTATATCAGATATGTGTTTTTAGCCGATCTTAATGTACATTCAGATTTTTATGTATTTAGGCCTATATTTGCTTCAGGAAAGATTAGAAAATTGGTATATAAAGATAAAAAGATCAGTTACACTACTGTAAGAACCAATATAGTGAAACGTCTGAAAGAAGTTGCTCCTGATTTAAATTTGGGTTTGCATTCTTTGAGATCGGGGGGTGCTACTGCAGTTGCTAATTCTAATATTAATGAAAGATGCATTAAAAGACATGGCAGATGGCGCACTGATACGTGCAAGGATGGCTATATCGTCGATAGTTTAGAGAAGAGGTTGGCTGTTTATAAAAGCCTTGGTTTATGATATGTTAAAATATGTACATGACTTCTTATCGCCCCTTACTTTGGGCTTTTCTATTGTGCTGGTGGCTGTCGGCAATAAACATATTGTGTTTTATTGAAATATTAAGATGTTTTGGTGGCTGTCGGCTTTTATACTGGTGAAAAGTATCACAATAAAGTTCTGTACTTAAAATTTCCCGCGTTTCGCTAAGAATAGCGGGAAATATTTGTATTGACGATTTGTCGTGATTATGGATCACATCACGTGAGGTAACTAAGAGTGTGAGATTATAAAAAGGTGTTGAATGTTTTTGTGAATCATTCTCTAGCCACTCACTTATTGAGATACACCTAAGTTTATTTATTTGGTATAAAAATTAGGAAATTATTGAATTTGTTAATGTAAATTTGTGCATATGTTTTAATGTGTGCTTGTATTCATTATGGTAATTTAGATAATATGTATATAAATGCAAGTCCAAGCATTTGCTCTCGAGGCAATCATCCGATATAAAAAATATAATAGCAAATTATATTTGGTTATTGGACACAGTTTCCAGAGTTTTTTATTTTCTGAAAGTAAGATCAGTTTTTACGATCTCTGGTTTTTTCCTGGCCGCGGTTGATTGTCGATGAAAGAGAATATGTTCATACATGATTTTCATTTAAAATGTATATAATTATTGTATTACGTATGTTAGGATTTTGTTTTTGTTGTGTGATTTGTTTTTGAGTTTAACGGGTTTATATTTAATTATAATGGTAATAAAAGCGGCGTCCCTCTATTGTGCTGGTGGCTGTCGGCAATAAACATATTGTGTTTTATTGAAATATTAAGATGTTTTGGTGGCTGTCGGCTTTTATACTGGTGAAAAGTATCACAATAAAGTTCTGTACAATATGTTTTCGATGTTTCTGATATTCAATAGGGTTTATCCCAATGTCAATACAAACACTCATGCCAAGTTTCATCAAAATCCATCAAGAAACCAGCTCTCTATGGTGTCCACAACATATTTTCAAAAGCAAGAGCAATAACCAAGGAAATATTTTTCGATTCATCTGATTTTCAATAGGGTTCATCCTTGGGTGATTACAAACACTCACAGCAAGTTTCATAAAAATCCACCAAGAAACCAGCTCTCTATCGTGTCCACAACTTTGAGAGTGTAACGGCTGAAAAAATTAACGCGTTTTAAAGAACAAGGGCAATAACTCATAAAATATTTTTTCGATGTTTCTGATATTCAATAGGCTTTATCCCAATGTCAATACAAACACTCATACCAAGATTCATCAAAATCCATGAAGTGTCAAGATATCATGACTTGACTTCGATTACAGTTTCAAAAATGTTTTATGAAAGTTTTACATCGTTAACATCAGCTGAAGGTACTGGTTGAAGTGTGTTGATACGCATGATGGTGGCATGCCTATAACAAAATATATTCAACTGTCAATGCGTCTCTGGTTTAGCTGACTATCACCAAGGAATGATTTACCAATAACTTATGATTTGACATAATCCTTCATTTGTGTCCTTAGACTAATTAATGGCTCATGTCCATACATAGATAGGATAGAGCAATATATAGGCCTATCAAACAATGCAGTTCCAACTCACCTTCTCGTGGGATTTTGTTCTCCATTACACATTACAAGGTGTGAGACTCATGGGAACACTCCCTATTGCAGTTCGGGGAAGGGAGGGTTTGATTCTCCCAAATGTACAGGCCTAGGGTGGAACAAATACTTTATTGAGAGATTGGAGTAAATGGTCTGGATCTACTGGAGTTTTTTCTTCTGTTATGATCTGAAATTAGAAAAATATAGCTCGCCCAAAGGGCGATGAGTATAGTACCTGTTATGTATCGATGGTTTTTAGTTTGCTATGAACAAGATTGTCATTAAAGTTCTTATTTTTAGAATACGCTACTATCATTTTCTGCTTATAGACATGAGGGAATTTCTCTTGAAGACTCTTGTAGTGGGCATGAACTATCTTGCTTACTCGATTGCTGGTTGTATTGAACGGGACAACAAAGGGGACTATGCCTGCATTATGGTGAATATTTAGTCCTATAGGTCTTGCTGTATTCAATGTCTCAATCCAATGGGCTTCCCTAGATTGACGGAATTTCGTAGTTTCATCTTCTGGCAAGTCAATTTCTATGCGCTCAATTGGGGTTAAGGTGAGATTGTCTATTGAATGGTCGTCAAGATTAAAATGATTAGATACAGGCTTGCCTTTCTTTAATTTGATATCTGTTCTGTGGCCATTAAAACGAGTGCGTAAATTATTCTTGGTTTCTCCTACATATTGTTTGGGGCATTTCTTACAAGAGATTAAATATATTACATTCGAGTTTTGACATGTTAGATGCTCCTGGATCGGGTACCTTTTATTCGTAAAGTTACTTAAAAAATAGTGAGTTTCTGATATAAAGGGACATGTTTTACATTTACTTGACAAACATGGGGCACTCCTTAAGCCTGCTACGTCATAAAGTCTATTTTTAGCTGCTATCTGAGCTAGAGTGGTACTTCTTGTGTTTCGTAAAAATCTTTTAGAGTATCCACGCTCTTTCAGTTTTGAGAAGACAATCGTACAGGCTTGGTTGAAATCTGAAGGTCTTGTGCAAATTCGGTGGAATCGTAGAAATTGTGACTTAATTATACCAGAGAAGGTATGTTTTGGATGAAATGAGCTCTTGTGCAGGAGTTGATGAGTATCGGTTTCTTTAAAATACACCTTAATATCTAGTTTATTCGTTTCTTCTATGGAATCTCCTTTGAAGACAGTGGTATCGAGGAAATGTATGCTTTTGTGACTGACGTTGGCGGTTAGTTTGATGGACGGATGGTGGTTGTTGAGGATTCCAAAGAATTCCCAAAACTGTTCTATAGAATGAGTCCAAACAATGAAAATATCGTCCAAAAATCGTTTATAAAAAAGTGGATCAAATGGACAAAGGGGTAATACCTCTCGTTCCCACTCTGCCATAAAAAGGTTTGCGTACGAAGGGGCGAATCGTTTGCCCATAGCTGTCCCTGAAGTTTGTAGATACGTTTTATTTTTAAATGTAAAGTCGTTGCGACTGAGACAAATCTCCAAAAGTTGTAGAATTGCCTCGTCGGGCCTATTTGAATCTGGGTTTCTATTGAAAGCTTCTATGAACTGCCATTAAACCAGTAGTGTTATCGATATTAGTATACATAGATGACACGTCAATAGAAATCAGAATAGCATTCGAAGGAACTCGAAGATTTTTTATTTGGTTGACAAAATCATTTGTATCTTTAATATGTCCATTTAATACACATGTACTTGTATATATTGCTATATTGTATATCTTAAAAAAATATCCAGTAGCCTGTGGTCATGTACTTGACCTCTAAATCATCAAACTCTGTACATTTTTTTGGGTGTTTATATGTTGTATATTGTATTCATGTTTGTCCCCATGGTATTGGGCCTAATTCTGACCCATGTAAAATAAAGAGTTTATTGCAGGGCGTACTTCGTACGCCCTGCTTTGTTTTCGTATTGATTATTTTTTTTTTTTTTTTTTTCGTCCACGGCCCGGCCTATTACTCGGAAATGGTAATATGTATGGAAAAACAGATTTCATGACGTTTTCTAACTCGCTTCCCAAAAACTAGTGAATGTAAAACGAAATTGATCAGAGCAACAGAATGCGACAAGAGCAACAAACATAAAATGGCCTCTAGAGACCGTATTTATCAACCGATTTTGCTCAAATTACTTTCATCGTATTTCTTGTAACAAAGGACACATAATAGAACTTTAAAATATTCGATTACATGAAAATCGTTCGTCACTTTTTCTTGCCGTAATTAATCGAAGTATGATTTTTTGTTTGATTTTTAACGGATCAATATGAAACTTCTATGATGTAGACCTACGGCAAGTGCAAATAATTCCCCACACTCAAAATTTTTGCATCACTTCCGGTTTTGATGATATCACTTCCGGTTACATCACTTCCGGTAAAACTTATTTATGATAAAATTAGGATATGCATAATCTTAATGTTATTATTACAAACTGTTATGACCCAAAAAATATTTACCGGAAGTTTTAGTTTGGCCGCCATATTGGTTAAAGTCATTTTTCCAAAATTTTTATTCAGAATAATTTTGTATCTAGACATTTATGATTTTGATGTCAATCGGAGCATTAAAGATTTTTGGACAGTTTCTTGAGAGCCGAATTTCGATTTTCGATTTTAACTTTTTTGTATAACGTAATGTTTTTTTCCAAAGTTTAGAGGCTCGTATCACATGACCTTGACCTTGGATGACCTTAATATGACACACAATGATACCTTGCGACCTTGACCTTCTGATGACCCTTTGACCTTTGGGGTCAGATAATTATAACCTATTTTATAGGGCTCCAAACATGGCTTTTTTAGCATATTGCCAGTGCTGTAGCGCAAAACCCAACTGGAATAACACCCTAATGTTCGCTGATTTTTAATGTACTCTTTAAAAAGTTTCAAATAATATCAGATTTGGCGATGTCAAAATTCAATTTAAGAAAATGTTGCGATTTTGATCAAACTTTAAAGGCTTCTATCTCGAGAACTTGACCTCAGATCACCTTGATATTTACAGATCTCATAAAGATTTATGAGAGCTTTAACTTGATGTATTCATTTTTCATGTCCGACACGTGCTTTCTGTTTTAGAGGTGTGACTCAAGGGTGATTTTGCATCTTTAAAGCGTTTTTACGAGGGCCCTAATATAGATAGAGCAATATTTTTTTCGGATCCGTAATGCTGAGTTTCTCAGGTTTCCAAAAATATGCAACACTTCTATGTAACTTGCATATTTCCATATCCCATACTTTAACCTGGGGTAATAATAGGTAAGTCAGTTAATTGACTGTATAAATACTGTCACTATTAATAGAGTCAGTAAGTTTGACATGTTAAAGTTAAAGGGCTCTACCTCGATTTTTTGTTAGATATGAATTATATTCAGTTTACGCATTAAAGGGAGGTCTAGGATGGACTAAACTACGGCATGCTGAAAATTTAACTTACTGAAGCACCCTGTAGGCACGCCCACTGCTTAATTGACCCACTTTCTTATTTATGAACCGATTTTCTTCAAAATTTGCACATACCTTTATGTTCGATTAGTGATTTAAAGAAAAATACAAAATTTGTGATGTGCGCATGCGCAATGCTAACTTTTTTGTTTGTTATCCGATTTTTACGAAATTTGGTATGTACATGTATAATCGGATTCAAAACTTAGGGGAAATGTTAAATTTAGTTCTGCGCATGCGCAATATCAACTTCTTTATTTCTTATCCAAATTTCTTCAAAATCGGTATGTATGCGTATAATTAGATTAGAAATATCATGGAAATTTTGAATTTGTGAAGTGCGCATGCGCGTCGCCAACTTTCTTATTTCTTATTCGAATTTCATGAAACTTGGTATGCATAAGTATATTCCGATTCGAAATATGATGGAGATATTGAATTTGTGTTTTGCGCATGCGCATTGCTAACTTTCTTATTTCTGAACCAAATTCATTCAAAATTGACATGCATGTGTATAATAAGATTCGAAATATCATGGACATATTAAATTTATGTAGTGCGCATGCGCATCGCCAACTTACTTATTTCTTTTCAGAATTTCTTCAAAATTAGCATTTATATGTATAATCAGATTTGAAAGTTCATGGACATAATGAATTTGTGTAGTGAGCATGCGCAGTAACAACTTTCTTATTTCTCAACCGAATTGCATGAAACTTGGTATGCATATGTATAGACTGATTTGGGATTTCATGGAAATAGAGGATTTGTGCAGTGCACATGCGCATTGCCAACTTATTTTTTCTTGTTGAAATATTTTTAAACGTGGTATGTAGGTCTATAATCATAGTCTCAATTGCATTACCCTGTTGATCTCGCGCATTGAATTGTCAGTACAGTGCATGCGCAATCGAATATTGCCGCACCGTCGTAACTGTATGTCGTAACCCGCCCTGCACCAGTACTGTTAACTGTACAGTTCTAGTTATTATTATTATTATTATAAAGTAGGCCCGATGTTGACATGCTAATGGTAGTAAGAAATGATCAATGTATTCTGACATTGCATACGACTCACTACCTCAGTCTGATATAATCGGGCGGCCTTTTGGGATTTTATTAGGGATAAACCACTCTTTGCTTGGATACTTATGGATCTTAGGTAAAGTGTATAAGTGTCTCTCACGACAGTCGGATTTGGCAGACAGATAGTTATATTGTTTCTCTTTAAGAAAACTTGTTTGAACTAAATTGCGAAGAATATTGTTAATCATATTAGCAGTTTCTTTAAAAAATAGTTCCGGCAAAATGGCATAATGATTAGGATTATTTAGTTGATTTTCTGCTTCTGAAATATAGTCCTCCCTATTTAAAATTACACAACATGAGCCTTTGTCACTTTTTTTTAAAACAATGCTTTCATCTTTCTTAAGTAAATTTAAGGATTCGCGTCCTACTCGTGTGAGATTAGGCTTTTCGTGCGTTACGGAAATACTTGACGTTTGGCTATTCATGCTTTCAAATACTTTTAATATTTCAGGATGGATGGCGGCTTGGGGTGGTTTCCACGTGGATTTAGGAATAAACATTGTTCTAGCACGCACCACGTGGGGGTGGTTTCGGAAAAAATATGTGCAGCTGAGATTACGTTGAAATCGGTCAATAGATGGTCGAAGATAATCAATGTTGGCTACCTTCGGTGTCGGAATAAACTTAAGTCCACGGTCTAAGATTGAATGCTGAAGGGGCGTGAGAATTTGTTGGCTCAAGTTAACAACCGTTTGGCCTGGCGGTGGCCTCTCGGTATTCTTATCCCCAGTAATTAGTTTAAAGACAAAAGCCTCGGTCTCACATAGGCGTATTCAACGCAGTATGAAGCGCGGATGGCCATATGAGACGATCCTTGTTGTATCCGAGAGCATACGTGGGATACGTATTTGATACGTACTGATACGTGGATTTTGGCAGCTTTTCAACCATGTTTAAAACATCCGTCAATGTTTCCAGGATAGACGTGATACGTAGACAAATCCTCATAACCGTAGTAGCATACGTGAAAGCATACTTGCCATACGTCACACATACCTCGATAATACCTCGTATCCCTGCTTCCTAAACAGTTGCTGGGTCATTCACTGGAGTGACATACAAGTATCTATATAGCCCCGATCTTACATAGACGGATAGCGACGGATTATACGCCAACTACACAAATGGGCACGGAGAAATGATACAAAGATTCGGTGAAATGAAAGTTGACGGATGTGTGGCCGAGTACGAGAGTATTAATTACGGACGTATGCCGGCATAGCCGTACAGTACGTAGTACATACGCAAGATCTCACAGGACTGCGCAACGGATGTGTCAGGGGCGCTCCACGGTAATGAAGGGTGACTCGGAGACTGCGAAGTATGAAATACGTATGGTGCAGGTTAAATGCAAGGCACTCGTGGACTCGTCCCTGCATTTGTACGTCGCTCCCATGAGTGATCCGACGACTACGGATACGAGATATTATCGAGGTATATGTTACGTGTGGCAAGTATGCTTTCACGTATACCAAATATGCTTCTACGACAATGAGGATTTATCTACGTATGACTTCTATCCTTGCAGAATCGACGGATGTTTTAAACATGTTTGAAATTTCCGCCAAAATCCACGCATCAGTACCGATCAAATACGTATCCAACGTATGTTGAGGGACGTTGTGGGGATGCTCTCGGATACAACACGGATCGTCACATATGGCCATCCGCGTTTCATACGGCGTTCGTTGAATACGCCTATGTGAGATCGGGGCTATAGACTGAGATGAAATTTAAATTTATATTTTCACAAAACACCCGCAGTACACCCTTCCCTTGCTTCCTACCCTGTAAGTCCCTCCATACCTTGCACAACTCGCCAATTTGTACCTCATTACAGTATCTGCTTAGTTTTTGACCTGCTCCATGCGGATTGCATACCTCGCATCCTCCGAGTCAACCTTTATTACCGAGGAGCTTTCCTGACTCATCCGCTGCGCAGCCCTGTGAGATCCCGCTTACTGTACGGCTAAGCCAATTTTGTACCATTTCTCCGTGTCCAAACTGTCAAATTCTAGTTGGCGTATAATCCGTTGCTATCCGCCTATGTGAGATCGGGGCTTTACTCGGTGCTTGAAGCTGGCGTATCCAAAACAAATAAATATCGTTTGCTGTTTCTGGAGACCAATGCAGGTCATCAACTGGTTCGAATTCTTCTGCATAGGGTGGTAAGATTGTTGCGTCGTTGGTATTGGATTCAATCATCATATTGTTGAAGGTCTTGAGATTCTATTGAGCTTTCTTCGAGATTCTACTGGATACGGGTATACACGTGAAGATGATCTTGGAGTTGGGGAAGGTCAATTTGGCTGTGGAAAGTAATTTCTGGGCTTGGTTGAATGAAGTCTTTGGTAAATTGTCGCGATTGTTGTGGCCTACATGAAAAATGACGGTATTTGGTACGGGATCATGGTCGAAGGATTGAAGGATGGACTGGATGTGATTGATCTGGGCACCAGGGTACGCATGTATTTCTGTGTCTGAAGTAGTTTTGGTAATACGGTTCAGGTTAGAGGATCCAATAATTACGGTAGATTTCTTTACAGCAGGTAGATTCCATGATGACTTGTTATTGGTCTTGTGGTAGAAGGGTTTGGTAGCGGATACAATGGTAGTAGACAGGGTGATTGGTACTGGTTTGGTAGTTGTTAGGAATGCAGCATTGGGTGTGGACTGGGATCTGGTTCGGGGAGGAGATACACGGCTTGGTTTGGTTTAGGAATGCGGGGTGGTTTGCTGGTCTAAATAGCCACAGAATAAAGAAAGATTGGCAGAACCTGGGTCACGTGGTGAAGATTCGGATGGTGTTGAGGACGATGAAGAGGAAGGGGATGAATCGGAAGAAGATGAATCTGAAAGAGAAAAAAGAAGAGGGGAGCCCTCTCTACGTGAGCGTTTACCTACGTCTGCCGGACTTGGAGTTGGTGGACTTCTGCCTCGTTTAGGTGTTTGGTTCGATAGGGTGGCGACTCGAGTTGGTACTGGTGTATCAATGTCCATTTCAGTGGGTAGGGATATGGTAACTTTGGCCTTGGTCTCGTTGATGGTTTGGTAGAATTTGATAACAACAGCTTGAGTAAGACGTTTCCCATAGGAGCGACGGGCCCAGGAAAGGGCATGGGAAATGATGCGGTCGACGGCAGGTGGTGGTAAGGACTGATTTGGAAGACATTCGTTTACATACAAATGTTTATTTGAGGGTAACCTATCATTCAGTGGTTTTGAAGTCCCTGATTACCAACATTTTACAATCATGTATACTTAATGAATGATACTTTCAATTAACGATCATTAACTTGTATGATTCTCCAAGAGTAGGTGATGCATGGCTTAGTAGAATTTGCATTCCACTTTGAACTGATTTTTATCATTACTCCTTACCGAGGTTTTCATTGCCACTCTCAGACATCTTTTTCGTTTCTCTCTCAGAGTCCAGTCTTTCAGCCTCCTGGTGTTTCCTTTTAGATGACATTGGTGAACTATAGAAAATAAATGTACATGAAAAGAAATACAGCTGTATACGTAGCTGGTAAAGTGATGTAGGTAGTGTGGGTTCAATTCATATAAGAACACATAATTTACCTAAAGAACACAAAGTTTATTGACCCATTGACTCTCCTTTTGGTGACTGCTTTTTATAATAATTCTAAGTCAATTTGGGATATTGGAAAGCTTAAAGGGCTGCTTTGCTTCAGTCTGAGTCCTACTTTCAAGCGTACCAGTACATTGTTCAGTACTTATTGTGATATAATTGATTCGTACTATTTTCATACTCCTTTTTTGGTTCCGTAGTGGCTGTCTCATGAATATCTTTATGAACTCCAGTGACCAACCGTCCCAGTTACAGACATTACAGAATGGCATACCTTTGGGTCTTGAGTTTTCCCCCAAATAATCTTTGTAGCTGCTCTGACGTTGGTCGTTCTTCAAATGTAGCGCATTTCTTATAGACGTCGTGTACCACTCTCCAATTGGTTGCCCTTAGATGTTCGTATTTTGTCCCATGCCTTGGTAGTTGTCTCATTGACAGTCTATCCTTGAGGGTATTGATTGCAGCTATGCCAGGTTTAGCTTCCAGCTCCTTTTGGTATGGATATTTGGTGTCAGGATTTTTTTTTAGTGCAGTACCATTGAGTAAGACCAGATATCAGCACGCTTTAAATCGTGGATGGACATACTCTGTTTCCCATCATTTAGAAGTAATTCGGGAGCCATGTAAACAGGTTGTCATGTTTGAGAGTTCGGTTCTCGATCAGGGTGTGGAAGTTCGATGACCTTGAATAAGTCATCTTCACTCATAATTCCAGTCCACCCAGCTGTAAATGGGTACGGATAATCCGGGAAAGATCAATGCCAAGAGGTTTGGCCAAGGACCAGCTGGGAGAAAGGATCCGCACGGAACCTAAGTTGTTATCCTTGTAAAATATAGATGTTTCTTTTTTCTTTTTACGTTATGCGTCATTGTATGAATCAAGCTGTTCGTCTGGATAAGAGAAGCTCGGCTCTCACCGAAGTCAGTTAGTTTGACCTGAATAGGCTGCGATGCCCAATGATGCTCCCTTTCATTCTCTGGCAGCGATATGTAATGGGTATTTGACACCAGCACATTGTCGGGTTTCAGATCCCTATGGACAATGTCTCGACTGTGTAAATATGCCAAGGCATCAGCAATGTCTTTGGCAATGAATTTGGCCGAATGTTCGAAACAACCACAGTCATACTGATTCAAGAGGAGCAAGAAATTCTTTAAGGATGACACCTTTTGTTCTATTTTCAGAGGAGAAAAGTCAAATCTGACATATTCCATCAGGAATCCTATTTTCGTTGGGACTGATGTGACAGCATTTTCGCATACACTTTGAAATTTTACTATATTTGGATGGTTTATTCCATGCAGGAGCCGAGCTTCTTTCATGAATAACTTGATACTCTGTTCTTCAGTGTCATCAATTAACTCTTTCAATACTACATAGTCTCCATCAACATTCCTGCAGAGTTGTATCTGTCCATAGCTCCCACTTCCAAGGAGGTCAAGCTTGGTGAGGCTTTTTGTTGCTGTTTTGGGCAGGTTCTTTAAAAGATCATGAATGAGGTTTCTTCTTTCAACCTCTCTGGAATGGATAGGTCTGCTGTTCAGGGACGGTATTTTAAACATTTCTGAAATGAAAAAATGAAATGAAATGAATAGAAGACGGGCAACGCCATGCAGTGTGAAATGAGGGAAATTTTGCCAGGACAGCGGCATTAGCCTCCTCTTTTTGCGATTTCCGAAAAAAGATGCAATATGTCGATGGGTTCGTTTTGCCGCATTGCCCAACATGCCGCATCGTGCCCAACTGCACATAACAGACTTTTAAAACGAAACTAAAGATTTCTGATAAAATCGGGAATGGCGCCATTTGATATACATGAAACGAAACTTTTTAATCTATTTTATTACTATAATTTGGACGTGTTAAGAAAATCGAAACTATACTTTCATGGTAAAATCTGGAATGAAATAAATAGCAAGAACAAATAAGA
Organism: Lottia scabra; assembly: GCA_029955415.1. Lineage (NCBI taxonomy): Eukaryota > Metazoa > Mollusca > Gastropoda > Lottiidae > Lottia > Lottia scabra. The sequence continues at coordinate 5,642,250 of JARJEI010000002.1, read as the reverse complement.
ATTCAAAAATATAAATCCAAAATCAAAACAAAAGAAATTCAATAAATAAAAATTGTTCAAGCCTTTTTCTCGATCCCTTTCATTAATTAAATAAAATACTGTTAATACATTAAAAAAAATTAGGACCTGGATGGTTGACAAGGTAAAAACTGGTTCTTATTGACAATTCTGATTTACTATTCAGAAGAGTTTCATAGGTCCAAACTATAAATAATGAAAAAAAAAAAAATTAAAATAAAAACACAATCGACGCCAGACAACATTAAATATTGTTCATACGAAACAAAAGGCCATTCCAGATTTTATCAGAAACATTTAGTTTTGTTGAACAATAACAAGCCGTTTTTGTGCAGTTGGGCACGATGCGGCAAGTTGGGCCTAGCGACAAAACGAACCCACCTGCAATAATATGCTTATTAATCAAGTCTCAACACTCTAGGTGTCAGGGTTTACGCTAGAATTTTTTTTTGGGAGGGGGTTGACACCTGAACATATTTTGTTCAGTGGTTTAAGTCAAACCCAACCGACTGAAGAACTAGACTATCTCTTCCTTCAAAAAAACACCTTTACAAAAAACATTGGTCAGCAAAAGGGAGAGGTGTACTGTCATGTATTGGGGGGAGGGGTGTTGTTATTCATATTGCCATATTGGGGGGAGGGGAGAGGGAAGGTGTTACAAAGACGATGTCATGCATAGATCGTACTTAATTATTCTTGAAACAGAATGGTTTCAGTATCTAGCTGTGTATGAAACACACTAAAGTAGCTTTGGCCAATAGGCCTAGCTAGGCCCTTTTTATTAGTATTGTTTACTAACGATCGTTAGACCACTGACAAGTCGAATGCATGTGAATGTTGCATTGTTGAAACGTTGTTCCTACCTTGATTGAAAGACTCCTTCTGCTGATGGGTAGATCTCTTTATATAGTAGATGTGTTATGTCCTTTTACGTAATTTGGTTATATTCCTTTACGTAAAGTTAGAACTGTTCATGGTGGCTGCCATGTTTGTTGTCGTCGTATGCGGATGGATCTGTTGTTGATCTTTGTAAAAGGGGGGATTATTGTTTAATTAATATTTATATGACATTTTATTGTTATGGTTAGTATGGTTCTTCCACATTGTATATTTTATAAGAAATATTTCAGTCTTAGGTAACGTTCCTTATAGTTAAGGGTGTGCACTATGTTTCGTAAGGTTTTCGTGCACTCTGGTTTTTACGCTGACCTAAGATAACCTCTAAGGCTAAACGCTAAATTAATTAACACTTATTGGCCCTGCATGATGGCTGATCAAAATGTCACAGTTTTTGCGAAAAAGTGGTCCCCATTAACAGCCATGGGTAGTAGGCCCTACTGATGTCATCAAGCATGTCAGAATCAAGTCGTAGGTCTAGACATATGTCATAGACCATGCTGAGGCCTAGCCTACATGCTCAGTGTCGGGCTCAATGCATCAGCAGCAGTTGAGTTTGTCATGGTCATGTGCGAGTTGCGGGAATGTTCAACTTACTATCTAGGCCTACATTAATGAAAGTGCATGATGGCTAGGCCTTATTATGCAGCCATATCCAGGAGCTTAAACGTCTTCTCGGTTTGATTTCCATAAAACAATGGGAATTTTTTGCTAATATTGTTCTCTTCAACGCGTCATCCATCAACAAGGTGTTACTGTACTGTATTAAAAAGGATGTTGAACGGTTAAAACATTTTTAAGAAACCAGAGTAGGCTACAGATGTAGGCCTATATGTAAGATGGTCATTTTTGTGAATTGATAAATGACATTTATTTTGAAACTGTTTATTCGACAATAAAACCTAATTGAGGATAGATCTGTTGAATATGAATTTAATTTTTGCACTTCGCACGAGGCGAAGAAGGTGAAAATTAAATTCAGAAAAATTTATAAAAATCAAGGGAAGGGCATATTTTACATTGGGTCTTCATTTTGTACCTAGTTGGGTCTTCGTTTTGTACCTGAGTCTTCGTTTTGTACCTAGTTGGGTCTTCGTTTTGTACCCGTGTCTTCGTTTTGTACTCAACCGAATCGAAATTAAAAAATCCGCTCGCTACGTTTTGTTAGCAATCGATTGAAGATTACCTAGACATTATTTTTATTCAAATCGGATAATTCCCTGATACTAAATTTCGATTTAAAGAAAAACTAGAACCGTGAAGACGGTACCGAGCAGTGCGCAACCCACCTGATACATGGATGAAATGCCACATTTTTCAACCAATGATAAGAGTTTTACAGATAAAAGAGCACATGTCAAAATACTCACTCAATTTTATATGTGTGGGATAATTAAAAGAATGACAGGCAGATTAACTAAAAGGGATCCGGGAATACCAGCAGACAGACAAACGAAACATCTGTTTGACTATACCTGTGACGATCGAATTAAAATTTGAAAATAAAATACATTTCTCTCCTAGAAATTTCAACCAAAAGAGGTCAAGGGCAATAACAAATCGGATGAAAACTCTAGCTTCTATCGCGTACACAAGTTAATTTTAACGTTTTTTCACTAAGTCAAGGGCAATAATTCTCAAACCGACGACTGTAATCTTTTTGCAATGTGCTAGAAATAACCATTGTGTAACGCACCAAAACCGGGCGCCAGGGAGTTGTAAGATATATACCACTCTCTCGCCAACTGTGGTCTGTTAAAGGACCCAAATCTGTATCTGTTCTGTGGGAGACGTCTCTGCCACTTTTCAGCTTCACATACAGTAAAAACACAATATAACGATTTAAATCGTTTATTTCACATCCACATCTAGGTTACATCAAAACATCATCATCTACCGACCTAGAGTCGGGCCGGACTAGTCCGGGCTTTGTATGTCGAGAATCGAGAGTTTCCAAGTCGATCTCGGCCCAGCCTTCGTGAAGGTACCCACACTCCGATTCCACGACTGGGGGGTGGTTATCACTGTGTAACCGTGTATGCTGTCAATCGAGAGTCAACTTTGTTTGTGGACAGAGTTTCATCCCCTCAATACAGACAGACCCAGAACTAAAGTCTAGCTTCGGTTTTAAAATAACATGTGTAAAATGCTAGATGGTACCATCAATTGGCAAAAACAATCTTTCACAATAGACTAAGAATATGAAAAATACATAAAGACAATAAAAAGATATGTAATAGACTATTACATATTTAGAAAATAATAATGGAAAATATCATGCATCATTAATCTAATTATACACTAAAATACATATACCAATAATCTAATCTAGAGTATATATAGTATAGTTGTCTGTCAGTGGCATATATGACCAGTGAAACCTGAGACAAATGACCTGATTGTCCAGATTATAGCAGTACTCTAACTGAAGTTTACATACAATATAAAAGGTGTTTAAAATACAAATAAATAATGTTACAAGACCTGACACAGAAAATGGAATATGGACTTGGTTAAAAATATTGTTTAGTGATTTAAGAAACTTATCAAATACAATAAATGCAATAAACTTGGTCTGCCAGACATACTAATAATATATATGAATAAAAATAAAAACTAGCTACAGCCTACAAATATTTCTCTACATTACCCAAGCCTCCGAAAAACAAGACGTCTCGTCTTTTATACTAATGATATATCATACAAAAAAATGTGTTAACTTGTCAAGCTTTCAATTGACCTTCAAATATCATCTTCAGGAACTCTTCTGTCATTGGAACTACATTCAGGTGTTCATCGGCAACATATAGGCAGGTATAACAATGATAGTAACTTCCAGATCTCCTAAACTCTCCTGTCACTGGATCTACAATCAGGTTTTCATCTACAACATAGGCAGGTATAACTATGATAGTAGACTCCAGATCCTTCTTTCTACATAAACATCATTCTAGGTCTTCTCCTTCGGTTCGAGTTTTCTCATGATGACTTTTCGTTTCATTATAAATTCGAAACGATTCCAACTCAATGGCAACATGTATGGATTCTTCAAGATTTGATGGTCTTGTTTGTTGTATCTTCCATACCATGTCCATATCATCCTCCAGTGCATCTAAAAATGCACCCTTAGCAAGAACATCTTGAATACTCTGTTCTGCAGTTGGATATGCCAATTCGGTCATTCGTTTTATAGCTTGTCCAAGCTCAGTTAACTTTTCCTTTGGTTTTCGCCTCCGGTTTTTCAATTCACTACGAAACATCATCGTCTGGTTTCGAGGTTGGTAACGTTGTTCTAAAGCACTCATCAAAATATCAAAGTCATACCGGTCTTCTATTGGCAAAGAGCTCAACACTTGCTGCGCAGAACCCATTAAACTAGCTGCCAGATGTAATCCCTGCTCTTCTCTCGTCCACTCATTGATTTTCGTACAAGCCTGAAAGTGGGCTTGATAGTCCATCAATGGAGTTGAACCGTCATATTTACTTGCAGCCAAAATTGGTTTTCTGTAATAAGACCTGAAAACTGCACCGGAACCATCGTGGCTACTTCTTCCAATTCTTCCATCACCCTCATAATCGTCGGGCAATGGATCTGGCGAGAAATGTAACCGACGAGGCGGTATATATTCTGGTACTTTAGGCCTGGCCCCTTTACTCTCTCGTACTGTAACATGTTCTGGAATATCTTCAGGTATCATCATCTTTTGATGTCTTCTGGTTTCTTCCGTTTCACCTACAGACGGGGTAAGTGTGTCTGCAAGGGTACTTTTACCAGGACCTGGTCTTTGGTCCATCGGATCTGTCGAGTATGAGGGAACATCATCTGCTTCAAACATGGTTGACAATCATCAGGCGAGTAGTAGTAGCTAAGGAGATTGCTTCATCAAATACGAAATTTGATTATCCACCAAAATCTGTAACGGGGATAACTGTATAAAATACGAAATTTTAATACATGTATCCTACCAGAATCTGTGACAGTAGTTCTAGTAGATTATCCCACCTCTGCCACCAAAATCTGTAACGCACCAAAACCGGGCGCCAGGGAGTTGTAAGATATATACCACTCTCGCCAACTGTGGTCTGTTAAAGGACCCAAATCTGTATCTGTTCTGTGGGAGACGTCTCTGCCACTTTTCAGCTTCACATACAGTAAAAACACATTATAACGATTTAAATCGTTTATTTCACATCCATATCTAGGTTACATCAAAATCTACATTACATCTAAACATCATCATCTACCGACCTAGAGTCGCGCCGGACTAGTCCGGGCTTTGTATGTCGAGAATCGAGAGTTTCCAAGTCGATCTCGGCCCAGCCTTCGTGAAGGTACCCACACTCCGATACCACGACTGGGGGTGGTTATCACTGTGTAAGGCGTGTAACCGTGTATGCTGTCAATCGAGAGTCAACTTTGTTTGTGGACAGAGTTTCATCCCCTCAATACAGACAGACCCAGAACTAAAGTCTAGCTTCGGTTTTAAAATAACATGTGTAAAATGCTAGATGGTACCATCAATTGGCAAAAACAATCTTTCACAATAGACTAAGAATATGAAAAATACATAAAGACAATAAAAAGATATGTAATAGACTATTACATATTTAGAAAATAATAATGGAAAATATCATGCATCATTAATCTAATTATACACTAAAATACATATACCAATAATCTAATCTAGAGTATATATAGTATAGTTGTCTGTCAGTGGCATATATGACCAGTGAAACCTGAGACAAATGACCTGATTGTCCAGATTATAGCAGTACTCTAACTGAAGTTTACATACAATATAAAATGTGTTTAAAATACAAATAAATAATGTTACAAGACCTGACACAGAAAATGGAATATGGACTTGGTTAAAAATATTGTTTAGTGATTTAAGAAACTTATCAAATACAATAAATGCAATAAACTTGGTCTGCCAGACCATAGAATTAAAAGGTAGGGAATGCCAAGAAGGATAAATAAATAGTTTATGCTTGGCACGCATGCGCTGAATATGAGGGTTATCGCATAACTTCCGCTTTCTGCAAAATGGCAGACGATATTGATATATGATGTTTGTTGATGTTATTTTGGAAGTAAGATATAAATGAAAATTTTCATATTCTGTTTATTTTATAACATTTTCACAAAATTAATTTACCTATTTAACGAGTTACCACCTTGTAATAGCGATAAAAAAATGTTATTCTTTGTGAGATTTGAGATTGATAAAGCGTAGCCTGAGATCTTTTTCGTTTATCATGACAAATATGGGACTACTGTATGTTCTGGATGTTTCAGGAATTCCTGGTTATTGAGAATGTTGATTTTTGTCCAACAGTGAAGTAAAGTGAAGAAGAAGGTCAGGTAATGGTAATGTCAATACCGGTATAGCCTACCCATTTTTAATTTAAAGGAAGGGGAATTTTCAGCATTTTCGAGGGTTGATTTTGGTCTTATATAGCCATAGGTCAATAGCCTCCAGAAAACTCTTTTTAAAACCTTTATTGTATTGGCAGTATTAGTATATTTCATTGTTTGATATACAATTATATTCTACCTCTTAAATTCATCTATTATAAAACTGTAAGCCTAAAAGGATTAGTTTCATTAATTATAATTCTATATTTGTTTGCCAGTGGAATTAAAAATATCATTCAATTTCAGGATCGGTGCAGTTCAATTCATTTTTGAGAGTCGATTTAGGCCTTGAATATATATAAATAGCCTCCAGAAGTACTAGATCTGCAGGAAAATCACAGAATCCCTTCAATTATACAAATACCTAAACGTTTATCTTTCATTTTGTGTTTATGTGTACTGTTTTCTAATATAAAGCATAGACTTACTAAACAACAAGTGGTATTTTTAACTTTCAAATGCTAATAATTATGACTACACAGAGGGATTTGAAGGCTTAAATTTCAAGGGAGAGTTGGGGTGGATTAAGATAACTTTAAAATTCCTAGTTCTGAGATAAAAATTTTATTGGGTGAACAGTTAGTGAACATATCCTTTAAAAAAGTATGATTAAATAATAAATTATTCAATCCCTGCAAAACACAAATCCAACCCTTATTTTTTATTGTGAAAATACAGGCAAGCTCATTTTTCTTATTGGTGAATAGGTTTATGATGTATTGTAATTTATTTTCAAGTTAATAGTTTATTTTTGATTAATTGTTACTTGAATTTTATTTTTATTGTGATCTAGTAAGATATTCACGAAGACTGGTAAATGGGTGGTTTTTATTGAATGCCTTGTATTCTTGCATATGTATAATGTTCAATTCAGTTATTGTTTGGAATTATCAAATATGATAAAAATAAATTCTATGAAGTGAAATTGAGTTTTACATATAGTTTTTTCTGCACATTTTGTGCTAATGAGGACCAGCAAATTACAGGACAGTGTCATTATCCTACTCATATTTTGATATTCAACTTTCGAGGGATATTTATCATGCTCAGTCTGTAACATACAGAACCTCCATTAATTGGTCCATTTGAACGACTGCGGGAAAGGGGTAAAAAATCGGTAGTAGTCATCTCATCTCATTCTGGGAAAGAACAATTGTTTTAACCCCCTGACCCACTGCGGCCCTCTGATGTTGTATCTGTCATTTTAATTAAATCTAAGAAAAAATAAGTTTTTATCACACAGTTTTTATCATATTTTTTCCAGATGAATTAAATAATGAATTATTATTAAATTTTGTATACACATCCTCACCAAAACAGGAGTCCAATGCTGAGAAAAGTTGAAAATTATTTCATTCATCTTTGGACAGTATTGTTGAGAAAATTAAAAAAAAAAATCAAATTGAAAGAAATTTTTCTTTTGTTAAAGTACTTAGAAAAACTTAGGTTTTCGTAAGTTATCACTAATAATATAGAAAATGGTAATACGAGTGATGGGTTGCTCTAGCTTATTACTTTACAAAGACAGTATACAATATAAACATAGAATATAGTATAGGTGTTGTATAAGTTATCCCTATTAATATAGATCACAATATTGCCACAATAATATAATAATAGATAGACTGCTTGTGCTTCCAGAATAATAGGGTGTTATATACATTAATAACTATATATTAGCAACAAGAATATAAAACTATTCTTTGATGAAGTAACAACTATTAATGTTAAGAGATAATTAAATAAGAATAATTTCTTATACAGCAATAATACAAAACTGCTCTTTGATAGAACAATGATAAACTATCAAAGTTTCTGAGATAATTAAATTTTATATATTTTAATATTGTACATTAATAGTATAACACTGCTCTTTGATGAGTAACAACTATTAACGTTTCTGACATCATATATAATCCAATCTTGTACAACACTGATATAAAATTTTACAATAATAATATAAGACTGTCTCAATAGAATGACAAGCAGAATGAATATGCCTCTGGAACAATCGAATGTTATATATAATGTTGATGTTTACATAACAATAATAGCACACTAAATTTTAATATATCAGATTATTTTATCTTTCTGGGACTATCTGCTGGGTATAAAAGAGTTTGATGATTTTATATCCACCCCTGTTTCCCTTTCGGAAATTCACATAGATGTATCTTTTTATCCTCAATCAATCAATCAATCAATTGTGACAATGTTTTCCATCTTTCATAAAATTTTTCTTGTTTTAAATCTTTGAAAAATAAATATTGTTCAAGCTTCATATAATAAGTGATTACATATTTAGCTCCTTCAACTGTAGGGGTTACATTTTTACCTTTGGAAGTATAAATATACAATTTAGTTATTAATAGAATGAGGTTTAATAATATAAGTGGTTGTTTAGTAGTATATGTATTTTCACTTGCCTCATCTATTACACCTATGATGACATCACTGATATCTAACTTTTTAGTAATATCAAAATCTTTAAGCCATAAAAATAATTCTTTCCAAAGCTTTGAAACAACTGGACATTCCCAAAAGATGTGTTCAATAGTTTCATTTTCGTGATTACAAGATTGGCATGACCCATCTTTTTTTATACCGATTTTAGTTAAGAATGAGTTAGTTCCTAATATCCTATGTAGTATTGCAACCATAATAGCCTTGTGTCAACAGTACAGCTTTTAGTTATTACGTTTATTCTTTCCCAGGTTTCTTGATCAAATTTAGTGTTTAAAGAGTTATTCCATTTAGTTATATATTTTGCTTCAAAGACAATTGATTTTATAAGTGTATTGTAGGTGAAATTTTTATCTTTACCAGAGTTGAACAAATTTCTAGCCATTTGAGGAATTCCTGGCTGTATTGGTAGATCTTTTCCTTCAGTAAATATTTCTTTTAATTTTAATCTTAGACCTAGGAATTCAGTAATAGGCGGTTTAAAATTGAATTTTTGATATAAAGCTTCGTAAGAGAGAAAGTTTCCATTCGAATCTAACAAATCATACACAAATCTAATTCCATGGTTATGCCAGTTTCTAAAATATGTTTTATTTTTACCTATCTTAATTGATGAGTTATACCAAAGTGGTTCATAAACTATTGATTGACCATTATTTGCCGCGTTTAGTTTTCCATAAAAATAGTGTAGATCTTTAAATACATCCTTCCAAAATGGGTTTGTTTGAGAAGTCTCTAATAGTTTTATGTAATCGTCTCCAAACTTGTAAATATCGTTAATTGAGTAAGATGATGAAGATTCTAATAATGAAACCCACGGCGCATTACTTTCAAATTTCTTAATCCATTTGATTTTTAGACTCTTAGCAAAAAGGCATAGGTCTAACATTTTAAGTCCACCCATTTTATAGTCTTGAACTATCAATTTTCTAGAAATTCGGTCAGTATTACCACTCCAAATGAATTTGTAAAGTAGTTTTTCAATTTCTTTGATTTTTGCCAATTCTGGGGTTGGTAGACTAATCAGAAGATGTGTCAGTTTTGGAATTATTAAACTTTTAACTACTGTTATCTTTCCAGGCACTGAAAGATATCTACATGACCATTCCCTAATAAGGCCTTTCATAGCAGATATTTTTTGATAATAGTTTACATCAATAATATTACTAAGGTCGTTTGTGTACGAGATTCCTAGCACTGTAAACGGTTCTGGGTTAGTAATAATCTTATAGTTACTTGTATTTAGTGCTTGGGAGTTTCGTAAATTTCCAAGAGCAATAATTTGTGTTTTTTCAAAATTTGGAATTAATCCTGAGAATTTGGAAAATTGTGTTAGTAAGTCCGAGGCAGATTTCAATGAAAACTCTGAACCATCTAAAAATAATGTAGTATCGTCTGCATATTGACTAATTTTATATTCTTTTCCTTTAATATTTATTCCTTTTATTTCCCTACTGTTTTTGATCAAAATACTTAGGATTTCTGCACAAATGATAAAAAGATATGGGGAGAGGGGATCGCCTTGGCGACATCCTCTGCTAATTTGGAAAAAGAAAGATGAAAATTTATTTTGAACAACGCACATTTGGGTTTCACAAAATATGATATTAATCCATTTAATAAAATTTTCTCCGAAATTAAAGAATCTGAGAGCTTTATTTATAAATTTCCATGAAATAGAATCAAACGCTTTCTCAAAATCGATGATTAATAAAATTCCATCAAGATTATTGATATTTGTCTGGTGAATTATGTCATAGAGAAGGCGTGTGCTTTCTCCGATAAAACGTCCTGCAATAAATCCTGTCTGTGTTTCACTGATTATTTCACTTAAGTATGGCTTAATTTTGTTTGATAAAACAGTTGCAAGTAATTTGTAGGAATTATTCAATAATGTTATTGGACGCCAGTTTTTCAAAAATTCCCTTGGTTTATTGCCTTTGGGTAGAATGGTAATAATACCCTGTCGTTGGGTGATTGACAGTTTTCCATTTTCAAAGCTATGATTGAATGAGCGTAGAAGAAACATTTGTAGGTCGAGCCAAAAGAATTTAAAAAACTCAGTAGTGAAACCGTCTGAGCCTGGGCTTTTTTCATTATTCATTGATTTCAAGGCTTTCAGAAGCTCCTGCAATTTAATTGGTTGATCTATTAGTTTTAACTGTGTTTTATCTAGTTTTTTAATGTTTGGATTAGTAATGAGTCTATCTAAGTCAATATCTTCTAAAACATTATCTATATTACGATATAGGACCTCATAGTATTCTTTGATATATTGAAGTATTGCACTTTGTTTGGTTATAATACTCCCATCATTATCAATTAACTTACTGACAGTTTTGTTTATGTAATTTCGTTTTTCTAAATTACAGAAGTATTTAGAGGGTTTTTCTCCATGTTCAATTCTGTTTGAGTGTGACCTTATCAAAAGACCATCTAGTTCATGTCTCCTTATGTCTTCTAATTTTGATTTTAAGTCTTTCAAGAAATCAACATAGATTATTGAGTCACTTACATTGGTTAACTCTTCAGCAATACCTATTTGTTTTTCTAAATTTTCTTTTATTTTTTTTGCTTTAAAAATGCTATATGAGATAGATATACTACGAATTTTCATAAGTGTAACCTCAAGAAATGATGAGTCGTCGATCATAAATTGAATTTCTGACTCTGTTAATTGATCGATGTTTTCTCTACAATACGGTGTAGCTGCGTATTCTTGTTTTATATCGTTTATTACGGATTTTACTTTTTTAACATACTCTTTATCGTGTAATAGTGAGTTATTGAAACACCAAAATCCCGGTCCAGTTTTGAATTCATTGATTATTAGATCTAGTTTAACAAGTGAATGGTCGGATCTATACCCAGGTATAATACTGATATTGTCTGTTATCGATAGAAGTTCTTCACTTAGAAAAACTTATTCACATTAATATTTTTTTTCAAACTCAAAGTCAACAGGATTCTGTCAAAGGCATTGACAGTGATGAAAGAGACATAATTGCATATAGGAGGAAGCATAGTAGGGAAACTTTTAAAACTGTACTGGCACTAGTTGTAGAATACTTATTGCCTGCTAAAGAGTAAACAATTTTATAAACATAATATTATCTGCAAGGAATAAAACCAGTAGACATTCCATCATAAATCCTTCCAGTACTAGCATATAGGATCCCCAAATCACTGCATTGACTTGCAGTAATTTATTGACTTGACAATTCTATTAATAATAAATCATTTTTTTGTCTGACAATTAGGCATAAATGCACTTTGTTAAATCAACTTAAAAAGTTCATAAAGCTGTGACTATAACTTATAAGATTGTTTCATATACTTACTAGATGTTTTTGGGAGTATTTAGTGCAGTTGAAATAGATTGTTCTGGTAAAAACAATGTTGGTATAATACCAACATGATGTAATACACATCTTTTTCTTATGCCTGGACTGAATAAATAATAATTAGACTGTTCTATAGCAAATTGGTGTAAATGCAAGGTAATTTACAGTAGAAAATAGTATGGGCAAGGGTCAATTTCAAGTGAAAATGTTCCAAGGAAAAGTCATTTTATGGACTCAAAGTCTTCCTTGAACAAATGATGTATAATTGACAATAATATTTTGAATATATGTGAATGAAAGAAAACAATCAATTCAAAACTCACTGCATGAGGTCATTAATACAGTAATCCTATATCATTTTAGAAACTATATACTGATAGTAAAATATCAAATCAAGAAATAACAGTTGTAAAAACGTTGTAAAATTAAATTTTCTGTGATAATTTTTAAATTAACTTCTTTTGTTATTGTTTACCTTAACACCGGAAGTTAATAAAAGACCCCCAAGTAGAAATTCGGTCAACCATAAATTTAAACGGAAGTTCAATAGACTAAGAGAAGTCTCAGACTTCCAGTCTTATACATTTCTATGGCCAGGCATACTAATAATATATATGAATAAAAATAAAAACTAGCTACAGCCTACAAATATTTCTCTACAATTGTCTAAATATGAAATGATAATATCTGACCCAGATATTTCATATCAGCCGCCATCTTGAAATGAGTACATTTTTTCATGAATTCTTTTTGACAAGTAAAATGAATTGGGGGTTCCCTTCATTTTAATATCATTTTGTTTTCATAATGACTACTAGTAATTCGGTATGAAGGGAGCATGCCACACATTATCTCACATGTTTTCCTACGATAACTAACTGCTCGGTGTTGCGTGAATGTAAAATGACGGGTTTTTTTTTTTTAGTCTGTCTGCTGGTATTTTTTAATCCATTTTATCTGCCTTTTTATACGCCCACATGAAAATATGGACGTATATTGCCGTCACCACTGTCCGTCCGTCGGTCGGTCCGTCCGTCAACAGCTTCTTGTACACGCGATAGAGACTAAAGTTTTCATCCGATTTGATACTATCTCGGATCAGTTCAAAATTGGCGCTATTCCATTCGTCGTTTTATGAGTTATTGCCCTTGACTTAGTGAAAACGTTAAAATTAACTTGTGTATGTGATGAAGGCTAGAGTTTTTACAGAGCCTATATAAACGAGCCTTGTCACTCTGATGACGTACAATGGTTTCCTATGGCGACGCCATTTTCATTAACCGACGACAGCGCATCTAGCGGTGGGGTGTAGCTTAGCACAACAAACAGTCTATTGACATCGCTAAATGCCGAAATTCGGAAAGCCCTGACCTAGTCCCCAAATTGTTCTGAATAAAACTGCTTAAAACTTAAGTACTACACCAACTCTCGTGTAATCATGACGATCATTTTTTAAGTTTAACCTTTGTTGGAAATCCTTAGAAAATCTAGATCGGCTTCGAAATAGTAAGGATAATTTAGAATGTTTTAGTAATAGATAAAAAAAAATTACATATGTTACATGGATTCAAATCGACCTATAGAGGGGTTAAAACGAACTAAAGATAATTCAGGTTAGTTTATGAGATGAAGGCCTAATAGTGGTGATTTAATCATTAAAATTGTAAACCCAGAATTTGAAATATCTTTGAAAGATATGTACAAGCCACCCTGAAAATATTGAATGTACATGTAATATGATGCATCCAGACAGCTTTTAAATAAGTGGCCAAGTAGGAAAGCTTTAGAGAATGAAATGGAGGTTTATTTCCTACACCCTTTGGGATAGGCCTAATCAGGATAGGCAAATGTCATGCAGTGTGCAATGAGGGAAATGTTACCAGGAAATCAACGTGGGCATAATCTGGTTTTTGATTTCTAACAGTCACTAGATCTTTACAGTTAACAGGTAGCATACAAGGCCTCTGTTAATTGTCACATCCGAACAACTTTATCCAAACACTTATTCCATGCAGCCCACTTTGTGAGGGGAAACTGATTGAAATATTTGATGGGTTAAACTCATGCTACGATTGATTCCTGGAATTGATAGCCAGCTAGCATCTAAATAATTTTGCCCAAAATAAAAATATTATATTTTTATTTGAAAAAATCGACACACTTACACAAATTCATTTTTTATTTCTGCTTTAACTCTTAAACAACTATAATACCCTTACAAATACATTGTTATTGTGTCCTAGCTAAGGATTGATGGAAAACACTTTCAATTTTCAAGAGGGAAATTTTTCATTGATTATTTCCTCTTCACCTGAGGTGTTAAACTATTGTACTGTCCTTCCATGTTGCTGCAGCCTGGATACAATTACACTTCACCAACCAGCAGTTCCGTTGTATTCAGATTTTGGAGTAGTCATATGATACATGTATACAATATGGTTGTTTTGATGATTAGACTTCCTGACTCTTTCAGCAAATTTCAACCTTGGTCATTAACTATATTAAAATCAAAATTTTCAAGTTATTAAACTTTTATACATGACTTTTACTTTAGACTTCTATACAGATATCTATACATATATCTGTACATGTATGTACTGAATTTGACCTCACCAATACTCATCCTTACACAATCACACCACTTTTTTTTTAAATATCTTTAAAGTGGCACAGGCTTCATTTTCGTGGGTCGATATTTCCAAGTCTCAGAAACGGGGACTTTTTTAGTTCATCAATTTAGTACTGGTTATCACAACTCACCATTGAAATTTGAGCCTTCAAATCCATGTGCATCCATAATTATTAGCATTTGAAAGTTCTAATGCCCTACTACACATTAGCGATACTATGCAATATATAGGAAAGTCATCTATAGAAATAGAAGGAGAAATGTCTAATTTAAGATATATTTGAAGGAAATATGCAATTTTCGTACATTTCTAGTGCTTCTGAAGGATACTGATATATATTCAAGAGCCAAATCAACCAGTAAAAATGAAGACTGGTCCCCTTTAACTTACCTCATTATTTCAGATGGATGCCTGGTCGATGCCTTGACATCCTATAAGAAGCAAACGTTCTCCAATATTTCTTCATGCAACTTAACAAAAGTTAATGTGTGTTCATTCCAGCATAATAATATCTTAAGGTATAAACTTAGGCAGCCAAAAAACTCTAAAAATAAAATGACATAATTAATACTGTGTAAAATTCTACTTTATATTTAGTTGTTGGCCCTATGTTCTATGTTTTTGCACCTGTTTTAGCTAAGGATGGAAGGTAAACACCTTGCAATGTTCAAAGAGGAAATTGATGATTTCCTCTTGAATTTCATACTGACGAGTCTCTGCGTCTGGCCACAAATTGAGTTCTGAATTGAATTTTTTCTCAAATGTCACAAATTTTCAAAATATGGTACACCGGTAGTCAATTGAATTGTCTTAGAATGCATTTGTATCCATGAAAATTTTCAATATGACATAAAATGAACTTCCATCCTAGAACTAGAATCCTAGAAACTTCATGTGAATGAATGTGAATTTTGAATAAAATCATGTGTCACAAAATTCATTTTTTTAACAGATGTCATTTTCATCAACCCAAAGACAATCTTAGACTTTTAGCACTATTTCGAGCTTAATATTTCAATTCATAAAAACAAAATAGACAAAATGCGATTCAGAACTCAATAGGCCTAGACCTATGCCATAATGTCTATATTGAATTTGTAAACACAATCCTCGAATCAGACTTTTCAACCAGCACCTATAGCCTGTTAGTATCAATCAAGTTATTGTGAAGTATTGCCAATCCCGAGTCCTTTTAATACAAGTGAAAACATACCTGACATGATCTTTGTTCGTGTGAAACCTTCAAACGCAAAACAAACATTTCCTTGACAAACTGTGAAAGACACCATCACTGTCAAGAGTTACACCTTACCGCTAGAGGCGCTACGGTCTATGTTTTAAAATGGCTGAAGGTCAGTGACCAGGCTCGTTTATATAGGCTCTGGTTTTTATCCGATTTGAACGGCGTTCGTAAAAGACAGATTCCGCGGAAACAATTTAGACAGATTTTATCATATTTTACATAGTATATATTTTGAAATATCTTCATTATTCCGGAAGTTTTTCACGTTGAAAACAGGTAAGATTTTCAGATTGATCAGGATAAAATTGCAAAGGTTAAAAAATGGTTTTAAAAGGTGCTCCAAAAGTCAGCGACAAAGTTGCTAAAGTGCGTGTTTTGAAACCTATATATGAAATAAAATCGTTTAATGAAATAAACAAAAAAATCCCGTCAAAATCGGTTGAAAAGAAGAGGTGATATTGGCGAAAATAAAAAAAAAACACATTTGTTTTCACACGTCATTTCCGGTTATGTGAAAATGCGTCATTTTACATTCATCCTCTAACGAACATAAGGTTATTGTGGGGAATCATGTCAGATTCGTGACCAGAATTCGAAAAAAGAAAAGAATAGTCATTATGAAAATAAAGCAGTGTGTTCGCTACTGCAATTAAAATGTTTTAAGAAAGCGTTTTTGTACATTGTAAGCGTGTAACCGTTGACCAGTGAAAAGTTTTTATAACAAATATCAAGAAATATATTCTTGTTACAACATTCGTCGTACTGAAAATAAGAGCTGTTGCTTAAACTGGTTGTGAGTGACTATCGCTCTCAACAAATAAACTAATAGCCATTACCAAATTGAGTCTGACCTCAAGGTCACTAGTTATTCGACTCTTTACTACCGAATGAATATAAATAAGTTGTAACACTATTTATGTTTCATCCATGTGTCAAGTAGGATGCTTCGATATCGTCATTAAGGTTGTAGTATTATATTTAAATTTAGTCTATACGTCATATGAATGACATTCAACGCTAAAAGATCAGTAATAACTACGAATATTCATTTGATAATAATAATAATTTAACAGCGTCCATTTTATTAGCAATGAGAGTATGATCGATATTGTGTGTATATTTCAAACATTATTGAAAGAAATTGTAGACATAAATACATCATAGTTTATTAATATTTAATATGTTTTGAGTTAATTTTGTTTATACACATTTATCATTAATAATACTGCAAAGTCACATTTCTATGTTAAACAAATTCATTCTTTTAATATTTGTTTAACATCTGAATCTGGGTTGTAATGAGTCTACTTCTGGTCACGCTAATTCGATATGAACATGCCACACATTATCTTAAGATGTTTTTCTATGATACCTTACTGCTCGGTGTTGCGTGAATATTAATTAACGCTTTTTTGTCTAACCGGAAATGACGTGTGACAGACAAAACAATTTTAATTTTTCTCCTATTTTCATCTGTTTTTCAACCGATTTTGATGGGACTTTTGGATTCATACATAACTAGATTTATACGGTAAATAGAAACAAACAGTTAAGGTTTAGTCACGTGTGGTGTCACGTGTGCCTATCATCATGTGAAATACAATTTTAAAGTTATGCAGTGCGCCTAGTTTGGACGTAATCGTCAATAGTCAGAATTCTTGAAGTTAATGTAAAATTGGCTTAATAGATTAGATAGAAAAAGATTTGATCGAAATTAAGTAAATTTTATGGATGGTGATTCAGTACACTAGGCAGAAATAAGGTGGTCAATGCAAATGCGTTAAAGTTGTTTGAATGTAGCTGAATTAACCTTTCGGTAGACAATTCGTTCGTATTTGTATTCGAACTACAATTAATTTTTACAATTCATCAATAAATATTTTTGCTGCTGTTGGCTTTTAATTTAATTGCAGATATAAACACCAGTTGTAAAATATGTCGGGGAGAAAAAGAAAATGTAAAGTGACACGACCAGAAGCTAGTGTTACATGTTGGCAGAAAAAGAAAAAGGCACCTGGAACTGAGCTGTCCCAAGAGCCTACGTCCCACACTTGACGTAACAGCTTTAACGGTACCAAGGCCAGAGTCACCATATCTATACCATCTACAATGGATGTTGACCTGAATACACCTGCACCTACTAGGGTCACCGCCGTATTGAACCAAACCCCTAAACGTGCCCGAAGTTCACCTACACCTAGTCCAGCAGACGTTGGTAAACGTTCGCGTAGAGAGGGCACCCCTCTTCTCTTTTCTCTTTCAGATTCCTCCTCTACCACTCCATCTGAATCTTCACCTAGGGACTCCGGTTCCGTCAATCTATCTGCCTTCTGCAAATATCTTGACCAACAGGAAACCCCGAATTCTCCGACTAAGTCAAGCCATACATCCAAACCATCCCCTCCTCGTACCAGGTCCCGATCACTATCTAATCTTCCATCTTCCACTTGTGTACCAGTTCCATTCACCCCATCGACAACCATTATCTCCGTTACCAAACCCTTTTATCATCGAACAACTGACAAATCATCATGGACTCTTCCCGCTCTGCAGAAATCAACCTTAATTATTGGATCCTCTAAACTGAACAGAATTACCAAAACTGCTTCAGACACCGAAATTCATTCGTACCCTGGTGCCCAAATCCATCACATTCACTCCATCATTGAAAGTTACGACCAATATTTTAAACCAGCTACTGTCATTCTTCACGTGGGTCTCAACAACCGATACCAGCTACCAAAGTCCACATTAGAACAAGCCCAGAAATTAATCGCGACCGCCAAACTTACCTTTCCAAATTCAAAGATTATCTTCACATGTATACCAGTATCCAATAACATCACGAAGAACGCGCAACAGAATCTTAAGACCTTCAACAAAACTTAAATTTATCCCGACCCCGAAGGTAGCCAACATTGACTATCTTCGACCATCTATTGAACGATTTCAACGTAATCTCAGCTGCACTTATTTTTTTCGAAACCACCCCCACGTGGTGCTAGAACAATGTTTATTCCTAAATCCGCGTGGAAACCGCCCAAGGCCGCCATCCATCCTGAAATTTTAGAAGTATTTAATAGTATGAATAGCCAAACAACAAATCTTTCTATTACAAATGAAAAACCTAATCTCACACGGGTAGAACGTGAAGCTTTAAACTTACTTAAGAAAGACGAAAGACGATAGCATTATTATTACAAGAAGTGACAAAGGTTCGTGCTGTGTCATTCTAAATAGGGAAGATTATATTTTAGAAGCAGAGAATCAATTGAATAATCCTAAACATTATGCCATTTTGCCAGACACAATTTTTAAGGAAACTTCTAAAATGATTAACAATATTCTTGGAAATTTAGTCAAAGAAAGTTATCTCAAACAGAAACAATATGACTATCTATCTGCCAAACCCGATTGTCGTGAGAGACATTTATATACTTTGCCTAAGATCCATAAGAATCCTACAAAGGAGTGGTTCATCCCTAATAAAATACCTAAAGGCCGTCCGATCATATCTGACTGTGGTAGTGAGTCATATGCGGTGTCAGAATACATTGACCATTTCTTACTACCTCTAGCTTGTCGACATAAAGCCTATCTTAAGGACACAACTGATTTTGTAAATAAAATTAAAAATCTTCGAGTTCCTCCGAATGCCATTCTGATTTCTATTGACGTGTCTTCTATGTATACCAATATTGATAACACTGCCGGGTTAATGGCAGTTCGTAAAGCTTTTAGTAGAAACCCAGATCCGAACAGAGCCGACGATGCAATTTTACAGCTTTTAGAGATTTGTCTCAGTCGCAACGATTTTACATTTAATGGTAAAACGTATCTACAAACTTCAGGAACAGCTATGGGTAAACGATTCGCCCCTTCATACGCAAATCTTTTTATGGCAGAGTGGGAACGTGAGGTATTACCCCTTTGTCCCTTTAATCCACTTTTTTTATGGACGATTTTTAGATGACATTTTTATGGTTTGGACTTATTCCATTGAGCAGTTCTGGGAATTCTTTGAAATTTTCAACAACCACCATCCGTCCATCAAACTAACCGCCAACGTCAGTCATAAAAGCATAGATTTTCTCGATACCACTGTTTTCAAAGGAGATTCCATAGCAGAAACCAATAAACTGGACATTAAGGTATATTTCAAAGAAACTGATACTCATCAACTCCTGCACAAAAGCTCATTTCACCCAAAACATACCTTTTCCGGTATTATTAAATCACAAGTTTTACGATTTCACCGAATTTGCACAAGATCCTCTGATTTCAACCAAGCCTGTACGATTGTTTTCTCAAAACTGAAAGAGCGTGGATACTCAAAACGATTTTTACGAAACATAAAAAAACTCCACTTTAGCGCAAATAGCAGCGAAGACTAGACTATATGCCGAAGTTCCTCCAGGTTTAAGGTGTGCCCCATGTTTGTCAAATAGATGCAAACATGTCCCTTTGTATCTGAAACACATTATTTTATGAGTAGCTTTACTAATAAAAGGTATCCGATCCAGGAGCATTTATCATGTGATAGCTCAAATGTCATTTTGCAGGCATAGCACCCTTTGTTGTCCCGTTTAATACAACCAGTAATCAAGAGAAATTTCCTCAGGTTTATAAGCAGAAAATGATAGTTGCCTACTCAAAAAATCAGAACTTTAATGACAATCTGGTTCATAGCAAACTAAATATTAATTAGCAGATACTATACTATTCGCCCAACGGCCGAGTTCTTATTGCAGTGCGTTCTAGCGAACGCACTGCTTTGTTTTCATAATTGCAGTGCGTTTTCATAATGATTATTGCAGTGCGCTAATTCGATATGAAGGGAGCATGCCACACATTATCTCGCATGTTTTCCTACGATAACTAACTGCTCGGTGTTGCGTGAATGTAAAATGACGGTTTTTTGTCTAACCGGAAATGACATATGACGGAAAAATCCATATTATGATTTTTACCATTTTTACCTCTGTTTTTCAACCGATTTTGATGGAACCTTTTTGTTTATTTCCTTAAACGTTTGTCTACAAGGTAAGACTTTAAAAATATGCATTTTGAGAACTTTGATGCTGACTTTTTGAAGCACTTTTTTGACCATTTGTTCAACTTTTGCAATTTTATTTGTATCAATATGAAAACTTACAGGTACATAGATATTTTGATGGCGAACAAAATGACATTATCAAAAAAAAAAATATCACTTCCGGTTTTGACATCATTCGCTTGCAAAGTTGAAATTTTAACTTCCGGAATAATGAAAATATTCAAAAAAATCTTTTTGCAATGTGCTAGAAATAATCATTAACAAAATATGAAATGATAAAATTTGACCCAGATATTTCATATCAGCCGCCATCTTGAAATGAGTAATTTTTCTTTAAATCGAAATTCAGAATCAGGGAATCATCCGATTGGAATAAAAATGATGTCTAGGGAATCTTTAGTCGATTGCTAACAAAACATGGCGAGCCGATTTTTAAATTTCGATTCAGATTTTTTTTTATTTCCGGTTTAGAATTTTCGGAAATAGTCAAAACTTTTAAGGCTCATATCTTGTGACCTGAACAAAAGTTGTTGCCCTTGACGAGATCTATCCAATGGCATAATCATTTTAGATGCCCAATGTTTACTTCCGGTTTTATGGCCGTCAGAAAATTGCAATTTTTGACTTTAAACAGCTCTGTCACGTGACCTAATTCATGTACGTCACAAATTATCTTATATTATTATCACGCTTTATCTCCTGTTTCCAAAAATGTATAACACTAGATATTTTGATCAAAATTGATTTTTGGAATTTTGTTCTTTGTTCTATGGTAACTCTGCGTGTTTTTTTGGCGGGAAAAAAACACGTGTTATCTAAATTACGGATTTCATAAGATAGGTAACAATTTCTTCTTAAGATATGGAAGAACATGACTGACAAAAAAAAAATATGATAAAATCGTAACCGGAAGTAACACGCTGGCCACCATCTTGAAATGAACATGTTTTCTTTAAATCGAGAGAAGTGAACAGGGTATCATCTGATTTGTGTAACATTGATGTCTAGGGCATTTTCAATCTATGACCAACAAAATGATGACAGCCAATTTGCTAATTTCGATTATGATGTTTGCCTATTTCCGGTAAAAAATATTCAGAAATGGCCAAAATTTTGAAAGCATATTACACGTTACCTTGGATTTGGGTGACCTTATGACCTGAACAAAAGTTATTGCCCATGATGAGATCTACCCAACGGTGTATTCATTTTTGTTGTCCAATATTTACTTCCGGTTTTATAGCCATTTAAAAATTGTTAGTTTGAACTTTGAACAGCTCTGTCACGTGACGTGACGTCACAAAATATCTTCTTTTCTTATTATGCTTTATCTCCTCTTTCCAGTGATATATAACACTAGATATTTTGATCAAAATTGCTATTTGGAATTTTGTTCTTTGTTCTATAGTAACTCTGCGTGTTTTTTTGGCGGGAAAAATACACGTGTTATCTGAATTACGGATTTCATAAGATAGGTAACAATTTCTCCTTAAGATATGAAAGAACATGACTAACAAAGCAAAAAATATGACAAAATCGTAACCGGAAGTAACACGTTGTTTTCTTTAAATCGACATCCGATTTATATAATTTTGATGTTTATGGCATTTTCAATCTATTGCCAACAAAATGAGGGCAGCTAAATTTCTAATTTCGATTATGGGGTTTGTCTATTTCCGGTATAAGATATTCAGAAATTATTGTAACACTTTTAAAGCTCATAACTTGTGACGAGCCATTTGTTGACCTTATGATCCGAACAAAAGTTATTGCCCGAAATGAGATCTATCCAATGGTGAATTCATTTTTGTTGTCCAATATTTACTTCTTGTTTTATAGCCATTTGAAAATTGTCAGTTTGAACGTCACAAAAAAAATCGTCTTTTCTAATTATGCTTTATCTCCTCTTGATATATAATAGTAGATATTTTAATCATTTTGCTTTTTTGGAAATTTTGTTCATTGTTCTAAAGTAACTGCGTGGCTTTATTGGTGCGAAAAAACACGTGGTTCCTAAATTGTGGATTTTTAAAGAGAGTCGACACATTCTTATGAAGATATAAAATGACATAACATTCATAGAAAAAAAAAGGATAAAATTGGACCCGGAAGTAAGTAGTAGACCACCATCTTGAAATGACCAACTTTTCTTTAAATCGATATAAGTGATCAGGATATCATCCGATTTACATAATGTTGATGTCTATGTCATCTTCAATATATTACTAACAAAATGGTGACAGCCGATTTCCTAATTTCGATTAAAAGTTTTGTCTATTTCCGGTTAAAGAAATTCAGCAATAGCAAACACTTTCAAAGCTCAAAACTCGTGACCTTGACGTTTGATGACATTTTGATCTGAACCAAAGCTATTGCCCTCGATATAATCTATCAAATGATGTTTTACTTTGTGTTTTCCGATGTTTACTTCCGATTTAATAGCCGATTGAAAATTGAGATTTTTAACTATAAACAGCTCTGTCACATGACCTAATTTATATGCAGGACTAAAATGCAACCGTTCAAGGATGTTTAAATTGCGCACTGCTCAGTACCGTTTTCACGGTTCTAGTTGCAGTGCGTTCTAGCGAACGCACTGCATTGTTTTGCAAATGTCTTTTTGCAGTGCGTTCTAGCGAACGCACTTCTTTGTTTTGCAAATGTCTTTTTTTTTTTTTTCCGTTTTCTGGTCAGAGCGCCCAGCCAAAACTATGCATGCCACACACCATCTCTCAAGATTTCCCACGATAATCTACTGCTCGGTATTGTTTAAATGTAAAATGGCGCATGCCCTACCAACCGGAAATGAGGTATGAGAACATATCGGATTTGATGTTTTGGCTATTATCTCCTTTGTTTTTCAACCAATTTCGATCGAACTGACTTTGCTTATTTCTCTAATCGATTTTCCATGATACAAAAGTTTAACAATATCATTTTGAGAAAAATCTTGCTGACTTTTGGAGCACCTTTTCTGGACCACTTTTTCAACTTTTGCAATTTTATATTGATCAACCTGAAAACTTACATATTTATAGACATTTTGATTGCAAACATTTAGCAATTTTCAAAATTTCGATATCACTTCCGGTTTTGACGTCATTCGCTCTCAAAGTTGAAATTTCAACTTCCGGAATTTTGAAGATATTCGAGAAATTCTTTTTGCAGTATGTTTGTTATGTAGACACAAAATTATACAAATCATAAAATTTGACCCGGATGTAACGGATCATGCGCCATCTTGATATGGTATATTTTCATAAAACGCAAAATGGGGCCTCAGGGTGTTATGGAATTTGCATAATGTTTATGTCTATGTAATCAACAGTCGACTGCGACCAAAATATGGGAAGCCGATTTTTGAATTTCAATTCTTAATTTTTCTGATTTCCGGTAAAAATAAATCAGTAATTGTCAAAACTTTCAAGGCCCATATTTTGTGACCTTGACCTTTTGTGACTTAGTGACCTGTACAAAAGTTATTGCCCTTGATTAGATGTATCCAATGACATATTTTTTTCAGATGCCCAATGGTTACTTCCGGTTTTATAGCCGTTTTAAAATTGTAATTTTTAACTTTAAACAGCCCTACCACGTGACCTAATTTACATATGTCTTATTTTCTTTCACCGTCGTACTATGCTATGTCTGCTCTTTCCAATGATATACAACACAATGTATTTGAATCAAAATTCCGCCTTTTAAAGTTTGAAAAATTTGTGTCAATTTCCATTGAAACTGTGCGTGTTTTTTTCAATTTTTATTTCGATCATTCTGAAAACTTACAGGTAGATAGACATTTTGATGGCGAACAAAAATATGTTTTCAAATTTTGATATCACTTCCGGTTTTGAAGTTATTAGCTCTCAAAGTCGAAATTTCAACTTCCGGAATTTTGAAGATATTGGAAAAATTCTTTTTGCAATATGCTTGTAATGTAGACACAAAAGTATACAAATGATAAAATTTGACCCGGATGTAACAGATCAGTCGTCATCTTGAAATGGTATATTTTTATAAAAGGCAAAATGGGGCCTCATGGTATTATAGAATTTGCATAATTAAGATGTCTATGGAATCTACAGTCAATTGCTATCAAAACATGAGATGCCGATTTTTGAATTTCAATTCTGATTCATTTTAATTTCCGGTTAAAATAAATCAGTAATTGTCAAAATTTTAAAGGCTTATATCTCGTGACCTTGACCCTCGGTGACCACGTGACTTGAAAAAATTCATTGGCATTAATGTTACCTATATGCACGGATACTTTCATTTAGGTTTTCCAATGTTTACTTCCGGTTTGATATCCATTTGAGAAATTGCAGTTTTTTACTTTAAAGAGCTCTGACACGTGACCTTATTCAAGTACGTCACAAATTCTTTCACAATCTAATTATGCTAAATCTACTTTTTCAATTATATACAACACAATATTTTTTTAATGAAAATAGCGCCTTTTGAATTTTGAAAATTAGTTATTCCATCTGCTTGTAAAATATTAAATTCAAATTTCAGTTGAAGGGAGAGTACTACATTTTGACATAAAGCTGCGTTTGGGCGATCGTCCTCTCCCATTAACTTGCGTTTGGGCGATACGTTATCATGTACTTTTTTTTACATTGTAACTGTTTAAAAGAAACATTAAGATATATTTTCTTTGAATGAAATATGTATTGATAAAATTCGATCTGTATTTCAAACTATGAAGTATGAATACTGTGCAGTCCATTTCTAAATTGAGATTTGGCTCTTTCATGTGTCCTTTCTTGCACTTTAGAACTTATTTACAAATCTTAGAAATTTTGTGATAGTGTGACCATTTTAGATGTCCTTTACTTACTCTGGCTTCAAGAATTGATTGTCCTTGGTAGACTTTGTAAATTTACCCTTTTTATTTCATGTTTATGCCATTTTTTATTGATTTTCTTGTTTTATTGAATTTTACTGTATTTGGTATTAAAGGGAAGTAATCCTGTAAAAATATCCTTTTAGGACGTTGGGCCAAGCATGGGTCATTAATATTTTTGGTTATTTATAATTTCATAATGTTCTACGGGTAATTTCCTTTCGTTTGATATGCAATTTGTTAGGGTAGGGCTTGGGTTCGTATTTTATATTAATTGTTTTACTTCATTAGAATACCAGGTAGATTGGTTTATGGGGGGTTCAACAGGGTATAAATAAAGCTCAATTCCGTTCATTCGGGGAACAATTTTAACTGCAAGTTATTGTCAGGTTAGTTCCCTATGTAGGGGTGAAAGCTTACATAGTATGGTTGATGTTTTTCCATGAATGTAAATATTAATTGTTAATATTCGTATCAACGATTCCGATACCCGTTTCCGCTCGGCGGGTATTCAACTGTTGTATTTTGTAAAGAATTAAAGAATATTTTTGTAATCAAATTTGAGTTATATATGTCTCTTTTGTCCTGCTCATTAGTGTCTGCGGGTAACAATATGCGTTTTCCACTGATGTATATCAAACTGTGATTACGCCTTTTTTAATCAGATGACTTTTCACTACCGAACATGAAATGTTCTCAATATTTCCCACGATAATCTACTGCTGGGTATTGTTTAAATGTAAAATGGCGCATGCCCTACCAACCGGAAATGAGGTATGAGAACATATCGGATTTGATGTTTTGGCTATTATCTCCTTTGTTTTTCAACCGATTTCGATCGGACTGACTTTGCTTATTTCTCTAATCGATTGTCCATGATACAAAAGTTTAACAATATCATTTTAAGAAAAATCTTGCTGACTTTTGGAGCACCTTTTCTGGACCACTTTTTCAACTTTTGCAATTTTATATTGATCAACCTGAAAACTTACATATTTATAGACATTTAGATTGCAAACATTTAGCAATTTTCAAAATTTCGATATCGCTTCCGGTTTTGACGTCATTCGCTCTCAAAGTTGAAATTTCAACTTCCGGAATATTGAAGATATTCGAGAAATTCTTTTTGCAATATGTTTGTTATGTAGACACAAAATTATACAAATCATAAAATTTGACCCGGATGTAACGGATCATGCGCCATCTTGATATGGTATATTTTCTTAAAACGCAAAATGGGGCCTCAGGGTGTTATGGAATTTGCATAATGTTTATATCTATGTAATCAACAGTCGACTGCGACCAAAACATGGGAAGCTGATTTTTGAATTTCAATTCTGAATTTTTCTGATTTCCGGTAAAAATAAATCAGTAATTGTCAAAACTTTCAAGGCCCATATTTTGTGACCTTGACCTTTTGTGACTTTGTGACCTGTACAAAAGTTATTGCCTTTGATTAGATGTATCCAATGACATATTTTTTTCAGATGCCCAATGGTTACTTCCGGTTTTATAGCCGTTTGAAAATTGTAATTTTTAACTTTAAACAGCCCTACCACGTGACCTAATTTACATATGTCTTATTTACTTTCACCGTCGTATTATGCTATGTCTGCTCTTTCCAATGATATGCAACACAATGTATTTGAATCAAAATTCCGCCTTTTAAAGTTTGAAAAATTTGTGTAAATTTCCATTGAAACTGTGCGTGTTTTTTTCAATTTTTATATCGATCATTCTGAAAACTTACAGGTAGATAGACATTCTGATGGCGAACAAAAATATGTTTTCAAAATTTTGATATCACTTCCGGTTTTGAAGTTATTAGCTCTCAAAGTCGAAATTTCAACTTCCGGAATTTTGAAGATATTCGAAAAATTCTTTTTGCAATATGTTTGTAATGTAGACACAAAAGTATACAAATGATAAAATTTGACCCGGATGTAACAGATCAGTCGTCATCTTGAAATGGTATATTTTTTATAAAAAGCAAAATGGGGCCTCATGGTGTTATAGAATTTGCATAATTAAGATGTCTATGGAATCTACAGTCAATTGCTATCAAAACATCAGATGCCGATTTTTGAATTTCAATTCTGATTCATTTTAATTTCCGGTTAAAATAAATCAGTAATTGTCAAAATTTTAAAGGCTTATATCTCGTGACCTTGACCTTCGGTGACCATGTGACCTGAAAAAATTCATTGGCATTAATGTTACCTATGCACGGATATTTTCATTTAGGTTTTCCGATGTTTACTTCCGGTTTGATATCCATTTGAAAATTGCAGTTTTTTTACTTTAAAGAGCTCTGACACGTGACCTTATTCAAGTACGTCACAAATTCTTTCACAATCTAATTATGCTAAATCTACTTTTTCAAAGTATATACAACACAATATTTTTTTAATGAAAATAGCGCCTTTTGAATTTTGAAAATTAGTTATTCAATCTGCTTGTAAAATATTAAATTCAAATTTCAGTTGAAGGGAGAGTACTACATTTTGACATAAAGCTGCGTTTGGGCGATCGGCCTCTCCCATTAACTTGCGTTTGGGCGATAAGTTATCATTAATGTACTTTTTTTTACATTGTTACTGTTTTAAAAGAAACACTAGAGCCACTAGTGGCACAGAGTGGGACTTTGCAAATGTGCAAAATGTAAGGGAAATTTAGAAAACATCGGCCCTGAACGTAAATTCGAAGTGCCAAAAAAGTCGACAACTTTTAAAATTTTTATTTTTTTGAAAGGTTGTGAAACCGGAAGTAGTTTCCAGACTTAACATTTAAACATATCAGCTGAAAGCCTTTATCAGTAACCTTCAACCTACTGAAGGTCAAGGTCACTCAAGGTCAAATTATCGAGAAACAAGTCTTTAATATTTGGAAATGCATACAGTAATAACACCGGTAGTTGACGCTAGACTACAAATATGAAAGTATAAATGAACAGCCAAAGTCAATGACCTTTGATCCTAAAAAGGTCAAGGTCAACAAAGGTCAAGGTCAAAAACGATTTTTGTTTTTGTTTTTAAACCTTGTTCCCTTTTTAAAACTATAAAGCCGAAATCAATTAGCCTTTAACATAAGCTGAATAAAGCAATGCTGTAACTGTATGCAAGGTCATTTTTTGAAAAAAATTTAAGCTTGACCTTTGTTTATGATAAACAAAATTTTGACAAAAACAAATTTTTTTTCCGGATGTGCCACGCCCACGTCAAATTTTTTTATGTGACTTTATTTATATCAATAATATCTCAATGCCTAAATTATCAAGCCTTTGCATTTATTGGTTAACGAGATATACAATCATAAATGTCAAAAAAGGTCAAAATCTATAATCGGAAATTCTGAAATTAATAAACATTGTTCCCTTTTTTTAAACTATATAGCCGAAATAGATGAGATTTTGATATAATTGAGATAAAGTAATGAGGTTGGTGTGTGCAGAAGCATTTTTTCAAAAAAATGTAGTCTATATGGACTTTTTGCGTCAAAGTTGCGAATTTGGCTATTTTCAGACAGCTATAAAACCGGAAGTTGATATCGGAGGTCAAATATAAAGTATCATCAGGTAGCCAAGGTCGATGACCTTTGACCTACTTAAGGTCAAGGTCATCAAAGGTCAAGGTCACGAGATATGAGCCTTCAAAAACTGAAAAAATTCAACCGGAAGTTGCAAAAAAGGAAAACCGAAATTCAAAATTCGGCTTCCCAGTTTTTGGTCGCAATCGACTATAGTTTCCAAAAATAGAAACATTACACACATCACACTTAATCCCAAGGCCCCATTTTTTTTTATAAAAATATTTCAAATCAACATGGCGGCTGAAATATTATTTCGATTCCCGATCTTAGAATGTCCAGGTAAATCCCATAACTATGGCTACCGATCAGTATAAGTTTCGTTTAAAAATATTTATTAAAGCGGAAGTGGGTCAATCGGAAGTTTGCGCCCTTCTCCCGCTTAAACCGGAAGTAGCGCAAAAATTTTGACTACGCAGTTTTGTTAACTACAATGATCTCTATTTGTAATTAAAATTTCAGACAAATCAGACAAAAAGCATTTCGAAAACAAACTGGCAAAGTCCCACAATTAATATATATTTTCTTTGAATGAATTATGCATTGATAAAATTCGATCTGTATTTCAAACTATGAAGTATGAATACTGTGCAGTCCGTTTCTAAATTGAGATTTGGCTCTTTCATGTGTCCTTTCTTGCACTTTAGACCTTATTTACAAATCTTAGAAATTTTGTGATATGCGTTTTCCACTGATGTATATCAAACTGTGATTACGCTTTTTATACGCCCACATGAAATGTGGAGCGTATATTGCCGTCACCCATGTCCGTCGGTCCGTCCGTCCGTCGGTCCGTCGGTCCGTCCGTCCACAATTGCTCGTTAACACTCTACAGGCCACAATTCTTTACGGATTTTGACGAAACTTGCTGAAATTGTTTATTATCACCCAAGGATGAACCCTATTGAAAATCAAAATAATCGCAAAATATTTAATATGAATTATTGCCCTTGTTCTTTAAAACGCGTTCGATTTTGAGCTTGTTAACACTCTACAGGTTACAATTCTTTACGGATTTTGATGAAACTTGCTGAAATTGTTTATTATCACCCAAGGATGAACCCTATTGAAAATCAAAAGAATCGCAAAATATTTAATATGAATTATTGCCCTTGTTCTTTGAAACGCGTTCGATTTTTAGCTTGTTAACACTCTACAAATCACAATTCTTTACGGATTTTGATGAAACTTGCTGAAATTGTTTATTATCACCCAAGGATGAACCCTATTGAAAATCAAAAGAATCGCAAAATATTTAATATGAATTATTGCCCTTGTTCTTTAAAACGTGTTCGATTTTGAGCTTGTTAACACTCTACAGGTTACAATTCTTTACGGATTTTGATGAAACTTGCTGAAATTGTTTATTATCACCCAAGGATGAACCCTATTGAAAATCAAAAAGATCGAAAAATATTTCATATGAATAATGGCCCTTGTTCTTTGAATCGCGTTTGATTTTTAGCTTGTTAACACTCTACAAGTCACAATTATTTACAGATTTTAACGAAAATTACTTAAATAGTTTATTATCACCCAAGGAAGAACTCTATTGAAAATCAAAAGTATTGAAAAATATTTAATATGAATTATTGCCCTTGTTCTTTAAAACGCGTTCGATTTTGAGCTTGTTAACACTCTACAGGTTACAATTCTTTACGGATTTTGACAAAACTTGTTGAAATTGTTTATTATAACACAAGGATGAACCCTATTGAAAATCAAAAAGATCGAAAAATATTTAATATGAATTATTGCCCTTGTTCTTTGAAACGCGTTCGATTTTTAGCTCGTTAACACTCTACAAATCACAATTCTTTACGGATTTTGATGAAACTTGCTGAAATTGTTTATTATCACCCAAGGATGAACCCTATTGAAAATCAAAAGAATCGCAAAATATTTAATATGAATTATTGCCCTTGTTCTTTAAAACGCGTTCGATTTTGAGCTTGTTAACACTCTACAGGTCACAATTCTTTACGGATTTTGACATTTTAGTTTTTAGCTCATAAACACTCTACAAGGCAAAAGGATTTCAACTAAACTTGATGAATGCTAAAAAAAAAAAATATTTAGACAACACTTAATTTAAGTTCTGAACAAAATGTAGGCCTATGACTACAGGTTGAATATTTGATGGTTGCTGTTTTTTGTCAAATGTTCTTTTTCAAACAAAGCTGCCAGTGGGCGTATATTACCTTGCCTGGCAAGCTATCTTTTTTAATCAGATGACTTTTCACTACCGAACATGAAATGTTTATTTCACTTTTGACTACCGTGTGTGAACTGGTTATTCTACTTTTCACTACCGAATTCAAAATTGTGCGTTTTAAAATTTTGTACCTTCTGCATTTTAATGTAAAACAAGCTTTCTTCTGTAAACCTGACATCATGGATTGAAAGATGTCACTTTTCACCAATGGACGAAACCGGATGCGCACTGCATGGTACCATTCATGGTTCTAGTTGCAGTGCGTTCTAGCGAACGCACTGCTTTGTTTTCATAATGACTGTTTTTTTTTTTTATCTATTTCTGGTCACGCTATTTCGGTATGAAGGGAACATACCACACATTATCTCAGATAATTTCCTACGATACCTAACTGCACGGTATTAAATGAATGTAAAATGAAGTATTTTTGTCTAACCGGAAATGACGTATGACAGAAAAATCCATTTTTTGTTTTCTACCATTTTCACCTCTGTTTTTCAACCGATTTTGATGGGACTTTTTTTGTTTATTTCATTATTCGAATGTCTACATGATAGTTCTTAAAAAACACGCACTTGTAGAATTTTTTCGCTGACTTTTTGAAGCAATTTTTTTACATGTTTTTTAACTTTTCCAATTTTATTTTGATCAATTTGAAAACTTACAGGTGAATAGACATTTTTATTTCAAACAAAATTATGATTTCAAAAAAAATATATCACTTCCGGTTTTGACGTCATTTGCTCTTAAAGTTGAAATTTTAACTTCCGGAATTTTGAAGATATTCGAAAAATTCTTTTTGTGATATATTTGACATCTTCACACAAAAATATTTAAATGATAAAATTTGACCCGGATGTAAAAAATCAATCGCCATATTGAAATGATATATTTTTATAAAACGCAAAATGGGGCCTACGGGTATAATGGAATTTGCATCATATTAGTGTCTATGGTATCTCCAATCGATTGCGCACAAAACATTGGAAACCGATTTTTGATTTTCAATTCGAATTTTTTTTTTATTTCCGGTTAAAATAAATCAGAAATTGTCAAAACTTACAAGGCCCATATTTCGTGACCTTGACCTTGAGTGACCTTGTGACCTGAACAAAAGTTGTTGCCTTTGACGAGATCTATCCAATGGTATAATCATTTTAGATGTCAATTGCTTACTTCCGGTTTTATGGCCTTCTGAAAATTGCAATTTTTAACTTTAAACAGCTCTGTCACGTGACCTAATTTACATACGTCATAAATTCTTTTTCGGCGTTACTATGCTTGATCTACTCTTTCCAATGATATATGACACAATGTATTTGAATCATAATTCCGCGTTCTAGAATTTGAAAATATTCTGCCAAATTCCATTGTAACTGTTCGTGTTTCATTTGTCTGTCTGCTGGTATTCCCGCGTCCCTTTTAGTTAACCTGTTTGTATTCTGGTAGCTGTGCGCCCCTTTTATTTGTTCTGACTTTTTGTAGTTCTGCACTCCTTTTATTTAGTCTATCTGCTGGTATTTCTGATTCCATTTTATCTGCCTGTATATACTGCCACGTGAAAATATGGACGTATATTGCAGTTATCCCCTGTCCATCCGTCGGTCCGTTCGTCCTTCAACAATTTCTTGTACACGCAATAGCGATTAGAGTTTTTATCCGATTTGGATGAAGCTTGGTATATGTATTTATCTTGATAATATCTCGAATGAGTTTGAAAATGGCGCGATTCCAGTCGTCGGTTTACGAGTTATTGCCCTTGACTTAGTGTAAAAACGTTAAAATTAACTTGTTTACGCGATAGAAGCTTAAAGGGATTCGAAAGAAGTTTTCTAGCCTTTTTGTGTGTATGAAAGACACTTCTAACATCTATTTGGTGCAGTCAAAATTCTCATTGGGTGCCTGTGGTTCCTGTTATTCCAGAAAGAAAAACGGGAAGTGACGTCAGTGTCTTGAAATAAGTGAGACTGGATGATCAGGTACAGGGCATTATAAATACATGTTGTTACAACGATATGACGTTATTAGATAAATGATGTTACAGCGATATCATATAAGTCATAGCGTTGTGACAACATGTATTTATAATGCCCTGTACCTGATCATCATGTTTCGTTTGTCTGTCTGCTGGTGTTCCCGCGTCCCTTTTAGTTAACCTGCCTGTATTCTGGTAGCCGTGCGCCCCTTTTATTTGGTATGACTGCTTGTAGTTCTGCACCTCTTTTTGTTTGCTGGTATTTCTGAATCCATTTTATTTGCCTTTTTATACGCCCACATTGAAATATGGATGTATATTGTCCGTCGGTCTGTCCGTCAACAATTTCTTGACACGCGATAGAGACTAGAGTTTTTATCCGATTTGAATGAAGCTTGGTATATGTATTTATCTTGATAATATCACGGATGAGGTTGAAAATGGCGCTATTCCAGTAGTCGGTTTAACAGTTATTGCCCTTGACTTAGTGAAAACGTTAAAAATAGCTTGTGTATATGATAAAAGCTAGAGTTTGAATGAAGCTTGGTATGTGTATTTATCTTGATGAATTCCATTGTTAATGTGAGTGTTTTTTTTTCAAATTTAAAAAAAAAAAAAATTCTGTCACGTGACCTGATTTACATTTATATGACACTATGTATTTGAATCACAATTCCGCGTTTTAGAATTTGAAAGTGATATGCCGAATTCCATTGTAACTGTACGTGTTTCGTTTGTCTGTTTTAGTTAACCCTGCCTGTATACTGGTAGCCGTGCGCCTCTTTTATTTGGTCTGACTGCTTGTAGTTCTGCACCCTTATATTTAGTCTGTCTGCTGGTATTTCTGAATTCATTTTATCTGCCTTTTTATACACGCACATGAAAATATGGACGTATATTGCCGTCATCCCTGTCTGTCCGTCGGTCCGTCCGTCAACAATTTCTTGTACACGCGATAAAGACTAGAGTTTTTGTCCGATTTGAATGGAGCTTGGTATATTATTATGTATTTATCTTGATAATACTAGTATATCGGATGAGTTCGAGAAGCTAAAGTTTTAATAGTTAATCTTTCTGTCTATTTCTTGTAGTTCTACATTTATTTTAATATCCCTGCAAACATATCTTGCAGTGCACTTTCTACTGACACACAAAAAAAATTGAGTGAGTAATTTGACAAGTGCGCTTTTATCTGTAAAACTCTTATCATTGGTTGAAAAAGTGACATTTCATCCATGTATAGGATGGGTTGCGCACTGCTCGGTACCGTCTTCACGGTTTTATTTATTGCAGTGCGTTCTAGCGAACGCACTGCTTTGTTTTCATAATGACTGTTTTTTTTTTTTTTTGTCTACTTCTGGTCACGCTAATTCGGTATGAAGGGAGCATGCCACACATTATCTCGCATGTTTTCCTACGATAACTAACTGCTCGGTGTTGCGTGAATGTAAAATGACGGTTTTTTGTCTAACCGGAAATGACATATGACGGAAAACTCCATATTATGTTTTTTACCATTTTTACCTCTGTTTTTCAACCGATTTTGATGGAAACTTTTTTGTTTATTTCTTTAAACGTTTGTCTACAAGGTAAGACTTTAAAAATATGCATTTTGAGAACTTTGTTGCTGACTTTTTGAAGCACTTTTTTGACCATTTGTTCAACTTTTGCAATTTTATTTGTATCAATATGAAAACTTACAGGTACATAGATATTTTGATGGCGAACAAAATGACATTATCAAAAAAAAAATATCACTTCCGGTTTTGACGTCATTCGCTTGCAAAGTTGAAATTTTAACTTCCGGAATAATGAAAATATTCAAAAAAATCTTTTTGCAATGTGCTAGAAATAATCATTGACAAAATATGAAATGATAAAATTTGACCCAGATATTTCATATCAGCCGCCATCTTGAAATGAGTAATTTTTCTTTAAATCGAAATTCAGAATCAGGGAATCATCCGATTTGAATACAAATGATGTCTAGGGAATCTTTAGTCGATTGCTAACAAAACATGGCGAGCCGATTTTTAAATTTCGATTCAGAATTTTTTTTATTTCCGGTTTAGAATTTTCGGAAATCGTCAAAACTTTTAAGGCTCATATCTTGTGACCTTGACCTTGAGTGACCTTGTGACCTGAACAAAAGTTGTTGCCCTTGACGAGATCTATCCAATGGCATAATCATTTTAGATGCCCAATGTTTACTTCCGGTTTTATGGCCGTCAGCAAATTGCAATTTTTAACTTTAAACAGCTCTGTCACGTGACCTAATTCATGTACGTCACAAATTATCTTCTATTAGTATCATGCTTTATCTCCTGTTTCCAAAAATGTATAACACTAAATATTTTGATCAAAATTGATTTTTGAAATTTTGTTCTTTGTTCTATAGTAACTCTGCGTGTTTTTTTGGCGGGAAAAAACACGTGTTATCTGAATGACGGATTTCATAAGATAGGTAACAATTTCTTCTTAAGATATGGACGAACATGACTAACAAAGAAAAACATATGATAAAATCGTAACCGGAAGTAACACGCTGGCCACCATCTTGAAATGAACATGGGTATCATCCGATTTGTATAATATTGATGTCTAGGGCATTTTCAATCTATGGCCAACAAAATGATGATAGCCAATTTGCTAATTTCGATTATGATGTTTGCCTATTTCCGGTAAAAGATATTCAGAAATGACAAACTTTTCAAAGCTCATTACACGTTACCTTGGATTTGGGTGACCTTATGACCTGAACAAAAGTTATTGCCCATGGTGAGATCTACCCAACGGTGTATTCATTTTTGTTGTCCAATATGTACTTCCGGTTTTATAGCCATTTAAAAATTGTTAGTTTGAACAGCTCTGTCACGTGACGTCACGTCACAAAATATCTTCTTTTCTTATTACGCTTTATCTCCTCTTTCCAGTGATATATAACACTAGATATTTTGATCAAAATTGCTATTTGGAATTTTGTTCTTTGTTCTATAGTAACTCTGCGTGTTTTTTTGGCGGGAAAAAAACACGTGTTATTTGCATTAAGGATTTCATATGATAGGTAACAATTTCTTCTTAAGATATGAAAGAACATGACTAACAAAGAAAAAAATATGACAAAATCGTAACCGGAAGTAACACAATGGCCACCATCTTGAAATGAACATGTTTTCTTTAATTCGACATCCGATTTATATAATTTTGATGTTTATGGCATTTTCAATCTATTGCCAACAAAATGAGGGCAGCTGAATTGCTAATTTCGATTATGGTGTTTGTCTATTTCCGGTATAAGATATTCAGCAATTATTGTAACACTTTTAAAGCTCATAGCATGTGACCTTGCCATTTGTTGACCTTATGATCCGAACAAAAGTTATTGCCCGAAATGAGATCTATCCAATGGTGAATTCATTTTTGTTGTCCAATATTTACTTTTTGTTTCATAGCCAAATGAAAATTGTCAGTTTGAACCTAATTCACGTACGTCACAAAAAAATCGTCTTTTCTTATTATGCTTTATCTCCGCTTGATATATAATAGTAGATGTTTTAATCATTTTGCTTTTTTTTAATTTGGAAATTTTGTTCATTGTTCTAAAGTAACTGCGTGGCTTTTTTGGCGCGAAAAAAACACGTGGTTCCTAAATTATGGATTTTTAAAGAGAGTCGACACATTCTTTTGAAGATATAAAATGACATAACATTCATATAAAAAAAAGGATAAAATTGGACCCGGAAGTAACTAGTAGACCACCATCTTGAAATGACCAACTTTTCTTTAAATCGATATAAGTGATCAGGATATCATCCGATTTACATAATGTTGATGTCTATGGCATCTTCAATATATTACTAACAAAATTGTGACAGCCGATTTCCTAATTTCGATTAAAAGTTTTGTCTATTTCCGGTTAAAGAAATTCAGCAATACCAAACACTTTCAAAGCTCAAAACTCGTGACCTTGACGTTTGATGACCTTTTGATCTGAACCAAAGCTATATCCTCGATAAAATCTATCAAATGATGTTTTACTTTGTGTTTTCCGATGTTTACTTCCGGTTTAATAGCCGATTGAAAATTTAGATTTTTAACTATAAACAGCTCTGTCACATGACCTAATTTATATACAGGACTAAAATGCAACCGTTCAAGGATGTTTAAATTGCGCACTGCTCAGTACCGTTATCACGGTTCTAGTTGCAGTGCGTTCTAGCGAACGCACTGCTTTGTTTTGCAAATGTCTTTTTTTTTTTTTTTTTTTCGTTTTCTGGTCAGAGCGCCCAGCCAAAACTATGCATGCCACACACCATCTCTCAAGAAATCCCACGATAATCTACTGCTCGGTATTGTTTAAATGTAAAATGGCGCATGCCCTACCAACCGGAAATGAGGTATGAGAACATATCGGATTTGATGTTTTGGCTATTAGTGGAGCAGATTAAGTCAATTTTTTGGCAAAATCGTTCAGTTAGTGATACAAGCACCAAATTTTGCATGAATATCCTCCTTAGAATACTGTTTTGAAAAAAGCCGTTAGCCACCCAATTTTTTCAAAATGGCGGCCATTTTCAAAGATGGCCGCCAATTCCAATGAAAAAAAACCATATTCTTTAAACAAAGTTGATTAAATAATTCCATCTTTCTGATTTTATTGTCAAATAGTACATTTGCTTTTATGGAGAAGTCATATATCTACAATTCAAACTGTTTTGAAGCTCTAATTATCATTTATGGGAGAGAACCCCCTCCCCTTTTTACAGTTTTTTAATGGCATGGGTACTCTCTACATTTTACATTTTATATGCAGCTATCTGTTGGAATTCTTGAAGAGCAGCTTCATGGGGCCTTTATACAGATGGAAAAATAGTCCTTCATTACCCAACATTCCATTTTCAATGATATTATCTGCCCCTACCCAACACCGCCATGTCCTGTGATAATTTCTGTCTCTACCCCACAACCCTTTCCAGGGATAGTCTAAAAATATGTTTTACATGCTGTTCCAATCCCATCAATTCTGTTTTCTTTCTTTTTTTAATTGATATACATGTATTGTGTAACTTGTTCGACTGGTCGTCAAGAATCAACAATCAGTCATTTACGAGAGAAAAAGAGTGAGTATCAAAGCACAACCAAGGCACACTGGTGAAATCACTGCTATGAAACTCAGTATGGGGTTCATTGTCAGCTAAAAATTTACTTTAGTATACTTTAGTGTCTCCAATGCTTTCTAACAAGACCCATACACATATACCTGTAGTTTTGTTAAATGCAGGACCAGTTAGATAGTCGCACCCGAATTGACAAGAAATACCACCGCGGGAGAGCTTAACGGGGCATACGTTCTCCAGATGGTGTACAGATCGCACATGACTTCAATGACACTGGACAGTTTATGCTCGAACCTGGTTGTTTCTCATATTTGAATGTGCTCTATATTATATAGTTAAGGTGGTAAAATGACAATCCCTCAACCTTAATCCTGTGAGAAGATTTATAGAAAATTATTGTGGAGATAAATATTATCAGAATGTCAAGTGTTACCCTATTTAAATCCAATTCTCAATCTGGTAGGAACAAATTATGGTGAAGATCTTAAATCTCCACCAACCCACTATTCATGCAGAAAGTAAAGCAAAGTTATGGCTACTATATGATCGTAACAAACATTCCCCTCTTTCAAGCAATCAATCAATTTCCTTTTATTTTAGATCCCATTAGATTAGATGAAGGTGATGGTATTGAACCAAACAATGCTGGTCAAGGAGGGGGAATCCTATCAAACGAACATTATTGTTTCTGAGCAAACATATCAAATCTGGTCTCATAGACACTAGCTACATGACTAGATCTATCATAGACGGAAACAACCTACTCTTCGATAATCTTGTATTCGGTAACTGACTAGCAGAAGTCATTGGTATGAATTTGGTCAAAATGCTAGATGGATTCCTATAAACGTTGTTAGTGATGGCATCACTCTGGAAAAGTCTTGAGGGATTTTCTTTTTCCATACTTTTTCTCGGTTGATAATATGTTAGGCTTAAAGAGCAAAGGAAGGAGGTCTTCATGGTAAAGTTAGAATGTCTTGCCTGATGGTTTAATGTCTTCAGGAAGTTAAGTAGGTATCCTCCAGTACTAGATGATCAGTATATTCAGAATTATTAGAGGTACGCTGTTTCCGTCTATGTTAGATTAATCATGTAGCTACTGTTGATAAGACAGATTTCATTTGTTTGCTCGGAAACAACATCCGTTTGGTGCTATCCCCCTAACAGAGCAGCATTGGTTTAACATTACTAAGACGACTTCTTACCAAGCAGGTTGCATTTGGACCCAGGCCTTGACTTTCATAATATAACCTGGGTTCTATTCACAATGTTAAGGCGATTAACCTCAATCTCTTTCAGACATTTCTTCACTGACCTCCCAATGCCAAATCTATTTTTCAAAGAGTCATCCAAACTCAAGACAATACAAAATTAGATAATAGACTTGAAACCTTTCGCATGTATTTCGAGTCGTTATAATTATACGTTTGAGTAACATAACTTTTGAAGAGTGCTGTATCAAACACAATGGACAACACACTGCTCGATCTCAATTCAAATAAATTCACCTTGTGTACACTGCCCAAGCTAGGAAAAGCTTTTCTTATACAGTAGAACTTTCATAAAGGGCGTTAACCCCATGATAAGCCCTTGTAAACCCTCATGGGGTTAATTAATCCCACTTTTAGAACTCCGGCTATAATTAGAGGAAATTTAGCTTTTTCCGCCATTTTGAAAGAGAAAATGGCCGCCTATCTACTAATACTGATGCCAGTTAAGATTTTATGATGGAAATGGTATTTAAAAAAATTTTATACCAACTTTTGATACATTAATATGAAAAAGTTCAGTTCATATCCGCCATCTTGAAAAATGGCCGCCATTTTGAAAAATTCACGTGGCTAACGGGCTTTTCCTAACAAGTAGGCTAAAGGGAGTCTTCATGTAAATGTTGGTGCTTGTATCACAATCTGAACGATTTTTTCACTAATCTGCCCCACTATATTATCTCCTTTGTTTTTCAACCGATTTCGATCGGATTGACTTTGCTTATTTCTCTAATCGATTGTCCATGATACAAAAGTTTAACAATATCATTTTGAGAAAAATCTTGCTGACTTTTGGAGCACCTTTTCTGGACCACTTTTTCAACTTTTGCAATTTTATATTGATCAACCTGAAAACTTAAAATGTTTATAGACATTTTGATTGCAAACATTTAGCAATTTTCAAAATTTCGATATCACTTCCGGTTTTGACGTCATTCGCTCTCAAAGTTGAAATTTCAACTTCCGGAATTTTGAAGATATTCGAAAAATTCTTTTTGTAATATGTTTGTTATGTAGACTCAAAATTATACAAATCATAAAATTTGACCCGGATGTAATGGATCAGGCGCCATCTTGAAATGGTATATTTTCATAAAACGCAAAATGGGGCCTCAGGGTGTTATGGAATTTGCATAATGTTTATGTCTATGTAATCAACAGTCGACTGCGACCAAAACATGGGAAGCCGATTTTTGAATTTCAATTCTGAATTTTTCTGATTTCCGGTAAAAATAAATCAGTAATTGTCAAAACTTTCAAGGCCCATATTTTGTGACCTTGACCTTTTGTGACTTAGTGACCTGTACAAAAGTTATTGCCCTTGATTAGATGTATCCAATGACATATTTTTTTCAGATGCCCAATGGTTACTTCCGGTTTTATAGCCGTTTTAAAATTGTAATTTTTAACTTTAAACAGCCCTACCTCGTGACCTAATTTACATATGTCTTATTT
Organism: Lottia scabra; assembly: GCA_029955415.1. Lineage (NCBI taxonomy): Eukaryota > Metazoa > Mollusca > Gastropoda > Lottiidae > Lottia > Lottia scabra. The sequence goes on along the minus strand of JARJEI010000002.1, from coordinate 5,600,716 downwards.
TCTTTCACCGTCGTACTATGCTATGTCTGCTCTTTCCAATGATATACAACACAATGTATTTGAATCAAAATTCCGCCTTTTAAAGTTTGAAAAATTTGTGTCAATTTCCATTGAAACTGTGCGTGTTTTTTTCAATTTTTATTTCGATCATTCTGAAAACTTACAGGTAGATAGACATTTTGATGGCGAACAAAAATATGTTTTCAAAATTTTGATATCACTTCCGGTTTTGAAGTTATTAGCTCTCAAAGTCGAAATTTCAACTTCCGGAATTTTGAAGATATTTGAAAAATTCTTTTTGCAATATGTTTGTAATGTAGACACAAAAGTATACAAATGATAAAATTTGACCCGGATGTAACAGATCAGTCGTCATCTTGAAATGGTATATTTTTATAAAAGGCAAAATGGGGCCTCATGGTGTTATAGAATTTGCATAATTAAGATGTCTATGGAATCTACAGTCAATTGCTATCAAAACATGAGATGCCGATTTTTGAATTTCAATTCTGATTCATTTTAATTTCCGGTTAAAATAAATCAGTAATTGTCAAAATTTTAAAGGCTTATATCTCGTGACCTTGACCTTCGGTGACCATGTGACCTGAAAAAATTCATTGGCATTAATGTTACCTATGCACGGATACTTTCATTTAGGTTTTCCGATGTTTACTTCCGGTTTGATATCCATTTGAAAATTGCAGTTTTTTACTTTAAAGAGCTCTTACACGTGACCTTATTCAAGTACGTCACAAATTCTTTCACAATCTAATTATGCTAAATCTACTTTTTCAATTATATACAACACAATATTTTTTTAATGAAAATAGCGCCTTTTGAATTTTGAAAATTAGTTATTCCATCTGCTTGTAAAATATTATATTCAAATTTTAGTTGAAGGGAGAGTACTACATTTTGACATAAAGCTGCGTTTGGGCGATCGCCCTCTCCCATTAACTTGCGTTTGGGCGATAAGTTATCATTAATGTACTTTTTTTTACATTGTAACTGTTTTAAAAGAAACATTAATATATATTTTCTTTGAATGAATTATGCATTGATAAAATTCGATCTGTATTTCAAACTGTGAAGTATGAATACTGTGCAGTCCGTTTCTAAATTGAGATTTGGCTCTTTCATGTGTCCTTTCTTGCACTTTAGACCTTATTTACAAATCTTAGAAATTTTGTGATATGCGTTTTCCACTGATGTATATCAAACTGTGATTACGCTTTTTTTTAATCAGATGACTTTTCACTACCGAACATGAAATGTTTATTTCACTTTTGACTACCGTGTGTGAACTGGTTATTCTACTTTTCACTACCGAATTCAAAATTGTGCGTTTTAAAATTTTGTACCTTCTGCATTTTAATGTAAAACAAGCTTTCTTCTGTAAACCTGACATCATGGATGGAAAGATGTCACTTTCCACCAATGGACGAAACCGGATGCGCACTGCATGGTACCATTCATGGTTCTAGTTTTTTTTTTTTCGTTTTCTGGTCAGAGCGCCCAGCCAAAACTATGCATGCCACACATAATCCCACGATAATCTACTGCTCGGTATTGTTTAAATGTAAAATGGCGCATGCCCTACCAACCGGAAATGAGGTATGAGAACATATGGGTTTTGATGTTTTGGCCATTATCTCCTTTATTTTTCAACCGATTTTGATCGGACTGACTTTGCTTATTTCTCTATTCGATTGTCCACGAGACAAAAGTTTAACAATATCATTTTGAGAAAAATCTTGCTGACTTTTGGAGCACTTTTTCTTGACCACTTTTTCAACTTTTGCAATTTTATATTGATCAACCTGAAAACTAACATATTTATAGAGATTTTGATTGCGAGCAATTAGCAATTTTCAAAATTTCGATATCACTTCCGGTTTTGACGTCATTCGCTCTCAAAGTTGAAATTTCAACTTCCAGAATTTTGAAGATATTCGAAAAATTATTTTTGCAATATGTTTGTTTTGTAGACTCAAAATTATACAAATCATAAAATTTGACCCGGATGTAACAGATCAGGCGCCATCTTGAAATGTTATATTTTCATAAAACGCAAAATGGGGCCTCAGGGTGTTATGGAATTTGCATAATTGTTATGTCTATGTAATCAACAGTCGACTGCGACCAAAACATGGGAAGCCGATTTTTGAATTTCAATTCTGAATTTTTCTGATTTCCGGTAAAAATAAATCAGTAATTGTCAAAACTTTCAAGGCCCATATTTTGTGACCTTGACCTTTTGTGACTTTGTGACCTGTACAAAAGTTATTGCCCTTGATTAGATGTATCCAATGACATATTTTTTTTCAGATGCCCAATGGTTACTTACGGTTTTATAGCCATTTGAAAATTGTAATTTTTAACTTTAAACAGCCCTACCACGTGACCTAATTTACATATGTCTTATTTTCTTTCACCGTCGTACTATGCTATGTCTGCTCTTTCCAATGATATACAACACAATATATTTGAATCAAAATTCCGCCTTTTAAAGTTTGAAAAATTTGTGTCAATTTCCATTGAAACTGTGCGTGTTTTTTTCAATTTTTATTTCGATCGTTCTGAAAACTTACAGGTAGATAGACATTTTGATGGCGAACAAAAAGATGTTTTCAAAATTTTGATATCACTTCCGGTTTTGAAGTTATTGGCTGTCAAAGTCGAAATTTCAACTTCCGGAATTTTGATGATATTCGAAAAATTCTTTTTGCAGTATGTTTGTAATGTAGACACAAAAGTATGCAAATGATAAAATTTGACCCGGATGTAACAGATCAGTCGTCATCTTGAAATGGTATATTTTTATAAAAGGCAAAATGGGGCCTCATGGTGTTATAGAATTTGCATAATTAAGATGTCTATGGAATCTACAGTCAATTGCTACCAAAACATGAGATGCCGATTTTTGAATTTCAATTCTGATTCATTTTAATTTCCGGTTAAAATAAATCAGTGATTGTCAAAATTTTAAAGGCATATATCTCGTGACCTTGACCCTCGGTGACCATGTGACCTGAAAAAAATCATTGGCATTAATGTTACCTATGCACGGATACTTTCATTTAGGTTTTCCGATGTTTACTTCCGGTTTTATATCCATTTGAAAATTGCAGTTTTTAGCTTTAAAGAGCTCTGACACGTGACCTAATTCATGTACGTCACAAATTCTTTCACAATCTAATTATGCTAAATCTACTTTTTCAATTATATACAACACAATATTTTAAAATCAAAATAGCGCCTTTTGAATTTTGAAAATTAGTTATTCCATCTGCTTGTAAAATATTAAATTCAAATTTCAGTTGAAGGGAGAGTACTACATTTTGACATAAAGCTGCGTTTGGGCGATCGTCCTCTTCCATTAACCTGCGTTTTGGCGATACGTTATCATTAATGTACTTTTTTTACATTGTAACTGTTTAAAAGAAACATTAAGATATATTTTCTTTGGATGAAATATGTATTGATAAAATTCGATCTGTATTTCAAACAATGAAGTATGAATACTGTGCAGTCCGTTTCTAAATTGAGATTTGGCTGGCTCTTTCATGTCCTTTCTTGCACTTTAAAACTTATTTACAAATCTTAGAAATTTTGTGATATGCGTTTTCCACTGATGTATATCAAACTGTGATTACGCCTTTTTTAATCAGATGACTTTTCACTACCGAACATGAAATGTTTATTTCACATTTGACTACCGTGTGTGAACTGGTTTTTTCTACTTTTCACTACCGAATTCAAAATTGTGCGTTTTAAAATTTTGTACCTTCTGCATTTTAATGTAAAACAAGCTTTCTTCTGTAAACCTGACATCGTGGATTGAAAGATGTCACTTTTCACCAATGGACGAAACCGGATGCGCACTGCATGGTACCATTCATGGTTCTAGTTGTGGGACTTTGCTACCGCAAAGTCCCAGTTTTTTTTCGAAATGTTTTTTTTTGCAGTGCTTTCTAGCGAACGCACTGCTTTGTTTTCATAATGACTTTTTTGCAGTGCGTTCTAGCGAACGCACTGCTTTGTTTTCATAATGACTTTTTTTGCAGTGCGTTCTAGCGAACGCACTGCTTTGTTTTGCAAATGTCTTTTTGCAGTGCGTTCTAGCGAACGCACTGCTTTGTTTTCATAATGACTATTTTTTTTTTTTTTCGAATTCTGGTCACGATCCCCAGCCAAAACTGCACATGCCACGCATAATCTGACATGATTTCCCATGATAAATATGTGCTCATTAGTGAATGAATATAAATTGACTCATTTTCACATAACCGGAAATGACGTATGAATACAAAAGTGTTTTAAGATTTTTGCCATTATAACCTCTTCTTTTCAACCGATTTTGATGGGATCTTGTTTGTTTATTTCATTAATCGATTTTCTTTCAGATAAAAGTTTCAAAATATGCACTTTAGGAATTTTGTCGCTGACTTTTGGAGCACTTTTTTAGACAATTTTTTTAACTTTTGCAATTTTATTTTGAGCAATCTGAAAACTTACACGTTCATAGACATTTTGATTGCGAACAAAATAGTATCTTCAAAAATTTTATATCACTTCCGGTTTTGACGTCAATCGCTTGCAAAGTTGAAATTTTAACTTCCAGAATAATGAAAATATTCAAAAAAATCTTTTTGCAATGTGCTAGGAATAATCATTGACAAATTATGAAATGATAAAATTTGACCCAGATATTTCATATTAGCCGCCATCTTGAAATGACTGATTTTTCTTTAAATCGAAATTCAGAATCCGGGAATCATCCGATTTGAATAAAAATGATGTCTATGGAATCTTCAATCGATTGTTAACAAAACATGGGAAGCCGATTTTTGAATTTCGATTCAGAATTGTTTTTATTTCCAGTTAAAAATTTTCAGTAATAGTCAAAACTTTTAAGGCTCATATCTTGTGACCTTGACCTTGAGTGACCTTGTGACCTGAACAAAAGTTGTTGCCCTTGACGAGATCTATCCAATGATATAATCATTTTAGATGCCCAATGTTTACTTCCGGTTTTATGGCCGTCAGAAAATTGCAATTTTTGACTTTAAACAGCTCTGTCACGTGACCTAATTCATGTACGTCACAAATTATCTTCGATTATTGTCACGCTTTATCTCCTGTTTCCAAAAATGTATAACACTAGATATTTCGATCAAAATTGCTTTTTCAAATTTTGTTCTTTGTTCTATAGTAACTCTGCGTGTTTTTTTGGCGGGAAAAAACACGTGTTATCTGAATTACGGATTTCATAAGATAGGTAACAATTTCTTCTTAAGATATGGAAGAACATGACTAACTAAGAAAAAAATATGATAAAATCGCAACCGGAAGTAACACGCTGGCCACCATCTTGAAATGAACATGTTTTCTTTAAATCGAGAGAAGTGAACAGGGTATCATCCGATTTGTATAATATTGATGTCTATGGCATTTTCAATCTATGGCCAACAAAATGATGACAGCCAATTTGCTAATTTCGATTATGATGTTTGCCTATTTCCGGTAAAAGATATTCAGAAATGGCCAAAATTTCCAAAGCTCATTACACGTTACCTTGGATTTGGGTGACCTTATGACCTGAACAAAAGTTATTGCCCATGATGAGATCAACCCAACGGTGTATTCATTTTTGTTGTCCAATATTTACTTCCGGTTTTATAACCATTTAAAAATTGTTAGTTTGAACTTTGAACAGCTCTGTCACATGACGTCACGTCACAAAATATCTTTTTTTCTTATTACGCTTTATCTCCTCTTTCCAGTGATATATAACACTAGATATTTTGATCTAAATTTATATTTAGAATTTTCTTCTTTGTTCTATAGTAACTCTGCGTGGTTTTTTGGCGGGAAAATAACACGTGTTATCTGAATTACGGATTTCATAAGATAGGTAACAATTTCTTCTTAAGATATGAAAGAACATGACTAACAAAGAAAAAAATATGACAAAATCGTAACCGGAAGTAACACGTTGGCCACCATCTTGAAATGAACATGTTTTCTTTAAATCAACCTCCGATTTATATAATTTTGATGTTTATGGCATTTTCAATCTATTGCCAACAAAATGAGGGCAGCTGAATTGCTAACTTCGATTATGGTGTTTGTCTATTTCCGGTATAAGATATTCAGCAATTATTGTAACACTTTTAAAGCTCATAACTTGTGACCTTGCCATTTGTTGACCTTATGATCCGAACAAAACTTATTGCCCGAAATGAGATCTATCCAATGGTGAATTCATTTTTGTTGTCCAATATTTACTTCTTGTTTTATATGGCAGCTGATTAGGCCCACAAATCTAACTTCGTTCGTTCCGTGCATTCGTCTAACATTCATTCATCTAACCATGTAATATGATACTTTGTACCGATGATCATCTTACTCTCGGATACAAAACTATGCTAAATCTAATGTCTTTGTTTATTTCGTGCAATCAAGAAGTTTAATTGGATTAAAATGCGACCCTAATGTTACATTATATTTCTTTACTTAAATGAAGTAATACGGTCTGAGAAATACGAAACACGGGATTACATTCTTAGATTTATCATAGCAACCATCAAGAAGACGTCGCTAGATGGCGCTGCAGTATGAACACAACAGAGCCCTTTATAGAGAGAGTTGGACAACGTCAAAATGACCGCCATAATGGATACCTACTATCGAAGCGCTAACGTTAAAACAGCAAAGCGCGGACGTTATTATTCGGCATTTTTCAACTGGTATTTAAGTTATTTTGATTTTTTTGCATTAAGGGTATTGATTTGGCTAGCGTTCGAGAAAAAAAACACGAGATGGAAGTTTTGCGAATTACTTATTATTTTTGGGCTCAGATTGTAGATAATTATTATTACTTTATTTGTAAACTATATAGAATGAAAAAAACCAAAAAGAAATTAGGTATTTCGTTAGTTTTTGCTAAAAAATTAGGAAAAAGTAGCAAAATGTGTCCCGGTTGGTACAAGATTTCTCAGCCATTTTTTATTGGAAAATTACGATCTTGGTCTTGATTGATAGCTTATTCAATAAGCATGAAACGTACAGAGAGTTTTTTCAAAAATTCTAATCAGTTTGGCCCCTAAAAAATGTTTGCCGTACCTACGAGTAAATTTTCGTAAATTTTCGTATTTCCATGGTAACCACCAAAATAATATTTTTTTTTGGAAAATCGCTCTGTACGTTTCTCGGCAATGTAATTGTCTACATTTATGCCAAGTTTGATGTAGATTGATCCATTCACATTTTTTTAAACTTGTATCAAAGGTTTGAAATGTCCAATTTTTATGACATGTTTGAAAGGGCTGTCAACTCATTAAAAAAAATCTGATTGCCATGAAATCAACCTTAAACTATCGAGAAGGACCCCAAATCATCAACAAATGCACAACAAGTCTCAAGAAATCATTATTTCATATACTTATTCCATTTTTTCATAACGTGAAATAGCCCAATTAACACCCTTAAATATATATTCTTTTTATTAATTCTACTAAACAAAAAATGTAAATTTATTGATTTAGCACTCCCGAATAATGACTCTGAAGCAGTGAAGAATTTCAATATTCCCCGTCTTTTTCTAATGATGACTTCGTAATTAACTATTGCTGTAATTTTCTCTTGAACACTTTTTATGTTTCTTTAAATTGTCAGAATTTTGTGGTAACCTATACGCTCTCAATGTGGATCATATAGGAATATAATAGGATACTGTCGTCACTTATGTCCGTCTGTTTGTCTGCCGTGTTCAAATGCATGTAATCACAATAATTCTCGACGCATTTTGACGAAACTTTGCAAAATTATTACCCAAGGACAACCGCTTTCGAAAATATAGAAGAAGAAAAAATCACAAATATAAATATAACTTGTTGCTCTTTTACCACCTACAAGGCATAATTCTTAATGGAAATTCTCAATCAGCACATTAGGATAAACCCTTTTAAAAATTCAAATAAACAAAAATATTAATATAAGTTATTCTTGTTCTTCGAAACGAATTCTATGTGTAGAAAAGAATCAAAAGATACGCTTCGATAGTAGGTATCCAATATGGCGGTCATTTTGACGTTGTCCAACTCTCTCTTTAAAGGGCTCTGTTGTGTTCATACTGCAGCGCCATCTAGCGACGTCTTCTCGATGGTTGCTATGATAAATCTAAGAATGTAATCCCGTGTTTCGTATTTCTCAGACCGTATTACTTCATTTAAGTAAAGAAATATAATGTAACATTAGGGTCGCATTTTAATCCAATTAAACTTCATGATTGCACGAAATAAACAAAGACAATAGATTTAGCATAGTTTTGTATCCGAGAGTAAGATGATCATCGGTACACAGTATGATATTACATGGTTAGATGAATGAAGGTTAGACGAATGCAAGGAACGAACGAAGTTAGATTTGTGGGCCTAATCAGCTGCCATAGTTTTATAGCCATTTGAAAATTGTCAGTTTGAACCTAATTCACGTACGTCACAAAAAATCGTCTTTATGCTTTATCTCCTCTTGATATATAATAGTAGATATTTTAATCATTTTGCTTTTTTTTTAATTTGGAAATTTTGTTCATTGTTCTAAAGTAACTGCTTGGCTTTTTTGGCGCGAAAAAACACGTGGTTCCTAAATTGTGGATTTTTAAAGAGAGTCGACACATTCTTTTGAAGATAAAAAATGACATAACATTCATAGAAAAAAAAGGATAAAATTGGACCCGGAAGTAACTAGTAGACCACCATCTTGAAATGACCAACTTTTCTTTAAATCGATATAAGTGATCAGGATATCATCCGATTTACATAATGTTGATGTCTATGTCATCTTCAATATATTACTAACAAAATGGTGACAGCCGATTTCCTAATTTCGATTAAAAGTTTTGTCTATTTCCGGTTAAAGAAATTCAGCAATAGCAAACACTTTCAAAGCTCAAAACTCGTGACCTTGACGTTTGATGACCTTTTGATCTGAACCGAAGCTATTGCTCTCGATAAAATCTATCAAATGATGTTTTACTTTGTGTTTTCCGATGTTTACTTCCGGTTTAATAGCCGATTGAAAATTGAGATTTTTAACTGTAAACAGCTCTGTCACATGACCTTATTTATATGCAGGACTAAAATGCAACCGTTCAAGGATGTTTAAATTGCGCACTGCTCAGTACCGTTATCACGGTTCTAGTTCTTTTTTTTTTCCGTTTTCTGGTCAGAGCGCCCAGCCAAAACTATGCATGCCACACACCATCTCTCAAGATTTCCCACGATAATCTACTGCTCGGTATTGTTTAAATGTAAAATGGCGCATGCCCTACCAACCGGAAATGAGGTATGAGAACATATAGGATTTGATGTTTTGGCTATTATCTCCTTTGTTTTTCAACCGATTTCGATCGGACTGACTTTGCTTATTTCTCTAATCGATTGTCCATGATACAAAAGTTTAACAATATCATTTTGAGAAAAATCTTGCTGACTTTTGGAGCACCTTTTCTGGACCACTTTTTCAACTTTTGCAATTTTATATTGATCAACCTGAAAACTTACATATTTATAGACATTTTGATTGCAAACATTTAGCAATTTTCAAAATGTCGATATCACTTCCGGTTTTGACGTCATTCGCTCTCAAAGTTTAAATTTCAACTTCCGGAATTTTGAAGATATTCGAGAAATTCTTTTTGCAGTATGTTTGTTATGTAGACACAAAATTATACAAATCATAAAATTTGACCCGGATGAAAAGGATCATGCGCCATCTTGATATGGTATATTTTCATAAAACGCAAAATGGGGCCTCAGGGTGTTATGGAATTTGCATAATGTTTATGTCTATGTAATCAACAGTCGACTGCGACCAAAACATGGGAAGCCGATTTTTGAATTTCAATTCTGATTTTTTCTGATTTCCGGTAAAAATAAATCAGTAATTGTCAAAACTTTCAAGGCCCATATTTTGTGACCTTGACCTTTTGTGACTTAGTGACCTGTACAAAAGTTATTGCCCTTGATTAGATGTATCCAATGACATATTTTTTTCAGATGCTCAATGGTTACTTCCGGTTTTATAGCCGTTTTAAAATTGTAATTTTTAACTTTAAACAGCCCTACCACGTGACCTAATTTACATATGTCTTATTTTCTTTCACCGTCGTACTATGCTATGTCTGCTCTATCCAATGATATACAACACAATGTATTTGAATCAAAATTCCGCCTTTTAAAGTTTGAAAAATTTGTGTCAATTTCCATTGAAACTGTGCGTGTTTTTTTCAATTTTTATTTCGATCATTCTGAAAACTTACAGGTAGATAGACATTTTGATGGCGAACAAAAATATGTTTTCAAAATTTTGATATCACTTCCGGTTTTGAAGTTATTAGCTCTCAAAGTCGAAATTTCAACTTCCGGAATTTTGAAGATATTCGAAAAATTCTTTTTGCAATATGTTTGTAATGTAGACACAAAAGTATACAAATGATAAAATTTGACCCGGATGTAACAGATCAGTCGTCATCTTGAAATGGTATATTTTTATAAAAGGCAAAATGGGGCCTCATGGTGTTATAGAATTTGCATAATTAAGATGTCTATGGAATCTACAGTCAATTGCTATCAAAACATGAGATGCCGATTTTTGAATTTCAATTCTGATTCATTTTAATTTCCGGTTAAAATAAATCAGTAATTGTCAAAATTTTAAAGGCTTATATCTCGTGACCTTGACCTTCGGTGACCATGTGACCTGAAAAAATTCATTGGCAATAATGTTACCTATGCACGGATACTTTCATTTAGGTTTTCCGATGTTTACTTCCGGTTTGATATCCATTTGAAAATTGCAGTTTTTTACTTTAAAGAGCTCTGACACGTGACCTTATTCAAGTACGTCACAAATTCTTTCACAATCTAATTACATTGTATGCTAAATCTACATTCAATTATATACAACACAATATTTTTGTAATGAAAATAGCGCCTTTTGAATTTTGAAAATTAGTTATTCCATCTGCTTGTAAAATATTCAATTCAAATTTCAGTTGAAGGGAGAGTACTACATTTTGACATAAAGCTGCGTTTGGGCGATCGCCCTCTACCATTAACTTGCGTTTGGGCGATAAGTTATCATTAATGTACTTTTTTTTTTTACATTGTAACTGTTTTAAAAGAAACATTAATATATATTTTCTTTGAATGAATTATGCATTGATAAATTTCGATCTGTATTTCAAACTATGAAGTATGAATACTGTGCAGTCCGTTTCTAAATTGAGATTTGGCTCTTTCATGTGTCCTTTCTTGCACTTTAGACCTTATTTACAAATCTTAGAAATTTTGTGATATGCGTTTTCCACTGATGTATATCAAACTGTGATTACGCTTTTTTTTTAATCAGATGACTTTTCACTACCGAACATGAAATGTTTATTTCACTTTTGACTACCGTGTGTGAACTGGTTATTCTACTTTTCACTACCGAATTCAAAATTGTGCGTTTTAAAATTTTGTACCTTATGCATTTTAATGTAAAACAAGCTTTCTTCTGTAAACCTGACATCATGGATGGAAAGATGTCACTTTTCACCAATGGACGAAACCGGATGCGCACTGCATGGTACCATTCATGGTTCTAGTTTTTTTTTTTTTTTTTTTTTTTGTCTACTTCTGGTCACGCTAATTCGGTATGAAGGGAGCATGCCACACATTATCTCACATGTTTTCCTACAATAACTAACTGCTCGGTGTTGCTTAAATGTAAAATGGCGTTTTTTTGTCTAACCGGAAAGGACACATGACAGAAAAACCCATTTTATGTGTTTTCCCTTTTTTACCTCTGTTTTTGAACCGATTTTGATAAAACTTATTTTGTTTGTTTCATTATTCTAATGTCTACATAATAGCTTTCAACATAAATGCACTTTTAGACATTCTCTGCTGACTTTTTGGAGCACTTTTTTAACCGTTTTTTTAACTTTTGCAATTTTATTTCGATCTATTTGAAAACTTACAGGTGTATAAACATGTTGATTTCTAACTAAATGGTATTTTCAAAATTTGTATATCACTTCCGGTTTTGACGTCATTCGCTTGTAAAGTTGAAATTTCAACTTCCGGAATAATTAAGATATTCAAAAAAATCTTTTTGAGATGTGCTAGAAATAACCATTGACTAAATATGAAATGAAAAAATCTGACCCAGATATTTCATATCGGTCGCCATCTTGAAATGACTGATTTTTCTTTAAATCGAAATTCAGAATCAGGGAATCATTCGATTTGAATAAAAATGATGTCTATGGAATCTACAGTCGATTGCTAACAAAACATGGGAAGCCGATTTTTGAATTTCGATTCAGAATTTTTTTTATTTCCGGTTTAGAATTTTCGGAAATAGTCAAAACTTTTTAGGCTCATATCTTGTGACCTTGACCTTGAGTGACCTTGAGACTTAAACAAAATTTGTTACCCTTGACGAGATTTATCCAATGGCATGAACATTTTAGATGCCCAATGTTTACTTCCGGTTTTATGGCCGTCAGAAAATTTCATTTTTTAACTTTAAACAGCTCTGTCACGTGACCTAATTTACATACGTCATAAATTTTGTTTCGGTGTTACTATGCTTGATCTACTCTATCCAATGATATATGACACAATGTATTTGAATCATAATTACGCGTTCTAGAATTTGAAAATATTCTGCCAAATTCCATTGTAACTGTTCGTGTTTCGTTTGTCTGTCTGCTGGTATTCCCGCGTCCCTTTTAGTTAATCTGCTTGTATTCTGATAGCTGTGCGCCCCTTTTATTTGGTATGACTGCTTGTAGTTCTGCACCTCTTTTGTTTAGTCTGTCTGCTGGTATTTCTGATTCCATTTTATCTGCCTTTATATACACCCACATGAAAATATGGACGTATATTGCCGTCACCCCAGTCCATCAGTCGGTCCGTTCGTCCTTCAACAATTTCTTGTACACGCAATAGCGACTAGAGTTTTTATCCGATTTCAATGAAGCTTGGTATGTATAATTATCGTGATACTATCTCGGATCATTCATAATTGGAGCTATTCCAGTCGTCGGTTTATGAGTTATTGCCTTTGACTTAGTGAAAACGTTAAAATTAACTTGTGTATGTGATAAAAGCTAGAGTTTTTATTCGATTTGAATGACCTAATTTACATACGACTCAAATTATTTTTGATTCGTATTATGCTTTATCTACGCTTTCCAATGATATATGACACTATGTATTTGAATCATAATTCCTCGTTTTAAAATTTGAAAATATTCTGCCAAATTCCATTGTAACTTTTCGTGTTTCGTTTGTCTGTCTGCTGGTATTCCCGCGTCCCTTTTAGTTAACCTGCTTGTATTCTGATAGCTGTGCGCCCCTTTTATTTGGTATGACTGCTTGTAGTTCTGCACCTCTTTTATTTAGTCTGTCTGCTGGTATTTCTGATTTCATATTATCTGCCTTTATATACACCCACATGAAAATATGGACGTGTATTGCCGTCACCCCAGTCCATCCGTCGGTCCGTTCGTCATTCAACAATTTCTTGTACACGCAATAGCGACTAGAGTTTTTATCCGATTTCAATGAAGCTTGGTATGTATAATTATCGTGATACTATCTCGGATCCTTTCATAATTGGAGCTATTCCAGTCGTCGGTTTATGAGTTATTGCCTTTGACTTAGTGAAAACGTTAAATTAACTTGTGAATGTGATAAAAGCTAGAGTTTTTATTCGATTTGAATGACCTAATTTACATACGACACAAATTATTTTTGATTCGTATTATGCTTTATCTACGCTTTCCAATGATATATGACACTATGTATTTGAATCATAATTCCTCGTTTTAAAATTTGAAAATATTCTGCCAAATTCCATTGTAACTTTTCGTGTTTCGTTTGTCTGTGTGCTGGTATTCCCGCGTCACTTTAAGTTAACCTGCTTGTATTCTGATAGCCGTGCGCCCCTTTTATTTTGTATGACTGCTTGTAGTTCTGCACCTCTTTTTGTTTGCTGGTATTTCTGAATCCATTTTATCTGCCTTTTTATACGCCCACATTAAAATATGGATGTATATTGTTCGTCGGTCCGTCCGTCAACAATTTCTTGACACGCGATAGAGACTAGCGTTTTTATCCGATTTGAATGAAGCTCCAGTATATGTATTTATCTTGATAATATCACGGATGAGTTCGAAACTGGCGCTATTCCAGTAGTCGGTTTAAAAGTTATTGCCCTTGACTTAGTGAAAACATTAAAATTAGTTTGTGTATATGATAAAAGTTTTTATGAATAGAGTTTTTATTCGATTTGAATGAAGCTTGTTATGTGTATTTATCTTGATAAATTCCATTGTTACTGTAAGTGCTTTTTTTCAAAATTCTTTAAAAACAAATTATGTCAAGTGACCTAATTTACATATTATTTATATGACACTATGTATTTGAATCATAATTCCGCGTTTTAGAATTTGAAAGTAATATGCCGAATTCCATTGTAACTGTACGTGTTTCGTTTGTCTGTCTGCTGGTATTCCCGCATCCCTTTTAGTTAACCCTGCCTGTATACTGGTAGCCGTGCGCCCCTTTTATTTGGTCTGACTGCTTGTAGTTCTGCACCCTTTTAATTAGTCTGTCTGCTGGTATTTCTGAATTCATTTTATCTGCCTTTTTATACACCCACATGAAAATATGGACGTATATTGCCGTCACCCTGTCTGTCCGTCGGTCCGTCCGTCAACAATTTCTTGTACACGCGATAGAGAGTAGAGTTTTTGTCCGATTTGAATGAAGCTTGGTATATGTAATTATCTTGATAATATATCGGATGAGTTCGAGAAGCTAAAGTTTTCATAGTTAATCTTTCTGTTTACTTCTTGTAGTTTTGCATCCATTTTATTATCCCTGCAAACATATCTTGCAGTGCACTTTCTACTGACACACAAAAGAGAGTGAGTAATTTGACAAGTACGCTTTTATATTATTATGTAAAACTCTTATCATTGGTTGAAAATGTGACATTTCATCCATGTATCGGGTGGGTTGCGCACTGCTCGGTACCGTCTTCACGGTTCTAGTTTTTTTTTTTTTTTTTTTGTCTACTTCTGGTCACGCTAATTTGGTATGAAGGGAGCATGCCACACATTATCTCACATGTTTTCCTACAATAACTAACTGCTCGGTGTTGCTTAAATGTAAAATGGCGTTTTTTTGTCTAACCGGAAATGACATATGACAGAAAAACCCATTTTATGTTTTTTACCTTTTTTACCTCTGTTTTTGAACCGATTTTGATAAAACTTTTTTTGTTTGTTTCATTATTCTAATGTCTACATAATAGCTTTCAACATATATGCACTTTTAGACATTCTCTGTTGACTTTTTGGAGCACTTTTTTAACCGTTTTTTTAACTTTTGCAATTTTATTTCGATCTATTTGAAAACGTACAGGTGTATAAACATTTTGATATCTAACTAAATTGTATTTTCAAAATTTGTATATCACTTCCGGTTTTGACGTCATTCGCTTGTAAAGTTGAAATTTCAACTTCCGGAATAATAAAGATATTCAAAAAAATCTTTTTGAGATGTGCTAGAAATAACCATTGACTAAATATGAAATGAAAAAATCTGACCCAGATATTTCATATCAGTCGCCATCTTGAAATGACTGATTTTTCTTTAAATCGAAATTCAGAATCAGGGAATCATTCGATTTGAATAAAAATGATGTCTATGGAATCTACAGTCGATTGCTAACAAAACATGGGAAGCCGATTTTTGAATTTCGATTCAGAATTTTTTTTATTTCCGGTTTAGAATTTTCGGAAATAGTCAAAACTTTTTAGGCTCATATCTTGTGACCTTGACCTTGAGTGACCTTGAGACTTAAACAAAAGTTGTTACCCTTGACGAGATTTATCCAATGGCATGAACATTTTAGATGCCCAATGTTTACTTCCGGTTTTATGGCCGTCAGAAAATTGCATTTTTTAACTTTAAACAACTCTGTCACGTGACCTAATTTACATACGTCATAAATTTTGTTTCGGTGTTACTATGCTTGATCTACTCTATCCAATGATATATGACACAATGTATTTGAATCATAATTCCGCGTTCTAGAATTTGAAAATATTCTGCCAAATTCCATTGTAACTGTTCGTGTTTCGTTTGTCTGTCTGCTGGTATTCCCGCGTCCCTTTTAGTTAACCTGCTTGTATTCTGATAGCTGTGCGCCCCTTTTATTTGGTATGACTGCTTGTAGTTCTGCACCTCTTTTATTTAGTCTGTCTGCTGGTATTTCTGATTCCATTTTATCTGCCTTTATATACACCCACATGAAAATATGGACGTATATTGCCGTCACCCCAGTCCATCCGTCGGTCCGTTCGTCCTTCAACAATTTCTTGTACACGCAATAGCGACTAGAGTTTTTATCCGATTTGAATGAAGCTTGGTATGTATGATTATCGTTATACTATCTCGGATCATTCATAATTGGAGCTATTCCAGTCGTCGGTTTATGAGTTATTGCCTTTGACTTAGTGAAAACGTTAAAATTAACTTGTGTATGTGATAAAAGCTAGAGTTTTTATTCGATTTGAATGACCTAATTTACATACGACACAAATTATTTTTGATTCGTATTATGCTTTATCTACGCTTTCCAATGATATATGACACTATGTATTTGAATCATAATTCCTCGTTTTAAAATTTGAAAATATTCTGCCAAATTCCATTGTAACTTTTCGTGTTTCGTTTGTCTGTCTGCTGGTATTCCCGCGTCCCTTTTAGTTAACCTGCTTGTATTCTGATAGCTGTGCGCCCCTTTTATTTGGTATGACTGCTTGTAGTTCTGCACCTCTTTTATTTAGTCTGTCTGCTGGTATTTCTGATTCCATTTTATCTGCCTTTATATACACCCACATGAACATATGGACGTATATTGCCGTCACCCCAGTCCATCTGTCGGTCCGTTCGTCATTCAACAATTTCTTGTACACGCAATAGCGACTAGAGTTTTTATCCGATTTGAATTAAGCTTGGTATGTATAATTATCGTGATACTATCTCGGATCCTTTCATAATTGGAGCTATTCCAGTCGTCGGTTTATGAGTTATTGCCTTTGACTTAGTGAAAACGTTAAAATTAACTTGTGCATGTGATAAAAGCTAGAGTTTTTATTCGATTTGAATGACCTAATTTACATACGACACAAATTATTTTTGATTCGTATTATCCTTTATCTACGCTTTCCAATGATATATGACACTATGTATTTGAATCATAATTCCTCGTTTTAAAATTTGAAAATATTCTGCCAAATTCCATTGTAACTTTTCGTGTTTCGTTTGTCTGTGTGCTGGTATTCCCGCGTCCCTTTTAGTTAACCTGCTTGTATTCTGATAGCCGTGCGCCCCTTTTATTTGGTATGACTACTTGTAGTTCTGCACCTCTTTTTGTTTGCTGGTATTTCTGAATCCATTTTATCTGCCTTTTTATACGCCCACATTAAAATATGGATGTATATTGTTCGTCGGTCCGTCCGTCAACAATTTCTTGACACGCGATAGAGACTAGAGTTTTTATCCGATTTGAATGAAGCTCTGGTGTATGTATTTATCTTGATAATATCACGGATGAGTTCGAAACTGGCGCTATTCCAGTAGTCGGTTTAAAAGTTATTGCCCTTGACTTAGTGAAAACATTAAAATTAGTTTGTGTATATGATAAAAGATAGAGTTTTTATTCGATTTGAATGCAGCTTGGTACTTATTTTGATAAATTCCATTGTTACTGTGAGTGTTTTTTCAAAATTCTTTAAAAACAAATTATGTCAAATGACATATGAGACTATGAGACTATGTATTTGAATCATAATTCCGCGTTTTAGAATTTGAAAGTAATATGCCGAATTCCATTGTAACTGTACGTGTTTCGTTTGTCTGTCTGCTGGTATTCCCGCATCCCTTTTAGTTAACCCTGCCTGTATACTGGTAGCCGTGCGCCCCTTTTATTTGGTCTGACTGCTTGTAGTTCTGCACCCTTTTAATTAGTCTGTCTGCTGGTATTTCTGAATTCATTTATCTGCCTTTTTATACACCCACATGAAAATATGGACGTATATTGCCGTTACCCTGTCTGTCCGTCGGTCCGTCCGTCAACAATTTTTGTACACGCGATAGAGACTAGAGTTTTTGTCCGATTTGAATGAAGCTTGGTATATGTATTTATCTTGATAATATATCGGATGAGTTCGAGAAGCTAAAGTTTTCATAGTTAATCTTTCTGTTTACTTCTTGTAGTTTTACATCCATTTTATTATCCCTGCAAACATATCTTGCAGTGCACTTTCTACTGACACACAAAAGAGAGTGACAAGTACGCTTTTATATTATTATGTAAAACTCTTATCATTGGTTGAAAATGTGACATTTCATCCATGTATCGGGTGGGTTGCGCACTGCTCGGTACCGTCTTCACGGTTCTAGTTTTTTTTTCGTTTTTTACACAGGGCACACAGCCTTAACTACTGCAACTGCAGGAACCGTTTTGCAACTCTATGTGTCCATTTGTGGCGAGGTACATAATGAATATAAATTGGAACATTTTTGCAAAACCGATTTGGTAAAGTTGCAAAATGTGCAAAAAGTGCTTTTTTGACCCTGGAGGATGCAATTTTTGCTCGATTTTGCTCAAAATTTTTTTTGGGAATCTGTAGCAAATTTCCAATTCATAAGTAGTTAAAAATTTAAAAGTTTCAAATATTTTTAGCAAACTTTTTGCATCCAAACTTTTGCAATTTTTGACCATTTTTTCTATTTTCTTTGCTTTTTGTCTGATTTGTCTGAAATTTATGTTACAAATAGAGATCATTTTAGTTAACAAAACTGCATAGGCAAAATGTTTGCGCTACTTCCGGTTTATGCGGGAGAAGGGCGCAAACTTCCGATTGACCCACTTCCGCTGTAGTAAATATTTTTAAATGAAACTTATACTGATCGGTAGCCATAGCTATGGGATTTACCTGGACATTCTAAGATCGGGAATCGAAATAATATTTCAGCCGCCATGTTGATTTGAAATATTTTTATAAAAAAAAAATGGGGCCTTGGGGTTAAGTGTGATGTGTGTAATTTTTGTATTTTTGGAAACTATAGTCAAATGCGACCAATCTCTAGGAAGCCGATTTTTGAATTTCGATTTTCCTTTTCTGCAGCTTCCGGTTGAATTTGTTCAATTTTTGAAGGCTTATATATCGTGACCTTGACCTTTGATGACCTTGACCTTTAGTATGTCAAAGGTCATCGACCTTGGCTACCAGGTGATACTTTAATATTTGACCTCCGATATCAACTTCCGGTTTTATAGCTGTCCAAAAATAGCAAAATTCACAACTTTGTACTGCTCCTACAAGTGACCCAATTAACCTACAGAATTCATTTTTGCATATTCTGAATGGGCTTTATGAGCTCTTTCGAACGATATATCACAATGTATTGTAATGCAAAAAATGTTTTTTTTTTTAAATTTTGCAATTTTGAAAACCTTTACCCGATTTTTTGAATTTGACTTTAATATATGCATAGTTTATGATCTATTAAGTTTAGAGGCTTGAAAATTGGAACATAAGTGAACATACCCCATATAAATGTATCCATAAAAAAAAATTGACATGGGCGTGGCACATCCGGGTTAAATTTTAATTTTGTAAACATTTTGTTGTGTGGAATAAATCCATATAGACTACATTTGTTTGAAAAATGCTTTTGCACATACCAACATCATTACTTTAACTCAATTGTAACAAAATCTCAGCTATTTCGGCTGTAAAGTTC
The DNA here is from genome assembly GCA_029955415.1 of Lottia scabra. Lineage (NCBI taxonomy): Eukaryota > Metazoa > Mollusca > Gastropoda > Lottiidae > Lottia > Lottia scabra. Next base: position 5,580,830 of record JARJEI010000002.1, on the reverse strand, counting down.
AAAAAAGGGAACAAGGTTTATTAATTTCAAAATTTCCGATTATAGATTTTGACCTTTTTTGACATTTATGATTGTATATCTCGTTAACCAATAGATGCAAAGGCTTGATAATTTAGCCATAGTAAGATATTATTAATATAAATAAAGTCACATAAAAAAATCTGACGTGGGCGTGGCACATCCGGGTAAAATTTGTTTTTTGTCAAAATTTTGTTTATCAAAAAAAAGGTAAAGTTTATTTTTTTTTCAAAACATGACCCTGCATACAGTTACAGCATTGCTTTATTCAGCTTATGTTAAAGGCTCATAGATTTCGGCTTTGTAGTTCAAAAAAGGGAACAGGGTTAAAAAAAATATTTTTTCCGTTTTTGACCTTGACCTTTGTTGACCTTGACCTTTTAAGGATCAAAGGTCATTGACTTTAGCTGTTCATTTATGCTTTCATATTTGATGTCTAGCGTCAACTTCCGGTGTTATTACTGTATGCATTTCCAAATTTTAAAGACTTGTTTCTTGTGAATTTGACCTTGAGTGACCTTGACCTTCAGTAGGTTGAAGGTTACTGATAAAGGTTTTCGGCTGGTACATTCAAATGTTAGGTCTGGTGACTACTTCCGGTTTCACAACCTTTCCAAAAAATCAAAAAATTTAAAAGTTGTCGACTTCTTTGATACTTCCGATCAACGTTCAGGGCCCATTTTTTTTAAATTCCCCTTAGCAATTAGCACATTTTCAAAGTCCCACTCTGTGCCACATGTGGCTCTAGTTTTTGTTTTTTTTCGAATTCTGGTCACGATCCCCAGCCAAAACTGCACATGCCACGCATAATCTGACATGATTTCCCACGATAAATATGTGCTCATTAGTGAATAAATATAAAATGACGCATTTTCACATAACCGGAAATGACGTATGAAAACAAATGTGTTTTAAGATTTTTGCCATTATCATCTCTTCTTTTCAACTGATTTTAATGGGATTTTTTTTGTTTATTTAATTAATAGATTAGCTTTCAGATAAAAGTTTCAAAACATGCACTTTAAGAATTTTGTCGCTTACTTTTGGAGCACTTTTTTAGACAACTTTTTTAACTTTTGCAATTTTATTTTGAGCAATCTGAAAACTTACATGTTCATAGACATTTTGATTGCGAACAAAATGGTATTTTCAAAACTTTTATATCACTTCCGGTTTTGACGTCATTCGCTTGCAAAGTTGAAATTTTAACTTCCGGAATTATGAAAATATTCAAAAAAATCTTTTTGCAATGTGCTAGGAATAATCATTGACAAAATATGAAATGATAAAATCTGACCCAGATATTTCATATTAGCCGCCATCTTGAAATGACTTATTTTTCTTTAAATCGAAATTCGGAATCAGGGAATCATCCTATTTGAATAAAAATGATGTCTATAGAATCTTCAATCGATTGCTAACAAAACATGGGAAGCCGATTTTTTAATTTCGATTCAGATTTGTTTTTTTTCCGGTTTAAAGTTTTTCAGTAATAGTCAAAACTTTTAAGGCTCATATCTTGTGACCTTGACCTTGAGTGACCTTGTGACCTGAACAAAAGTTGTTGCCCTTGACGAAATCTTTCCAATGATATAATCATTTTAGATGCCCAATGTTTACTTCCGGATTTGTGGCCGTCAGAAAATTGCAATTTTTGACTTTAAACAGCTCTGTCACGTGACCTAATTTATGTACGTCACAAATTATCTTCTATTATTATCACGCTTTATCTCCTGTTTCCAAAAATGTATAACACTAGATATTTCGATCAAAATTGCTTTTTCGAATTTTGTTCTTTGTTCTATAGTAACTCTGCGTGTTTTTTTGGCGGGAAAAAACACGTGTTATCTGAATTACGGATTTCATAAGATAGGTAACAATTTCTTCTTAAGATATGGAAGAACATGACTAACATTTTTGTTGTCCAGTATTTACTTCCGGTTTTATAGCCATTTCAAAATTGTTAGTTTGAACAGCTCTGTCACGTGACGTCACAAAATATCTTCTTTTCTTATTACGCTTCATCTCCTCTTTCCAGTGATATATAACACTAGATATTTTGATCAAAATTGCTAATTGGAATTTTGTTCTTTGTTCTATAGTAACTCTGTGTGTTTTTTTGGCGGGAAAAAAATGACGTGTTATCTGAATTACGGATTTCATAAGATAGGTAACAATTTCTTCTTAAGATATGAAAGAACATGACTAACAAAGAAAAAACTATGACAAAATCGTAACCGGAAGTAACACGTTGGCCACCATCTTGAAATGAACATGTTTTCTTTAAATCGACATCCGATTTATATAATTTTGATGTTTATGGCATTTTCAATCTATTGCCAACAAAATGAGGGCAGCTGTATTTCCGGTATAAGATATTCAGCAATTATTGTAACACTTTTAAAGCTCATAACTTGTGACTTTGCCATTTGTTGACCTTATGATCCAAACAAAAGTTATTGCCCGAAATGAGATCTATCCAATGGTGAATTCATTTGTGTTGTCTAATGTTTACTTCTTGTTTTATAGCCATTTGAAAATTGTCAGTTTGAACCTAATTCACGTACGTCACAAAAAATCGTCTTTTCTTATTATGCTTTATCTCCTCTTGATATATAATAGTAGATATTTTAATCATTTTGCTTTTTTTTTTATTTGGAAATTTTGGCGCGAAAAAACACGTGGTTCCTAAATTGTGGATTTTTAAAGAGAGTCGACACATTCTTTTGAAGATATATAATGACATAACATTCATAGAAAAAAAAGGATAAAATTGGACCTGGAAGTAACTAGTAGACCATCATCTTAAAATGACCAACTTTTCTTTAAATCGATATAAGTGATCAGGATATCATCCGATTTATATAATGTTGATGTCTATGGCATCTTCAATATATTACTAACAAAATGGTGACAGCCGATTTCCTAATTTCGATTAAAAGTTTTGTCTATTTCCGGTTAAAGAAATTCAGCAATAGCAAACACTTTCAAAGCTCAAAACTCGTGACCTTGACGTTTGGTGACCTTTTGATCTGAACCAAAGCTATCGCCCTCGATAAAATCTATCAAATGATGTTTTACTTTCATCAACTTTTCTTTTTGTTTAAGCATATCTTTATAGTATTTTTGAATCATTAATTTGAGCATTCCTGTTACAATATGAGACAATATGCACGGGAAGAACGGGAATCTGGAGGAATAAACAATTAATGTGTTGTTTTAAGCTGTCTAACTATTAGGATATACATTGTATAACTTTTCTGACATAAGGCATTGTCGGCATTGATAATTATCTACTTGAGGCCATTCCAAAACGCAATACAGAGCATCATCATAGACAGATAGTTTAGAAGTTGTGGGGTGATTGGATAAATCTGTGTAATAACGTAGTTTATTTCACTTTGCTATTGAATATTTTGTTGCTACTAAGATTGAACAAATAAGAAGGATAGATTCATGATAAGGACCAAATCAGGGGAGCTGCAAAATGCTAGAGTCAATTGAGGATCTATAAACTGGCCGCTACTGTGTCGACCTTTGGTTCGAGCAGCGCTGTTTGTGAGTGTAGTTTTTCTGTACTCACTAAGTTGACAGGCCAACTAGGAGGTCAGTGTTGCAACCTCGACAAGCTAATCTCGTTGTCTTGGCATATGAACGCCAACTTAATGAGAAAATAGATTTGGCAGAATTCGCTGATCGTTTCAGTGTGATCCACCCCAGGCTTTTGTTGAATTAATGAAGTTGCGTTGTGTTCATAGATGAATCTTCGTTTAAAGATGGGTTCCCTTATTTTCATTTTTGAAAATTAAAATGCTAATACTTATATGAACAGAAAGTAGAGTTGCTCTAATGACTTGGAAAAATACCAGTTTGTCTCACATGTCCATAATTAATTCATAATTAAGAGAATTACCAGCAGAATTTCAATCGTCTGGTCAAAAAAGCCCTTTTTCGTTTCCAGACTGCACATACGTGGCCATTTTTGATAGGTTAAAACTCTTAATATGATTAAGAATACATGGATAATTATTACAAACACAACTAGATCCATAGGCTTTGCATGGTTCTGAGCAGTGCGTAACAGTTTTGGAATTACTTAAAAACTGTTTTTAAAAGGGTCTGTATTGGTATTATTTCTAGACAAAGAAAGCTACCACAACTAGCGAAACCTTGGATGTTACTTGAAAAGTCAAAAATCGCAAATTTGAATTGCTTACAAAACCGGGAGTATACATCGTACAACAAATATGAATACATAGTCGGATAGATCTCATCGAGGGCAAAAACTTTTGTTCAGGTCACAATGTCACCAAAGGTCAAGGTCATGAGGTATGAGTCTTGAAAGTTTTTGTAATTACTGAAAAAAATAAAACAGAAATGCAAGAAAGGCAAAACAGAAGATCAAAAATCGATTAACAATGCTATGAATGCAATCGACTGTAGTTTCCTAAAATATCAAAGTTACGAATTCCGCTCATAACCCTGAGGCCCCATTTTGAGTTTTACAAAAGTTAGTCATATCAACATGGCGGCCGATTTGTAACTTCCGGGTTAAATTTTTTTATTTCAAATTGTTGATATACCATAATGTTAATTATTGCAAAAAACAAATTTCAAATATATTCAAAATTCCGGAAGGTGAAATTTCAAATTTACAAGCTAATTACGTCAAAACCGGAAGTGGTATCAATTTTTCGAAAACAGATTTTGGATTGCAATCGAAATATCTTTAAATCTGTAAATTTTCAGATCGATTGAAATAAAATTTGAAAAAAACACGCACAGTTACAAAAGAAATTTGCACAAAATGTTCAAATTTTAAATCGTGCAATTTTAATTTAAGTGTATATTGTCGTACATCATTGGAAAGAGCAAATTACGCATAATATGATTGTTAAATCATTTTTGACGTATTTACGCTAGGTCACGTGACAGGGCTGTTTAAAGTAAAAAATCACAAATTTCAATTGCCTATAAAACCGGAAGTATACATCGGATCACAAACATTAATACATCATTGGATAGATTTCATCGAGGGCAATAACGTTTGTTCAGGTACCAAGGTCACCAAAGGTCAAGGTCAAAAGATATGAGCCTTGAAAGTTTTAGTAATTGCATAAAAAATCAAAACGAAAATAAAAAAAAAATTGAAATTAAAATTCAAAATTCGGCGGCTAGACTTTTTTTTAGCAATCTATTGTAGTTTCCAAAAATACTAAAGTTACGGATGCCGCTCATTATCCTGAGGCCCCATTTTTAATTTTACAAAAGTTACTCATATCAAAATGGCGGATGATCTGTTACTTCCGGGTCGGATTTTTTTATTTCAAATTGTTGTTATAACAAATTATAACACAATGAAAAAAACAAATTTGAAATATCTTCAAATTTCCGGAAGTTGAAAATTTAAATTTACAAGCTAATTACGTAAAAACCGGAAGTGGTATCAAAATTTTGAAAACTGCATTTTGTTTAGAATCAAAATGTCTATACACCTGCAAATTTGCAGATCGAACGAAATAAAATTGTAGAAATTGAAAAAAACGCAAAAATTAAAATTAAGAAAATAGTCAACTAAAAGTCAAAATTGGAGAAGTTTAAAACCTTTATTTAGTAGCGTACAGTTATAGAAAACAGTTTAAAACAGTTTGATAAAAATCGGATCAAAAATAGAGACGTGAGATTCAAAAAACCAAAATTGTGTTTTTTGTTCTACCTCATTTCCGGTTTGTCAAAATGGCACCAATTTATATTTAATAGTTCATGGTCAACAATTTATCGTAGGGAATTGAACAAATCTGTATGTGGCATGTTGCCTTCTTACTAAAATAGCGAGTGTAAAATTCGAAAATTTTTTTGCAAAACAATGCAGTGCGTTCGATTATCGAACGCACTGCAATTATCAGATAGTTTGCTTAATTTGACACTAAAAAATAAATGAACATATATATTCAATAATTAAATAAATTCTTTATTTTACATTGTCAATGTTTTTGATGTGACACGATGTCCTTGGAACGACAAAGTGCTACTTTTCTCTCTGTTATTATTTTTTTTTCTGGAGGGGGAGGGGGGGGGGGTACCCAGCGTCCTGCTCTGGTAGGAAACATTATATTTTCCCCATGGCGTCACCACTGTACTGTAGTGTTAATTAGTCTTCATAGATGATATTGCATGATATAACTACATGCAGATTCAAAATCTGATCCTTTACTTTTCTTGACAAGTATGACAGTTCAACATAGAGCCCCCTGAAAATTCTGTGCGCCCCCCTTGGCTATATAGGCTGGTTACGGGCCTGCTTGCCATTTGTTGACCTTATGATCCGAACAACAGTTATTGCCCGAAATGAGATCTATCCAATGGTGAATTCATTTTTGTTGTCCAATATTTACTTCTTGTTTTATAGCCAAATGAAAATTGTCAGTTTGAACCTAATTAATGTACGTCACAAAAAATCGTCTTTTCTTATTATGCTTTATCTCCTCTTTATATATAATAGTATATATTTTAATCATTTTGCTTTTTTTTTAATTTGGAAATTTTGTGCATTGTTTTAAGGTAACTGCGTGGCTTTTTTGGCGCGAAAAAACACGTGGTTCCTAAATTGTGGATTTTTAAAGAGAGAGGACACATTCTTTTGAAGATATAAAATGGCATAACATTCATAGAAAAAAAGGATCAAATTTGATCCGGAAGTAACTAGTAGACCACCATCTTGAAATGACCAACTTTTCTTTAAATCGGTATAAGTGATCAGGATATCATCCGATTTACATAATGTTGATGTCTATGGCATCTTCAATATATAACTAACAAAATGGTGACAGCCGATTTCCAATTTTCGATTAAAAGTTTTGTCTATTTCCGGTTAAAGAAATTCAGCAATAGCAAACACTTTCAAAGCTCAAAACTCGTGACCTTGACGTTTGATGACCTTTTGATCTGAACCAAAGCTATTGCCCTCGATATCAAATGATGTTTTACTTTGTGTATTCCGATGTTTACTTCCGGTTTAATAGCCGATTGAAAATTGAGATTTTTTACTATAAACAGCTCTGTCACATAACCTAATTTATATGCAGGACTAAAATGCAACCGTTCAAGGATGTTTAAATTGCGCACTGCTCAGTACCGTTATCACGGTTCTAGTTTTTTCTACTTTCAGATCACAACAGAAGAAAAGCCTGAATCCAGACCCTTAATCCCATTTTCTCAATAAAGTATTTGTTCCATCCTAGGCCTGTACATTTGGGAGATTCAAACCCTCCCTCCACCGAAAACAAATAACAACAACAAAAGATCACTGTAGTATGATATATTGTCTCAATATCTTCATGGTTACGATTCTAAATTAGTTAAATATCTGTTGGATGGGTACGAGATATCAGATATCAGATACGGGCTATTTATAGTAACAATTTTACCAATAATAGCGTAATCGCAATAAAACCCACGATTTTAAAATAACCCACACCGACCTGAAACTACTTATACTAGAATAGGCCTATGTCGCGACAATCTAATTAAAATTAAATTACATTTCGTTTCGGTTATTTTTTGAGTCGCGAGTACATCAAAAACGATGTTGAAAATATGTTTTAAAGTGCAATTAAATTCATTTTCATGATTATAAATTAATGAAATTGCTCTGAAATATCTTCTCATAGATATATAACATGTATTTATTTTGTAAATGTGCCGTTTTATGAATTTTCATTACCCTGCTTTTAAAAACTACGTGCAGTTGTTACCGGGACTATTATAAGACCGAGCGATAATATACAACAATCGTATAATGCGACTGGGGAAGGAGAACCTCGGAGAAGGGGTTTTCCTAGGGGGCTAATGAGAAAAAGGGAGCTAGAAAAAGTGGATTTTCATTTTTCAGACCCCTGCATTTAAAACCTACGCGCTGGTCTTTCCGGGACTATAAGCCCTATATATAGGAGACGGACGACTCATGGCCTGTGTCCACATTAGCGTTTTACGTCGCGTAATACGCGTCGAAAAACGCGTCGGAATACACCTCAAAATTACGCGGCGTAATACGTTTCGTTGTACTCTGTCCACATCTTTTTTAGAGTTTACTCACGTGAAATATTGAGTGAAATGTCATTGGTTCACAACTATGAATGGGACGCGTATTACGCCAGGCGATAACGCCCGAAACCCCTTGAGAGGTTATGAGCGTATTACGCGTCGTCGGCAAAGCAGAGCGTGTTTTACAAAACGCCTATGTGGACAAGGTACTATTGAAATGCTGTCTTGGGTTTCTTGGCGTTTTTACGACGCTTATTACGCGGCGTTAAAACGCGAATGTGGACACAAGCCTTAAATAAAGCAATATTATACTGCGACTGGGGAAGGAGATCCCGGGGAAGGAGATCCCGGGGAAGGGTCTTCCTTGGGTGTAAATGAGAGAAAAAAGGGGTGAAGAAGTTGTTTTTTAGTAACATGAGCAATGAATTACATTGTAAAACAAAAACAAAACAAAATCTCTCAGGGAACATCCTGAAAACGCTCCAAGTAAATGACTATTTATAACAAAAAAAAACAAAAAAAAACAACTATTTGTTGACCGTTCTAATGAAATGTTGCCATCAGCCATGATAGGCCAGAAAAGTTATCGAAACTAGCGTCAGCTCCGATAGTGGAGCGGCATAGCCCTCAAATATGATGGAATTGTGAATTTTTTGATACAAGCACCAAATTTGGCACAAAGATACTTTGATATGCTCTGAATAGTTTTGGATATGGAGCCACTCCAGATTCTCTTGTGTAAGCCGCCATTTTGAATTTCGAATGGGCCACCCTCAGACATACATAATTGTTGATTGTTGAATTATTTTCGGACCTATGTCAGCCATTAACTTGTTCAAAATGGCTAAATGCACATTTTTTGTATCCGGGAATTCAACTATTCATGCTACAAGTGGCTACTCATGATTAATTTCAAAATGGCGTCTATAAAAATCCATAATTAACAATATTTCTCGATCTATGTCAGCAATTTCTTTTAAACTCGGTTTTGGTTGCTATTTGTATGTTTTGGGGGCTTCATGATCGACTGATTCAATTTACAAGTGGTAACAATTGCCGCCATATTGAATTTCAAAATGGCGTACCTTAAAACTCTATAATTGTTAGTATTTCTATGATAGCTGTAAACCTTTTATCAGGAACTAATTGTAAATTTTTTATGGCCAGGGAATCCAAGTGTTCATCTTACAAGAATTGAATTTCAATATGGTGGCACAGCAAAATATACATGCTTAAACCAATATCTTGTTATTTTTTACCTCAACGGCCCATAGGAAATTGATGTGCCAGATACGTCTTCATAGTGATGTTTCAAATCGATTATTGACCAATTAACAATCGATTAATATTATATAGGTTTCCAACCAATCCAAAACACCCCAAAACGTATATTACATACATGTCGAAAGAGTTCAAGCTAGTTCATGTGACTAAGACTAGAACCCCCGAATCATCCATATCAGTTCACTTGGAACTGTGTATTTTATGGGAAGGTGATCCTGATGAGTTCTTGAAGCACGAGAACCGAGCCTACCCTCCAACTCTTTCCCAAGAAGGACATCTTCGATACAGCAACAAATCAGACCTACTCAAGCCCACAGAAGAGCTTGCTACCAAGAAAGCAGATGCACCACATGTCACCTGTGTCATATGATACATTTGATCGTGCAGCCATTGTTCAGAAGCCGAAGCCATGTGGCAGTAGAATATTGCTTGAATATGGAACAGGGGTGTTTGCTCCAAATATCTATCTCGCCTTAAGCTAGTGTGGGATCATTACACCAAGTCTGATAGCTTCAAAGCGACTTCACGGGCCACCAGGGGAAAGGAATCAAAAGGTGTGCCACTTCCGCTGCTGTGCTACACGGAAACTGGCAGAATTTTCTTCGAGTTGGTGAAAATAAAGTTGTTCAGTTTCTTGTCGTGATTGCTTATGAGATCCATCGACACACAAGGCAAAGAGTTTGTAGCCACTGACACAGAACAGATACTCACTTCCCCACCTCCTGATGGCATTACCATCTTGGCCACATGCAAGCATGAAGATGCCGATACCTGAATGATGGTACAGCAAATACCATGGGATGTGGTCATCGAAGGATACTTATCCGAACAGTGGACGCTGTCATTCTAGCCATTACACTAGCCTAAGGCCGACAGCAACAACTAGATGAACTTTGGCTTTCATTCTCAGTGGGGACAGGCAAGAAAATCCACTATGTAGCAGCACATGAAGTTTTTGTAGGCCTGGGACCTGATAGGTCAAAGGCGCTTCCAGAATTTGATGCTGTTACAGGATGCGAGATGCGTTACAACTGCCTTCTTCCAGTTGGCCTCTACACCAGTCTGAAGACGTTATGTCAACTATTGAAAGATCTCTCTTACACTATGATCGTACAAGTCCGTGTACATGTGTCAAACAAATTAGGTCGTTAGGTCGTTTTCAGCAGAAGTGGCGAGCGTGGCGCCAAGCAAGGAAGGCTTACTCTTCTAGACAACCTTATACCACTTTTCATTATGAAATATATTTACTCATTTATTGATATACTTCCTCAGATGAAAAGTTCATTAGCTGCTACCAAAGTATTGCCAATGTGTATACATGGATTTCGAGATTTGTCTTACTGTTGGGATCGTTCGTGCTTGGGTTTATAATTTCAAGAAAAGGGAGATCCCTTGAAGCACAACCTCCAACTCAGGCAGCTTTAGAGTACTGCTAAAACGTGGAAAGATAACATAGAATTCAACATACATTATTTGCAGATACCACGTGTATCTGTATCAGTTCAGAATTAGTCATCAAGAATGCTTTCATACCTGACTCTAACGGGGTTTTTTTGTTGTTTTTTTTTGTCGCCATTTGAAATTTAATATGGCAGCAGTTATCACTTGTAAATTGAACCAGTCGAGCATTTAGCCCCCTAAAACATACAAATTGCAACCAAAACAGAGTTAAAAAAATCCGATCGAGAAATATCGCAAATTATGGATCTATATAGACGCCATTTTAAAATTTAACATGGCCGATTGTTGTAGCCACTTGCAGTTTTAATAGTTGAATTCCCTGATACAAAAAATGTACAATTAGCCATTTTGAACAAGTTAATGGCTGACATAAATCCGAAAATATAATTGTATTTCAAGATTGATCTCTATTGAAGGGATTGATTTGACCAAAAAAGAAAAAGATTACCTCAATGTATTTCCACATAAAACTAGCCAATTTTATGGATTACCCAAGATTCATAAATTTGATTCCATTAAATTAGCAATTAAGCATCAAAACTGTGAATATATTAAGATATTTCAACCACATGACTTAAAATTTCGACCAATTGTCGCTGGTCCAATGTGCCCTACACATCGCCTCTCAAACCTAATAGACATACTTTTAAAACCATTTCTATGTAACATTGATTCCTACATAAGGGATGATATTGATTTTTTGAATTATTTACCCAATAATATCAATGACGATGAATTTTTTGTAACTATGGACGTCTGCAGTCTTTATAGTAATATTTCACACAATTTATGTATAGAGGCAATAAGCTACTGGCTAGATAAATCACCAGAATTGATTATCTACCCACGCTTTACAAAACAATTCATTCTAAAATCTATCCAAATAATACTAAATAATAATACATTTGAATTTGGAAACCATTCTTGGAGACAAACCCTTGGAATCGCAATGGGAACTAAGTGTGCCCCACAATTAGCAAATTTAACAATGGGTTTTCTAGAGACAAAACTATATTCCATAACAGAGGTAACATATGGAAGCGCCTTTACCAATTTTCTCAAAAGTCAATTGAAAAGGTATTTAGATGATTTGTTTATAACTTGGAAAAGACAGTTTGGTAATATTAACGATTTATATGACTTACTCAATAACCTTGATCCCAATATCAAATTTAAAATTGAGACAAATGAATTCAAAATTTCATTCCTTGATGTACTAATAATCAGGAAAGACGATTTGATTATTACAGATCTCTTCTCTAAAGATACGGACACAAAAAATTATCTTTCATATAAATCTTGTCATCCCCGTCATATCAAAAACAATATCCCTTTCTCTCTCGCTAGAAGAACGTGTGCCATAGTCATCGATAAGGAACTTCGAACTGAACGACTCGATGAACTTACGCAATATTTAATCACAAAAGACTATCCGAGTAATTTAATTAAAAACGGAATAGAAAAAGCGAAGCAAATTGATCTAACATCATTAAGAACGCCTAAAGCAAGAACAACGTCGGATTGTATTCCCTTTATCTCAACTTACAACCCGATCCAAAAAGAATTTTTTCCTCACATTTTTAATAGTAAAGATATACTAGAACCGTGATAACGGTACTGAGCAGTGCGCAATTTAAACATCCTTGAACGGTTGCATTTTAGTCCTGCATATAAATTAGATCATGTGACGAGCTGTTTATAGTTAAAAATCTCAATTTTCAATCGGCTATTAAACCGGAAGTAAACATCGGAAAACACAAAGTAAAACGTCATTTGATAGATTTTATCGAGGGCAATAGCTTTGGTTCAGATCAAAAGGTCATCAAACATCAAGGTCACGAGTTTTGAGCTTTGAAAGTATTTGCTATTGCTGAATTTCTTTAACCGGAAATAGACAAAACTTTTAATCGAAATTAGGAAATCGGCTGTCACCATTTTGTTAGTAATATATTGAAGATGCCATAGACATCAACATTATGTAAATCGGATGATATCATGATCACTTATATCTATTTAAAGAAAAGTGGGTAATTTCAAGATGGTGGTCTACTAGTTACTTCCAGGTCCAATTTTATCCTTTTTTTTCTATGAATGTTATGTCATTTTATATCTTCAAAAGAATGTGTCGACTCTCTTTAAAAATCCACGCAGTTACTTTAGAACAATGAACAAAATTTCCAAATTTAAAAAAAAGCAAAATGATTAAAATAACTACTATTATATATAAGAGGAGATAAAGCATAATAAGAAAAGACGATTTTTTGTGACGTACGTGAATTAGGTTCAAACTGACAATTTTCAAATGGCTATAAAACAAGAAGTAAATATTGGACAACAAAAATGAATTCACCATTGGATAGATCTCATTTCGGGCAATAACTTTTGTTCGGATCATAAGGTCAACAAATGGCAAGGTCACAAGTTATGAGCTTTAAAAGTGTTACAATAATTACTGAATATCTTATACCGGAAAGAGCTGTTTAAAGTCAAAACTCGACATTTCCAAATGGCTATAAAACCGGAAGTAGACATCGGACAGCAAAAATGAATACATCAGTTGATAGATCTCATCATGGGTAATGACTTTTGTTCAGGTCACAAGGTCACCCAAGGTCAAGGTCACAAGATATGAGCCTTAAAAGTTTTGACTATTTCTGAAAATCTTAAACCAGAAATAAAAAAAATTCTGAATCGAAATTCAAAAATCGGCTTCCCATGTTTTGTTAGCAATCGACTGTAGATTCCGTAGACATCATTTTTATTCAAATCGAATGATTCCCTGATTCTGAATTTCGATTTAAAGAAAAATCAGTCATTTCAAGATGGCGACTGATATGAAATATCTGGGTCAGATTTTTTCATTCCATATTTAGTCATTGGTTATTTCTAGCACATTGCATAAAGATTTTTTTGAATATCTTAATTATTCCGGAAGTTGAAATTTCAACTTTACAAGCAAATGACGTCAAAACCGGAAGTGATATAAACATTTTGAAAATACCATTTAGTTAGAAATCAAAATGTTTATACACCTGTAAGTTTTCAAATTGATCGAAATAAAATTGCAAAAGTTAAAAAAACGGTTAAAAAAAGTGCCCCAAAAAGTCAGCAACGAATGTCTAAAAGTGCATTTTTGTTGAAATCTATATGTAGACATTAGAATAATGAAATAAACAAAAAATATTCTATCAAAATCGGTTGAAAAACAGAGGTAACAATTGTAAAAAACATCAAATGGGTTTTTCTCTCATATGTCATTTCCGGTTGGACAAAAAACCGCCATTTTACATTCACCCAACACCGAGCAGTTAGTGATTGTAGGAAAACATGTGAGATAATGTGTGGCATGCTCCCTTCATACCGAATTAGCGTGACCAGAAGTAGACAAAAAAAAAAAAAAAAAAAAGTCATTATGAAAACAAAGCAGTGCGTTCGCTAGAACGCACTGCAATTATCTTCTAATGATAATCTTACCAAATGTTTCGATGGAATTAAATTCATTAGTAGTAAAAGACAACCCGCTAATTTAAAACGAATGCTAACTTGTGCTAAATATCGAAGTAATACTCTACATCTTGCTGTAAAAAATCTGCTTGCAAATTATGTAATCAGATGATAATTGGAAGTACATTTAATTTTAAGAACTGTAACTTTGATTTTAAAATTAATAGTAACATGGACTGTAACAGTCGGAATTTGATATATGTACTAATTTGTAACAATTGCAGTAAGATATACATTGGTGAAACTGGCGGGCCCCTGAACCTCCGTATGAATAACCACAGGAGAGATTCTAAAAATCCAGAAACGGCACCATGCGCTGTCTCGAAACACCTTAATAAATGCGCACATCACCTAGATATTAAATTTAAAGTATTCCCATTTTTTCAATTGTTTACTGACAATATGCAATTAAGACGACAAAAAGAAGCGTGGTTCATTAAGAAGTTCAAACCTGAACTAAATGTATAAATCCCCTTCTTGATTACTGTATATTATATTATCGTTCAATTATTGCGTGGCAAATCTATCGATTTGTCACGCTTTGTTTTCGTTATGATTATTTTTGCAGTGCGTTCTAGCGAACGCACTGCTTTGTTTTCATAATGACTTTTTTTTTTTTTTTTTTTTTTTTGTCTACTTCTGGTCACGCTAATTCGGTATGAAGGGAGCATGCCACACATTATCTCACATGTTTTCCTACAATAACTAACTGCTCGGTGTTGCTTAAATGTAAAATGGCGTTTTTTTGTCTAACCGGAAATGACATATGACAGAAAAACCCATTTTATGCTTCTTACCCTTTTTACCTCTGTTTTTGAACCGATTTTGATAAAACGTTTTTTTTTATTTCATTATTCTAATGTCTACATAATAGCTCTCAAAATAAATGCACTTTTAGACATTCTCTGCTGACTTTTTGGAGCACTTTTTTAACCGTTTTTTTTAACTTTTGCAATTTTATTTCGATCAATTTGAAAACTTATAGGTGTATCAACATTTTGATTTCTAACTAAATGGTATTATCAGAATTTTTATATCACTTCCGGTTTTGACGTCATTCGCTTTTAAAGTTGAAATTTCAACTTCAAGAATAATTAAGATATCTAAAAAAATCTTTTTGAGATGTGCTAGAAATAACCATAGACTAAATATGAAATGAAAAAATCTGACCCAGATATTTCATATCAGTCGCCATCTTGAAATGACTGATTTTTCTTTAAATCGAAATTCAGAATCAGGGAATCATTCGATTTGAATAAAAATGATGTCTATGGAATCTACAGTCGATTGCTAACAAAACATGGGAAGCCGATTTTTGAATTTCGATTCAGAATTTTTTTTATTTCCGGTTTAGAATTTTCGGAAATAGTCAAAACTTTTAATTTTTTGTAAAAAAAATTTGAAACCAAAATTTTCAAAAAAAATCAAAAAATTTTTCTCAGCCGCTAATTATCCGATTGATCTGAAATTCACAGGACATAAACAGAATGTCGATACAAATAATACAAGATAATTAAAATATTTCTATCACTTCCGGTTTTGGCGTGAAGACTTCCGGTTTTTCAAAATTACGTCTGGCGATCCCACTTCCGGTGTAAATTTCAGATGTTGGCTAAAACCTAGGAGTATAATATTGACTGGAGAGGGCATGACGTCAAAAAAGTGACGCCACTTGGGCCTACCGTCCGCCATCTTGGTCGACCCAAAAAACAGTAACGTCAAAAGGTTTCATAGCGTCCAAAGGTTTCATAGCGTCAACATTTTTCAAATATAGTAGGCTGATTTTGTAAATCCCGTTTGTATAATTAAGAAATCTACTAATAAATGTATATAATTATCAGTGATCGAATGCTAGGCCTCCTAAATGACTTCTAGAATGCTTATGAATATCCTAAAACCGACGAGATATAACATTAATAACATATTATATAAACCACCAAGACCTACTACTTCTTTTATCGCTGATACGACTAATTGTTTCAAGTAAAATCATATATGATTATTGTCCATTAATTTCTAAAATAATTAATTTCCCATTTATCTATATTGGGACGATTTTGAGTAATGGCGGCTGTAGCAATACTGACAATTTTAAAGCGCATATTTATATCAAATACAAAAATATTGATCCATAATGTAACACAAGATGTTGTTTCGGAAAGTTGCTATAAATTTCGTTTTATAAATCGCAAAATTGCGTATTAGGCCTACACGCCGTGTTGTACTTTGTCCGTGAGCGTGAGAGGAGGCGCTAGAGACGATGGCAATATGGCGGAAGACTTCGACATTGACATTAGTCTTATGTCACTGTATATTTACAATAAACGGCGAAAAAAAAAAAACGACCAAAGAAGTCTTGGATATACTGGGTCCAGAAATGACTGACGGATCGCGCCTACAATGAATAACGTAATGAAGGTGCCGCTAGATATGTGACATTTTTACTAATTTGTAGTGTATTTTCATTGACTCAAGCCAGTCAATAACGCTCAAACCCCCTTTGGAGGTAATGTGCATTTTTCGCCACTTCAACAAAGCGTAGCTAGTTTTTTTTTCGCCATATATGGCTATGTGGAAAAGACTGTATTGAAATTATTATTGGGGTTTCTCGACGCATATTACGGTACGGAAGGTTGTCATATGATATCGCAATTAACATCACGTCCGATTGGTTTAAAAATACAGATCGGGCGAAATAATACACTTGCCGGACACGGTCAGACGAGCAAATTTGCCAGCGAATGGTTCCACCGGCGTAAATATACGACCGACCACAAAAGCTAATACTAGAGGCAGACGAGCGTATTTTTTTAGCTCCAATCATCGTGAATTTTGAAATCGCTCGAAAAATTCGCTCGTGTGCCTTGTCCCATAGACTGCGATTTTTTACGCCCGTAGCCTACGAATCACCGGCATAAAAAATATTTGATATTTTCAGCCGATTATTTACGCCGACGGATATATTCGCTGGCAAATGTGTCATGTCCAACGTATTTTTCGCCAGATCGATATCTTTAAACCAATCAGACGTGATATTAATATGTGACCGCAAGTGCGGCAAGTCGCCATTTTGAACCTATTACATAATATAATGATCTACGGAAAAATGCCGCCGATAGCTAGGGGCAGACGAGCGTATGTTTTCGCCCGATCGCGGCGAATTTGAAAATGTTAGATATTTTTCGGCAGATTATTTTCGCCGGCTATTAAATTCGGTGAAAATAATCGGCCGAAAATATCTTAACACTTTAAAATTCGCCGCGATACGCTCGTGTGCCCGGCCTATTAGGAACGGGCGTAAAAATTCGCTGACAATTGGACGAAATAATCTGCTCGTCTGCCCCTAGCATAATATTTTTTACGGGCGTCAAAAGTCGTCGTCGATGTGAACAGACAAACGGACAATGTTTTAAACTGTAAAATAAAAAAAATCTGTAAAATCAAAAAATCAAATAGGCTACAAGTTAGGAACTAGCCTACATAGGCTACAATGACTTTTTTACATTTGAAGGTTTCTACTAGGCCTACTTAGCAAAACAATCTTTGAAAGTGATAGTACACTGTGCTTGCAAGATCTAAAAAGCATATAAAGTTACTTCAAATGATATAAATGTTAATCGCCTTCAATTTTTTCCGATTGATAAGCGCGTTGACTATGCCTCTAGCGTAGCCTTTTTGGGTCTACCAAGATGGCGGCTGGGCTGGCCGAGTGGCTTCACTTTGACGTCAATAGCAATTGACGTCATGCCCTCTCCAGTCAATATATACTCCTAGGCTAAAACCATAAATATTGTATGTCAGGCATAATTAGAAGGTACTTAGCAGAAAAAATCCAAACCGGAAGTGATACATAAGCTGTCGTCACAGACTGACACATTTCAGCAAAAAATTAATTAGTCCTCCATTTTTTATCCGATTTTTATGATTTTGATGTCTATCAAAACATTGTAACTTTATCTAAAACTTGTAGGCACAGAATTTTAAATTTCGAATTTGAAGTGTTTTTATTTTGGTTTGAATTTTTTGAAAATTCAAAAGGCCATGCCATGTGACCTTGACCTTCAATGACCCTGAAATTTTCAATGTAGAATGTCCTTGACCTGAGCTATCCATAGGTGATTTGATTTTAGTTGAAAAATATTAACTTCCGGTTTTATAGACATTCAAAAATTGACATTTTTGACAACTTTGGACGGCTGTATCACCTTCTCTAATTAACACAAAGAATTAATCATTTCAATTTTGTAATGTTGATTTAATTATCTTTTTAACGATATATGACGATAATACCTTAGAATATGTTTTCAAAATATTAAGTTTTTTTTCGACTGAGAAGTAGTTACAGAGCTTATAGATCTGAAGCAAGTTTCCCCCATTCCATTTTTCATTTCATGGGGAAAAACTTGCTTCAGATCTATAAGCTCATCCCCACCCACACCCACACCCACACCCCTTCATATCCAACAATATTTTTGAGATAATTGATGCTTCCAATCTATAGACACAAAAACAGTCCACCCACACCCCTTCATATCCAACATATCCAACATAACCAACATCCCCCTATATTTTGGAATATTTATAAATATACATAAAAACCCTTATTTAAAAATAGGATGAGTTTAATTTTAAAACACGACCAACACAGATTTGAAGATTATTCAGGCGACGGTATCTTTTCATCTATATTTTCTCTAGGTTCAAAAATAATTCCAAAAGTAGCTAGCTTTGTTTCAAACAACAAATCCCTAATTTCCTCCGGAGCTCAAGCAGTTGGGTCCGTGGCAAAAGCAGGAATTAGAATAAACGACGCCGTGAAAAAATCCGACGAACTGAAAGAATTACAGCAAATAAGAGAACTACGAAACAAGAGAATAGAACAGCAGGTAAAAGAGGGAAAAGGGTTAAAAGTTATAGGATAAAAATGATAGTCGCTCACGCTCCAAAAACCTATTTTGGTTCCGATATTCAAAAATCATTAGGATATCTTCCTGGATTTCCATGGGCCAAATACTCTGGCGAGAAACATCTTCCAGGTCATAATTACACCAGTCCAGGTACTAGATTAGATCTGCGATTAGACGAAAACGATAAACCAAAACCAGGTGAAGAACCAGTCAATAGAGTTGACGCTGCTGCGCTTAAACACGACATACTTTACAGAAACAAAGACATAAACTTCAGACACGAGGCAGACAAACAAATGATAATCGAACTCGAAAATATTCCAAATCCAACATTCAAAGAGAAAATGCAAAGAGCGCTAATCATTAAATTGTTAAAAGCAAAGATGAAATTGGGTATGGGATTGGCAGATGAAATTCATAAAGAATTTAGAAAAAACAAACATTATTTAAAAGTTAAAGTGTTTGAAAAAGATGAAATATGGTCAGCAGATTTAATTAATATGCCAGTTGAAAGGGGATATAAATATTGTTTAACAGTTATTGATTTATATACACGTTATGCTTGGGTTATTCCTCTCAAAAACAAAACTGGAATATCAGTCAAACACGCATTTGAAACCATAATGAAACAATCTGACAGACGGCCCCAAAAGTTATGGGTAGATAAAGGGAGCGAATTTTATAACAAAAATATGAAATCTGTGGGGTTTGAAATTTACAGTACTCACAACGAAGGTAAAGCTGTAGTAATAGAAAGATTTAATAGAACTCTAAAAAATAAACTATTCAAAAAGTTCACGGAATTAAAATCTCAAAAATGGCTAAAAATATTACCAGAGGTCGTAGACGAATACAATAACAAAATACATTCATCTATAGGAGTGTCACCAGCACAAGCCTCAAAAAATCCAAATATTATAAGATCAATTAACGCGCAACATAACTACGAAAATGAAATAAAGAATCTAAATATTAAACCCAAATTTAAAGTCGGAGATCGAGTTCGTATTTATAAATATAAAAGTAAATTCGAAAAAGGGTATGTTGGTTATTGGACAAACGAAATATTTATCGTAGATAAAGTAAATAGCACATCCCCTCCAACATATGAATTAATCGATCAAGACAAAGAACAAATTATAGGTAGGTTTTATCAAAATGAACTTCAAAAAACTGACTTTTAAAAATGAATGAATTTCTCGATAAATATGGAACCGATACAACCACAAACTTCCAACTTATGAGATGGGCGAATGAGTTAAACATATCACCGTTTTATTATTGTATGAGAGATGAAATAAATAATCTCAAAAGTAAGAAAGGTAAATTCTACGCTATAACAAATATACACACTTCCGATCAAAAAGGTGTTCATCATTCTGCTTTGTACAAAGACTCTAACTTTTATTTTTTCGACTCTTTTGGATTAGATCCCACTGAAGAGATAATGAATATAACTAATCAACCAATTAAATCTTCTACATTTCAAATACAAAAGCCGGGTCAAAAGTTTTGTGGCCAGCTTTCACTTTGGGTTTTATATCAGTTGAGTTTAGGAAAACAGTTCGAAGAAATTGTAATAAATTTAACTCAATAAAAATGGCAAATAAATTTGGTTTAGGTGCTTTACCTTTAGATACTAAAAAACCAAACACTACATTTCCAATCAATAAAATCAAACCATATTTTGTGGATCAAATCGGAGACATTCTTCAGGGTGATATTGATATGAACAATTTTGGTATAACTAATTTAAAATCTCCGAAAAACGATAATGATGCCGTTCATAAGAAATATTTAATGGATCAAATAAATTTAATTGAAGTAGATAAAGACCATTTAAAAGATCGAATAGCTGATGTGAAAAGATTCTTCAAACGACAAATAAATAATAAAAATTTTATAAATGAATCTAAATTGAAAGAATTAGATTATATTGATGATGGTAAATTACAAAAAGAAGTAACAAGTTTAAAAAGTTTTATTCAACAACAATTAGTCAATACAGTAGATAAAACTCAATTACAAAATTTAAGGTCATTAATATCTAAATTAGATGACAAGATTACAAAGCAAAAAGTAGATCTTAAACAACTAATATCCAATATTAATCCAGGCATAAGTGAAGATAAATTAACCGCATTAGAAAGTAAACTTAGTGATGATAGCGAAATACAAAAACAAATAGAATCTATTCAACAACAATTAGTCAATACAATAGATAAAACTCAATTACAAAATTTAAGGTCATTAATATCTAATTTAGATGATAAACTAACAAAACAAAAAGTAGATCTTAAACAACTAATATCCAATATTAATCCAGGCATAAGTGAAGATAAATTACAACAAGAATTAACTGCTCTGGAAACTAAATTTAAAACTGAATTACAAAACGAACTAAAATCTATTGATGATAGTGAAATTAAAACTTATATTCAACAACAGATAGAAAATATTGATGATAGTGAAATTAAAACTTATATTCAACAACAGATAGAAACTATTGATGATAGTGAAATTAAAACTTATATTCAACAACAGATAGAAAATATTGATGATAGTGAAATTAAAACTTATATTCAACAACAAATACAAAATATTGATTATAGTGAGATTCAACAACGGATAACTACTATTAATAATGAAGTTTTAAAACAGGAAACAAATATAAGCACATTACAAAATAATCTCAATGAACTAGAATATATTAAACCCTATTATTTCTTTCTTCCATCTTTTAAAGAGGACATATAAAGGTGGATGACCGTGAAAGAATCTATTCTAATTATAAATATGGGTTTAAAATAATTATGAGATTTGATATTGATCTTCCTACAAGGTTTGATAATAATGATATTGATATTCCTACAAGGATTTTTGATAGTCTGAGTCAGAGTAGCGTATGGGGGAGAACTATAATTGAAATTGTTTTTCCTATAAAGGTAAAAGTCGATTTTTCAATTCGTGATCGATTCACTAATTGTAAATCTCTTTTATTTTTTCACTTTATCAAAAATGATAACATCGTAGATACTAAAGAATTTAAACTTCGGGAGGTATTTTTACCTTTTAATATTTCGTCAAATCAGTTCTATGTAGATAAGCTTAGAATCTCAATCGAACCGGAAGATGATGTGGTGAGATATTGCGCATTTGATTTATTTGATGACATGATATTGGAAACGGAAACTCCACCATCAGTAAGCATAGTTAGAAATCCAGAACCACGAGAAGAAGAAACACAGATTTATGATTTTTTACGAACAACAGACTTTGAATATGTGAAACTATATTTTGTTCATAATGATCTTTACTTCTCTGTTGATGTTAATAAAAATCAACAATTTAAACATTTTCCAATAGCATTAACAGAAAATATAGATGTATCATATTTTTTCATAGAAATCTCTATTGAAAAAAAAACAAATTTTCTTGTTTATCGGGATAAGAAGAACAAGGAGTCAAAGCAAGAAGCATTCTTAGTACATGTACATGTCACTATTGTACAAAGCCCTAAGGATAAACATAGAGCATTATCGGAAGTTCACTTAATTTAACGTTTAAAAATGGAACAAGAAAGTAGACAAAAATACCTGATAGACAAACAAAACGAACTAAAAGTAAAACTAGAACAATATAATAAATGTAAGAAAAGATGGAGTAGAATTGATTCTGCTTTCAAAGCACTAAGTGTAGTTTTAACAGTAGGAACAACAATTGCAACGGCAGTAACTGGCGGATTGATGGTGCCAATACTTATTCCAACTGTATTAGCCGCAATTACTGCTATTCAAACCTCATCTTGTGGATTGATTGCTATGGGTTTTACATCCAAACAGAAATCTTATTTTAAAAAGAAAACCGAAATTTTAAATGCATATCTTAATAAGTTGTATATTTTCTTCGAAAGATCAAGAGAAGATAAGATCATTAGCGTTGAAGAGTTGGAAGAATTTAATGAAATTTTGGATAAATTTAATATACAAATATCAGCAATAAAAGATAATAAAAAGAACTCCAAAAATTAAGTAATTAAAAAAAAACATATAAAAAATATGAATAACATTGAAATTATAGACGATGAAACATTCATAGAAAACGTGCTATTTACCGATCTTATCAGGGCTATTACTAATAGATTTTCAACATTTAATGGCCAAATTGAAATAGATGGTAGGATAATCGAGAATGGAAATCACAAACAATTCATGAAACTTCTTGGTTTCAATGCCAAAACTTTTAAGACCATTTTGTCTAATATGGATGCAAAATCTGACTGCTCGGATTGGTATTTTACAGGGAAAATAATTTTACGTAGAGACAATTTTAATGAAATAAGAAGATCAAACGCTGGTAGAGGAACTGAACTACTTAAAAAGATAAATGAATATAAAGGTAGAAATTGTTATATACCAACAGATGGTAACTGTTTTATCAAATGCGTAAATCATGTTTTGAAAAAAGATTTAACAAATAAATTTCAAACATTCATTAATACATTTCCAAAAGCGAATAGAAAAGGAGTAATGACAGCTGCTAGAATTAATAAATTCAATGAGAAATGTAATACTTCATTTCAAATTTACACTCCCGAAAATAGAAATGTACGCCCCACCCTCACAGATGTAAACAAGGACAAGGCATTAGATTGGGTTTTATATTTACATAACTCACATTTCTGTCTTATAAGAAGAAATCAAAAAAAATTAGGGATTAAAGAAATAGAAGATAATTATGAACAGGTATGGAAAACATGTAGAGATGATAATGCTGTAAAAGAAGTATCACCTTTGAAACTAAACGTATTTTCAAATATGAGTGATGATACTTTATTCGCTTGGGACTGTGAAACGTATTCAGATAGTGAAACGCGTAAAGCAATTCCTTATTCATGTACGTTAATTAATTTAGAAAAGCTAAGAAAAAAGTTAGAGATGATACCTCCCACTGATAATATTCCAGAAGCATTTTATAACAAACTAATGAAAATAGTAGAAATATTTGTAGGCACAGATTGTATAGATCAAATGTTGAAATATTTAGGTAAATATGATAAAAAAAGATTAACATTGATTTCTCATAACGGTAGTGGTTTTGATAACTGGATCGTAATTAAAAACGTAAAGAAACTAACACAATGTCCACTAATAACACCCAGAGGAATTCTTTCTTTACCATTATCTAATCCATACACTGATGAAGATTTACAGAAAAGATGGAAACGACAGAAAGATATAAAAAGTAAATCCAATTATTTACAGCATATTAATTTCACATGTTCCTATCAACACGAAGCATCTAGTTTAGCAACATGGGGAAAGTCGTCTAATCTACCAATGAATTTGAGAAAGATCGTTGATGTAGACATTGCAAAATATACCAAAGATAACTGGGAAATTTTAAGACACGAATGGGAACCATATGCAAAGCGAGACACCCTATGTCTTGGAGCATGCTTGATAAAATATAACAAAGTTATGAAAGACGTTGTATTCCAGAGCGTTTCTAATAATCTAACGGCTCCATCTCTATCTTTAAAGGGGTGGTATTATTTGTATCATTACGATAAAGAAATGGTTGAAGAACCATATTACGAAAGTACAAGACTCGTACCAAAACATACTGAAAAACAAAATATAGAAAAGGTTTACTCACACACTAACCCTTTTATAAGACATTTTATAAGACGCTCTATTAAAGGAGGAAGGGTTTCTGCAAATCGAAAAATATTTACAACTGATAAAATCAATGGAATTTGTGATGTATTAAAGGAATATACACAAACAAATGACGACAACATAATTGATTTATTTAAAGAATATAGTAAAAGTGATAAAGATAAAACAGAGGTTAATTCAAAACTTAAAAATATAACATGTTCTAGACTGATGGCATTTGCTGCTAACGGTTTGTATGCTTCTGCTATGTCAGATTTAGATAGTGAATATCCCAAAGCAGAAAGTGGTAGACCGTTTTTACCAGAAGAAGAAGAAGAATTTGTAAGACTCTTCAATGAACAAAACTTTAGACCCAAAACTGCTATTTTAACAGTTTGGTTTGAGTATCCCAAAAACATGTTCTTCCAACCGATACCAGCTAAAGATAAAATTAGTTTTACGAACAAAGAAGGAAAAAAGGAAACTGGCACTAAAATCAGATTCAGAAATGGTTTCTGTTCAGATGTTTTAACATCGGTCGATATTCAAGAAATAGTAAAAGCTGGTGGACGAATTATTAGAATATTAGATGGCATAGTATACGAAGAAAACTTTAGAACTCCTCCCTATAGAGACTACATTTTAATTTTGAGAGATCTAAGAAATCAATTCAAAAGGGATGGCAATATCGTTGGTAGTAATTGCATGAAATTATTAGGTAATGCCCTGTATGGGAAATCTATTCAGAAGGATATATCTTCATCAAAACATCTTTGGAATGACGTAACTTTAAAGGCTAACTTTGATTCACATGTTAAACACTATGAAAAAATAAATGAGACTCAATACATTGTTGATATAGAAGAAGAAGAAAAAGAAATTGACGATGTAAATAGTAAATCTACACGACTTACACCCAGTCATTTGGGATCATTCGTATTATCGCACAGTAAGAAAATAATGAACAATTTTATTCACGTAATAGATGGGTTTTATCAACCGGAAATATACTATACCGATACTGATAGTTTATACATTTCATCTAGCAATTGGAATAAATTAAATGAAGCTGGATTAGTATCCGAAAATGAATACTGTAAAGGAAAGAATGATTACGGTGATGGTGGAATTATATTCGGTTTATATTTAGCGCCGAAAGTCAAATACAATATCATACTAACTTCAGATGGTGTTTTAAAAGAAAAGAAAACATTTAAAGGTTATTCTAATGATAAGATAACTGTAGACGATTATATTCGGTTGGCTAGTGGATATGATATATCAAATGAATTTAAGAGAAATTGGGAAAAAAGTTTCACAAATGGAGTAGTTATTCCAAGGGATGATGATAAACAAAAGAAAGTTTTTAGAAGTTATTTAAATCTTGTAAAGAGAAAGGCTCCAAATAGTGAAGGAATCATGTATCCTTATTGTAATAAAGATGAATTGAGTTTGGATGAAAACTATGAATTTGATGATTTCGATTATCTAACTATTCAAGAAGAGAATGAAGAGTTACTTAATTCTTTTTAAATGAAGTTGAATAACAATTTCTTCGTTTCCAAAGTCTATAAACCTATTTTTACCATCTTTGATTTCCAGATTTATATCTTTGATCATAAAGGAATTAAGTGGTAAATATGTTGTTTGAAATGGTTTTTCTATAATTCTATATCCAATCGGAACAGTGAATGTTGGAAGACTGTAAATAATCTGACGTTTGTATTTATTGAAAAATCCACCGTTTATTAAATTGCAATGTATATTGATCACATCGACATCATTCTCGATATTAGCTTTATGTGGTGCTATAGTAGATTGGGTGTATACTCGTTTATCAAATCCTAGTAACGTATTCAATGAATTTTCTACGTTGAAATCAACTTGACTATTATTTCTTAATATCAATTTCATTTTGTTCAAATTTAAATTACCTTCGAATTCAATATTGTTTTTACCATTGACACTTCCTGCGTATTCAGATAGGTATTCGTTAATGGCTATGTATTCGTAACTTCCTGGTAGTAAACTTATGGTTTTGAATGTTGCTCCATTATCTGTTGATATTTTTATTTTGTTATTATCTTCGTTGATATTTCTAATGGAATTGTAAACAGAGAAATACTTTAATCCCAATTCATATTCTTGATTTCGATCGAGTTCATACTCATAATCTAGAGATAATTTAATGTCTGATTTATTTGAGGTGATGACGAATAGTTGACTCATTTTTAATAACACTTTTATAATCATTTTTATCTATGATACCTCTTTGTAGGAGTCTTTTTAATATACAATTTAATTCATTATATTGTCTGTGTGATTGATGTCCTTCCTTCATTGCTGCTAATATTATTTGTAATCTATTAAGCAATTCTTCGTTGTTGTCGGATAAAAAAATTACACCATCTCCTGTATGTCCCAAAAAGTCATCGATTTCTTCTATAATATCATCAGTGTAGTTATCATCACTACCATCGGTGTTATCATCTAATTCTTTTTCCAGTCTTCTTAATCTTAAAGTTTTTGGTCCTCCTGTCCTTGTCGATGTAAGAATGTCCACGTATGAATTCAAATCTTTGAAATTATAATCTTTATCATACCCATTCAAAAGATTAATCATACCGGGTGTTAAATCATATATAGCGTCTATTCTGTCAATCTTAAATGTTGGGTTGAGTTGATTGAAACGTATCCTAAAACCGTTAAGAATCAATCCATCCTGATCAATTGTTGGCTTTATTGTTTTGGCTAGGGTTGGATTTGGATTTGAAAAATAACGTTTTATATCATCTAATCTCCTGATTACGATTCCATCATCTTCAATGGGATATTCTATTTGTGGAGGAGATTGTTGAATTTGTTGTTTAGGAGCTTCTAATTTATTCTTGATATCCTCTTGACTTTTTAATATTGGTTTAAATAAAGTTTGTAGATTTTCCGGTAATCCGAGTTGTTGTAATCTGTTATTTTCAACTTGGGTCTTTATTTTATTCTTAGCTTTGATATATTCTCTATTTCTTTTTAAAATATTATTCCATTCCATTTTTAAAAAAATAAATTAACATATGTTTATCATTACTCTTTCACCCGCAGGTTTTCTTGTATTAACGAATACATATCCATGTTCCTCTGGATTTCTCCATTGAGCTTTACAAACCTTTTTAAACGAATCTCTGTCCATTCCGTGATTTATCGACTGTATGATTTGAGATAAATCTTTATCGTTTAATTCAAATAATAAAAAACAATTAGCATTTTTTCTAATAAACATAGAATCCATCCCGTAAAAAGATTGGGATTGGTATAAGCAGTGACAGTTGTGATGTCTTCCCTTCGTGAAGAATTCTTGTTGAACAGATTGATTTTTTTGCGCTACGCAGTCGTCAAACAATATTAAGTTCTTTCGTTTGCTATCAATATTAGACAAGTCCAGATCATTTACATTTTTTGTCAGAAACACTTTTATGTCAGTTGGATTGAAAGATGGATTCTTTTCTTTTATGAAGGTATCTAAGATATCTTTTATTTCCATTTCTCCTTTATCGTAATATTGAAATAATTCTTGAACATATTTCTTTGGTAAATATTCTAAAGCTTTGAGAAATTGATAATACGATTGTTCTGGTGTTGTTGTGTAGATATATAGAGAATCAAAATCTAAAAGGTTGGGTGTTGTCAACATGTTAAAAGTGAGATGAGTTTTCCCAGAACCTGAACTACCGCATATACACATGAGCATTGGATTATTAGGAAATATTTCTGAATGATTAAATTTCCTTCCCATTTTTATGTACCAAAAATTACACCTTCTCCTTTATACTTTGAAAGATATATTCCTTCTCCACTGTGTATATTTTTAAAAAATATTCCATTACCCTTATGTTTGACTTTGATTTCCCCTGTGTCAATACTATCCACTAATTTAGTTAATCCTTGTTTGACAGTTTTCTTAGTTTCTTCACTAAATCGATTTCCAAATTCTTTAACTGTACCTAATATGTCTGCTACTCCCGAACCTTTTGCTAACTTTTCCATTTCCAAATTATGTCTACGTTTTTCACTTTTTTCAGCTTCGGCTGCTTTCTTGGCATTGACGGCTTGAACTATTCCTGCTGTTCCGCCGGCCGTGGCACCGGCTGCGGCCAAACCTGCAAAGATCAAGGGTAGGAAAGGTAAAAATCCACCTTCCTTTATGTTCTTGTCAATTCTTTCCAAATCTATATCATCTCGTACTTTACAGTGTTTATATTTATCAATAAGTTTTTTAGTTATGCTGATTCTTTTACCATTGTAAGTAATTGTAGTTGGCTTTTCTGTTTCGATAGCATCTATTATTCTTTTTACTAAAGTTTCGGGTTTCATTTTTAAGGGATTAATTTATTCTATTCGAATCATCCGTCTGTCGGATATTTTTATTATATGTTTTGCTTCTTCCAATAATAAACAATAACCGGTTACATCTCCTTGTGTTTTTTCGATATGAATATTTATGTTTACTCCAGTTTTGAAAAGATCTTCTTGATGAGCTGATAGATCAAAACAGAAGATTGGGTGATTAATTGCAAAATCTACATATCCAAACTGAGGTGGATTTCCAAATAATTCACACATATTTTTATAATTTCTATACAATTCATTATAATCCTTTGTGGATGGATTAATAGTTAAAGGTTGGTTAGGATAATTATCGTTGTTTAATCTTACTTGAACTTTACGGATTATAGGATCTTGAGTTTGGTTCATTGCCACTCTAAAGATATTGTTGTTATTTGTCTGAGAATCTGGTAAGTTCTTGAAACCAACTATTAAATATCTTGCTGGTTTAATGCTGTTAGTGATTGGCCATGTTGTGGATTCTCCAGTTAAAGTCATGCTCCCTACAGTGTTGCGACGAAGAAAAGCTATTTCAATGTCTTTAGTTAACGAGTTGAATATTCTCGTTTCTACTTCAATTGATGGTGTTATTACGGGTATGAAAAGTTGGAGATTTGTTATTTCTAATTTTGCATTTGAATTAGCTTCTCCAAAGAATATCTTATCGTCATTAATTTCTCTTTGTAAATGAATTTTAAATGGTAAACCTATAGAAACTTTTCGATGTTCTAAAAGACCGAATAAAGGATATAATTTCCAATTTACGTAATTACCCCATCTATTATCCTCAACAACATTATTGTACTGATTTACTCGTTTGTCAAACCCCTGGTTTACTGCTCTACCGATTCTCTCAATGCTATTTCTGGCAATGACTCTCATTCTAGCCTCATCAGCATCGTTAGCTACAGTTCTTACTGGTTCTTTTAAAACGTTTCCATCACCAACATCGGGTATCCAACCCGAGACTGAATCGTAGTTTTTGGGGTAAAGGACTGTTTTCAACATTGTGTCAAATTCTCCAGGGTGTTTGATGGTTTCTATTGGGTTTGATCCCGCTTCCAAAACCATTTCGCTAAATAAAGAAGGAAAGAAATTATTTTCTAATGTTGTATTAGTCTGTGGGACTCTATTTTCATTTGCTGTTCCGTCCTTGATTTTGAAATCGCATCTGAAATAGGCATCGGAAAGTAATAACCAATTTGACAGTGAATTGATCTCGAAAGTGACCCTCCCACCATCATTTAGTTGGGATTTAGATCCAACACTCGGAGAAATAATTATGAAATCTTCTTTTTTTTTATTAAATGAATAAAGAATTGGATC
Source organism: Lottia scabra (assembly GCA_029955415.1). Taxonomy (NCBI): domain Eukaryota; kingdom Metazoa; phylum Mollusca; class Gastropoda; family Lottiidae; genus Lottia; species Lottia scabra. The sequence continues at coordinate 5,550,250 of JARJEI010000002.1, read as the reverse complement.
GTATAATCTAAAAATTGGATCAAGAATTTTATTTGCCATTTTTAGAGGAAGGATTTTGATAAAATACAATAAATTTACCATATGTATATATAATGTTTAATAGAACAAAATAACAACATATAAATAAGTTCAACAATGTTTAGTAACAACTTTTACTGTATTAATCAACCCCTTGACTACGGATAAACACTGGTAACCAAGAGGTGATCATACAGAATCGCTCTATGGTTTCAAGTATTATTATATAAATAAGTTCAACAATGTGTAAAGGGAGGTACAACTTTTACTGTATCACTCACAATGTTAATACCGGTTATCGTGACATTACACACATCTATTTTTAGTTAATGTCCCTAGCAACTCACAAATAACACGCGGTATATGTCTACTTAAGACCGGTCATGATGACATTACACACTATAAATCTACTGAAGACAAACTATCGATTGCGTGAAGCTTGAGTTATTTTTAGAGCGGTCCTACAGGGCCGGTCATGATGACATTACACGCTATAACACTATACTATATAAATACACCATAACAAAGATATCCGCGTTATAATGTTTAATAACAACAATAAATAAATTCAATAATTTGTAGTAACAGCTTTTACTGTATTAATCAACTCCATAGTTTAAAGTATTATTATATACATGTAAATAACAATGTGTAAAGGCAGGTAACAACTTATACTGTATCAATCAACTCCTTGACTACGGATAAACACTGGTATCCAGGGACCGCTTTGAAAAGATCACTCTATAGTTACAAGTATTATTTCTATAAGAGCCGTAACACGTGATGAATATCGATTATCAACATGTTGCATTACACAAAGAAAGTTGTTAAGGGTAAAATCAATAGTCCATTTAGACAGAGTCATAAACGAGTGAAGCATTGAATCAATACATTCTGTATAATCTAGAAACTCTATTACGTGAATATTGTACAGTCATTATGACTCACGTTTCTTTCCAAAACCTTTGTTGTTCAGTACTGGCTTTTAATTCCTTGTCAATATCAGGCATCCAACTAAGAAATTGAGTAACTGAAACTGTGACTGTTTTAAACTTTGGGTATTGGGTACATAGTTTTGCAAGACGTCTTAGTTTTCTAGAATGGCTTAGCGAAATACTTAAGTTGGTTTTAACGAAATTAGTAAATAAACCAAAATTTAATATAAAAAGTTTCTGGAGCCACTGTCCATACGTTACATACACTTGAATAGTTTGCGCTGAGTTTTGTTTAATAAAACTATCGCAATCCTTCACTATGTCTTTAACCGTGTTCTCTTCCTTTATACTATTGTCAAAATGTTTTAACTCACACACACTATTTTTGAGTTTTTTTAACACTTCCTTATCTTTGGTAAAACTTTTGTTGAAAGTTAGAGGTTTTGGTCTTCTAATAAGTGATTTTTTCATTTCAAAATGATAATCTACAACTGTTTCTGTACCTTCAAGTAGTATCTTTTCTCTTAATTCCATATAATGATCTAAATGAATCTGGTGGTAATTTATGTGAGCTTCAATATCAGTTGTATAAATCTGAGCTGAAAATAAAAAAAACATAGTGTTTTAACGAGGAAAACTATTTAACACGCTCGTACGCCACCCAGCTATAAAATGACAGATAATTACATATTAAAATGTACTTACCTGTGTCTGAAGATTGAGATCCCACTGACATGCTTTCTTCTGCCATGTTTCCCCTGTAGATGTGTCTGTCTCAAACAAAGAACGCAAACTGAATACTATTTCCTAGAAACAGCTTGTTCCCATAGTAATCAATGTATTGACGTTATATATTCATGCAATATTGATCTATAATAAAGACCTAAGGGCGAACTAATGTCTCAAATACAGTTCAATAACCTCAATATTGATCTATAATAAAGACCTGATGTCTCAAATACAGTTCAATAACCTCAATATTATCACGTAATGTATTTGATTAGATTCTTAGAAATAGTTTATTGATCAGTTCACCATAAATACAGTTAGCTCATAGTTTATTGATCAGTTCACCATGAATACAGTTAGCTCATAGTAATCAAATAATGACGTTTATACGATGATAATGCAACATGATTAAAGGGAACTAAATCTGTCAATCTTAATAAAACCAGACCACAATGGATTTCAAAGATAAATAAATCATTTTCAAATAGTGGGATAATATGTAATTTGAGGTATTTTATGCTAGGTAGGGACTTGATGGAATGTAGGAAATTTATTGAAGGTGTTTGTTGTAAGAATTCTATGAAAAATGTAGGGTGTTTTATGAAATGTAGAGGTTTTGTTTTGGGTACGCTCAATTTGGTTGCATTTTTTCCCCCATGAACTTATAGATTTAAAGCAAGTTTTTTCCCCATGAAATGAAAAATGGAATGGGGGAAACTTGCTTTAAATCTATAAGTTCAGTAACTACTCTGAGAGTTCTAACTTACAATGTAATTATCTAATAGCAATATGGTGTGTATAGTCAGTATGTACTAAATTTTCTCTTTTCAACGACATATGACACGAGCAGTTTAATACAAAATCCATTAAAGTGAAAATAGGCATAGAGTACCCCTTTTCTGAGAAAAAATAGCAATAGAGAGGATTAAAATGATTGACAAGGGTTATAGCTGGTTATATAATATAGTAATGAAATCACTGACATGAACTTTTCACATTGAGGTGTGAAGTATTTTAGGTCATAAACAGATTAATCTGATTATGTAATTTTTTAACACTCTAAAAAGTATATAAAATTTATTCATTTTTTTTGCAAAATTTTCACTGATATTAATTTTACATACAATCATTTAGAGCAGTGAATTTTTGATACATTAACCTGTTCGAATTTTTTCTCTACCATTGACAGAACTCTTTGTACAAGATACACACCAATTTTCTTTTTGTCGTCTGCTAAGGTTATTAAAGGTCATAAACAAATTAGTCAGACTACATAATCTTTTAACTCTAGGGCTGGACTCTAGCAGATAGCAATTAAAACTGTTTACGCGTCTGCGCTAATCCGTTGCAATAAAAAGTAAGTGCTCAAACTGTTTTTTATCGTCTGCCAAGATTATTATAGGTCAAAAATAAATTAATCTCATTACAAATTGTTATAACTTTATAAAAATTAACATGTTTTTTAGAGTGTTTGCTATATTTGATATAATATCAGATTTTTTCTTATTTTGAGGGTGATTCTTGCCCACGGCACTTAATTGACTAACATACATCAATTCAACTGGCTACTGACTGATCCAATCCATTGAAACAAAAGACAGTATTTCAACTCAGCATTAAAGGAAAATATTGACGTTTACACAGTTCGAATGTTGGGGAAGCAGGTATATCCCCTATACAAAATGACCCCTAGTCAAAATGGCCATAACAGTTAAATTTGGTCAAAATGGCCGTTCACCATGGCCCCTATTTTAGTCAAAATGGACTGGTCACCATGGCCCATATTTTGGTCAAAATGGAAAATCTAACAGACAGCAATAAATTATTTAACTGGCAACGCGTCTGCGCTAATCCGTTGCAATAAAAAGTAAATGTTTAATCTTGCCATAGTCAATTGGACCCCTATCCAAATTGGTCCCTAGTCAAAATGGCCAACTAATTCATTGGTCAAAATGGCCAAACTGAGAAAAAAAGGATATAGAGAGGATTAAAATGATTGACAGGTGTTATACTATGAACTTTTAACCTTGGCATTGTGCCAGAGAAGACATTAATCTGATTATGCAATTTTTTAACCCTCAAACAATTTATTTATTTATTTTGCAAAACATTTACGAACTAATTTTTAACATACCTAGAATTAAAGAAGTGATTTTGCAATTTAATTTACAGTTGGAATTTTTTTGATATCTTAATTAGACCTCAAACTACGAATGCCTCATCTTTGTCATAAAGACTGCAGATTTAAAGTTGTTGACAGGTGTTAAGACAAGTTATGCAACATTGAACATCAACACTGTTGACCTGAACTTTTCACCGCAGGCCATAAACAGATTAATCTGATTATGTAATTTTCTTCTTCTTTTAATTTTTAATCTATAATTTTTTTTCAATTTTGCTTCTTTATTATTTAAACAGGTGCTTATTTAAAGCAGTGAATTTTTGATACAATTACCAGTTCGAATTTTCTCTCTACCATTATTTTAACTATATCTGCAATATACACACAACAGTTTTGGTTATTGGTGTTAGGCTGAGGGGATCAGGGGCGGATTTAGGGGGTGGCGTGGCGGGCGTGCGCCCCCCCTAAAATTTGCAAAGCATGGGTTGTCCGCACCATTTTACCACAAATGTTTCTCGCCACACTTCGCTTGGCAAGATATACTATCTACATTGCACCCACAAGAAGAAGAATATTTCAATAACTTTGTTTATTTTAACCTTAAATAATTTTTCGGCGCGCTGCGCTCGCCCAGATTTTATTCTGCGCCCCCCCTAAAGTCAAATCCTGTATCCGCCCCTGGGGATGAAAGCAAACGACGGGTTACCCCTCAAGGGTTATAGTCAAAATGGCCATGAAATCGAAATTTGGTTAGAACGGCTAGTCACCATGGCCCCTATTTTGGTCAAAATGGCTTCTTAATTTCCTCTTTGATTTCAACCAATTCATTGGTCAAAATGGCCAAAGAAATAGGTCAAAATGGTCCCTGATAATCAAAGGACTAATTGGAAGCTATTTTAACCCTAAAAAGGTCACTAATTTTTACTGAAAATTTTGGAGACATAAATTGTGTTCCTATTCATATTTTCATCAAAGCAAAGACATTCTAAGACTTACAATATTAATTTGAAGTTACTATTCCAGTTCTCAAAAAGATTATACAAAAAATATATCATGTAGCGCTTTATGTTTGTTAAATTGTAATAATTGGAAGCTATTTTAACCCTAAAAATTTCACTAATTTCGACTGAAAAGTGTACTCTGTAACAGCAAATTTTGAAGACATAAATTGTGTTCCTATTTATATTTTCATCAAAGCAAAGACATTCTAATACAATATTACAATATTAATTTAAAGTTACTAAGTACCGAGGTCTCGTTTTATTTGTTCGTAATTGTTGAATGTATTTGTGAGAGTACCGAGGTCTCGTTTTATTTGTTCGTTATTGTTGAATGTATTTGTGAGAGTACAGAGGCCCCGTTTTATTTGTTCGTAATTGTTGAATGTATATGTAATGTATCGTCTATGCAGTCACTATTACCAAAGTACAAGGTCTTAGTCTCGATAGAGGCGTAATATCTCTTCGTAAAATATTTCAAGCTGGTCAAGCCTATGTTGCGTTAAGCAGAGTTAAAGCATTAAATTTTTAAAAGAAAAGAGGCATTGAGGATTAGGAATATGTTTTAAAGAAGAAAAAAATAAATTTGGGAGTTTTAAAAATATAGCACATTGCTTTGAATATTCTGGATAAGAATATTAACGTAATTGTTATCGTAATAGACCAACTGTTTATCGATTAGAATTAATTCTTCCAATGTTTGAAAGATTACTAGTTGAATTACAAGATTGATATTTGATTGAATCTACCCTTTCACAAAACTTTTTACTAAAAATGAGGGAGTGAACACCAGACTTTAGGGGTTTGAAGTTCAAAAAGTCTTACAGGTATCAGGCAAAGCATCACGGGCCACGCTCAGTGCTGTTCACAGCTCTAGTATTATATTGTTATTTATATCTAATTATGTAATTACTTTCAACACAATGATTTGTTAACAAGTGAGTAACTATGGTATTATATGTTTGTTTTGAATAGTTACCTATGAATTGTATATATTGTTGAAATGTAAAATTATTTATTATCTCTGAAGAAGCTATTGAGCTGAAAGCATGCTAAGATAATGTATATAAATATGGATTAAATAACAACTTGTTCTTTCGAAAAAGGATTAAATGTGTTTCAATTTACCAAAAATAGAAGACAACCCTGGTTTCTTACATATATATATATATATTACTCGAAATTCACTTGTGCAAACCGACACTTTGAATTTCAAATGAGCCACCCTCAGATATATATATATATATATATCTGAGGGTGGCTCATTTGAAATTCAAAGTGTCGGTTTGCACAAGTATATATATATATCTGAGGGTGGCTCATTTGAAATTCAAAGTGTCGGTTTGCACAAGTGAATTTCTAGTGGCTCCATATCCAAAAATGTTCACAATATATCAAAGTATATGTGTGCCAAATTTGGTGCTTGTATCAAAAAATGAACAAAGAAGTTGCTATGCCGCTCCACTATGAGAATCTTTAGTTTATGCGGCAGCGTTGAGAAATTTATTAAGGACTTCGACATGGTCTGTACTCAATTTCATTCGCATGTCTTGTGAAACTATCAGATGCCTAGATTCAAATAAATGGAGGCGGCGTCTTATGCATGAGAGAGACATTTTTTACAATCTTCCATTCTTTCATATACAGTCAAACTTGGTCCAACGGTCACCTGTACTCTCGAGTGTCGATTCGTTTGACAATCAAGTCATTTGGTGGAGATGTGTGTTTCTCTGTAAATTTTCGTCCACACCCATAGCACTTAGTTATGAGACCGACCAGATTTACAAGATCGAATGGATGTTCCTTAAGACTTGCTATTTGGTCTTCTTTCCACCCTGGCACCCCTGTAAAGTTTGACAACAACTGATCCAACCTAGGTTCTGCAGCAGCTGTTTTGTTTTGTCGTATCCTTTCCGAGGTTTAGGCTTCTTGCCCGAATTGTTTGGCAGATTATTAATTACTAGGTCATTCAGCTTTCTTTTTTTGTTTTCACACCATTCGACATATGATTTTTACGCTGATCATATGACATATTGTGTCAGATTTGTGGTGTAATAGTCAGATGCTTGTACGCCTCTTTCAAGCGATATTCACCTTGATCAATGACAGCTAATTCAACATGGTTCAGCATTTGTTGCAGGTACATACGGAATATCTCTATGAACATGTCCGGTGCCAATAGTTTCCTGGAGCCATCGATTTTGACTCTCGTTTCCATTGGTGGTGTACCAGCATTGAATCCCCGCTGTTTGTCGCACAGAGAGCAACATACAATCTTTAATTGTGTGACTGATTTCTTTTTTAAACCATAGAAATCAGACTTGCCTGATTTAAGTTTATTCCATTTATCTTGTAAGTTTTCAAGGCGACAGTCAAACATCTCCACAACGAAACTGTCAACAAGGCTCTGATTTCCATTGAATATATCAGCTATTATTTCTGAACAGGCTTTGTCACACAGAGGTAGTTTCTTCAATTTTGCCTTTACACTATCACGAAGATGAATAAAACAGCGCAGTCCAATTGCCTCTTCAAATGCAAGTCTGAGCCCATTACAAAGCGCCATTTCTCCATCAGTTCCGAAGGCCTTTAACTTATAGCCCTTTCCGAAAACTAGGTTATCTCCCTTTAGCAAATTCAACGCTAGTGGCGCTAGCTACTTCCGGGGGCTATCGTCTGGTAAATCATCATGGCGGACAAACAACAGATTGACGAAGCGTGTGTAAATAATGATAGATTAGAAAAGTATACCATCGTAGATTTGAAAAGATATCTGAGTGATCGTGGACAGCCTGTATCGGGGAACAAGCGACAGTTGATAGAACGGGTGAAAGGTGCAAATCGACTTGGATTAGTGGATCTGAATGTCACCCGTGATTTACAAAACTTAGAACTGAATGAAAGGAAAGTGTCAAAACTAACAACGCCGTTGAGTGAAATTCTTTCGCATCCTACGGAATTGAAAATTTGGACCGACGATTTGTGCCGAGTGCCAGAATTTTCACAGAAAGATATTTATAACTACATTGTTTTGAAAATGAATTGTAAAGATAGCTTGCCAGGCAAGGTAATATACGCCCACTGGCAGCTTTGTTTCAAAAAGAACATTTGGCAGAAAACAGCAACCAGCAAATATTCAACCTGTAGTCAAAGGCCTACATTTCGTTCAGGACTTAAACGTGTTTTGAAGAACAAGGGCAATAATTCATATTAAATATTTTTTAATTCTTTTGATTTTCAATAAAGTTTATCCTTGGGTGATAATAAACATTATCAGTAAGTTTCGTCAAAATCTGTAAAGAACTGTGACTTGTTGAGTGTTAACAAGCTAAAAATCAAACGTGTTTTAAAGAACAAGGGCAATAATTCATATTTAATATTTTTCGATTTTTTTGATTTTCAATAGGGCTTATCCTTGGGTGATAATAAGCAATTTCAGTAAGTTTCATCAAAATCCGTAAAGAATAATTGTGACTTGTAGAGTGTTAACAAGCTAAAAATCGAACACGTTTTAAAGAACAAGGGCAATATTTTATGTTAAATATTTTTCGATTCTTTTGATTTTCAATAGGGTTCATCCTTGAGACTCAAACAATTTCAGCAAGTTTCATCAAAATCCGTAAAGAATTGTAACTTGTAGAGTGTTAACGAGCTAAAAATCGAATGCGTTTTAACGAACAAGGGCAATAATTCATATCAAATATGTTTCGATTCTTTTGGTTTTCAATAGGGTTCATCCTTGGGTGATAATAAACAATTTCAGCAAGTTTCGTCAAAATCCATAAAGAATTGTGACTTGTAGAGTGTTAACAAGCTGAAAATCGAACGCGTTTTAAAGAACAAGGGCAATAATTCATATTAAATATTTTTCGATTCTTTTGATTTTCAATAGGGTTCATCCTTGAGTGATAATAAACAATTTCAGCAAGTTTCGTCAAAATCCATAAAGAATTGTGACTTGTAGAGTGTTAACGAGCAATTGTGGACGGACGGACGGACGGACGGACCGCCGGACCGACGGACATGGGTGACGGCAATATACGCTCCACATTTCATGTGGGCGTATAAAAAGCAACTTAGGTCGAAGGTTTTTTATGAAGATGGACATGTTCATTCAGTAAGATATTGTGATATTGATGAGAACTCCAGCCACTGTTATGTCAAGTGTAAAGTTTTGCCTTCATTGCCAACTACCAATAAAGCTAAAACACCCGATTATGATGTGTGGGTAATGATGTCCAAAGTTTCTGGTTTTGTATCAATTCAGAAGAATGCAATTGTACTGCAGGGTGAGTTATTTAATTCAGGGGAGATAACCTAGTTTCCGGAAAGGCCTATAGAGGTCATTATCAACTACTTTCAGGTTGGAAAAGAAACTGTAGTATGTACAGGTATCTTTTTGACTGTGTATCATAAGTGGGCCAAGGAAAACTGGTGAACAACCTTTATCATTTTCCAGCATTAAATGTTTGTAAGTTGTAACAGTTATAGCATGTTGTGGTATTTTGAAGGTTGGGTCCACTCCTAACACCGAGAAATTTTCTAATCCACAGCAAAACCTTACAAGATCTTTTATTTGTTTCCTTGTTCCTAGATGAATGAAACAATCAGGACGTGCTTCAACTCTCAAAATAATTCTGTCGTACAAGGGCTTCTTCAAGTCAGAATCAAACATTTGCAGTACTTTTTCGAAATCGTCACCAACTTTTATTTTGTTGTGGTTATAAATCTGTTTTCTCTTTCTAGGAAGACCTGATATGTCATTCATACCACAAAAACCACCAATTTCTGTCAAGGCATCTTTCATTACGTTACGCGAAGCGGCTTCAGTTTGGCTCTGAAGTCCTTGAATTTTATTTTCACGCGTCTGTATGGCTCGCTCCTTTTACTATTTCCATGTGGCCCAATTTTAATCTCCTCAATCTCTCCTTTAAAATAGTAGTGTAGAAGGAAGAAAGAAATACCCTCAACTTCAATAATTTGTCTTTGAAATGAAGGAGTATCACGGTGAGCAGAATATCCTCGATAGAAAGTATAAGCAGATGGAGAAACGGCAGAATTTGTTCTCATCAACCTCACAGTAACGTTTACATTTGTTTCGCACATTCCAAAACCCGTTTCCATCAGCTTTTATATCGTCAGGATGTAGCAAATTATTTTTACTAACTATAAATACTGCAGGTTGTTGTATAAATTGTGGTACAGTGTCACACCCATGTCCTTCATATTCATCGGTATTCAGGATTATATTGAATATTTGATTGACAGCAAGTCCATAATTCTGTTGGCTTATAGCATTGTATCCATTTACTGTCATAAACCTGCAAATAATTACAGTTGTATAGTAAACTACTTTAACAATGAAAAGCAAATTTTATCAATTGTAAAAAATTAGCTTATGCTAAAAGATTTAAACCAGAATATCGTTAACTTATAAGAAGTATCCAAAATGAAAATTCAAGATTACTGCCATATACGGTTATTTTCATTAAAACTCAAGCCATATCAACGAGTTTGAGAAATGAAATAACTAATCCCCTTCCTTTGAACTTAACTCATTGATATTAATTCAAAGTATATACAAGCTGTAAAATTGGTATATAATTGACGAAAAATTAACTGTTCATTCAGTATCCGTACTATCCTTACCTCTATACCATGGCTATGTTTAAATACCTTAGAAAATTAAACCGACTGATTTTAGATCTGATATTTTGCGATAACCCGACCCTGATAGTTTTACTGGCTATAACCGTGAAATTATTGAAGCTGCCAATGCTGCAATTCTCGACAATTTCGCTACATCAGTGTCAACCTCAAGCGGTAAACATTAAACTTTGGTAAAACTTTTTTCAACGCTTCATCTAACTCCGCCATTTTGATAAGATTGCCGAAACGCGCTTGTAAACGTTGTTCTGATTGGCATGGAACAGAGACAAATCCTTGAGTGTATGCTGGAAAGAAAGGATTGCATGGCAGTACTTCCAACGGGCTATGGGAAATCCTTGCCCTTCAGATTATTTTAGAAGTGGAACAAGAGCTACGGCGAATGAGACAAGGAAAAGGTCATTGTTTGTTCTCCACTGATATCTTTGATGCACGATCAAGTTGAGAAGCTACGACCCATTTACAAGTCAAAAGTTGCATATAAAGGTAATAGTAATGACTATTCTCATTATTAATTGATAATAGATTAATTTACATTTGCTTATGTGTTTTGTCAAAACTTTTAACTGATTTTTTTTAGTCAATAGGTTTCCTGCCTCCTTGCTAAATTTTTTCCCCCTTGCTTTTGCCCATTCAGATTTTTACACAGCAGACGACATCAAAATTCAAATGTCACATGATTAAACTATAAATAACTGCTGATGTTCTTTTTATTATCTACCGGTACCATAAACAATGTTATTAGATTATGTAGGGTCATAGCACGAATATAATAACATCCCCATTTTGTACGAATATTTATTGCTTGGCACTGTACTTTGAATCCTTCTGACCACCCTTCTAGTTTTGATATTAACATTGGTTTTTTCCCTATTTTTCAGGAGAGTCATTAGCAACTGATCAGGCTATACAGGATGGCCATGTTGATATTATATATGCATCACCAGAATCGCTCTTAGGTGACCATGTGTGGAGAGCTAAATTCCAAAATCTGAATGTGGGTCATCTTGTTATTGATGAATTCCATACTATATCAAGCTGGTAAGTTTTTGGTTTATGATTTTCCTAAAATGTATAGTCTGAAGTTTAGTTGTATCATATTAATTTAAAAACACATTTTAAATGTGTGCTTTTTGGAGTTAAAGTGGCATGTCTACCATGCATTTGACTGTAGTCCCAGAAAGTGGATTTTCTAATGCTAATGACTCAAATTTTGATAGACATACACATGTGGTTTATAGAAAGAAAGTGAAATTTTTGATTTAAAGTGAATTTAAGGGGATTATACAATTTACGTGCAGTTCTAGTTCTTCTGAAGACTATTTACATATTAAAGTTCATGTTACCTCTCATGGGGGATTTATTAATTGATATGATTTTACTTTTCAGGGGTGAAGATAGTGATGGTTCAGAAAAGAAAACTTTCCGTAAATGGTTTGGCCATATAGGAGAATTGAGGTCGCTTTTTCCAACAGCTTCCATTTTGGCTGTTAGTGCAACCTGCACCTTGAAAATAAGGAAGAGAGTGAGAAACATTCTTAGCCTCCACACTGATGCAGTTAATATTAGCCACTCTCCAAATAAAGAAAATATAAAGATTGTTTTATCAAGAGTGCCTTCATCTCTTGAAGCAGCAATGTGTTGGATTGTAGATGGTCTTTCGGATTTAAGATATGATTTTCCAAAAACCATTATCTATTGTGTTTCAATAAATGATGCATCAAAGATTTATTCTTATCTATGCGAGGAACATGAGGATTTGAAAATGTGTTTCGAACTTTATCACTCTGAAACGCCCGATAATCATAAAAAGGACATTATGGATACGTTCAAAATGTGGGATTCAGTGATCCGAATAGTTGTTGCGACAAGTGCTTTAGGTATGGGGGTCGACTTGCAAGATTGTGCGAGTGCCATCTTGTATGGTATACCATATAATGTTGTGGACCTGGTGCAGGAAATAGGAAGGATTGGAAGGTCAAATGAACCTTCAGTTGCACTCCTTCTCTACAATTCTCTTCATCTAACAAGATCTTCAATGGAGATGAAGACTATATACAAGTCGGATTCCTGCAGAAGGATAAATGTGATGAAATGTTTTTTAAATGACAAAGAATTGTCCCAGTTGAAAAGACAATCAAATGATCATGCATGTTGTGATTTTTGTGCAAAAAATTGTACGTGCAATAGATGTATATTTTTACAATTAGAAACTCTTTTTCTGCAAACTGAAAATGACTTATTATGTGATGATGATGATAGTGACACTTTTTTAGGATTAGAGGAGCTTGAAATATCTGATTTTGAGTTTGATGAGCTGTGCGTTTCATGAGCTCAGACCCAATTTTCAGATCATGTTAGAACTTTGGTTACAATGTGCTTATCAGTGGCCTTACATAGGAATTTTATGTTCATTCTATGAGGTTAAATACATTGCAATACTGTATGATTTATGTTTTCAATAAACTTTTTTATAACAAGAATAGTTTTAGCTCAATATTTTAAAACACAGTTAAGTACAAAAAATTGAAAGTAGTTAACGTCTCGGGGCCCGTTGTTCATTGTCTCCGAAATGCTTCACTAGGGTTATGGCGATAGATCATAGCGGGCAGACCAGATCCACAATGATCAAAAATAAATCTCTGAGCAAGAAGTTTTTTAGATTTTAAGGCGTTGCTTTCTTGGCCTGAAAAGACATTTAGCTTTAATAAGTTCAATAATACTTTCTTCACATCATCCATGTAAGAAGGCAAATGATGGAATCCCTTCCTCACATGCATTTGACTTATTTGGTCAAAATGTTTACAGTAGTTCACCAAATGAGGATACTCTTTTGAGTGAAGCACAATACTTTCTTTTGTTTGATGACCCGAGCAGGCAACTTTACTGTCGCGATTAACCATTTCCACATATTCGTCGAGAGCTATGTTGTTGTTTTTGCCTCCCTGAAGATTTATGAATCGGTTATGGATGAGCCTCTCAGTTTGGTCATGTGGCAACATTCCAGATGTTAAGGAACTTTATTCAGCTGTGGATGGTTGGAAATAAGGGAAGTTGCAAATAGAAATGTCAGTTCTTTCAGAAGCTGTTTTTGTTCATCTACAGATGGAATAAATGTTAGTAAATCACTGTTTTTAGTAGTTTCTAATGGTTGAAGGTTTGGTAAATTTACAGGAGGAACAAAGCGATCAACAACAGCAATAACATTGAACAGATGTAATGTTGTTGTTTTTCTGTCTGAGGTTCTGTAGGATGGCAAAATATTCTTATCCCAGTTATCACCTACAAGTTGGTATCTTTGACTGCTATCATCAGGCCAAGACTGTTTCAACTTCATGATTTCTTCATCTAAGTTGCCTTGCCAATGTGCCAACTTTGAACTAATGGTTGATGGGTGCACAGATAGTCCTATACTGCACAATCTTTCAACAGTCTGAAAAATAGAGATTTGCATTCTTAAATCTACAAAATATTAAACAATATTTTATTCTCATTGAAATATGAAATTATAAATAAATTGGGGGAAAGGCTTTATAACCCTTATTTATCTTTCCATGCACAGAATAAAGCATCTGAAACCAGTTTTGCACTTTTAAGTCTAATTCATAACAAACTCACCCTTAAAGTACAACCTCCATGTGTCAAGATTAGGCCAACCATGTACTGAATTGTTGACATAACTTGATTTCTACCATGAATAGCTATAGCACAAGCAGTGAGAGCATGTCGAATATCCTTTCCCGACATTTCTACTGGCTTATCAGACACAGCACTCTTCATAATGATAAGGAAACTTGGGCACAATCTCTCTAATTCTTCGTGTAACTTAATCCAATTGAAGTTGAACATGTCTTCAAACTCCTTTTTACGCAATATTGAACTCACTGACTTCTGTGTTATCATCTGTGTTTCCTTCTGAATAATTTTTGCACATCCATCTGCAACTGCTTCTGGATTTGAATTCATAACACTGTCAATTATAATCCGATCCACATTTCCACCTTTTAAAATCGCTTTACATATGGTCTTATATGCTTCTGATGTTACAATCTTTTCCCTTTGTCCAGAAGGATAATGGACTATTACCTGAAAGATAATGGTCAACCTATTCAAAATTTGTTAACAAGTTGAAGAAATTTTAACATACACTACAAAAGAAAAGCTTAATTTATGAATATAAATGCTAACTTTGTTCAGTAACAATATGCTCAAATCTGCAGAAGTTATGAATTTATTATATTATAACTGCTTTTGTGTTAATCAGAATATAAAGTCTCATGAGTTTAATGAGAATTATCAGTCTAAAATAAAATTCAACATAGAATGTACAAACCATAATTTTGTTATCCATTATAATTGGATCTATGAACAACTTCAACTAGAACAATATTAACTGGACATGCAAACATCAACCTGAAATTGTTGACAAAATAAATCAAAAATAAAATTCAAACAAAACAAAAGCAAATAAAATAAATTCAAATAACATGAACCAAGAATTTGAAGATAGCCTTTAAACTTGGCTCATAATTGTTTTTTAAATAATTATATTAGTTAAATATTAATATTAGTTAACTGATCTGAAATATTCTATTCAATTCTAGCCTAATTAATAAAAAATTACCTGCACTTTCCCAACAAGATCTTTTTTCGGCGTCTCTGAAAACTGAATAGAACGTTTAGACGACTTCTGTGTCTCTTCTGATTTATCATCTGAAAAACTAGGTGGTTTAGATCTTATTGGTACAATATTTTGATGCTTTAATCTACTTTTTGGAGATGGACTGTTGATATGAATTGGTGATGTTGAGACGTGTCGAAAAGATTCTGATGATAATAATAATGGAGATCTGATTTTAGGAGAAACTGGAACTGTCAAAGATGTAGTTGGATATTGCCTCTGAATAGTAGTTTGAATTTTACTTGGTGATTTTAAAACGGCTGTGGACATTTCTGTTGTTTTTTGTAACTTATATGGTGCATAAACTAAGGGTGATTTTAGTCTTTTTGCTGTGACAATTTCCTTACTTATTGACATTGTATTGGTGGTCCTATGTACTATGATGGGTACGTTCTTCATTGACTGCTTAATTTCTTCTATCAGTTTTTTCATTTCAAAATCATGTTTTACAATGTTTTCTACTTTTCTATAACATTTTACACACACACCATTATTGTTTTGAATTTCGGCCGATGACGGCGATGACAAGGCCACGTTCACGAGGTTATTTATCGCTCGAAAAAAATTTTCTTCACGTTCATTAGTAAGCCTAAGCTTATCTTTCCTCTGCTTGGATTCGATTATTTCCCCTAACGCTGTAACATGGCGTTGTGTGAAAGCTATTCCACATAAAACACAGAAATTATCCTTCAAATATATCTTTTTAGGTGTTTTTGAAAGTCCAAAAAAACTTGCCATAATGGCTTTCGAAGGGTTTGTTTACATGGAATCAATCCCACAATTCGTCATTATTACGTCATAATTTGGACTGCCGTGTTGTTCTACTTTCTGTTTCGTCTACCCACAATGCATTATCAATGCATAGACCCGCGATCTTGAAGGTAGATTTTGATTGGCTGAAATTTTCGTGACCTGCAGATGACCTTCTTATACAAGTCTTTAGATTACATGGAGTCGACAATCAAAAAATAACCGAAACGAAATGTAATTTAATTTTAATTAGATTGATCGAAAAGGGGCGTGAAACGCAAATATACCAACAACCATTACACTCCAGAAATACGGGCTAAAATTGGCAGATATGCTTCAGAATTCGGAAACGTGAATGCCGCTAAAAAGTTTTCAAACGAATTGAATGTTTCCATCGGTGAAAGCACAGTTCGACAGATGAAAAAGCAGTATTTGTCGGAAAGTAAATCGTCAAAGGGTGAAGTTAGAATTTTAACTCCTAAGAAAAGAGGTCGACCCCTCCTCCTGAGTGACATTGACGAAGATGTAACCAATCATATTAAACTGATTCGTGAAGCAGGCGGGGTTATATTCCAGGGCATTGTGATTGCCACCGCTTTTTTTTTTCTTTTTTTTTCTCTAAGTAGTAAGTTTATTGCAAAGGGCCATTTAGACTCATCAGCATGATATATAAATATATACAATATATACAATACAGGAGGTAATAATCAATATAAATAATAACAATATATCTATTTAGGATTATAATAACCATTTACATTAATCTACAAGTCTCTCTTCCTAACAGAAGGCTTAATAAAAAAGAAGAAGAAGTGGTTATTGAAAGAAAACGGTGGTTCCATTGATATTGGTAGGCCCTGGGCTATTTCATTTTCAAGAAGATTGGGATATGTTAAGCGAAAGGGAACCAAGGCTTCGCGTAAAATTCCGTTAGATTTCCCATAACAGAAAGAACACTTTTTGAGAATTATACGAAAAAAAGTTACAGAACACAAGATTTCGGCCGAACTGGTAATTAATTATGATCAAACAGGACTTAAAATTGTGTTAAACTTACTACTAGTATATATGAAATAAAAATCATTTTATAATCATAACTTAATATGTCTTTACTAAATTGCGTGACATACAACAAATATCAATGTTCACTAATGTCAGCCATATTTGAAAGGGACATAATTCCATATAATTCACGTGGAAATATGTATTTTAAAATGCGGATACAAATTAATGCGATCGCGGATAGGTCGCATTTAACGCATTAATTTATATCTCGCAATAATTTCTAGCCTTACAGTAGCCATAAGTGACATGCTGTAGATAGTCTCCTATTAAATGCTAACAGATGACCACCATATCCATCTCATGTAAGACCTTACATACGAGTAATACGCGTCAAAACAAAATTTGGATCCTTTAATTTTTAGAAGCTGTAATTAGATTAAAATTCAAATCATTTTCAAGAGAAAATGGTCAAAAGAAATGTGGCTTTGTTACAAAATCATTAATACTTACTGCCTGTTATGATCTGTTCTGTGATCACTGCCACCGTCACTATTTTCCTGAACAAATAATCTGGAATTTAACGGAAAAACAATAAATTCCAATTACATTCCATTGGGGCCATCCATAAAGTATGTTCCATTACTTACCATGGTGACAGGTGACCCATAGCAAAGCTAATTTTTACAATGCCACATTGTTAAAAATCTGATATAAAATTCCTCATATCTGATATCTGATATCTCGTATCAGGTTTTAGGGTATGCCATGGTATTCCTCACGAGAATGCCACAGTCTCGTATTCTGGAATTGAGGATGCAATGGGGAACCAAACTCGGATTATCTGCCCCTGAAGATGGCGCCACCGATAGGGTCCCGGAAATCGCCATTACGTTATTAAAAGCTACTTCTAGTATAAGCGAAAAGGAATGTGCTTATTTTTTACGTAGCCATATGCTTATATGTTTTGGTCTTTTTTAGGTTTCCAGACTGCCTTTGGAGATGTCAACACCGACAAGATTCTGTTTTTAAGTGGCTTACAGGTGAATTTAGATCAAATGATGTAATACAGATAATTAAAATTTAACTCCATCAATCAGCTGTTGAAGCAATATTTAAATGATTTCTTTCTTTACAGATGAGATTTAAACAAAAACAATATTACTTGAGATAAAAAAAATCGCTTTATTTGATACTTTCTCACCAATTTAAAAGAATATTGAAATAAAATCACAGAGCCTTTGTTAATTTCTGTAACATATTTGTAATAAAATATTCTTTCCATGAAAAAAGTGCTTTTAATACGGCTGATTAAATTTCAGATATGGCACAAATTTCAAATGGGCTTGCCTTAAATGCATTTGTATTTAGATGTGTGGAGACTAACTCAGAACTCTTTTAGTGATCACTTTATATGAGTCACTTTTGCAAACAAATGTTCTGAAAAGGTCAACTTAGTTGGTTGTATGTTTGGAGAGGTTTCAGTCAGGGATTTTGCGAGCTTTTTTTAGGTCTGTTCTTTACATCTTGACAGTTACAGGCTACCTGATATGGTGAATTCTTGCAAGGTACAAGATCTTTCTTCCATTGTGCCATCTTATTATGTTGCTATGTCATTCTGATTTGAAATTTCCAGTGTCTGTCCATGTACTTCACAGTCAATATTTTTCTAGGAAACTTTTGATTGATTCTAATTCCAGTGGTGAAAATTGGGTAATGATGTCATGATTATGGACTTCCATTGAATATTCATGTTCCAATACGGTACCTTATATTTCGTATCTTATTTCCGTCAAAAGATTCAAACCTGGAAAATAAAATAAACTAGAACCGTGAAGACGGTACCGAGCAGTGCGCAACCCATCCTATACATGGATGAAATGTCACATTTTCAACCAATGATAAGAGTTTTACAGATAAAAGCGCACTTGTCAAATTACTCACTCAATTTCTTTTGTGTGTCAGTAGAAAGTGCACTGCAAGATATGTTTGCAGGGATATTAAAATAAATGTAGAACTACAAGAAGTAGACAGAAAGATTAACTATGAAAACTTTAGCTTCTCGAACTCATCCGATATACTAGTATTATCAAGATAAATACATAATAATATACCAAGCTCCATTCAAATCGGACAAAAACTCTAGTCTTTATCGCGTGTACAAGAAATTGTTGACGGACAGACAGGGGTGACGGCAATATACGTCCATATTTTCATGTGGGTGTATAAAAAGGCAGATAAAATGAATTCAGAAATACCAGTAGACAGACTAAATATAAGGGTGCAGAACTACAAGCAGTCAGACCAAATAAAAGAGGCGCACGGCTACCAGTATACAGGCAGGGTTAACTAAAACAGACAAACGAAACACGTACAGTTACAATGGAATTCGGCATATTACTTTCAAATTCTAAAACGCGGAATTGTGATTCAAATACATAGTGTCATATAAATGTAAATCAGGTCACGTGACAGAATTTTTTTTTTTTTTTAAATTTGAAAAAAAAGCACTCACATTAACAATGGAATTCATCAAGATAAATACACATACCAAGCTTCATTCAAACTCTAGCTTTTATCATATACACAAGCTATTTTTAACGTTTTCACTAAGTCAAGGGCAATAACTGTTAAACCGACTACTGGAATAGCGCCATTTTCGAACTCATCCGTGATATTATCAAGATAAATACATATACCAAGCTTCATTCAAATCGGATAAAAACTCTAGTCTCTATCGCGTGTCAAGAAATTGTTGACGGACAGACCGACGGACAATATACATCCATATTTTAATGTGGGCGTATAAAAAGGCAAATAAAATGGATTCAGAAATACCAGCAAACAAAAAGAGGTGCAGAACTACAAGCAGTCATACCAAATAAAAGGGGCGCACGGCTACCAGAATACAGGCAGGTTAACTAAAAGGGACGTGGGAACACCAGCAGACAGACAAACGAAACATGATGATCAGGTACAGGGCATTATAAATACATGTTGTCACAACGCTATGACTTATATGATATCGCTGTAACATCATTTATCTAATAACGTCATATCGTTGTAACAACATGTATTTATAATGCCCTGTACCTGATCATCCAGTCTCACTTATTTCAAGACACTGACGTCACTTCCCGTTTTTCTTTCTGGAATAACAGGAACCAAAGGCACCCAATGAGAATTTTGACTGCACCAAATAGATGTTAGAAGTGTCTTTCATACACACAAAAAGGCTAGAAAACTTCTTTCGAATCCCTTTAAGCTTCTATCGCGTAAACAAGTTAATTTTAACGTTTTTACACTAAGTCAAGGGCAATAACTCATAAACCGACGACTGGAATCGCGCTATTTTCAAACTCATTCGAGATATTATCAAGATAAATACATATACCAAGCTTCATCCAAATCGGATAAAAACTCTAATCGCTATTGCGTGAAAAGAAATTGTTGAAGGACGAACGGACCGACGGATGGACAGGGGTGACTGCAATATACGTCCATATTTTCACGTGGCAGTATATACAGGCAGATAAAATGGAATCAGAAATACCAGCAGACAGACTTAATAAAAGGAGTGCAGAACTACAAAAAGTCAGAACAAATAAAAGGGGCGCACAGCTACCAGAATACAAGCAGGTTAACTAAAAGGGACGGGGGAATACCAGCAGACAGACAAATGAAACACGAACAGTTACAATGGAATTTGGCAGAATATTTTCAAATTCTAGAACGCGGAATTATGATTCAAATACATTGTGTCATAGATCATTGGAAAGAGTAGATCAAGCATAGTAACGCCGAAAAAGAATTTATGACGTATGTAAATTAGGTCACGTGACAGAGCTGTTTAAAGTTAAAAATTGCAATTTTCAGAAGGCAATAAAACCGGAAGTAAGCAATTGACATCTAAAATGATTATACCATTGGATAGATCTCGTCAAAGGCAACAACTTTTGTTCAGGTCACAAGGTCACTCAAGGTCAAGGTCACGAAATATGGGCCTTGTAAGTTTTGACAATTTCTGATTTATTTTAACCGGAAATAAAAAAAAATTCAAATTGAAAATCAAAAATCGGTTTCCAATGTTTTGTGCGCAATCGATTGGAGATACCATAGACACTAATATGATGCAAATTCCATTATACCCGTAGGCCCCATTTTGCGTTTTATAAAAATATATCATTTCAATATGGCGATTGATTTTTTACATCCGGGTCAAATTTTATCATTTAAATATTTTTGTGTGAAGATGTCAAATATATCACAAAAAGAATTTTTCGAATATCTTCAAAATTCCGGAAGTTAAAATTTCAACTTTAAGAGCAAATGACGTCAAAACCGGAAGTGATATATTTTTTTTGAAATTATAGTTTTGTTTGAAATAAAAATGTCTATTCACCTGTAAGTTTTCAAATTGATCAAAATAAAATTGCAAAAGTTAAAAAACATGTAAAAAAAAAGTGCTTCAAAAAGTCAGCGAAAAAATTCTACAAGTGCGTGTTTTTTAAGAACTATCATGTAGACATTCGAATAATGAAATAAACAAAAAAAGTCCCATCAAAATCGGTTGAATAACAGAGGTGAAAATGGTAGAAAACAAAAAATGGATATTTCTGTCATACGTCATTTCCGGTTAGACAAAAATACTTCATTTTACATTCATTTAATACCGTGCAGTTAGGTATCGTAGGAAATTATCTGAGATAATGTGTGGTATTTTCCCTTCATACCGAAATAGCGTGACCAGAAATAGACAAAAAAAAAAAAACAGTCATTATGAAAACAAAGCAGTGCGTTCGCTAGAACGCACTGCAATTATCCAAATGATTTATTCTAAAATTTTTCAAATAAAATAATTCATAATAACATTTGAAATTGAAAGGGATAAACTTTCACATGATTTATCAATCGAAAAAGCTCAAGAACAGCTACCTGAAAATTGTTTTTTAGAATAAAAATTAGTTGATTGAATCTACATCAAAATTTCATGGAAATCTAATGTACAAGTATAGACCTTAGCAAAAACATTACAATAATCAATGAGAACCTTTCATAAAACTATTGGATTTAAGTCAAGGAAATTATTGAAATTGAGGATTCAATTTAGTAAACAAAAATTCAAGAAAAAGGTAGGCCTATTGGTTGATCTAGTTGAGGCCTTTTATTTTGTCTACCTTTTTCTCATGGATTGAAATTTTTACCTTCAAATAGTTATGGAGGTTTAAGATTGTTTTTGGGTTGATAAAAATGCAAATTGTTCAGAAAAAAATATTAGGGATTATGATTTTACAGATGGTTTATTTTGGTCCAAAATGTAGGCTAATTCCACATGGTGAATTTTCACATGATTTTTTTTATGTGGGCTACCGTTCCAAAATTATCGTCTAAGATTATCATCACAATAAAAAGTATTTGTTTTTTCAATTCCTAATAATATTTTGTAATTCACAAACCATTTTTGTCGAGTAATTGACCCTGTCAATGGATTGTCATATTGATAATGATCAATGACTAGAGTCGGCTACTTTGGCTTTTCATAAACTTTTAACGGATCAATCTGGGAATTAGAAATCATCATACATAAAAATAAACGTACGTTACGGGCCATTCTTTCTTCGAAATTCCTTCCGCCCTTGATTCCAATTCCTTTCTCAGTTTAGACAAGTGAAATATTCCAAAAACAACGACGTTATCACGCTTATTATTTACATTGACAGTCATGTTGCAAATGACGCCAGAGGACCGCAATAGCCGTCGCGCCACCTACATACAGGAAAGACAACTCGCGAGTTTGGTTCCCCATTAAGCTCATTAAGTTATGTGGAACCGGTTCTTATATGGCGAAGACTAATGTTGAATCAACTTTTAGAATTATTCCTGTACACAAATCTGATCATGAGTTATTAGGGTTTCAATTGGAGGACAGGTTTTATTATGACACATATCTACCAATGGGTTGCTCGTCTTCGTGCAAAATATTTGAAACTTTTAGCACTTCTCCGGAATGGATAGCTAAAGACAAATTGGGTTGTAAAAATATAGTTCACGTTTTGGATGATTTTTTGTTCATAGGATCTACATATCATCAAGTGAACGATGATTTACAGGCTTTTCTAAAATTGTGTGATCATGTTGGTGTTCCTATTGCACACGAAAAAACACATGAACATTACAATTTTGGAACGTTATCCTATTCTCATAGCTTTACACTTATGGGGTGGTCGAACCATTTTATTTTATTTTTTACGGACAACAAAGCTTTGGTATTTATCATCAACAGGCAATCTAATAAAGATGCAATTCTCATACAGATGGTGCGATGGTTTGTCTTTTATGTTTATCATTAAATCTAATTTTCAAAGCCAAACATATCCCTGGAAAACTAAATACTAAAGCCGATTCTTTATCTCGTTTACAGCTGAGGAGATTTATACAGTTGACAAACACAGCAGAAAGTTCCGCAACCCCAATACCGAAGCAGTTACTGCCATCAGCCTTTTTCCTAATGTTATTAGACTACTGAATGCATCTTTAGCACCTACTACTGTTACAGCGTACAACAAGGCCTGACGGCAGTGAATTTTCCGCTACACTTAAGGTTGATGCGCTGAAGCCTGACTTAGAGGATACTTTCATCGCCCTATATATCTCTCATCTTATTCAGTTAGGTTATTCATGTAAAAACACATTTATCTGCTATAGCATATGTGCATAAGCTGAGTTTCAGAAGAGATCCAACTTCCTCATTTATGATCAAAAAGATGGTGGCTGGAGCTATTAGATGTGCACCAACTGCGAACTCGCGACTACCAATTACGCCAGATATATTGAACAGATTGCTTCATGCTATTTCTGTAATAATTGTTTCTTACTATGATCGGGGTTGCTGTTGACAACCATGTTTCTATTTGCATTCAATACTTTCTCTAGAATTGGAGATATCTGTATGACAGGTAGTGTTAGCAATATCATTACTTTAAATGATATAGACTGCATTGGACAAGGTGCAAAGGTAAGAGTTAATGTTTGCTTCAGTCGCTTCAAGCATAATCTTCGTCAGATAAAACATATTTATATGTCATATGTCACGGTCCATGGCATCGTTCATTCTTTGACAACAAATTAACAGCTTTGTTAAAATGTTGTAGGCTGGACATCAAATGCTTTAAAGGGCACAGTTTTAGAATTGGTGCAGCGTCATACACTGCCTAACAGGGTCATTCAGATTCTCAAATACGAAGTCTCGAACGATGGCATTCTAATACTTTTAAAAAATACATAAGGAGTTCGATGAGTTGTTAACTATTATACTCTCGCCTTGTCTGTGTCTGATATTTCTGGAGTTCTGAATAAGGTCGGTTGATTACTTTGCTTGAGTCTTAGTTTTTATACGCCCACACATTAATGTGGGCGTATATTGTAGTCGCCCGTCTGTCCGTCTGTCTGTCTGTCCACAATTTATGTGGACACGATAGAGAGCTGGTTTCTTGATGGATTTTGATGAAACTTGCTGTGAGTGTTTGTTATCACCCAAGGATGAACCCTATTGAAAATCAGACGAATCGAAAAATATTTCATGGGTTATTGCCCTTGCTTTTGAAAATATGTTGTGGACACCATAGAGAGCTGGTTTCTTGGTGGATTTGGATGAAACTTGGTATGAGTGTTTGTATTGACATTGGGATAAACCCTATTGAATATCAGAAACATCGAAAAAATATTTTATGAGTTATTGCCCTTGTTCTTTAAAACGCGTTAATTTTTCAGCCGTTACACTCTCAAAGTTGTGGACACGATAGAGAGCTGGTTTCTTGGTGGATTTTTATGAAACTTGCTGGTGAGTGTTTGTAATCACCCCAGGATGAACCCTATTGAAAATCAGATGAATCGAAAAATATTTCATGGGTTATTGCCCTTGCTTTTGAAAATTTGTTGTGGACACCATAGAGAGCTGGTTTCTTGGTGGATTTTGATGAAACTTGGTATGAGTGTTTGTATTGACATTGGGATAAACCCTATTGAATATCAGAAACATCGAAATAATATTTTATGAGTTATTGCCCTTGTTCTTTAAAACGCGTTAATTTTTCAGCCGTTACACTCTCAAAGTTGTGGACACGATAGAGAGCTGGTTTCTTGGTGGATTTTTATGAAACCTGCTGTGAGTGTTTGTAATCACCCAAGGATGAACCCTATTGAAAATCAGATGAATCGAAAAATATTTCCTTGGTTATTGCCCTTGCTTTTGAAAATATGTTGTGGACACCATAGAGAGCTGGTTTCTTGTTGGATTTTGATGAAACTTGGCATGAGTGTTTGTATTGACATTGGGATAAACCCTATTGAATATCAGAAACATCGAAATAATATTTTATGAGTTATTGCCCTTGTTCTTTAAAACGCGTTAATTTTTCAGCTGTTGCACTCTCAAAGTTGTGGACACGATAGAGAGATGGTTTCTTGGGTGATTTCTATGAAACTGGCTGTTGGTGTTTGTATTGACCTTAGGATACACCTTATTGAAAATCAGAAACATCATCAACTATGTGACTGCTCTTAATCATTTTAAGATGGAACCTAAACGTTGGTTGCCCTTGTTTTATGCATATTTCAGTGACATATTTGTTTCTTCCAGGAAACTTTAACCCATGGTTTTACTCTTTTTAAAAAGAGAAAATGTCATTCTCAGAATCTTTCATTTACTCTCCACTCTTGTCAACCCCCCGGAAGAATTGGCTGCCATTATAAAAGTGGGCGTATTACGATGGCCATCGCTATGTTTAATCATAAAATGGTAATAAATAATTTGCCTTTTAGGCCTCGAGTGGGAAAATCTTGCAGATCCCTACTTAAGGCAGAAAACTCAAATTATTATTTGTAAATTATTTGTAGCAAAATTATTGTTCAGTTTGTTCTATACAAATTTTATATGTTTCCTATAGTTCCATTTTCATGTTTACACAATTTATCGTCTACATGTATGTATTTTAATTAATGGATTTGATAGAGACATAAAATTAAGATAATTACAAATTGTATTTTATCATTATTGTCATTATCATTCAGTTTGACAGACAACGACCAATCTTCTCAAGACTTATGGTTAAATGTGAAAAGACACTTACAGTCTGGTGTAGACAAACCCCAAATAGCACCTGATACCTGGTACAATCATTTCAAATCATTGTTAAATGACAATAAGTTTAAATCTAGCCAAGAGTTGAGTGATACAGCATTTGCCACACTTGAACAACACGTTCCTGTTTTTGATGAAATTTTAGATGCAGAAATAACAGCAGATGAGATTATCCGTACTATCACACAACTTCCTAACTCAAAATCCCCAGGTTCGGATAGCATGGTTAATGAAATGATAAAACCTACTGGTTCTCTTCAATACAATACTTCCCTTCAAGCTAGATTAAGGCAGTAATATGTCCAATTCATAAGACAGACTCATCACAAGAACCGAAAAATTATCGTGATATATCCCTGGCATAAGTCATAAGCAAAGTGACTAACAAAATGGTGTAAATACAATAAATACAAAGAGGCACAGGGTGGCTACAGACATGGTGGTATAGTATAATTAAGGCATATGAGCATTGGTATTTAGATGGTAAGGATATTGAAACTGTAAATCATTTATATTTATAAGGTATTTTTAACATTATGTTGAACCCAGGCTGTCGAATCGTTATCCCAACAGGCAAGGAAAGCCTCGGGAATGGTTATTTCTTTTGTAAATAGGTATAACGTTGATTTAAACATATTTTATTGATAAATATCAAATGGAATTGGATACAAGTTACGAGAACTTAGTAAAAATCCTATCCATAAAGAAATACATAAAATAATACAGATGGGGCAGACAAAATATATATATAGAATAATAAAAAAAACTGTTATCTCATAGTAAATCTCATTTCCATTAAGTACTTTCTCGCCTTGGGCGTTTTTCAAAATGTGAGATGAATACATAAATAATTGAATCATATTTTTGATGGACAAAATAAAATTGTTAATGGTTACTAATTTTGTAACTATATCAACATTCAACAGAAAACAAAAAATTATCTAATTGGATTAGATTAAGATTACCTCCTACCAGTGGATTAATCATTTTAGTGTATTTAACATGTTAATAATAGGTCAGAATGTGATAGATCTTAGTGGATTTAATTGGGTAGGTCATAATAGATCTAACCTTCATAAAAATGCAAAGGTTGGGTCAGGTGGTGTTGGAATATTATACAAAACGATTATAGGAACTGAGTTTGAGGTTACGACTGAAAACACTGACTTTGAAGGAATTCTTTGGGTGAAATTCAAACAGAAGTGTGGAGACTTTCAGTTTTTAGTGTGCGTAGCTTATTTGCCACCAGAAAACTCATCTAGACAAATAGATGTTGATGAGTTCTTTGATACTTTACTATCTCAAGTTTATATCTATCAAGATGTTGGCCCTTTTTTCATTTGTGGGGATTTTAATGCGAGATGTGGAAGTAACGATGATTTCATTGCTGGAGTTGATTCTTTACCTAATAGGGATGTTGTCGATTTTAAATCAAACAAATATGGAGATAAATTGTGTGATTTTATGATTAATGTGAACTGTTGTATGCTAAATGGGAGAAACAATGTTAATAATGAGTTCACCTATATATCTAATATCGGACGTTCTGTTGTTGACTACGCAATTATGCCATATGAAAATCTGTCTCAATTTTCAAATTTCTACGTATGGAAATCTTCTGAATTGATTCAACAATCAAGATGTGAGGACCTCTTGGACTCTAGTGCGAAAATTCCAGACCATTCTCTTATTTCTTGGAATATGAATGTGAAAGTTACTAGTAAGAATGACACGAACAATACCGATGTTTACAAGACTAAATATAATTTAAAAGATGTTAACACTGAATTTGCAAACCACAACGAAGATTTGAAAATGCTTTCAGATAAGATACGTGAATTGGAACTAAATTCGATGAACCAAAAAGCTCTCGATGATAGGTACTCTGAATTCGTTACAATAATACGAGGTGAAATGGACTTGAAACTATCCCCTAAAACAATTCTATTGACAACTAGTGATAATAAAAGACGACGAAGACAAAAACCATGGTGGAATGATAACCTGGGGGAACGTTGGAACGAACTGTGTGCTGCTGAAAAACTGTGGCTTAAAAGTAAACGAAATCGCACTTCTAATTTGTGGACAGATTATAAAACGAAACGAAAAATATTCGATAGAGAAGTGTAAAAGAAAGTTTTGGAAGTCATTACAATCAGAAATAGAGGAAATGACACTTACAAATTCCTCCGATTTTTGGAGAGGTATCGGAAAAACTGGATTAATATACCTATGGAAATAGTAAAATCAAACGGCGAGGTCAGCCAGGATCTCAATGATGTACTAGAGAAATGGAAAGATGACTTCAAGGGGTTGTTAAACCCATGTAATAAACAGTTGTCAGGTGAGCAGCCAGCTTATGTACATGACTTACCATCACAAGGCGACAATACATCATGTGGATTATTGAACTCGGACATAACTCTCTCTGAAGTATT
This sequence comes from Lottia scabra, assembly GCA_029955415.1. Taxonomy (NCBI): domain Eukaryota; kingdom Metazoa; phylum Mollusca; class Gastropoda; family Lottiidae; genus Lottia; species Lottia scabra. The sequence goes on along the minus strand of JARJEI010000002.1, from coordinate 5,521,771 downwards.
GTTTGCGCTAAATAAGGCGAAAATGGGCAAAGCTGCAGGTTACGACGAGATACCAGTTGAAGTGTTAAAGAACTCCTCTGTCACCAGTTGTTGTTAAATCTATTTAACGTTTGTTTTAAAAACAGTTCAGTTCCTAATATTTGGAAGCTTGGGATTATAAATCCCATTCCAAAAGCCTCAACAAAGGACCCACGCGAGCCACTTGGATACAGAGGTATTACACTTACACCATCAACTTATAAGTTGTATTGTTCTATTCTGAACGAACGTTTAACAAAATATGTAAATGAAATTAACTATGTTCATGATAACCAAAATGGTTTCCGTAAGGCTCGGAACACCATCGATCACATCTTGTCCCTGACCACTATTGTAGAAACTAGAAGGAAAACGAAATTGCCCACATATGCCGCATTTATAGATTTTAAACAGGCCTACGACAGAGCCTCGAGAAATATCCTCTTCTACAAATTGCAATCATGTGGAATTAATGGTCGCATCCTTAGTGCCATAAAATCAATATATAACATGGTTAAAAGCTGTGTCCGATTAAACGGTGTCACTACGGATTGGTTTGAGATTAGATGTGGTCTTAAACAGGGCTGTATATTATCTCCCCTTCTGTTCAATATGTATATTAATGATATTGTTGAAATTTTAAATGCTCTGGGAGTAGGAATTGATATTGATGGTGAAAAACTTTGTATTTTGCTATACGCAGATGATTTAGTCTTATTAGCAGAAAACGAAAATGATCTGCAACTATTTTTAGATGCTCTCAGTAAATGGTCTGACAATAATGATATGCTAATTAATATAAGTAAATCAAAAATCATTCACTTCCGCACCCCTTCTATGTTAAAAACATGTCATGTATTCTCATGTGGTAATGCCAATTTAGAGAAAATAGATAGTTATATATATCTTGGTATGCTGTTAACAGAATTTTTAGACTATAATAAGATGGCGCAACATGTTTCTAAGGCGGCCTCAAGAGCTCTGGGTTTACTAATAGCTAAGACAAAAGGTTTCGGGGGTTTACCATACAGTACTTTTACTAAGCTGTATGACAGCCTAGTATATCCAGTGATAAGCTATGGTGCAGCTATTTGGGGGGATAAAGAATTTAGTTGTATAGGAGCAGTTCAACATAGGGCATGTAGATATTTCCTAGGTGTAGGTAAATATGCTCCTAACACAGCCGTGAATGGAGATATGGGTTGGGTACCAATACACATTAGACAATGGTCTGTTGTAGTAAGGCAGTATTGTAGATTACAAAATATGTCCGATGATTATATCAGTAATAGGATTTTTAAATGGGCGGATGCCAAGCCCTCTAAGTATAACAACTGGCCGAACAGAATTAAGAAATATTTAAATGAATTAGGTATGTGGGAAATAGTTAGTAAAGAGTTATCAGAAGGTCGTTTGTTAAACTATGCATCTTTAGTATATGATATATTTGAATGTAATGCCATTAGATATTTTGAAAGATGGAACAATGATCTCCAACGTAATAATGCAAAACGTGGGAGTGGGCGAAATAAGCTACGTACTTACAGACAATTTAAGAACGAGTATGGAGTGGAACCATATGTTTTGTATAATATAACCCCAGCCCGCAGAAGTGCCCTCGCTAAATTTAGAATTGGCGTAGCCCCACTTAAAATTGAAACTGGCAGGTATGAAGGTCTGGTTTTAGAAAACCGATTCTGTTTTACATGTAACACGTGTATTGAAGATGAGCAACATTGTCTCCTTTATTGTCCTTTATATGAGCATATACGCTCGAAACTATTTCAGTTTATTAGTGGTATTTACGCAAATTTTAATTTATTACCTGATCTTGATAAAATGTCTATTATTCTGTCTGATAGTAAAGTTGTGAAGAAAAGCGCCAAAGCCTGCTATGATATTCTTAATTTAAGAAAACAGTGTTTGTATATTTCTAGTTAAATATTTTATTTATTTTTACTATTTTTTATGTAAATTTATGTTTTAGCGGTAATTGATTTACTTTTATTACTGTGATATGGTGATGTTTTAACCGTCTCTCATAATTCCGTTATGGAATGGCTATTTGTGCAATTTTGTTTTAATATGTAATATGTATTATGTTTTAATATTGTACAAATTGGTGAGACGTAAATAAATAAATAAAATGTATTTACTTGTATCTATTCATATATAGAAATGTCAAGTTTTCATGACATCACTAAATCTTCGTTTTCCGAAAATCTTCTTCTGGAATTCTACAAGTGTTAAATGATTGAAGACATGAACAATGGTCAAGTGAAAATCTTTTGTCATTGATTACTAATCAGCTTCAAATTTAGAGATTAACTAATTACTTAATCCAGCCCGGTCTCAATTAAAATACTTGACCTATATTACCTTTTGTCCATCATTTTATTTTATTTTCATTGTTGAGATTCTTAAATTTTTATTATTTTGTGAATTTTGTTAAACTTACTATATTTGAAATAAAAATTATTTTATAATCATAACTTAATATGTCTTTACTAAATTGCATGACATACAACAAATCTCGATGTTCACTAATGTCAGCCATATTTGAAAGGGACATAACTCCATATAATTCAATTGGAAATATGTATTTTAAAATGCGGATACAAATTAATGCGATCGCGGATAGGTCGCATTTAACGCATTAATTTCTATCTCGCAATAATTTGTAGCGTTACAGTATCGGAAAAAAATAATTTCTGCTCTGGTTTTCGGTGAACTATTGTGTTCCCCGAAAGTATCGTAATTAGTCGGACGTTTGGGTTGCCTGTTTTTCTGATGTCGGAGCTGCCTTTTCTCCCTGGGTCTAACTAAACACCAACCACTTTTGTCGTCATCTTCATTCTCTGACTTTCTGTGTTTTGGTGTTGTATAATGGTTCATTCGTTGGTAGATTTTTAAGAAAATCTTTGTGCTTCTTCCATATTCTTGACGACTTCTCCTCTTCCATTTTGATTTCCGCTTCACACACGGACTATATATATATAAAGTCTCTGATTGGTTGTATAATAAAAACTCTAACACAAGTTTCCAAACGTTTCGCCCATTCCAATGATAAAGACCGTGATGGTCGAAACGTTTGGAAACTTGTGTTAGAGTTTTTATTATTATATAATATATAATGAACAAAAAAAAAAAAGTAAAAGGTGCACAGGACAACAAAAACACACGAAGTACAATACAGAGAATGGTAAAGAAATAAAAAATAATGTATAGAAAGGGTATTGTTTGAAAGATTAGACAATACCTAATCACCCAGGAAAACCACAAACGAGTTAAAAAAACGTTTCAAATTTTTAATGAATTTTTGTATGAGTAAAATTAATTTTAAATTCAAAATATCAGACATATTAGGATCACCTCAAAAGACCGTATTTATGTCAAGGTTATAGCAAGGAAACTAGTTACTAAACAAATGATCCCTCTCAATTTTATAAAGTTAACACTCAAAGAAGTAATGATAGGCGTCTTCAATTTCACAACCACATCGACAAGTTTGGTCTTGAACTACATGAATTTTAAAAAGATCAGATTTTAAGACACTACAACCATTCTTATTCGCGTCAGTTGAATGTTTTCACGTCGCTCACCTGACCAATAGTAGTTAGGTGACACTAAAGAAGAAGAAACCTGTTTTTCGAGGGTGAATTTAAATGCTGTACGACTAGAAGCAAATCGTGTGTTTTCATCTAAGGAATTCCAATTATGAACAGAATTTGAAAAAAAAGAGTTACGGTATAAATCAGTACGGGCGTTAGGAATAGACAAATCACGATTTTGTCTTAGCGTATAATGACTGTTTTAATTTTCAAATGATTCGATAATTTCGACGAGGTAAGGAGGAGCATTATTATGTTTAATATTGTAAAAAGTACACATCCGTGACATATTGTAAAAAGTACACATACGTGACGTCGATCTGATAATGAATTCCACCCTGTTTCAAAGTATAGAGAATCACGACTGCAACATTTGGACAGACCAGTAACTATCCTTGCAGCTTCAAGTTGAACTTTTTCAAGTTTTTCAGAGTCAGTACTACCACAACCATCACAGGCATAATCCATTAGTCGAATAAAAGTTTTTATAAATATTATTGAGGATTTTCGATTAAAAATGTATTTAAGTTTACAAAGAATATTAAGTAATTTTGAAGCAGATTTAGCGACATGATCAATATGAAGAGACCACTTACAATCGTGAGACAAAGTAACACCCAAGTGTTTGTGCGATTCTACTATTTTCTAATTTCTCATTTCCTAAATACAGGTTTGGTAAGTGAGACGGTCGATTAGTGGAAAATACGACAACTTTCGTGTTTGAAGGGTTAAAGTCAATTAGCCAATCTTTAGACCATTTGATATAATTTGGATAGATCTAAATTCAATGACAATTCAATATCAGTGATATTCGGTTTAGTACACCCTAAAGCTGTATCGTCAGCAAATAACCGTGCAATGTTATGTAAAACGTCTTGAATATCATTTATATAAATTAAAAATAGGAAAGGACCTAACACTGAACCTTGAGGAACACCAGATCTTAATTCAACTTCAGCGGATAGCGCGTTATTAAGAAAAACCCTTGTCTCCTATTACTAACATAACTTGTCAGCCATTTCAAAATATTGCCGGTAATACCGTAATTACTTATTTTAAAATTCAGCATGCCAGACTCTATCATATGCTTTAGAAATATCAAAAAAACGTATAACAAGAAAATTCGCGTTGTCCAACAGCTAAAAGGATATCATGATAAACTTCAATTAGTTGATGTACCGTTGAATACTTGCGTCTAAAACCTGATCGATACTTGTACAATAAATTGTTAAGATGAAAATAATTATGAAGATGTTTAAAAACTACCCTTTCAAATAATTTTCTTAAAGTAGTAGTAGTGAAACTACCGGTTCGGGCGACTTTTTGCTCATGTTAAACCTATGGAGAGATTACGGTGAGGATACCCAGTGAGGATACCCTCTGACGTCATCATTAGGTATTACGACCAATGACATACCTTAGATTCTCCACCCATTTTTCTCTACTTTGATCTTGCCTTCAAGTAAGCCTAGAGTAAACATTTACCGACGAAAGGTGTTTATCAAAACAAACTGAGTAAGCCTACAGTAAACAATTACCGAAGAAAGGACGTTACAGTTAAACAAACAATTCAAGTGATGAATGTTTGCTTCACGTAATTAGATCAAACACTATTAGGAGATCTTTTCTTTAATAGTTAGTCGTTATCGTAATGTAATCAACACGTGTATTTGAATATTCATAATCGAATAAATCATTTTTATCGAGGGTGATTTGCAAGCTAGGACTTTACTTAAACTTCATGTACTCCGTCGCTAACTTCTAGCATAAGAAGAGTTACTTCCAATACTCCCTTAGAAAAAAAATCCTTTCTCCAGCTGGTTCCGAGATTATCCGTACCCATTTACAGTTGGATGGACTGGGATTATGAGTGAAGATGACTTATTCAAGGTCATTGGACTTTCACACCCTGATCGAGAACCGAACTCTCAAACATATCGGCCTTCATTTCGTAATTTCCAAGCAAATGACGTCATGTTTGTAAAGGCCTATTAATAGATATCGACAAACCCCATCTAAGTATGTATTAACAGAGACATTCAATATTGAAAACGTGTTTAAACTTGTCCAGTAGTATACGTAGTGACCTTTAACATGTTGATACCTGTCAAATATAGCTGGGTTAAAACCACCTGTAGACGCCATTTGAAAATATTGTAAATTTTATCCTATCGGTCATTTTAAAATAAATAAATCATCATATTATTGGAATAAAATAGTATTATACATCTAAATATTTAAGGTATTTAATCCTGAATTTATAATATAATTGCTAAATCACTGTTAAAGTGATTGTGTTATACTGTAAAGACACCGTGTGGTTGGCTCTCCGACGGGGAGATTAAATATTGTACATACTATTGTTGTTATTCAACTATGTGCCTACTGAATAATAACTACATAAAAGGCCTATTTATTCAATCAAATCGCCTGCAATGCACCCAGCGAAACGTGATGGAGAGCGAGTTTGGAAATACAAGGAACAGGTATCCAGCTTGAACTTTGAACGCATCAGGTTTCCTGTGAAATTGCCCGACATTCCAAAGTTCGAAAAACAGAACAAAATATCAATTAATGTCTTCCCTATACATATTACGAAACATCGGTATGAACAACATGTAAATCTACTCATGATATCAGATAGCATAAAATCACATTTCTGCTGGATTAAAAATCGAAATCGATTATTGGGCGATCAAAAGTCTGCTTGAACATAAGCATTTTTACTGTCCATACTGCTTACATGGATTTACAAAAAAAAGAATATTAAGCAACCACCTACCAAACTGCCAGACCCACGGTCCCCTGAAAATCAAACTCCCGACTGAGGAAACAAAGTGGTTACATTATAAAGATATTCGGAAACAGCTCAAGGTACCATATATCATATATGCAGATTTTGAATGTCTTCAAGAGCCAATAACAACGAGGATGACTTAAAGACGAAAAAGACTACCAAACTCATACCATGTGGCTTTGCTTACAAATTGGTAGGTCTAACACATGAAACTTCGAATGAACCAGTAGTAGTATATCGAGGTGCCGATGCTGCTGATAAATTTGTGGAGTATATGGTAAAGGAACAGGAAGAAATAGAACAAAGATTCAAACATTACGAGCCCATGATCATGACTGGGAGTGATTGGCAATCGTTTAAGAAGGCAACTCAATGTCACATATATGAACAGAACTAGTCGAAAATAGAGTGAGGGATCATTGTCACGTGACCGGAAAATTTCGCGGGGCGGCTCATAACGACTGTAATATCAATTATAAGTTTACGGGTCGAATTCCACAATCTGAGAGGATATGATAGTCATTTAATCATGCAAGCTATTGGCAAAGTTGAAGGGAAGCAGCTGAATTGTACCGCTAATAATATGGAAAAGTATATTTCTTTTTCATTGGGATGTATGGATTCTTATAGACTCACTCCAGTTCATGTCTTCGTCATTACAAAAACTCGTGGATAACCTTGCAAAAGAAGGTTCGAGTAAATTTAGACACATTGTGGCGTTGTTAATGCGTAAGACTATCAGGACCACAAAGTTAACACATTAGAACAGCGTTCACATGTAGTTTATTAAAACCAGAATATCATAAAATCATAATATGAAATACGATAGTAAGTACGATTAACTGAAAAGATACAAAATTACAATAATAAGTAACTATTCATACATAATTTGGACTAGAGAGAAACTCTTTAATTAATACGGAATGTAAACAAAGCTATTCGAGGAATTATACTTTCACTTTCCATATAAGGTAATCGACAGTGCGCGCTAATCATGCGTGACGGCACATTGACAATAGAAAGATTTCGGACCTAAACTTTACTTAACTATTACAGGACAATTACAAAATGACAGGGGGTTTAGGACCGTTAGAAATGATCTACGATATACATTAAATAAGATAACATAAAAACATACCAAATTGTCAACCACTAATCTCCACAAATAACAGAAATAAGCTAGAACGGTAAAGACTTGACCATAATGTCAGCCATGCTCTTCGAGAAGGAAGCTATTACGTCACGTTGGCCAGTTCGTGTTACTATCGGTTAGGGGTCGGTTCGTTTATATTAGCCTGTGCTCTACATTCCGGCCTCCTAATTGTGATAACCTAGTGGCCACAATTACAAAACCACAAAAATGATAAACCTAAAACCTATAATTCTTAACTAGAATTTCAACTGAGAAAGTTTACCAAAAGTTTTAAACTTAAGAACTTAATACAAAGTACAAATAATATATATGCAAATACTTAGTATATATGTGACAATTACTAATTGGAATGGTTATAAGCCTTAATCGTCGCACTCGAGTATTAAACACAACTTTGTAATAGGACGTTTAAGAGTTGCTGATTGCGTTTTAACAGTTGCGATTCGCGATAAACCACCTTTATCTGCTACGACATCTACGACACGACCTAAGGCCCATGAATTTCTAATGTTACAATCGATAACCAAAACTATATCATCGATACAAACGTTGCGTGTTGGATAAAACCACTTTTGACGCTCTTGAAGAGTTGTTAGGTAGTCACTTGACCATCTCTTCCAGAAAATATCACATAAGTATTGAATTCGTCTCCATCGACGTTTAATATAACCATCCATTTTATTTTCACAAATTTTAACCACATCTCCTAAATATTTTAATTGTTCGTGTTTATTAACAAATAGTTTTGACTTTTTAATTTCTTCCGTTGTAACTGCAATATCATCTTGGTCGATATTACGAACTTTAATTCTTAATTGTCTAAAAACTAATCTAAGTAAAGTTACTGCACGAATCAAACGCGTCCAGCTTGAAAAATAATTAACGAGTTTATCTACTGGATCTTCCAAAATATTCACAGCCTGAACTAAATTAACAGAGCGTTTTATTTCTGGATCATCATTTATATCTGGTAATTCGTCTAAAACTGATATGCTAGGCCAATGTTCTTCAGTTTTATATAAAAATGCGGGTCCTTTAAACCAACGATTACTCTGAACTAAATCTTTGACGGAAAGTCCACGAGAAGCTTCATCGGCAGGATTCTCTTTTGTGTTCACATAATTCCACTGATCTACATTCGAATTGTCTCGAATAGTTGATACGCGATTTGCAACAAATGTTCTATATCTAGCTTCGTCGTTTCTTATATAATTCAACACTGTTGTACTATCGGTCCAAAAATGAACAGAATCAATTTGGCACTTTAAATTATCAATTATCACTTTATTAAGTCTGACAGCTATAGAAGCAGCAGTAAGCTCCAATCGGGGTATTGTTACCTTCTTTAAAGGTGCTACGCGAGACTTACCAAGGATTAATGCACATAATATCATACCACAATCGTCTACGAGTCTTATGTAGCTCGCAACACCGTAACCAACTTCACTTGCATCAGTGAAATGATGAAGTTGAGTTTGAATAACTGTTCCAAATACTTCAGGTTTAATACATCTAGACAAATTAAGGTTTTCTAAAAGCGGTAATTCATCCAAAAACTTTGACCATTTTATTGCGTCCTTATTATCGATCTTTTCGTCCCAAGATAATCCGGTTTGACATAATTCCTGTAAAAGTCTTTTTGCAGGGAGTAAAGCAGGAGCTGCAAGACCTAAAGGATCGTAAACGGCACTAACGACACTTAAAATACCTCTTCGCGTGAAAGGCTTATCTGCAATATTAAGTTTAAATGTAATCGTGTCAGAAGAAACGTCCCATGTAATTCCTAGAGCCCGTTCGATTACTGGATCTTCTGCACCTAAGACAGGATTTTTACAGTTCGCACGTTCTGTGGCAGGAACTGAACTATTAACGACTTCACTATTGCTTATCCACTTGTGTAAATGAATGCCACCTGATTTACACAATTGTACTAGATCTTTAACTAAGTTCACAGCATCTGATTCATTATCCAATGGATGTAAACAATCGTCCACATAAAAGTCATTAATCAACGTATTAATTACTTCGTCAGGATATTCACCGACATTATCACGAGCTATTTGTTGTAATGCGAAATTTGCACACGAGGGCGAAGATACTGCCCCAAATAAATGCGCAGTCATTTGATATTGTTTAGGTTCTAAACGTAAGTCACCGTTGGGCCACCATAGAAAGCGTAAGCTGCAACGATCTTCAGTAGGAACGCGAACTTGATGAAACATACTTTCAAGATCCGACATTATAGCTATACGTCCTAACCGGAACCTCATCAAAACACCTAAGAGGCTATTAGCAAGATCGAGTCCAGATAACAAAACATCGTTTAAAGATATACCTTGGAATTTTGCCGAACAATCGAACACAATTCGCAATTTTTGCTTACGTTTGTGGTATACGCCATGATGTACTACGAACCACAACTTATCACGATCGACACCGATTTCCGATTCTGGAACTAATTCGGCATAATTTTTAGACAAAATCGAATTCATAAATTCGACATAATCATTATAAAACTTTTCGTTTCTCGATAATTTGCGCTTAAGACTGAGCTACCGACATCCAAAAATGCATAAGTATCGATAGTTTTACAACCTGAAACTACTTTAGTTGGAATTATTGGCATAGTACAAAAATTAGAATCGCAGTCTCCGGCCTCCATAGAGGCACAAGCCGAGGACTTGACCCTGCTAACATTTGAGCTTTAAGTATCAGAAGTAACATCTGAATCTGTAGTTTCATTTTCTACAAACTTGTCAACTCTACTACCATTATTGGCTACAGGTTTTGTGTAAGATTCATTGTGTAATAAAGTAGGGTGCTGTAATTGACAAATAGAACAAGATAATTTGTTCCAACATTTAGCCTTTTGATGACTAAACTTAAGACATCCAAAGCACAATTTCTCTTTTGCAATAAACTGAGCTATTTCATCCTTAGACAATTTAGATAATTTTCTACAATCACCTACAAAATGATTATAATTACAAAATTTACATCTTAAAAAGGGTTTGTCTGATGTACCAGAATCTTTTACATTTGTACTAAAAGTTTTACCTACTACAGGTTTTGGTTTAAAGTAATTACTAGTGCTAGAACTAGTTGATATAGAATTTTCGGCATTTGCTATTGCCTCTCGACCGTAGATAGGATCGTTCAATTTACGAGCTTCATTTTGCACAAAGTCAACAAAATGCTTAAAACAAATATCTTCCCTTTTCTGTATTTCAAGTGCTCGATTTCTCCACCTATCGTGCATATAATTAGGCAATTTACTAACTAAAATCTGAATATTATTAGTGTGGGTGCAGAAGGTAATCAGATCGCAATTCAGTGATTAACAAGTCCATAATACTCTGTATAACTTTAATTACTTTTAACTTTAAGAGTAAATATCATTGCTGTTCACAGATTGACTACAAAATACAAACATGAAAACAATAACTAACAATATAAAACTTTATATAACTTCACTTATGAAATATCTATAACAATAAACTTTAGACTCTTGGAATGACTATGCATGTCACGTGACCAACTAAGCAGCGGGAAGGGGAAAATTCTATCATAGATGCTTTTTGATCAAAATATACATTAATATGAAATGACATCAAACTTTACAATGATAAACATTAAAAGATACATCTTACACATAAAATTACATATAAAATATAAAGTTTACCGATTTATTATGCCTGTTATCTGCACAGATCCAACATCGAAAACTTCTTACTTTTTATCACACGCCATGTTGCCTTATAACTGGATAAGCACGACTAATAGAAAATAAGACTAAACTAAAGTGACTTGTATAATCTGGACTATTTTCTATGGCGGGGGAAAGCGGCAAGAACCTCATGCTATGTAGAAATGTCTAATTCAAAACACAAATGTAACATAATACAATACCAAATACCTAATACGTCTAATGCAAAAGACAAAATACATGAAACCTCTAATACATAATACCTTATACGTCTAATGCAAAAAACAAAGTACAAGAAACCTCTAATACATACTACATATAACATCTTATGCACAACTGATTTTACAACCTGAAACATCTGTACATAGCATTAGATGACATATCTCGAATGCATTACCTACATATCTTTTGTAATATCTTTATTTAGGTCAATGTCAAGGTCGAAGTATTTTCTAATAGACACAATAATTTCTCCCAAACTAAGGGGAGATAACTCTTTTGTTTATTCCTGTACAACCGGATGCTTATTTCCTTTCGAAGAAAATATCTTTCGCCTGCTTATTATTTATTTATAGGCTTATTATAAATGAATTCACCGGTATATATACTTTTTTATTGAGATGATATTATTCTGGTACTCTTCTAGCCTTGAACTTTAGATCACTGTTGAAAGTGAAAAAACGAAAAACCTCTCTTTACACAAGTATGTCTCTTGATCTTTTGATGTCGATATAGGCCCTACTTATTACACTCACTGCCACTCTTATTATTAACACTACCCTGTAGGGGATAGGCCTAATTGTGTATTTTGGGGGGTATTACAATGCAAATATGAAATTGTTTTTGCCTAATTCACCACTGTTAAAAGCCCATTTTTTACAATCAGTAATTTTCCTGTGAACCTGCCCCATGTCTAGTACCGGTATGAACCCTTTCTTTATATTTCAGTAGAATGGATTTAAACATTTCGAAAACAGTAGAACTACTGCGACAAGCAGTAACTTCGTTAGAGGAAGCAAATGCCTCAAGTGATACTGCTAGAATGCCTGCTGCCAATGATCCGGCTGCTGATAGTGATATAAGGAGGCTATTGAATAGCACTTCTTTTAATAGTAATATACCTAGCACTTCTTCTAATGGTAATAGGCCTAGCACTTCTTCTAGTAGTAATAGGCCTAGCACTTCCACAACAAGGCCCACTGGTACCAGTACTTCAAGTGAAATCAGAAGACTGTTTACACCGTACAACAGATCAAACCCTAGTAGACGAATATCAACTCATCAGAGACTATCCAAATGGTCACATAAATTTTTATGCTTGGCAGATCCACAGCAGGTATTTATTGCAGATGTTTGATTAAATTGATCTAAAGTAGGCCTACTGGTAGGCCTATTACACATCAACATTTTAAAATGTTTGAAATATTTATTAAAGTGTTCTTTAAATCACATTGAAATGACTCTATTCAGAATATTGGCTTTGGATAGATGTAATATTGAGCATGTGTGCTTGAGCATAATAAGACCTTTTCTGTAAAAGTTTAATATATTTTCGTAGCCTGGTCATACTCACGGAATTCAGTTCATTTATAGCAGCCATTCCATTGCCACAGGCACCAGATTCTGGTAAAAATTATCATACAATATAACTTTAGACCAGAATCTGGTGCCTGTGGCCATTGCATATTCAGTAGGTGTATAATACAGTAGGCCTATTATTGTTTTTGGTATCATCTTTAAAACAACTTCAATATATATTTTGTCTTATTTTTATTTAATATTATTAACTTACAATACAAATTTATTTCTGCCTTTAGGATTATGTCCCAAACAAAGACATGAAAGTTAATCTTTCAATGGCTGGTTTGGGGGAAAAGAGGCTGGTATTAAATAAATCCATCAATCCAGCTTATTTTATGGAGTGTGTCCTTGACAATTTCCCCAAATTGAAAGAAGGAGGGGGTTTTGAACTGCTGAGGACATGTAATAGAACATGCCTGGAAGTTATACCACCTCAGAGATCAGGCTACACCAGTTCATTTTTGGCCGACTCATGTAGCCTGGGACAGAGTGTCATTTTCATCAGGCCTCTACAGCAGGCATTAAATTTAGATATATCAGCAGATGAATCTGAGGTAGGGACAATCGATTTTATATCTATTCTTGTTTTAAATGCCTTAATTTGTGTTACTAGCTCAGACATTAAAACCATTTTAAAAATATCATACAAGACAACCAAAATGTTAAACATAGATAGTTATAGCAGTTCATTTCTGTGCTTGGTCTGTCACAAAAGTTGTAGTGAAACCCAGAAAGAATCCACAAAAATGAAAGCAGTTGTTATCCTTGCTTCCCCAGCATTTTTAGTCATCATAATCCTATAATGAGGTCTAGACTTGACTGGAATTTGGAATATGGATACATAATCATGACACAAATGTTCCAAAAAGCTGAAAAATAAGATTGACTTTTTTATTTGATTAAGGACATTGGATTATTCATTGACACTTCTTCTTAAATGAGCATATCATTTGGTTTCTAATTTGAGGGCTGTTGTTTAAATAGAAAATTTATATATAACACTAAGTTTTTGTTTTACCATGTGGTTTTGTGTGAAATGTTGTGCAGCTATGGCTGGTGTGGCACCAAGCAGGGCATGTTTACCATTCTAGACACCTGATACCACTTTTTATTATGAAATATTACTCATTTGTTGATACACGTATATTTATTCATAAATGAAAAGTTCTTAAGCTGCTACCAATATATTGCCAAGATGATTTTGATTTTTGTTTTATGGTTCGGATTGTTCGTACTTGGGTTTTAGTAATAGTAAAACACAAGTTTATGCTTTTTTTTTATCATTATTTATATTTTAGCCCACAGATGATTGTCCCATTGAAAAGTGTCTGATTTGTGAGAAAGACATCCCCATAATTCAACTGAAGTCGCATATTAAAGAAGAACATGAGGTGAGTTATTGTCTTTGGAATAGACAAACAGCAGAGGTATTCGTTTTAATGATTGACACATAGCCGTATTTAGAAAGAAGAAGACTCTTACACCATTGAAAATAAATATAAAATCAAAAGTATTGAATCTGTGTAACTATCTCTGGATAACAGCAAATGTTTCGGGCATAGCTAGCATTAAAGTAGACATACCAGTTATTAGATTAAGAATAAGAAATAGTTAAAACAATAAGTATTTGACTTGATAAGTAAGTAGTCTAAAGAATACAGTGTTATCAGAAACAAATTGTTCTTGACAGGAATGAAATATAAAAGATTGAAGTATTAAAAGTCTTTGTAAATTTCAAACCTATAAACTTTGTTTTTATTGTTTATTCCTGTAACAGGGTGATGATGCACTGCCTTTTATAAAGAAGAAAATGAAGATAAGACCAATCTGTGACTATACATGTCACAAAGAAGTAAGATGCATTTTTCCCCCTTATTATTACTAATCGTTTATATACTGTAAACCACACAAGAATTTTTGAAAAAAAGGGTGCAGCTAACGTCACCAATGACAAAATTGTCAAAGCAATGATACGAAAGCAATGCCACAGTTCAACAAACATAGTATATCTGGTGAACGTGGCCAGGGACATTGATATGAATGTTTTGGCACTATTATCACTTAGCACTTGTTAAAAGAACACAGTAATAGGCTTGTCATGTTGTTAAAAATATATTTATATACAAGAAATATCTGAGGAGCTACTAAATATTTATGAAAACTGTCTCATTTTCACTTACTTTGTTGTGAATAACTGTACCAATCCATGTTTATGTCCCATGTGAATTATGAAAAATATTATGGTTTCACTAAAAAAATGTCCTGCTGAGCAGAAAGCCTGTTGGGACATCTTGCGTACATGACTGGCAAATATGAAATTTTAAATATTAGATTACTGTTATATTTTATAGGATTTAGAGTCTGAACTACATAAAAATGATACACCGAAGTAATATTTATGTTGAAAGTTATCCTTTTTTTTATTGCATGCTAATTACTTATTTTTAAAACATTTTTCTTTAGGTCCTTTATTTTTAAGTTTGAATAAAGGTTAAGTAACCTTTCAAAATCAGTTCATGATTGATTTAATGTTTCAGTTATTATTTTTAATCATTTTTTTAACAGATGGAACAGGGCTCAATTTAACAAATATGTGAATCAGATAGAATAATTTAACCACAAAAAAAAACCCACAATTACAAGTATAAAGTGAGAAAGCAAAGGATAACAAAAATATGATCCCTAAAATTATATCTTAGAAATAGCATGTGTTTTAAGAAAAATATTGTGTAAATTAAACCAAAAATTTGAGGACAGGATAATTCACAGAAGAAAGTCTGATTGAGTTTTTTTAAGGCATCCAAACCTATCCATTGAATTTTTTTTTTTACTTCTGTAGCATTAGTTATGCCCTTTAATGCAATGCATGATGTGACATCAATTATTGGATGGCCATAAATATCTAGATATAAAGGAATAGTCAGTCACATAGTGCCTTAAAGGGCATAAATCGTGACACTAAGTACTGACATTCCATTGGGTGGATTTGGATGCTAAAAAACACTATCAGATGAACAATAGATGAAATAAGGGACAGTTTTCCCTTTAACGTGACAAATTTCCAAAGTTCATATTTTTATGTTGCTTTAACATTTGATAGTGCATTTCACTTGTGGTAATGATGTGCTTTTCAAATGTTCTGATTTAGCTTAATGGGGAACAGTCAAAATTGTACAGATAGCTGGTTATACTCAGTTAATTCTCATTTCTAAACTTATGCAAAATTGGTCAAACGAATGGTTTCCCTTTAAGCTGATTATGGCCATGACTGTGGCAATGTTCATATTAACTTTTTAAGATAACATAAAAAAAGTTGTTTATTCTGTTAAAATTTTAATTTTGTATTACTAACATTTATCCACTGTTGTTAAAAAGGAGATGTGCGCCATTTTTGGGGTCTTTTTTAGTCTTTAATAAATGTAAATAGTCTTCAGAAGTACTAGAAATGTGCAAAAATCGCATAATTCCTTAAAAAATACTCGCTATTTGTCTTTTCAATATATCACAGGGTATCTTAAATTGATGAGGGCGGATAAGTCTTGACACACTTGAATTTTAAGGCTAAGATATTCTTTTTATTCTGAATTTTCCATTTTTGAGACTAAAGTATGATTGGTTAAAAAAATGGTGCATCTATCAATTTAAATACACACTATTGACACCAAATGAAAGGAAGTTTGGAGGGAGAATCTATTTTTATATCATTATCACAGATGCTGTCAACTTACATAAAGAGATTTCCAATATGCCAAGTACTTTTATGTCTCTACTTGATCAACATTTTATCAAATTTGAAATGGGGTGTTTCTACTGTTAAAAAAAGCCAGTTTGATCTAGTTTGGCATTTGGCAAATTTTGCAATAAAAATATGGAAGCTTACTTATTATTTTATTAAAAATGTTTCAGGTGTGAAGTTCAATGTCCAATATGTAAAGCATATTTTGACTCAGATATAATAGAGGTGCACTCTGCCTCGTGTGGTGAAAAGGCAGATACAGTAATACAAGAGGTGTCTTGTATGTAAGTGAATTATATACTTTAAAATGTAATAAAGATAAGTAGTAAACAATGATGGCAATGTTTTCGAATGCTCTTTTAATGCTTACTTTCCTTATTTAAACAGGTTGTTGTAATAAGACGTATTTGAAATTATATATCAGGTGTCTCCAACTTCGAAGTATCTCAGCAGTTAGTAAACTGATTCTCACAAATATACTTCAGGATGTCCATGTCCAACCCTGAAATTAAAAATTACTGCCCCGAACCAAATATTATGTCAAAATAATCAATATCAGAGCAAATTACCTATTTCAACTTGCTTTCAATGTGCCCTCCACCACCGATATCGAAGATTTTTCCAGGCTGTAGCTGGAATTCTCTCAACTTTAAAAGAGGAGCTACTGAAAATTGTAAAAAACCGACAAGATGACAAAAGTGATAATATTTTAAGATTTGATGTAGTTCGGAGTAAATTTATTGAAACTGCTATGGACCAACTGCAAGAATCAGATGTAAAAGACTTTGAAAGGCCCAAGTTTTCTGTTGAGTTTATAGGTGAAGAAGGCGTGGATGGAAGTGGCTTAACGAGAGAATTTTTTTCTCTTCTATTCAAAACAACTCCATTATTTGAAAATGGTTTATTAAATTACGATACACAAGCCCTTGAAAATGGGCATTATAGACTAATGGGAAGAGCCATTGCTATGGCTATTATCTTAGGACATCCTGGGCCTAGATGTTTTAGTGATGTTATTATCTCTTACATAACACGTGGAATTATACCAAACTTCAAAGATATGAGTAATACAGAAGTCACTAGACAAGATGCCTTGGCTGCCATTAAGGATGTAAGTTTTCTGTTATAATCTGGAGCAATGAAATGTATTTATTTAATATCAGATAACCTTTCAAAAAAAATATAAAGAACTGTAAAAGTGGTTGTAGACTTAAAAAGGTTAATATAATCAATAATTTCAAATTCACTTCGACATTTAGTTTCTAATAATTATCAACTGAAAGAATAATATTATTTTACATGTGTTTTTATTAACTATATCGATGTTATTTAGGTTACAATTTTTGACTATTTCAGATTGAAAATGCAACTGCTGATAGTATGGATGATGTCTTTGAAGTTCACGCGGACATGTTACATATATCAAATTTTAAAAAGAAATTATCTATTATAAACAGAGATCAGGCCACAACTGCAATAAAAGCCCATTTTTTATTTTATGGTATTATGGGACCTATACTTCAACTAATGGAAGGTAATATACTGATAATTATTAGTTATTTTAGATAGTTATTTTACAGAATTGCGTTGCAGATAGAAGTGATTAGAAGTGCAACTTGCTCATTTCTTAACTTATGCCTTGGGATTAACAATGTTAATTTAACATGTTAGTCAATAGGAAAATATACAATAAAAAGGGTTAACTACATTCACAATAGTCAAACTAAGTGCTAACAGTGAAAACTGAAAAAATTTGCAATTTGTAATTTTTTCTCCATCGATGGCCATATATATTGCCATGTGAAATTGACTACTTTTTGTGCATGTACACTTGTAGTTCCAAAATGGCTTATTGAGACAAACAATATTATACATATTTAATCAATTTTTATGAGTGTATATTGTTGTCAACCTGGCAATCAGTCCGTTCGCCTTTGGCTCGTGTTCACTCAAATATCATTATGAAGATGACCTCTATCAAAATTGGTGACGATCCAATAAATTTAAACCAAAATAGCATTTCTGTCTTATTCATTTTACTACTGATATAGTTCAACTATTGCTCATTCTAAAGACATTCTTTATAGATGAAAAATTTGATAAAATTGTCTTTAACCCTTAGAACCCGAAATGTCGCAAAAGCGGCTTGACGTTATGGCGAATAGTCCCGAAATGCCGCTTTTGCGGCTTTTATTCGGGTCGATTCGACTTAGTCCCTCATAGCAACAAACCAGCCAATCAAATCGACTCTCGTCGCTAGTCGTCTGTAAACAATTAATGGCGATGACCTGTCATTATTTTTTTCTTGAAATTTCACCAATATTTCGACGAAAATGACATCAAAACGACTATGTACAACGGAGGCACTTGCGATGATTATGAGCGATAGCGAGGAGGATATGGATGTATCGGATTACAGCAATGAAAGTGACTTTGAAAGCGAAAGTGACGGGGAAAATGTTGATTCAATAAATGTAAACATCGAAGAAAATGACAGAAATACTAATGAACAACATCCAGATATGGCGGGTGACAGGAATATAGGAAGAGGACGTGGTCGGGGTATGTTTAGAGTGCAGAATATGAATATTCCACCTCCATGGAGATTGAATACGACTGGATTTGTTGCACAGCAATTTAGACCCAATGGACATACAGGACCAAAGAATATTCCTGGTTATATAAATGTTGATAGTACCCCATTGGATTTTTTTTCTATCTTTTGGAATGATCAGTTATGGGAACTTTTGATGTGTGAAACAAACCGACAAGCTGCTAATGTAAAAGATACAAAGCCGAATAATTACATTGTTAGAAGTTGGACAGACACAACAGTGAGAGAGATGAAAGCCTTTTTTGGATGTAGGATTGCCATTGAATCCCTTATTCACAAGGATCGATATGAACAATACTGGAAAACAAAAGATAACTTTCTCACGGCTACTCCGGGATTTCCGAAAGTTATGACAAGGGATCGGTTTTTAGCTATATGGTCTATGTTGCATTGTGTGAATGAACTTGACCCAGCTTTGGATAAAACAGACAAAATTTACAAGTCTAGACCCATTTTTAATTTTCTTGTTGATAAATTTCAAAATCACTTTGTTCCAGGCTGTGAATTATCGTTGGATGAGGGCATGATCCCAACAAAAAACTCATTATCTATAAAACAATATATAAAAGATAAACCGATCAAGTGGGGGATAAAAACTTTCTTATTGACAGACAGTGAACATGGATATATTATGAATGCCGAAGTTTATACTGGTAAAAGGGCAGATGCCTTGACGGTTGATAATTTAGGGGTTACAGGCAATTTAGTTGCGAGAATGACGCAGAATTTTCAAGACCAAAACTATGTTCTGTTTACTGATAGGTTTTATACGTCTGTTATATTAGCAGAATATTTGTTATCAAAGGGGATTGGCTTGTGTGGGACAGCTATGACAAATAGAAGAGAATTTCCAAAGTGTCTAAAAAGAACTAACAAACAGATGCAAAAGGGTGATTCTGAAGTTCTATTCAATGGAAAGGTGTCTGCGATTGTCTGGATGGATAAAAGGCCTATTTATTTTGTTTCATCTGTTTACATCGACCAGCCACTTACTACAGTTCCAAGATATGATGCTAAAGAACACAGAAAAATTCCAATTCAGTGTCCCATGACTGTAAAGAGTTATAACAAGTTTATGGGAGGAACAGACAAGAATGATCAAATGACGCGCCTTCAAAAATGTAGACGACATTACAAATGGCCACGGCGACTGGTGATGAAATTTTTTATGTGGGCTGCGTATAATGCTTATGTCATTCAAGGATATTATAGAGAGCATGCACAATCTTCTCACAGATCTTTTACATTCCATTTCTTCCTAGAGAAATTGTGCAACCAACTCATTGGAGATGTGCGGAATACAACGCAAAAGGGTCGACGTCGTTATGATGAAGATCAGGAAGTTCGTCTCACTGACGTCGGTCTACATGAGTGTGAACGAGCAGACCATGCTACAAGAAATAATAGGTGTGTTGTCTGTACCGAAAGGAATAGAAGAGCCAGATTCTGCAACCCTAATGCATTAGAGAAAGACTTGCCAACAAAATCAAGAACTGTATATTGGTGCAAATATTGTCGGTTTTTTTTGTGCATCGGTCCACCTGGGTCAAATTGTTGGCATGATTTTCATTCCAAAGTTATGGATTGGAGATAAATTAAATGAAATTAAAACATATATTAAATTAATAAAACTTTATTTTATGTCTTCACACAGTTGATAATACATTATAAGGAGATTATTAAAGCTTTGTTTGAACTCCAGTAAAAATGACGTCATTTTGACAATGACGTCCTGTAAAGTCAGGGAGGGGAGTGCATAACGTCAAATATTCTCAGGGTTCTAAGGGTTAAACTGAACACAAGCCAAATATGAATAGACAACAGACAATGATTTGGACGTGTTATGTAAGAGATAATAACATCACTAAAACATCTAGGCCCAGGATGTCTTAAGATGATAGCCATAGCAATGGCTATTCCCATTAGTTTATAATCAAAGGGATTGGTAGGCATATGTCACTTTGCATGGCAAGGCTATCATTTGAACATGCTGAAAGATAATAAAAAGGAAAAAACTTTTTTTTATTCCATGTAATAATTCTGCATTAAAACAATACATGTACTGATGGTGGTAAATCTTAATTATAAGTGTTGGTTCATGAGCTAAGTTTGAAATATTTTGGAAGAGTTCAGGGTGTAAAATTTAATCTAATCTATAGTTAGATATTATTATGTACATTTAAACAATTTTCATTTTAGGCCTTAAACTGTACAATATTTTGCAGTTATTGCAAAATTATCCGGAAGAATCACGGTTATATCTGATAAAAGATGCCTTTCCAACCCCTAATGAAATTATAGATTTTTTTAAAGTAAGTTTTACAACTGATGATGCTGGAAAGTTAGAAAAAGAGAAGACTGTCATCTATAATTTAAAAAAATTATTGAACAGAGTTGAAAGTGAGTATCAAACTGTTAATGATATACTAGTAGATCAATGTGACGAAAAACTTAAAATAATTTTAATAAAAATTAAGTTTTGTGTTATGAATGAAATTTTTTTTTTTAGTTCAGATTTAACTATACATGTATTTGAAGAGGGCTTGGGGTTTTCAAAATCTTAAATGAAAAAGACCTAGTTTTCAGCAATCAGTTCTAGAATTATTGATGAAATATATAGATATTCTCAATGGTAAAATATGCTTTTAAGCAAAGATTTAAGTTGCCATTAAATTTGTTCACAGTGTGGATGGTATTATATGAAAATGTTGCAGTACAGTTAATGCCTTGTTTCTTTTCAGAAAAGAAAGTTTCCACAACCTGGATTAACCCTGATAGTGGTTTTGAAAAATTAGATGTGGAAATTAATACCGGACATATTTTACAGGCCCTTGTCGGTTGCCCACAATTACCCTCAAATATTTCACAAGGACTTGTTATATTTGATCACTTCTCAAAAGGATTGTCCCATGTTAATACCTGTGCCCCATCTCTCACATTTTCAAATGTTGAAAATCTTCTGAATTATGAAAAGTTTGAGGAATCGTTCCTTTTCATTGTAGTTGGATCGTATGGATTTGGCATGCAATAATCATATTCATATGTGGTTGTATATTGACTACAGTTTTCATCTTATTTTGATGAAACTTGGTGTGATCATTGCCTGTAAAGCTATCTTTTTTTCGTTGTCATGCCGTTTCTTTTTGTACGACCACATGGAAAGCTTGTATGCATGTATATGATGTGATCTTGGTCATTATTTTTAATATCAAATTGGATCATTCATTTCAAATCACCTGGTTGTTCCAAGGTCACACTCTCATTTACAAAATACATATTTACTGCTATACCCAAGATATTTAGAAATACCAAATATTAGGTCTGTATCTCAAAAAATGCTGAAACCAAAGACCCTAGAAATCTTAGGTTACCATTTCAATTTTTGCAAAAGCCTCTTGTAGAACTTTCGAGCATGAACATCTCTCCCTGTATATATAGTACAGCTTTGAAAATCACTCTCTGGAGCTAACTTTTTCTTTTGTGTCTGAGAATGGTGTCTCACCTAAAATTTCTAAGGTCTTTGGTTTCAGCATTTTTTGAGATGGTATTTCTAAATATCTTGGGTATAGCAGTACCTGTGAAATTATCTTTTTTTTTTCTTAGATAGTGACCTGGGAAATTTTTTCCATGATTTGGTTGATTCGAGATGGAATGACCCAATTGATTTTTTGAATTTGAAAAAAAAAAGCGTATAAAAAAACTTTTTGATATTGCCTTAACTAAGAAACTCTTAAAGGATTTTTTTGATTCTTTTGATTCTTTGTATGTGTGTCAATATCCTTTTGAAGATGTGCTCTATTTTATTTGGTGATTATCCAATGATTTTCTTTAGAGATATTGCATAAAACTCTTATTATCATGTTCATAAAACTCTGATATCATGTATTGAATTTGATGATCTTCCGATAATTTTCTTAAGACATTTACATCGTGCTCACTCTACCACTCCACACAGTTCTTTTTGGTTTCATCTCAATTTTGTTGTTTATTGAGTTTGTTTGTTTAATCAAGGTGCTGGTGGGTGTATTCCATTGCGCAAACTTGCTGCAAGCCTATGTTTGTGTTAATCTTTGACTCATCAATTCAGTTTTTCATTCGCACATAGTAAAAATTTGATAGCCATTGAAAATATATCTATTCAGTCACGGATGATTAAAAATGTAATGTGAATAATTATCCCAAAAAATTAAGAATTTTGCTATATTTTCAGGCTGTTGTGACAAAAGGCTTTTTACGCAGTTAAATCTGATTTGTTTAACATAATCAATATGCCATCTTAAAGCAAATCAGATTTTATCTGCAAGATAAATATATACTGAAAATTTCCTAATATGGCTGCTTACCAGCTGCCCCACCCCACCCCACCCTAGAAATAATAAATACTTATATTTTATGCACTTATTGCCTTTTTGGCTATACATCCAGACTAAAATGTATCGTAATGACAAACTGTATAGCTGACACGTTAAACTAAGAAGAAAAATATGTGGGCTTATTACAATGGCATCACTATTTTTTACTTTTAAAAGTGAATATTTTTATTTATAGAGGACATATATTTTCATCAAATAGATGGATTTGGTATGGTGTAATGTCTGCATGGACAAATGGTTTATTGTTGTTTTATGTGAAACTGTCACAGTTAATTTAACTCATTTTCCAGATTACAAAATTAGTTATGGTTTGGTTAATTAGTGTTTCACGTAATTACAACAATGTTTGTTTTAAGTTTGTTTATTTGTTTTGCTCAAAGTTACAAATATAAGTATGTTCGAAATCGATTTCATAATACAATGAAACATTTAATTTGATATGACAAGTAATAATATGAATCAATATATATTTTTACAAATTGATTTTCGTTTTTTATTGTCCTGAAAAACATGTTTGAGAATGAGATATCTTTCAATATATCTTTATTACAGTAGCAACTTGCTATGTGATTTGTGCAGGCATCAGGTAATATAGGTCAGAACTGGATTTGAGTGAATTGGAACACTGTTCCGGACAAATATTTTCTGTCCCAACTAGCGATGTGGTGCAGCAGGAACAGTTATGAAATCAAGATGGCGGCAAATGTTTTAATCGTGGACTAAGCTGGTGTTAAAGAGATCCAACAAAAACCCATAAAACTGAGTAACTATCCATAAAACTACTAGAAATTATTGTCTAAGAAACATTTATACATTCTATAGATATATAAATAGAGTTTTCATTAGACATAATATTTTCATACCAGGTTTCCATATATCACACAATCTTAATTTAACATTTGAAACATTTTATTTCACTTAAAGCCTCACATGAGACATGATAGTACAACAATATAGTAAATAAGAAATAATACATGAACAAACATATTTACAAATGCATGAATAAATGGGAAGATAAATATCATTTGTAAATTGACATTACAATTTTATAAAACTTGGCTAAGCCAACAAGAACAAATTTATCTTTGCTGTTCATTAAATTAGAGAAACTTACAGTATTTTTAACTTTACAAATATCTGCAGGCAAAAATTTCTGCTGTTCAGCATTAAAGAAAGTACAATCATATATGTAATGAGACTCATCTCCTAGCACATTTACGTTACATAAATCACATACTAGTATTCTTTCTGATCTATCAATGCTATAAAATCTACCACATTCAATTGGTAACCTATGACTACTGCACCTATCTTTACACAAATTAAATCTTTGATCAAAAGGCAAATGTAGTTAAATAATCTTCAAAATCAAACTCAGACTTGTACAATCTATAATTTAAACATTATTAAATATCTGAACCTTCCATTTATTTACAAACAAATTGTGATTCATACTGTTTCACATTTTTAGACAACTGACAGTTTGTGTCTATATATTGATTATTCCAGGCATTAATAAAACCACATTCAGATAATATATCTTTTACACAATTCAACCACTTAGAATGGTATACAGATAGCATTTCATACAATGTACGAGAAATGTTCTCTTTTTTGCCAGTAACAATGCGTTTTCAAAAAACAACATTACCTAAAAATTTAGAAGAGTTATCTACCCCTTGATTAATCCAAGCAAAACTTAAACCCAGGTTTTTAGAAAATTTAATTTTGGCCTGCAGCACATAATCATTGATCCGATATTTCAATTTTACTTGTAAGAAAGTCCACAGTTTCGCAAAACAGATCTATTCCATGAGAATCGGATGCTTGTAGTGGGTCAACATGATTTCTTAATTCTGCTTTTACATCATCAAGAATTATACAAGAGTTCTGGTGAATCTCAACACAATCGGGTTCATTCCCAGTCCATAATCCTTCTTGATCCACTCCAAAGTCTTGAATATTCTGAAATAATTAAGGTATTACTGAGTGGTTAAAAAATTAGTTTAATAATTAACTGGCAATGTATTTATGATGATTCACTTTCAGAAAAATTTCATTATTTGTCTGAGGCAGTAATGGATGTGTCTACAGGTATACAAAATATCTTTGACTGGAGTGCTACATGAATTGAGTGGAATATATTGTTTAATGATAATAAGAAGCAAGATTCAAATTAAAAAAAAAGACACAAATTTGTACATGCATACCTCATGTGTCAAAGTTTCAGATGGATTCATCATTTGACCATATGTCCACAACTGAATTGGAGATTGAAACTTGGCAGTTCTCAAAGGCCGTCTCATGAAGGCATTTCTAAAAAAATCAAGGTGGTTCTGAATTCTTGGTAAAAAAACATAGTGCAGGGCATAGAGATGTAGTTCATCAGTTGATATTAGAATACCTTGGTTCTCCATTGAGCAAAATAAATTATAAAATAATCCAATGCAGCCTGTCCACAGATCTCGCCAAAATCGCTCAATTCTGAAAAGATAAAATACATTTACTGTAAATTATAAACTTTCACAGTACTGACATCAGTATTAAGGGGATATCAATATCAGAAACAGCTACATATTTGTCTGTTTTTAAAAACATAAAGTTTTGCTTCAATCTTGAAATTTAGATACAGGGTTGTCAATGTTAACCTTTATATTATCTCTTAAATGGTTTGTAAAGCTGGTAGTCAATAAAACTACTTAACAAACAATATCAAATACATAGACTATACGAAAAGGGATGCAGAGTTGTTTACCAGTGGCATCAGGTGTGCATGCCCTCTCTCGCTAGCAATACCAGCCACAATATCGACCATAGTGGAGATAGAAAACTTTAGTTTTCAGACTTGTGGAATGTCAAAATCTAAAATATGAACAAACCTTTGGTTGTGTACGCTTCGCCCAGTTATATGGCTGCCTCTACCTTCTCCCTTTTGTTCAACCATAAATTTGGCAACACCAACATTTTCACCCCCTTTGTCTGATCTAACTCTTTCCGGAATACCATACACTTGAACAGCTTCCATAAAACTCTGAACCACAGTCTCTGACCTGTTATTATCAGAAACTGTTAAATACACAGGTAATCTGGAGAAACCATCTATTCCCCCATGGATAACCATTCTCCAACTGCAAAATAGAGACATAAAAATCTAATTACAAATCTAAATAGTCAAAGTCTGTAAACAGTAAAAATATATTGGACTTGAAGCTGGAGGTTTATCAGACTTATTCTCCAGCAATACCATTGGTCTATTGGTGTGTACTGTAAGTAGTAAGTAATATGTGGACTCTAAAGCCTTAACCGAGTTGTCTTTCAAACCCAATCACAGGGTGAGCATACTGGAAATTTTGCCAGACTTACCTGATGAGCTTATGGTATCCATCAATATGCCATAGTGAGTTTGGCGCTTTCACATTATATTTGCGTCGGTTTGGTTTTAAAATGGTCAGACGTCTCAATATACAGCCTTCTAAGTCCACTCTTCTTACAGATTCACGAACCCTTATTTCTTGAAGATTTTCTCCATCAGCAAGTAAGTGTGCCCTCACAGATCTATAGCCAACATCAGGATGGTTTATTAATATATGCTCAGTTTTTACATCCAGTTCTTCATCAGATATTGTACTAAACTTCTTTTCATATTGGATACCATACTCAGAAAGCCTTGTCCTTAGCGTTCGGACGCTGATTCCAAAAAGTTCTGCAATATCTTTTTGTTTGAAATTGCATTCCATCAAAAATTCCAGTTGGGTTAGGGGTATTTCGATCTTTGGTCTTCCCGTTTTCCCATACAATAACGTCGGTTGTACAAAAGATTCTTCTTCATCTAGCGATTGTTGTTGTTGATGAAGAATCATGTTTTCCACAAGATCAGATGCTGAAGACAAACATTGCATGGCATGGTCTATCTGAGGGTCTTCAAACTCACCCGATACTTCTGACAAAATACCAGACACCATGTCTAACTCTCTGGCGACATACTCAATTGATTGCCTACTTTCAAGTTTGTAAGCTAAATTTATTATCAGTCGTTTCAGTTCACTAATAATTTCGGTAGCCATGTTGTACAGGAATAAACAAAAGAGTTATCTCCCCTTAGTTTGGGAGAAATTATTGTGTCTATTAGAAAATACTTCGACCTTGACATTGACCTAAATAAAGATATTACAAAAGATATGTAGGTAATGCATTCGAGATATGTCATCTAATGCTATGTACAGATGTTTCAGGTTGTAAAATCAGTTGTGCATAAGATGTTATATGTAGTATGTATTAGAGGTTTCTTGTACTTTGTTTTTTGCATTAGACGTATAAGGTATTATGTATTAGAGGTTTCATGTATTTTGTCTTTTGCATTAGACGTATTAGGTATTTGGTATTGTATTATGTTACATTTGTGTTTTGAATTAGACATTTCTACATAGCATGAGGTTCTTGCCGCTTTCCCCCGCCATAATTTTCCAGGAAAAAACTATAGACCACAGGCACTTGTTTCTTTAATACACAGGCGCTCGTTATAAACAATAAAAAATATTTAATAAACTTTAACTGATACTTTTCGCTCTCACATACCGACCCTCTAATTGCGTAACTTCGTGGAAGCAATTAAAAACATATACTACTAATTTATGACTTTAACTAATTACTAAGCACATACACAATATACTTAAGATACTTTTATAACTAAATAAACAATAGATAAACCTAATGCTTAATTATGACTTTGACTTTACAAACTAATACAATTATTTAACTTGACAAAATTATATAACTTGACATATAATATAACTTTAACTTATATAACTTGAACTAGTATGACTTTAACTGATATAACTTTGATAGCTAGTATGAACTAATACAATTATTTAACTTGACAAAATTATATAACTTGACATATAATATAACTTTAACTTATATAACTTGAACTAGTATGACTTTAACTGATATAACTTTGATAGCTAGTATGACTTTAACTAATATAACTTTAAACATTATAACTTTACATTATAAACTTTTACAAAACTGCTTTTATGATTCCATAATCAAGCACAACTTGCTAACAGGTCTTATAAGTGTAGAATACTTTGTTTTAACTTTTACTGATCTAACATATCCCTTAAAGTCTGGGAATGTTTCAACCACTCGACCCATTAACCAAGTTCCTCTTGGTTGAGAATCATCAACTAATAAGACTAAATCTGATTCCTTAAGATTTCTTTCAATCTCAGTCCATTTCTTCCGTTCCTGTAAGGACGGCAAATACTCTTTAAGCCACCTGTCCCAAAAGGTATTAGCTATAAACTGAACTTGTTTCCACCTACGTTTAAAATAAGTATCTTTTTTATCAAATATACCAGGAGGAAAACTATAATTTGGTTGTAACTGAAGTAAATGATTTGGTGTAATAGGATCTAAATCATTTGGATCATCTGATAAACTAGTAATAGGACGACTGTTTACAATTCTTTCTACTTCACAAAATACTGTTAACAAAGCCTCATCATCTAAAGCATGAGGAGTAGTTTCCTTAATTACAGCATACAAAACTTTTCTAACTGAACGAATTTGGCGTTCCCACACACCACCGAAATGCGATCCAGTGGGCGGGTTAAACTTCCATACAATATTCTTTTGCAATAAATAATCATTTATCTGTTTATTATTCCACTTATTTAATTCTTCTCTTAACTCTTTTTCTGAACCAACTAAATTTGTGCCATTATCTGACCTAATATACTTAACACAACCTCTGCGAGATACAAATCTCCTTAATGCATTTATACATGAATTGGTGTCAAGAAAATGTGCAACCTCTAAATGGATAGCTCTAGTAGCCAAACAAGTAAATAATACACCATAGCGTTTGACATTGCTACGGCCTATTTTAACGAAAAATGGTCCGAAGTAATCAACTCCTGTTCTGGAGAATGGTGGCTCATCAGGAATCAATCTTTCCATAGGTAAATCAGCCATCTTTTGACTTCCAACTCTTGACTGGTATATAGAACAAACTAAACAGTTTCGAATGGTTCTTCGGACTATAGAATTGACTTGAAGTATCCAATACTTGTGGCGTAGTTCCATTATAGTTGCATTTCTTCCCATATGACCCACTGTCTTGTGAGCATCTTGAACCAATAGTGATGATACAAATGACTGCTTTGGTAGAATTACAGGATGTTTAACTTCATCCTCAAGTGAAGAACGATGGAGTCTTCCTCCAACTCTAATTAGGCCACTAACTAAAACAGGATCAAGACGATTGATACGACTTGACTTCATCTTTAACCTTTGCTGACTATCTAAAACTTTTATCTCTTCAGAAAACCATCTGTTTTGTTCAATCTTCAATATACATGACTCTGCTTCCTGTAAACTATCCAAATCCAATTGACTATACTGTTTCCATTCATCAGACTTCTTTATACTTTTAATCTTTCCTTCTATCAGTTCTGTAAGCTGACTATCTGGTACTGTAGACTCTAATTCATTTCTAAATACTTTCTTCTTGTCAACCAAAAACTTCATGAACTTTATAAACTGCAATAACCAACCAACCATTCTTTTTAATTTATTCCAGGATGAAAAATATTCAATAAACTTTTCTATACTGCTTGTTTCAGGAATTATAACATTTGACACTGCCTTGACTTCAGGATCATTCTCAAGCAACTCAATCTTAGGACTGGACTTTTGCCACTCAGACTTTGGCATTTTCAAAAAGGAAGGTCCTTCAAACCATTGACTTTCTACTAGTTTCTTAACTGTGGTACCTCTAGATGACAAATCACTTGGGTTTAACTTTCCTTCTATATTTCCTTCACAATTTATCGACACTTGAAAAAGAAAAATATTTCGAAAACCGGTTCGTGTCCATTGTGTAAGTTTTTGTTATTTTTTTTTGTTTATTTTTTTACATTATTGTTAGCGTTTTTAATATCAAATATATATATTTTTGCATTATCACCTAGCTTTTATTCTGCATCATTTCTCCCGCCCAGTTCGATTTATCTGCATAACCTGATCCCCACACTTTACTCTAGCATATACACTTTTCACCCAATTACATTCCTTGAACATTCCACATCTAACCTCCATTCATTTTCATTATGTTCCGAAACTACAACAATCACTGGCAAGAAGCCAGATATCGTAACACTAATCGTCAACCAAACCAACATCAAGTACCCTACAATGGTCCTGTTTTCCATCGACCTCTACCACCTACTAATCGCCGACCGCCTACCAATCCAACCAGTTATATTCCACCGACCTAACTACAACGACTCCTACCCACCCAGAAATTATCAACGACCTAACCAACAACAGAAACGACCACCAGCCCACAGACGCCAACCAGTTCCCACTCATAAGGAGGAAGAACCCTTTGTTAAGGTGTTCTTCCAAGTTATGCAGTGCCTTCATCATTTGGCCACCCTTAGACTTCAGCAGGAAGGTCAACCTGCCTTCACCTTTAAGCGCAAAATCCATGAGCTGGATAGTTTTATTCGTCCAGCAATGAGAACTTCAGCTGTTGACACAAATATTAGATCCCTCAATCGGACATGGCTCTCTAAGGTGACGCAGGCCCTGATCGACCACTACCAAACCACCCTTCAAGAGAAGCTAGCCACTATCCGCGCAAAGTCTCTTTCTCCAGCTGCCATCGACCGTATCATATCCCATGCCCTGTCCTGGGCACGTCGCTCCTATGGGAAACGCCTTACCCAAACAGTAATTACCCAGTTTTACCAAACGATTAACAGTACCAAGGCCAGAGTCACCATATATATACCAACGGAAATGGATGTTGACGCGAATACACCTGCACCTACTAGGGTCACCACCGTATTGAACCAAACCCCTAAACGTGCCCGTAGTTCACCTACACCTAGTCCAGCAGACGTTGGTAAACGTTCGCGTAGAGAGGGCACCCCTCTTCTCTTTTCTCTTTCAGATTCCTCCTCTACCACTCCATCTGAATCTTCACCTAGGGACTCCGGTTCTGTAAACCTATCTGCCTTCTGCAAATATCTGGACCAACAGGAAACCCCGAATTCTCCGACCAAGTCAAGCCATACTTCCAAACCATCCCCTCCTCGTACCAGGTCCCGATCACTATCTAATTTTCCATCTTCAACATGTGTACCAGTTCCAATCATCCCGTCGACAACCATTATATCCGCTACCAAACCCTTTTACCATAAAACCGATGACAAATCATCATGGACTCTACCCGCTCTACAGAAATCAACCTTAATTATTGGATCTTCTAACCTGAACAGAATTACCAAAACTGCTTCAGACACCGAAATTCATTCGTACCCTGGTGCCCAGATCCATCACATCCAATCCATCATTGATTCGTACGACCATGTTTTCAAACCAGCTACCGTCATCATTCATGTAGGTCTCAACAACCGTTACCAGTTAGCCAAAACCGCATTTGACCAAGTCCAGAAATTAATCGCCGCCGCCAAACGAACCTTTCCTAAATCCAGAATTTTCCTCACCTGTATACCTATCTCCCATAAAATCACGAAGAAAGCCCAACAGAACCTAAGTACTTTGAACAAAATGATGATGGATTTCAACACCAACGACGCAGCAATCCTACCTCCATACGAAGAAGAATTTGAACCAGTTGATGATCTACATTGGTCTCCTGATACAGCAAACAGCATCTATTTATTTTGGATACACCAGCTTCAAGCATCGAGTAAGTTGTCTTTAAACTAATTACTGGGGATAAAAATACTGAGAGGCCACCACTAGGCCAAACTGTTGTCAACTTGAGCCGTAAAATTCTCACTCCCCTTCAACATTCCATCTTAGACCGTGGACTTAAATTTATCCCGACCCCGAAGGTAGCCAACATTGACTATCTTCGTCCATCTATTGAACGATTTCAACGCAATCTCAGCTGCACTTATTTTTTTCGAAACCACCCCCCACGTGGTGCTAGAACAATGTTTATTCCTAAATCCACGTGGAAACCGCCCAAGGCCGCCATCCATCCTGAAATTTTAGAAGTATTTGAGAGTATGAATAGCCAAACAACAAATCTTTCTATTACTAATGAAAAACCTAATCTCACACGGGTAGAACGTCAAGCTTTAAACTTACTTAAGAAAGATGATAGCATTATTATTAAAAAAAGTGACAAAGGTTCATGTTGTGTCATTCTAAATAGGGAAGATTATATTTTAGAAGCAGAGAATCAATTGAATAATCTTAAACATTATGCCATTTTGCCAGACCCAATTTTTAAGGAAACTTCTAAAATGATTAACAATATTCTTGGAAATTTAGTCAAAGACAGTTATCTCAAACAGAAACAATATGATTATCTGTCTGCCAAACCCGATTGTCGTGAGAGACATTTATACACTTTGCCTAAGATCCATAAGAATCCCACAAAGGAATGGTTCGTCCCTAATAAAATCCCTAAAGGCCGTCCGATCATATCTGACTGTGGTAGTGAGTCATATGCGGTGTCAGAATACATTGACCATTTCTTACTACCTCTAGCTTGCCAACATAAAGCCTATCTTAAGGACACAGCTGATTTTGTAAATAAAATTAAAAATCCTCTAGTTCCTCCGAATGCCATTCTGATTTCTATTGACGTGTCTTCTATGTATACCAATATTGATAACACTGCCGGGTTAATGGCAGTTCGTAAAGCTTTTAGTAGAAACCCAGATCCGAACAGACGCAACGATTTCACATTTAATGGTAAAACGTATCTACAAACTTCGGGAACAGCTATGGGTAAACGATTCGCCCCTTCATACGCAAATCTTTTCATGGCAGAGTGGGAACGTGAGGTATTACCCCTTTGTCCCTTTGATCCATTATTTTATGGACGATTTTTAGATGACATTTTTATGGTTTGGACTTATTCCATTGAGCAGTTCTGGGAATTCTTTGAAATTCTCAACAACCACCATCCGTCCATCAAACTAACCGCCAACGTCAGTCATAAAAGCATAGATTTTCTCGATACCACTGTTTTCAAAGGAGATTCCATAGCAGAAACCAATAAACTGGACATTAAGGTATATTTCAAAGAAACTGATACTCATCAACTCCTGCACAAAAGCTCGTTTCACCCAAAACATACCTTTTCCGGTATTATTAAATCACAAGTTTTACGATTTCACCGAATTTGCACAAGATCCTCTGATTTCAACCAAGCCTGTACGATTGTTTTCTCAAAACTGAAAGAGCGTGGATACTCAAAACGATTTTTACGAATCATAAAAAACTCCACTTTAGCGCAAATAGCAGCGAAGACTAGACTATATGCCGAAGTTCCTCCAGGTTTAAGGTGTGCCCCATGTTTGTCAAATAGATGCAAAACATGTCCCTTTGTAGCTGAAACACATTATTTTATGAGTAGCTTTACTAATAAAAGGTATCCGATCCAGGAGCATTTATCATGTGATAGCTCAAATGTAATTTATTTATTTTCATGTCAGAAATGCCCCAAACAATATGTAGGAGAAACTAAGAATAATTTACGCACTCGATTCAATGCCCATAGATCAGATATAAAATTAAAGAAAGACAAGCCCGTTTCTAATCATTTCAACCTCGATGACCATTCAATAAACGATCTCACCCTAACCCCAATTGTATGGAGGTATAACGTTGCCAATATTGTCGATTGTGTCGCAACATTAAAATACCAATGTCGTAATTACAAAATGCATTTGTTAATGCTGCAAAGTACAATTGTCGATGTGTAAAAATGCAAAATGTATAAGAATACTCAACAATCCAATGAAATGCAGCTAACAATTTTCTCTTTGCATTATGCATTTTGCATTAGGCACTTTTGCATTATACATTCTGCATTAGTCACTTTGCATTACGCACTTTGTATTATCAAACCATGTAGAATAGACTTTTACACAATAGAACATATACCTTATATGGAATGATGACGTATATTCATTTGCATACGTAAAAAACGGCGAATATGTACGGAAACTAATTAATATGCATGCGCATTGATACATGTCCTTGTTGACACTTAAAGACGAGTTCTCCCTTCAAGATAAATATCTCTGTATTATTTCAAATTGATAGTTAATAATTTGTAATTTTATGTTAAATATAGAAATCTAGGCCCAAGTTCTTCTAAAAAAAAATGGAGGGGGGTGCAAACGTCCTCGAAAACTTTGTGAATTTTTAAGCCTTGCAGTGGTTAAACTCTATTTAGTTATTGCTACCTGTATTGCTTCAAGGGTGGAGTCTTGGAACCCCCTCAAGAATATTAAAAAAGAAACTCCCTGAAACGTTATTTCCTGACGAATTTAAGGCTTATTTGTATAGGGGATCACAAGAAGAAAATGTTAGGAATAAGACACCTGCATGGAAATGCAAATTTCTGAAATATCTGAGAGACAGATTTAGACAATTTTGAGAACTAGACGCGATCGAACGCAATTTACTGACATTTTTATTTTTTGACGAATTTAAGTTTTATTTGTATAGGGACAGCAATGTCACCAGAATTTTTTTTTATAATTTGACGCATGGAAACGCTAAATTCTGACATTTTCCATTGAATTTAAGGTTCAAAATTATTTGTATAGGGTCTGAGGAATTCAGCCTTGAAAATGTTGAGAAATAGACGCCCATAAAATATGCAATTTCCTGACGACTTTTTTGGTTGTGAGATTACCGGAAGAAAATTTTGAGAAAAAGGCGCCTGGATACTCAAATTCCTGACATCTCCCAACGAATTTAAGATTCAGAATTAATTAGAAATAGGGTCTCAGGTATGTCGCTTAAAAAAAATTGAAAATAAGATGCTCATAAACATTTCCTCGCATTTCCCGTTGAATTTAAGTATCAGAATGGGGGTGGGAGAAAATGCTCTTACAGGCGTCCATTACTCAAAATTGTCAAGGTTAAGTCCCTCAGAAATTTCAGAATTGTGTTTCCAGGCGTCTAATTCCTGACATTTTCTTCTTGTAGTCCTGAAATTTCAGTCTCTTTACAAATAAACCTTAAATTCGTTAAAAAATAACTTTTCAGGGAGTCATTTTTTTTAATTTTCTAGAGGGGCTCCCTAGAAACCAGACTACCAATGGGCACCCTTGAACCAATACAGGTAGCAATAACTCAATTTAAAATAATAATACAGAGATATTTATCTTCAAAGGAGAACCCATCTTTAAATGTCAAAAAGAACTTTTATCAATCATGCATATTAATTAATTTCCGTACATTTTCGCCGCTTTTTACGTATGCAAATGAATATACGTCATCATTCCATATAAGGTATGTGTTCTATTGTGTAGAAGTCTATTCTGCAAGGTTTGATAATGCAGAGTGCGTAATGCAAAGTGACTAATGCAGAATGTATAATGTAAAAGTGCCTAATTCAAAATGCATAATGCAAAGAGTAAATTGTTAGCTGCATTCGTGTGATATTTCATTGGATTGTTGAGTATACTTATACATTTTGCATTTTTACACATCGACAATTGTACTTTGCAGCATTGACAAATGCATTTTGTAATTACGACATTGGTATTTTTACGTTACAACACAATCGACAATATTGGCAACGTTATACCTCCATACAATTGAACGTATAGAAATTGATTTACCGGAAGATGAAACCACCAAATTCAGACAATCCAGAGAAGCCTACTGGATTGAGACATTGAATACAGCAAGACCTATAGGACTCAATATTCATCATTTTGCAGGCATAGCACCCTTTGTTGTCCCGTTTAATACAACCAGTAATCGAGCAAGCAAGATAGTTCATACCCACTACAAGAGTCTTCAAGAGAAATTTCCCCATGTTTATAAGCAGAAAATGATAGTTGCCTACTCAAAAAATCAGAACTTTAATGACAATCTGGTTCATAGCAAACTAAAACCAATTATTAATTAGCAGATACTATACTACTCGCCCAACGGGCGAGTTCTTATTTTTTCTACTTTCAGATCACAACAGAAGAAAAGCCTGAATCCAGACCCTTAATCCCATTTTCTCAATAAAGTATTTGTTCCATCCTAGGCCTGTACATTTGGGAGATTCAAACCCTCCCTCCACCGAAATCTAACATAATTACTTTACTCAACTTAACAGACATTAACGCAGCAGTAAGCTCCATTCTAGGGATGGTCATAGATTTCAATGGTGCTACTCTAGACTTACTCATTACCAAACAAACATGAACTTTACCACAATTATTCTCAAAACGAAGATAAGATACTGTTCCATAGCCCTTTTCACTAGCGTCAGAAAAATTGTGTAATTCACAAGAAAATACATCACTAAACTCTGCTGTTTTGAAACAATGAGGTATTTGAACTGTTTCTAATGAAGGAAGATCAGACAACCAGTTTTGCCATCTTTTTACTTGTTTGGATTCAATTTCTTGGTCCCATCCTTGTCCACTTCTACACAGATCTTGAAGAAGAATTTTAGCTGGCAGGATCAGTGGTGATACAAAACCAAGAGGATCATATATTGAACTGACTATAGAGAGGATATTTCTTCTGGTATTCGTATGATTCTTGATGTTAATCTTAAATCCGAAACTATCATTTTCCACTGACCAGTGAATCCCCAAAGCTCTTTCAGCAGGCAAGACATCATACTCTAGATCTATATTTTGTACTTCTTTAGCTCTATCTTCTACTGGTAATGACTCTAACAACTCTCTACAATTACTGACCCACTTTCTCAACTTAAAACCACCCTTACTTAAAATATCTCTTAAATCATGACACAATGAAATAACTTCCTCAGATGACTTTAAACTCTTCAAACAATCATCAACATAAAAATTCTTAAGAATTGTATTATAAACTTCAGTAGAACAATTATCTTTGTTGTCATAGGCTATCCTTTTCAAGGCATAATTCGCACAACTTGGCGATGAAACGGCTCCAAATATATGGACGGTCATTCGGAAAACTTCTGGCTCTTTACTCAGATCAGCATTAGGCCACCAATAAAACCTCAAGTAATCTTGCTGATCTCTGGGTAACTTTACTTCATAAAACATACAATCAATATCTGCCATAAAACAGAACAACTCTTGTCGAAAACGTAACAATACTCCTATGATATTATTCGTCAGATCTGGACCTTGTAACAATAGATCATTTAAAGATTGACCATAACTTTTTGCAGAACAATCAAAAACTGTTCTTAGTTTATCTGGTTTGCGTGGATGATAAATTCCATGATGTGGTAGATACCATCTTCTATTTTGACTTTCTTCACTGTTAATTTCATCATCTTGAACTTTTACTGCAAACCCTTTATCAATAATACCATCCATAAACATCTTGTAATCTTGATAAAACTTTTGACTTTTCAACATTTTACTTTTAACACTATATAATCTTGGTAATACTTGGCTACTGTTATCTGTGACTATAGGAAATGGAGACTTGAATGGTAATGGTACAACATAATGATCATTTTGAAACTTAGTGGTTTCTTCAACCATATATAAAAATCTTTTATCTTCGTGGGATAACTCTTTCTTCTCATCAGCTGCTCGTTCTGGAAAATCTATTTCATATGAATTCCTAACTGCCTTATCAATTCTATTAAGTACTTCAATTTCCTCTAAAGCTTTTACTTCTGCCCTGTTGACAACTAGTGAGGAATCTTTATTACTTGCATCTTTTCTTACAACATTCCATAATACCCATCCTAATCTGGTTCTGGTTGCATGGGGACTACCTGGAGGTCCTGTAATAACTTGTAAAGGTGCATATGCATCAGCAATATAATTTCCAAGAAGTAGTCCTTTGTCTGTTTGACTTTCTGGTATTTCAATATCTCTAAGATGGTTCCATTGACAAATATCTTGCTTCTTAGGGATATGACTTCTTGACACTGGCATTTCATCTTTGCTGTAAAGTAGTGGCAAAGAAATAGTTTGACTTTCTTGGATATCACCAATAGTTAACCCTTTAACAACTTCTGTATTGTAGAAATATATGGTTGACCCATAGTATTTAAGGTAAGTATTTTCTTCTTTCCTATAACACCTAAACTTTTCAACAATTTCGAACTGACAAATGAAACACTACTACCACTATCTAGAAATGCATAAGTCGATATAAACTTTTCAGTATTTGGAATCTTAACTTTGACTAAAACAATGGCTAAAGTACATTCTCCTTCACCTACCCCGACCCCCATATGGGACAGTAATTCCTCAGGACAACTACAACTAGCAACTTTACTTTGATCTCTATTATCAGAACTTGTTGAAGGTAAATTAGTATGCAACAATGTAGGATGTTTTCCTTGACAAAGAGTACATTTTGAAATATTGGTACAAACTTTTCTCTGGTGTCCTTGCTTTAGACATCCAAAACAGACAGACATGTTTCTCAATAAAAGGAGCTTCTCATTAATTGGCTTTTCATCTAGTTTTCTACAATGAGCAATAGTATGCAGAACATCATTACAAAATAAACAACCTTTTGACATTCCAGAAGAAGAACTCTTTTCTTTTTCAGCTTTGAGATTTTGACTTTGTGGTTTATAATTTTGTTGACTGTACTTAGCAGCTGGCGTAGACAAACTTTGTTTCTGGTAAGTATTATTAGACTTTTGGTAAGTGTTAGTTGACTTTTGATTCTGCGACCTTTCTTCAGGAATTGCACTATTGGTAGTAGCTGAGGTAGTTCTAGCATTAAACTGTTTACTATGTTTATTGGATTGATAACTTGGATTGTTACTGCTCATGGCAAGTTTACCAAAAGTGGGATCATTAGCCTTCTTAGCTTCTCGTTTCACAAAACTAACCAGATCATG
This sequence comes from Lottia scabra, assembly GCA_029955415.1. NCBI lineage: Eukaryota > Metazoa > Mollusca > Gastropoda > Lottiidae > Lottia > Lottia scabra. Next base: position 5,482,359 of record JARJEI010000002.1, on the reverse strand, counting down.
AAACTTGATTGGAATACCTTTTTCTTTTTTCTCATATCTGATGTTTCTCCACTTTTCATGCATATAGTAAGGCAACTTTTGAACTAACTGTTGTAATGTTTTGGGAAATTCTAAAACTTTCATGGCATCAATACTTTCCACAGCATTTTCACAGTCTGCAAGACAAATTGCATATTTATCTAAAAGTTTTACATTATCAGGTTTGATATTAGGCCATTCTAAAGCTGTATCCATATAATTCTGTGCAATAGCTTCCGGATCACCATAACGATCTTCAAGTTCTTTCCTTGCCTTTTCATAACCAATTCTGGCATCTAAATGAGAGAATCCAACAACAATACTATGTGCTTGACCAGTAGTAAACTGCTCCAGATATGTCATTCTTTCATTAACATCAGTTGTATTGGATTCAATCTTTGTCTTGAATTGTCTTACAAATCTTCTATAATCTTTGAACTTACCATCAAATTTATCAATCTCACTGTCTGGTTTCTTCATTTCTCTGATGATATTTAACATAACTTCATCTGATGATAGTACTGTTTTCTCTTTTGACTTGTCTGCTTTAACATCAATAATTGTACTTTTATCTTTTAACTTTGATTTCTTCTTATTACTAATAGAACTTTCCATTACTTTACTTCTGGCTTCGACTTCAGCTATTTTCTCTTGAAGATTTAACTGTTCTTCCTGAAATTTTAATTCCGATTTCTTCTGTTGTAGTTTAAGTATTTCAGACTGGATTTCCAGCTGGGCTTTAGTAATCTGATCTTTAACAGAAGAATTGACAGAATAAATACTACTTCTACTTCTTATCTGAGATACACTATCTTCTGGTCTGATCTCTGGTTCATTCTGTTCTTCACTAATCCAATTCTGTAACTTTTCTTTAAACTTACTGCAATAATCTTTTGTCTGTGCTCCTGTTCTGTCTTGCAAAATTTCTTCATCTGTGCAATACTTTTCATAATCATCTTGTGCTTCAAGAAATTTCTCAAATACTTTAGACCATTCAACAAAACCTTTCCTTCTGATCCGTACATCAACCTCTCCTATCATTAATGAAGATAATTCCTGACATTTCAATTCTACATCATAACTGAATTTGTTTCTTTTCATAAGTTTGACTTCTTTGGCAAAATCTTGCTCTTTTTTGACTTGGTAACGAGTTCTAGGGCCTTTACTTTGAGCAACAAAAGAACCAGGTTCAGATACACAACGGACCTTAGACATTTTATGACTAGTTTTGAATAAAGCTATCCAAATAGAAATTGCACAAAGAAAGAAACTGACTACTATAATACCTAGTACAGGATATTGCATAAAATAACCTACTTGAAGCTTTTGACAATAACAAAATAATTATCTATCAAAAATAACTCTTAGTCTTACTACAAGAAGATTAAATGACAAGAAATTATTATACTGTACAATGTAAATCATATTCACTATGATTAAGATACTTTAAGTTAAATAACATGAAATCGTTATACTGACTAAATTACTTTTACTTTTACAAATACTATAATATTACATTTACTTTAAAATACAATATGACTTATTACTATTAATCTTTACAAAAAAGTTTACTTTTACTTTTAGAATTTTTAAACAATTAAAAATATAAACAAGGTATTTCTTCAGAGGCTTCTGTCATCAGGAAATTGGTATATCTAAACTTTCTTAATCACCAGTACCATAAAATGATCCACCAATAACAGAACTATAAACTTGGACTTCCACCATTAAAACTATAAACTTGGACTTGGTTTGGTCTGGTCTGGACATTAAATCGTCAATATCAAATGTGGGTGCAGAAGGTAATCAGATCGCAATTCAGTGATTAACAAGTCCATAATACTCTGTATAACTTTAATTATATTTTAATTACTTTTAACTTTAAGAGTAAATATCATTGCTGTTCACAGATTGACTACAAAATACAAACATGAAAACAATAACTAAAAATATAAAACTTTATATAACTTCACTTATGAAATATCTATAACAATAAACTTTAGACTCTTGGAATGACTATGCATGTCACGTGACCAACTAAGCAGCGGGAAGGGGAAAATTCTATCATAGATGCTTTTTGATCAAAATATACATTAATATGAAATGACATCAAACTTTACAATGATAAACATTAAAAGATACATCTTACACATAAAATTACATATAAAATATAAAGTTTACCGATTTATTATGCCTGTTATCTGCACAAATCCAACATCGAAAACTTCTTACTTTTTATCACACGCCATGTTGCCTTATAACTGGATAAGCACGACTAATAGAAAATAAGACTAAACTAAAGTGACTTGTATAATCTGGACTATTTTCCAGGAAAAAACTATAGACCACAGGCACTTGTTTCTTTAATACACAGGCGCTCGTTATAAACAATAAAAAATATTTAATAAACTTTAACTGATACTTTTCGCTCTCACAATTAGTATAATTAAGAGTTTTCATAGAATCAATAGTTTTAACAGCATATAAACATTCTGCTAAGAATATACCAAATTTATCTAATAAAGCATGATTATCTGCCTTTATTTTCTTAAAGTCTAATGCACGTCTGATATATGTTGAGGCAATTCTATCAGAGTTTCCATATCTATGACGTAAGTCTTTCATGGCTTCGTCAAAACCTTTTTCACCACCAATATTTGATTAACAACAAACAACATCATGGGGCTGACCATAAGTATAAGTTTCTAAATAGTTTAACTTTTCTTCACTAGAGCTACAATGAACAAAGACCTGAGATTATATCTGTCTCATGAACTTTAGAAAGTCTGAGGGATCACCTCCAAATTTCTTTATTTCTACCTTAGGTTTTCTTAACGATTGAATTAAATCTTTATTAAATATTAAATCAGGAGGAATATTTTCTGTATGGGCAGGGGGAACTCTATTAGTTATAACCTGAGACACGACACTACCATGCTCACTCATTGCCTTTTGAACAGCTTTCGATTTGGCTTCTGCTATCGCCACTTCTGACTCCAAGTTAAGTTTTTCTTCTCTGAGTTTCATTTGTAATTTTTCTATCTCAAAGTTTTGCTTCTTTTCAAGGTATCTTCGTTTTTCTTGAAGAACAGCTACATCTTCTTCTCTCTTCAATAATAGTGCAGGTAAATGAGAAGCATGACCAATTTGGGATATACTGTCATTGGGTTGTAAGATTGATTGTATGTAATCTGGGGGAGGGATTGGGTTAGGTTTATTAAGCTTTAACCATTCATCTGTATATCTACGAAATTGATTTATTTCTAATTCAAAGTCTTTATTTTCACCAGTCAGATATACATCTCTTTCAGAATCAGTAAGAACATATTGGTACTTGTTATGAACAATATGATATTCTTCTAAAATGTTTAACCAGGATTTGTATGAATCCATTACTGGATGATAATCACTTGATGTTATCATGATATACTGCAACTCTTTCATTTTACTACTAATGTCATTTACCAGCAGTTTTCTACGTAAATTCAAACTATCAACAAGGAACTTTTCCTTAGAAGTATTACTTCTAGACTGAACATTAGATTCAATATTTTCACCAGTATTTGTCTGGATATTCAAACTGTCATGATCATCTAAATTTTCACCATAATTTTGACCATTAAAACCATAATTTTCACCGTTTTGACCAGTATTATTTTCATTATCATCTAAACCATAAAGACCATAACTTGCTCCGTCTACGGAACCATGGACTGACATATCTTCACCGTTCTGACTCATAACTAATGTTGAATTTGTTAATATTATGTGGCGTTGTTAATGCGTAAGACTATCAGGACCACAAAGTTAACACATTAGAACAGCGTTAACATGTAGTTTATTAAAACCAGAATATCATAAAATCATAATATGAAATACGATAGTAAGTACGATTAACTGAAAAGATACAAAATTACAATAATAAGTAACTATTCATACATAATTTGGACTAGAGAGAAACTCTTTAATTAATACGGAATGTAAACAAAGCTATTCGAGGAATTATACTTTCACTTTCCATATAAGGTAATCGACAGTGCGCGCTAATCATGCGTGACGGCACATTGACAATAGAAAGATTTCGGACCTAAACTTTACTTAACTATTACAGGACAATTACAAAATGACAGGGGGTTTAGGACCGTTAGAAATGATCTACGATATACATTAAATAAGATAACATAAAAACATACCAAATTGTCACAGTGCCTCGTCTAAGGAATTGTTACTGGGCGGCAGTTAATTGAACAGGTTGAAAGTTGAAAACTAGATCGCCGGAAATGCAGTGAAACAGACATCAAATAGTCTCTATGAAATGCGGCGATAGTTGATATTTATTTGAAAAACGGCGAAAAAATTACAAGAACAGAAGAATTATTCGGAAACATTTATTCACGACAACCAGAACATCATCATCGCCGTCATCACAAATCTCAAATGTTCAAATGTTCAGCTTAGAAATTATGTTCTGACGAAAAGAACTGCCTCACAAATTCTCTGTCAGGCAGGCGCATCCTGCGCTCTTTCCTGTTCAGGAAAGTGTGCACTGCCGGTCTTGGATTGAAGGTTATATGGGTCATTCTATGAATTCGTCATCCTTTTGATAATTCCCGAAGTTATAAATAAACATTGGAACAGTGTATGCTTTTGTGTTTATTTTGTTGTAGAAATGTATGATAAATGCTCTAATACTGTTGGATTTTCAATTTGTATGCCGTTACCCCCAAAAATAATCATTATCTGGGATACCATTGGGAATATTTATCATTTCCGCGACAGATGTAATAAAGTGCAATATTATCAAAACTCCGATATGAAGTTCACTAAAAGCAATTCAGATTGATTGTAAGAGACGTTCCACACATTATAAGTATATTTACTATTGTCATCGTTATATACTTTACATTAAAGAATTTCGATTGCTAGCGATATTTTAACAATATAGTACTGCCGACCGGGACTGACTTTTCTGTTCACTGGGCGGCAGAATACCGCCACTGGGCGGCAGCGCTGCCGCCTAGTCACAGTGTTAGTCGAGGCACTGAATTGTCAACCACTAATCTCCACAAATAACAGAAATAAGCTAGAACGGTAAAGACTTGACCAAAATGTCAGCCATGCTCTTCGAGAAGGAAGCTATTACGTCACGTTGGCCAGTTCGTGTTACTATCGGTTAGGGGTCGGTTCGTTTATATTAGCCTGTGCTCTACACACATGATAAGCCACTTTGGAGAAGAACAGATACGACTGCTTCTGCGAAAACAAGTATACCCATACGAGTATTTTGATTCTGAGGCAAAGTTTTTAGAATCTCAACTGCCATCGATTTAAGCTTTTTACAGTACACTATCGGGAGAAGGTATAACCACACTGGACTATGCACATGCACAGCACGTATGGCAATTGTTTAACATACTGAATCTCGGACAGTACCACGACTTATACATACTATCAGACGTCCTTGCATTAGCTGACGTCTTTGAAAATTTCAGAGAGATCTGTCTCAAGTACTATGGACTGGATGCTGCACATTTTTTTACGTCACCCGGTTTAGCCTGGCAGGCTGCCTTGAAAATGACACATGTCAAGCTGGAATTTCTCACTGACGTAGACATGCATTTGTTTATAGAAAAGGGTTTAAGAGGGGGAATATCAATGATATCCCATCGTCATGTCAAAGCATGTACCAGATTACGACCCAAATCAACCCGTTGGCCCTGTAACAATATTGACCTAATAAGTTCTTGACAATATTGTGCTGCATCATCGATGTTGAGCATCACCATAATTACTGTATTCTATTTATATTGTCCAATCATCTGTGCTTATCTCCAAAATGGCTCATCATTAAAGTTTATGTTTATTTTACTCTTCGTCTCTGTCCGCTCGCATACTGCTCCAACTCGCCCAAAGACTATAATTTAACATGGTGGCTGAGTAAATTACGATATCGAGTGTAGAATAAGATAACTTTTAGATGTATGTATGTCGTATATTTTCTGAACTGAACTGTTTTCTGTCTGAAAGTGTGTATTTCTAAGCCGCATTTCACGCTCTGACGTCATACATAAGCCATAGTTGTACTTGCTTTGAAGTCTGAAACTCTCAACAAGTAGGCCTAACTGTCGATTACTTATCTGAAGTAATGGGTGACAATCCTGATCATCCTGCAGCAAATCCTGCAAATCCTGGAGCAAATAATCAAGCTGTTGAAGGAGGAAATAATAATAATGTTGCTGATCAACGTTGTCCTGTTATTAGTGTATCTCCACCTGCTCAACTCATCTTGGGTGATAGCCCAGTAGAAAACTGGAAACTGTACAAACAAGCCTGGTCTAACTATAAAGTCATTGCTGGACTAGAATTAAGAACTGAAGAATATAGAAAAGCTTTATTTCTTCATAATTTAGGCCGTGAAGCTCAGTTAATTTATAATTCGTTTGTTTATCTGGCAACTGAAGATCAAAATAGTCTAGAGGTTATTCAAAGAAAATTTGATGAACATATCATAGGCATGGTCAATGAAACTTATGAACGTTATGTGTTTAACTCTCGAAGCCAAGAACAAGGTGAAACATTCGATAAATATTTATCTGCATTAAGAGGCTTGATGAAAACTTGTAATTTCTGCCAGTGTATGTCAGACAGTCTACTGAAAGACAGAATTGTATTTGGTGTGCAATCAAAAGACACTAGAAAGCGCTTACTTCAACAAAATAAATTGACACTCACAAAATGTATTGATATTTGTCGGAGTCAAGAATCGTCTACTCAAAAGATGAAAAGTATTTCTGACACAACGTCATCAGAGGTCAACAAAGTGTATGGAGGATCAAAAGTGCCAAAACGCAAACCTAAAATATTTCCACCAAAACAAACTGAGACAACTTCATCTCAACCCAGACATACAAAGAAAGAACTGCACTGTAAATTCTGTGGTAAAACTCATGTCATGAAGAAGGAATCCTGTCCTGCTTGGGGACAAAAGTGTAAGAAATGTGACAAGCTGAACCATTTCTCTGTTAAATGTCCTTCAAAATCTCATGATGTTTCTGCTGTCTACTCTGATTTGTTTACTGTTACTGAAAATGTCAACACTATCAAGAGTAATCAAATTCTGCTAAACATGAAAATTGGTAAGAATAGAACTGTCAAATTTCAGTGTGATAGTGGATCAACTGTAAATATTATACCAAAGAAACATGTTGCTGATTACAAAATGGATAAATGTTCTACGATTCTTAGAATGTGGAATGGAACTGAACTGAAACCTATTGGTCAATGCTGTGTACCACTGTTTAACTTAAAAACTAATGAAAAATACATGGTAACTTTCATTGTGGTAAACGAGGATCTGATTCCTTTACTTGGTAAAGAAACCTCTGAAAAATTGGGTCTCATAACTGTCAATTATGATCAATTTAGTCCTGTATCTGCAGTTAAGTCTGATAAATTGAAAGATCCTTTTACTGAATATTCTGATGTATTTGAAGATCGAATTGGTACTTTGCCTGGGAAAGTTCATTTCGAAATTGATGAAAGTGTAAGACCTGTTATCTTACCACCAAACAGACTTCCTATAGCTCTGCAAGCTGAAGTAAAAGAAAAACTGGATGAACTAGTGGAAACCGGTGTACTAGTAGTCCAAGAATCACCTACTCAATGGAATAGTAAGATGCTGGTTGCTACTAAGAAATCAGGCAGTCTAAGGGTATGTCTAGACCCTCGTCCATTGAATCAAGCTCTACTGAGAGAAAGATGTCAACTTCCTGTACTTGATGATATCTTACCTGAATTATCTGCTGGTGATAAACCTGGTGAGAAGCTGAAAAGAATCTTCTCGAAACTTGATTTATCTAATGGATACTGGCATTGTATCTTAGATGAAGAATCTAGTCTGCTGACAACGTTTCAAACTCAATTTGGACGTTATAGATGGTTACGGTTACCATTTGGAACAAACGTTAGCTCTGAAATCTTTCAAAAACGTTTGAATACTGCTTTATCTGGTCTAGATGGTGTTATGAATATTGCTGACGACATCATTGTTTATGGTCAAGGTACTACCAATGAATCTGCTCGTGCTGATCACGATGAGAAATTACGATGCTTACTAGAAAGATGTAGAAATCTTCACATTCAACTGAATAAAGATAAATGTGAGCTAAGAAAACCTGAAATAACTTTTCTCGGACATGTTATTTCTTCTGACGGATTGAAGATAGATCCTGAAAAGGTGAAAGCTGTGACTGATATGCCGAAACCTAAAACTGTTGAAGAAGTGAGACGTTATTGTGGTTTTATAAACTATCTGTCTAAATTCTTACCTAAATTGTCTGAGGTAATAGAACCCATACGTAAACTTATTCATATTGATACCGCCTGGAATTGGTCTTCTGAACAAGATCGAGCTTATGAAAAACTTAAACTTATGGTTACAACTGCTCCTATATTATCATATTATAACCCTACTGATGAACTGGTTATACAGTGTGATGCTAGTCTACATGGTCTAGGTAGTGTACTGTTGCAAAGTGGTAAACCTATAGCGTATGCAAGTCGCTCTCTAACTGAAACTGAAGTTCGATATGCTCAAATCGAAAAAGAAATGCTTGCAATTGTGTATTCTTTGGAGAAATTTCATCAATATACATTTGGTCGACTTACTCATGTGATATCTGATCATAAACCTCTTGAGTCGATTATGAAAAAACCTAAGTCGCAAGTTCCTCGTCGACTACAAGGTATGCTGTTACGTGCTGCTGCATATGATATAAATGTTACATATCTGAAAGGAACTGAAATGCATATTGCTGACATGTTATCTCGCGCATTTTTGAACGTAAGTGATTGTAATCAAGGTGCTTTTGAATCTGTTAATATGTTTGAATGTCTACCAATGAGGCCAGAGAGACTGGATAAAATAGTTAAAGCTACACGTGATGATCCTGTTCTTCAATTGTTGTATGGTGTAATCCAAAACGGATGGCCTGCTACTAAAAGTCATTTACCTAAGGAACTAAGTCCGTATTTTAGTTTTAGTGACGAACTTACAATAGAAAATGGTATTATCTTTAAGGGTAACTGTGTTCTAATACCTATATCATTACGCGCTGAATTTAAGAAACATTCACATGCTGCACATATTGGTGTAGAAGGTTGTTTAAGAAGAGCCCGTGAATGTATGTTTTGGCCCGGTATGTCATCGGATATCAAACAACTTGTATCTGCTTGTGAAACATGTCACAACTACGAAATATCAAACCAGAAGGAAACTTTAATTAGTCATGAGGTACCAAAGCGTCCGTGGCAAAAAGTTGGTGTTGATCTTTTCGAACTGGATAACAAACATTATTTAGTAACTACTGACTATTATAGTAACTTCTTTGAAGTTGATCGTTTATATGATACGAAAACTGGAAGTGTTGTGAATAAACTGAAATCTCATTTTGCTAGGTATGGTATCCCTTGCCAACTAGTTTCAGATAATGGACCTCAGTTTTCGTCATTCGAATTTAATCATTTTGCTGAAATCTGGGACTTTGAACATATTACTAGTAGTCCGTATAACAGTCAATCTAACGGAAAAGCTGAAAGTTCTGTTAAAACTGCGAAACGCCTGTTACGTAAAGCGAAAGACAATCATGCTGATGAATATATAGCCTTATTAGATTTTCGTAATACACCTACTCAAGGAATGACAACAAGCCCTGCACAACGGTTAATGAATCGACGTACTCGCTCCTTGTTACCTGTCAAGTCATCACTCCTTGAACCTCGTAATGTTAATACTAAACTGGATCGTGCTGAACTCCAACATCAGAAGGATAAACAATCTGCTTATTATAATCGCTCAGCAAAAGATTTACCTTTACTTAAAGCTGGAGATGTTGTACGTATTAAACCTTTTAAACTTGGTGAAAAAATTTGGAAAAAAGGGGAGATAATACGTAGACTGAATAAACGCTCTTATCTTGTGAGAACTGACGAAGGTACTTTTAGACGCAATCGTAAATTCCTACGTCAAACATCTGAGCAATCTGAAATTTTTATTCCTTATCCTGCTGATGAAGCTACTGAAGACAACACAGAGGCGGATGTACAACATCATATTCCTAATCAACCAGATGCTGTACAACCTGATGCTGTAGATAATCCACCTGAAATCAATCTTCCTATTCAACAACCTGCTGTTTATGATCGAAATAATATGAGAGGCAATGTAGTCACACGTTCTGGACGTCTTTCGAGGAAACCAAAATATCTGAGAGATTATGTTACATAGACTGCAAAATTGTGTTTTCTTGTATAGTGACTGTGTTTCTTATATTATGTGAAATTTTATTATCTACACATAAGCCTGTGTTTTCCAACAATTTAGTTTATACTGTTAACTATATTATTAGGTCAGATTCTGTGTAGAGGACTGAGCTCTTTCTGAAAAGAGAAAGGATGTAACAATATTGACCTAATAAGTTCTTGACAATATTGTGCTGCATCATCGATGTTGAGCATCACCATAATTACTGTATTCTATTTATATTGTCCAATCATCTGTGCTTATCTCCAAAATGGCTCATCATTAAAGTTTATGTTTATTTTACTCTTCGTCTCTGTCCGCTCGCATACTGCTCCAACTCGCCCAAAGACTATAATTTAACAGGCCCAATACGGATGGGCTATGTCCCAGGCACTTCCAGTTGAAGGATTACGATGGCTAAACAATACGAAATTGAGAACCAATATATCGACACTTGATACAGAAAAATATTTCGAAAACCGGTTCGTGTCTATTGTGTAAGTTTTTGTTATTTTTTTGTTTATTTTATACATTATAGCGTTTTTAATACCACATATATATATTTTTGCATTATCACCTAGCTTTTATTCTGCATCATGTCTCACGCCCAGTTTGATTTATCTGCATAACTTGATCCCCACACTTTACGCTAGCATATACAGCTTTCACCAAATTACATTCCCTGAACATTCCCCATCTAACCTCCATTCATTTTCATTATGTTCCGAAACTACAACAACCACTGGCAAGAAGCCAGATATCGTAACACTAATCGTCAACCAAACCAACATCAAGTACCCTACAATGGTCCTGATTCCTTACTCAATCCGTAATTTCCCAATTTTTCCAAACGATTAACAGTACCAAGGCCAGAGTCATCATATCTATACCAACTGCAATGGATGTTGACCTGAATACACCTGCACCAACTAGGGTCACCGCCGTATTGAACCAGACCCCTAGACGTGCCCGAAGTTCACCTACACCTAATCCAGCAGACGTAGGTAAACGTTCACGTAGAGAGGGCACCCCTCTTCTCTTTTCTCTTTCAGATTCCTCCTCTACCACTCCATCTGAATCCAAGGGACTCGGGTTCCGTAAATCTTTCACCATTTCTCGACACTTGAAAAAGAATAATATTTCGAAAACCGGTTCGTGTCATTTTTGTAAGTTTTTGTCATTTTTTGTAAGTTTTTTTATTTATTTTTTTACTTTATTGTTATTCATTATCTAAATATATATTTTTGCAATTTCTTTCATCCAAACTCTCATTTTTTACTTTATTCCTCACGCCCATTTTACTGCTTACCTTGATCCCCACATTTTTTACTAGCATATATAATTTCGTACTATTACAATCTTTATACATTCCCCGAATATCCTCGATTCATTTGCATTATGTTCCCCAATATCAACAACCAATGGCAAGAAGCAAGATATCGTAACAGTAATCGTCAACCAAATCAACATCACGTACCCTACAATGGCCCAGTATTTCATCGTCCTCCACCACCAATGAATCGCCTACCAACCAAACCAGTTATGTCCCACCCCATTGCCGACCTACATATAACCCCGCCTACCAATCCAGAGATAACCGCCGACCTAACCAACAAAGACCACCAATGCATCGACGTCAACCAGTCCCCACTCAAAAGGAGGAGGAACCCTTTGTTAAGGTGTTCTTCCAAGTTTTGCAGTGTCTCCATCACCTGGCAATACTGGCTCTGCAGAAGGAAGGCCAACCTGCGTTTACCTTCAAGCGTAAAGTCTCCGAGTTGGATAGTTTTATCCGTCCAGCTATGAAAACCTCAGCTGTTGACACGAATATTAGATCCCTCAACCGGACATGGCTCTCTAAGGTCACGGAGGTTCTCATCGACCATTACCAAACCACACTTCAAGAGAAGCTCACCACCATCCGTGCCAAGTCCTTATCACCACCTGCCGTCGACCGCATCATTTCCCATGCCCTTTCCTGGGCCCGTCGCTCCTATGGGAAACGTCTTACTCAAGCTGTTGTTACCAAATTATACCAAACCATCAACGAGACCAAGGCCAAAGTTACCATATCCCTACCCACTGAAATGGACATTGATACACCAGTACCAACTCGAGTCGCCACCCTATCGAACCAAACACCTAAACGAGCCAGAAGTTCACCAACTCCAAGTCCGGCAGACGTAGGTAAACGCTCACGTAGAGAGGGCACCCCTCTTCTTTTTTCTCTTTCAGATTCATCTTCTTCCGATTCATCTCCCTCCTCTTCATCGTCCTCAACACCATCCGAATCTTCACCACGTGACCCAGGTTCTGCCAATCTTTCTCTCTTCTGTGCCTATTTAGACCAGCAAACCACCCCGCATTCCTCAACCAAACCAAGCCGTGTATCTCCTCCCCGAACCAGATCCCAGTCCACACCCAATGCTGCATTCCTACCAACTACCAAACCAGTACCAATCTCCCCGTCTACTACCATTGTATCCGCTACCAAACCCTTCTACCACAAGACCACTAACAAGTCATCATGGAATCTACCTGCTGTAAAGAAATCTTCCGTAATTATTGGATCCTCTAACCTGAACCGTATTACCAAAACTATTTCAGACACATAAATACATGCGTACCCTGGTGCCCAGATCAATCACATCCAGTCCATCCTTGAATCCTTCGAGCATGATCCCGTACCAAATACCGTTATCCTTCATGTAGGCCTCAACAATCGCGACAATTTACCAAAGACTTCATTCAACCAAGCCCAGAAATTACTTTCCACCGCCAAACTGACCTTCCCCAACTCCAAGATCATCTTCACGTGTATACCCGTATCCAGTAGAATCTCGAAGAAAGCTCAACAGAATCTCAAGACCTTCAACAATATGATGATTGAATCCAATACCAACGACGCAACAATCTTACCACCCTATGCAGAAGAATTCGAACCAGTTGATGACCTGCATTGGTCTCCAGAAACAGCAAACGATATTTATTTGTTTTGGATACGCCAGCTTCAAGCACCGAGTAAGTCTTTAAACTAATTACTGGGGATAAGAACACTGAGAGGCCGTCGCTAGGCCAAACTGTTGTTAACTTGAGCCAACAAATTATCACACCCCTTCAGCATTCAATCTTAGACCGTGGACTTAAGTTTTTTCCGACACCGAAGGTAGCCAACATTGATTATCTTCGACCATCTATTGACCGATTTCAACGTAATCTCAGTTGCACATATTTTTTCCGAAACCACCCCCCACGTGGTGCTAGAACAATGTTTATTCCTAAATCCACGTGGAAACCACCCCAAGCCGCCATCCATCCTGAAATATTGAAAGTATTTGAAAGCATGAATAGCCAAACGTCAAGTATCTCCGTAACGCACGAAAAGCCTAATCTCACACGAGTAGAACGCGAATCCTTAAATTTACTTAAGAAAGATGAAAGCATTGTTATTAAGAAAAGTGACTAAATTTCAGAAGCAGAAAATCAACTAAATAATCCTAATCATTATGCCATTTTGCCAGAACCATTTTTTAAAGAAACTGCTAATATGATTAACAATATTCTTCGCAATTTAGTTCAAACAAGTTTTCTTAAAGAGAAACAATATGACTATCTGTCTGCCAAATCCGACTGTCGTGAGAGACACTTATACACTTTACCTAAGATCCATAAGAATCCAAGCAAGGAGTGGTTTATCCCTAATAAAATCCCAAAAGGCCGCCCGATTATATCAGACTGTAGTAGTGAGTCGTATGCAGTGTCAGAATACATTGATCATTTCTTACTACCTCTAGCTTGTCAACATAAAGCCTACCTTAAAGATACAAATGATTTTGTCAACAAAATCAAAAATCTTCGAGTTCCTTCAAATGCTATTCTGATTTCTATTGACGTGTCATCTATGTATACTAATATCGATAACACTACTGGTTTAATGGCAGTTCGTAAAGCTTTCAATAGAAACCCAGATCCAAATAGGCCCGACGAGGCAATTCTAAAACTTTTAGAGATTTGTCTCAGCCGCAACGACTTCACATTTAATAATAAAACGTATCTACAAACTTCAGGGACAGCTATGGGCAAACGATTCGCCCCTTCGTACGCAAACCTTTTTATGGCAGAGTGGGAACGAAAGGTATTACCCCTTTGTCCATTTGACCCACTTTTTTTATAAACGATTTTTGGACGATATTTTCATTGTTTGGACTCATTCTATAGAACAGTTTTGGGAATTCTTTGGAATCCTCAACAACCACCATCCGTCCATCAAACTAACCGCCAACGTCAGTCACAAAAGCATAGATTTCCTCGATACCACTGTCTTCAAAGGAGATACCATAGAAGAAACGAATAAACTAGATATTAAGGTGTATTTTAAAGAAACCGATACTCATCAACTCCTGCACAAGAGCTCATTTCATCCAAAACATACCTTCTCTGGTATAATTAAGTCACAAGTTCTACGATTCCATCGAATTTGCACAAGACCTTCAGATTTCAACCAAGCCTGTACGATTGTCTTCTCAAAATTGAAAGAGCGTGGATACTCTAAACGATTTTTACGAAACATAAAAAGTACCACTCTAGCTCAGATAGCAGCTAAAAATAGACTTTATGGCGAAGCGCCAGCAGGCTTAAGGAGTGCCCCATGTTTGTCAAGTAGATGTAAAACATGTCCCTTTATATCAGAAACTCACTATTTTTTTAAGTAACTTTACGAATAAAAGGTACCCGATCCAGGAGCATCTAACATGTCAAACCTCGAATGTAATATATTTAATCTCTTGTAAGAAATGCCCCAAACAATATGTAGGAGAAACTAAGAATAATTTACGCACTCGTTTTAATGGCCACAGATCAGATATCAAATTAAAGAAAGACAAGCCTGTATCTAATCATTTTAATCTTGACGACCATTCAATAGACGATCTCACCTTAACCCCAATTGAGCGCATAGAAATTGACTTGCCAGAAGATGAAACTACGAAATTCCGTCAATCTAGGGAAGCCCATTGGATTGAGACATTGAATACAGCTAGACCTATAGGACTAAATATTCACCATACTGCAGGCATAGCCCCCTTTGTTGTCCCGTTCAATACAACCAGCAATCGAGTAAGCAAGATAGTTCGTGCCCACTACAAGAGTCTTCAAGAGAAATTCCCTCATGTCTATAAGCAGAAAATGATAGTTGCGTATTCTAAAAATAAGAACTTTAATGACAATCTTGTTCATAGCAAACTAAAAACCATCGAAACATAACAGGTACTATACTCCTATATTTTTCTAATTTTAGATCATAACAGAAGAAAAAACTCCAGAAGATCCAGACCATTTACTCCAATCTCTCAATAAAGTATTTGTTCCACCCTAGGCCTGTACATTTGGGAGAATCAATCCCTCCCTTCCCCGAACACTAATCGTCAACCAAACCAACATCAAGTACCCTACAATGGTCCTGTTTTTCATCGATCTCTACCACCTACTAATCGCCGACCGCCTAATGTTCCACCCCATCACCGACCTAACTACAACGACTCCTACCCATCCAGAAATTATCAACGACCTAACCAACAGCAGAAACGACCACCAGCCCACAGACGCCAACCAGTTCGCACTCATAAGGAGGAAGAGCCCTTTGTTAAGGTGTTCTTCCAAGTTATGCAGTGTCTGCATCATTTGGCCACCCTCAGACTTCAGCAGGAATGTCAACCTGCGTTTACCTGTAAGCGTAAAATCCATTAGCTGGATAGTTTTATTCGTCCAGCAATGAAAACCTCAGCTGTTGACACAAATATTAGATCCCTCAATCGGACATGGCTCTCTAAGGTGACACAGGCCCTGATCGACCACTACCAAACTACCCTTCAAGAGAAGCTAGCAACTATCCGCAACTAGTCTTTTTCTCCAGCTGCCGTCGACCGGATCGTATCCCATGCCCTGTCCTGGGCACGTCGCTCCTATGGGAAACGCCTTACCCAATTTTTCCAAACGATTAACAGTACCAAGGCCAGAGTCACCATATCTATACCAACTGCAATGGATGTTGACCTGAATACACCTGCACCAACTAGGGTCACCGCCGTATTGAACCAGACCCCTAAACGTGCCCGAAGTTCACCTACACCTAATCCAGCAGACGTAGGTAAACGTTCACGTAGAGAGGGCACCCCTCTTCTCTTTCAGATTCCTCCTCTACCACTCCATCTGAATCCAAGGGACTCGGGTTCTGTAAATCTTTCTGCCTTCTGCAAATATTTGGACCAACAGGAAACCCCGAATTCTCCGACCAAGTCAAGCCTACATCAAAACCATCCCCTCCTCGTACCAGATCCCGATCACTATCTAATCTTCCATCTTCCACTTGTGTACCAGTTCCTATCACCCCATCGACAACCATTATTTCCGTTACCAAACCCTTCTATCATCGAACAACTGACAAATCATCATGGACTCTACCCGCTCTACAGAAATCAACCTTAATTATTGGATCCTCTAACCTGAACAGAATTACCAAAACTGCTTCAGACACCGAAATTCATTCGTACCATGGCGCCCAAATCCATCACATCCAGTCCATTATTGAAAGTTACGACCACGATTTTAAACCAGCTACCGTCATTCTTCACGTGGGTCTCAACAACCGATACCAGCAACCTAAGTCCTCATTAGAACAAGCCCTAACAGAATCTACAGACCTTCAACAAAATGATGATGGATTTCAACACCAACGACGCAACAATCCTACCTCTATACGAAGAAGAATTCGAACCAGTTGATGATCTACATTGGTCTCCAAGTACAGCGAATACCGTTTATTTATTTTGGATACACCAGCTTCAAGCATCGAGTAAGTTGTCTTTAAACTTAATCCAATTTGAAGCTCAAATGTGTGTCATCCAAAACAAATTTTGGTCGGAATTTTTTACTATTTCTAGGGGTTGCCGGCAAGGAGACCCACTATCACCATACTTATTTATATTATGCGCTGAAATTCTAAGTATTCTAATAAAAAATGACCCCGAAATAAGCGGAATAAAACCAAGAAATATTGAATTTAAAATAATGCAATATGCAGACGATACAACTCTCTTTTTGGACGGCTCAAATAAATCACTTAAAGCGGCTCTCAACCTCTCAACCTGCTTCTACAATTTGCAAAATTCTCAGGCTTAAGCCCTAATATCGACAAAACACAAATAATACCTTTAGGTAAGCTACGTAAATCCAACTTACTAAACCAGTCAGGCTATAACATAACCAAAGTAACAGAATCTTTCACAGTATTAGGAATTACATATACATCAGACCTTGAAAATATTATAGAAATCAACTATAAGAATAAAATTATACACATAAAAAATCTAATAAACACTTGGTCCAAAAGATATTTGACTCCATTAGGAAAAATTACAGTTGTAAAGACTTCTAATTCCTACAATAACCCACCCAGTAGTAGGGGCCTAGGGCTAGGGACTTAAGTTGCTAGGCAACGGATGACGTCACAGGAAGTGACGTCACGTAGCTAGGCAACACGTTGCTAGGCAACGGATGACGTCATGGGAAGTGACGTCACTAGAGCGGTTGCTAAGGATGACGTGACATCCGGGCGGCCATGTTGGATGACGTCATAGGTTTGACGCATGCGCATGGCTTCTTGGGGAATCCTATCGGGAAATCCCATCGGGAAATCCTCGAAGGAAATCCCATAGGGAGATCCCACTGACGTCACCCAGGGGGATATTCCTAGCATAGGGCAGGGAACTCTTTTCATTTGATTAGGTAGCCCTGAAAAGGGCTGTTTTTTCATTGGACTTGGGTCACTCACTAGTCAAAGTACGACCGACGACACTTGCAAATTTCCTGGCGTGCTTCGAAATCCTCCAGAATGTCGGTCTTACAATGGCATTACACCAGAGACACTGGAACCAGTCGTCCTCATGGTGGTGATAATACCCCATAGGTCTTGTCTTACGACAAGTGTCGCATTCCTTAATGGAAGTACGTTGGCTGTCCATCGTGAATAAAAATTTCTTGGGCGTCACGCTGTTTTATTAGCCGTTTGATCACGTGTTTGATCACGTGACATATTTCTTACCGTTGATTGGCTAGAGTGCCAACCTGTCAAATCAATATAATATACATACACTAGAATATTAATACATGGATAAATATTTGTTGTTCGAGGATCGCCTTGACACGTTTGTCGATTGGCCTAAATCTAAACCTACACCAACATCTTTAGCCGAAGCCGGATTTCATTACCTTCAATACGAGGATAATGTAGAATGTTTCGTGTGCCGACAAACACTCAAAGAATGGCAATCTAACGACAATGCCTGGGATGAACATCGACGTCATTCGCCACACTGTCTTTACCTTAAAATGGTCATATCTCAACACTACCGAAAAGGTTATGTTTACGAATGGAAAGGCATATTGAGAAACAAAACCAGTACCATGGCTACC
The DNA here is from genome assembly GCA_029955415.1 of Lottia scabra. Lineage (NCBI taxonomy): Eukaryota > Metazoa > Mollusca > Gastropoda > Lottiidae > Lottia > Lottia scabra. The sequence goes on along the minus strand of JARJEI010000002.1, from coordinate 5,463,572 downwards.
AGTCATAAATCATATTCAGATTTTAAATCATGTTTGTCTGCAGCCAAAAAACACGACTTTGATTTTCCAGACTCTATGGGAATTTATTTGTGGATTATGAAAGTAGATGAAAATGGCCAAGTTTTAGAAAAAATGGAGATTGACAAAATGAATCAGATGGAATTGTTGAAATGTTTAAATATCAATTAATGTGTTCTTGTTGGAATATAGAAATTAAAAAAAAAGTCTCTTTTATTTTGATTTGGGGCCATATAAAGGGCCGTCAGGTGCTACCTGACATGATTGGGAAGTTAACCTTTCCCAGGATTTTCCTTGTAATATGCCAACGCATACTCAAGGCATTTGCGTTCCCATAGCCAGCGTTCCTCTCGCTGCCGCTCGAGAATACCTGACACAATAGCCTCCCACCTTTCTTGCCCAGCTACAACAGCTTTACTTCTACAATTACCCATTGTGGAAATGATGACAAGAATGACTAAGCCCTCTGTTAAATAGGCAGAAATGACGTCGAAAACACGTGATGTTTTCAACCAATCAGATTATAACGTCATCCTTAGCAACGAGTATGATGACGTCAGATTTCCGAATAGCTAAGCTGTCACGAATATCACAACAATGGGGTAAATCTGGCGCTAATCCGCGAGGTGGCGCTGATACGCAACTCGGTCTTGACGTCAAAAAGCGCGCTAGTCTTGTTGTTTCCTTCAGATGACAAGTTTCATTTTCGCAAACCTAACTGAAAATAGTGAAAGATGGCATCAAAACCTCCTATCAACTCTATGATGAGTATAGAAGAGCTTAAGACTGAGCTAAGGACATATGGGGCGAAGGTTTCCGGAAGAAAACAAGAGTTATGTGATCGGTAAGTTTCGACTAGGTAGGAAGGGGCCTAGTTAGTGCCGATGTTCATCATTCATTGTCACTGAAATCAAAGCGTTGTGTGTTGTAGCCGCAGGCGCAGGTATTCTTAGATGCTTTCTATAACCTAATAATAAGCATAAGAGTACCCGTGGCTGTAGCGTATAGGCCTAGCCAGCTTTGAAAGTTCTTTTAATAAAGGTCATGTTCGTTGGAGGATTCGTGTCACTGATCGATCTAAAAATAGCTTGTTTATTTACTATTTATGCCGGAAGTGGGTTTGTTCCCTTTTCTTACTCTTCATACTTCAGATAATTTTTTTTTTTACATTTATGTAAGTAGGCCTATGATTCCTCCCGTCAAACTGAGTCAAAGATATTATTTGATGTTGAATTGATCTGGGCAAAAATAGGCCTACCACAAGTGACTGTAGCGTAGCACCTGCCAGAAGTTGTTGTGTCTTAGACCGGAACGATCTTTATACTTTATTATTAGGCCTATTTAATTTTTTTTTGTTTACACTTCTTCTCTAGGTTGGAGTTTTACAGAAGTAATAAAGTTGCTGTGCCACTTGAGCCTGAATATAAGATGACACTCCCTGATAACAACCAATATAAAGATGTTCACAGTGGCATGATTAAGGAATTTCCTAAACTGAATATGACCCGGCTTGAAGAATATTTACAACAATTTAACAAAACATTGGATACTGGTAAAATAATGGATTTTTACAAACAAAGGTGAGGAAATTAACGTTGTGACCACCTCTATTGCATTATAGGCTAACCCATATAAATGTTTATTCTTACAGCAATATCAAAATAAATGGAGTTGTACGTCTATTTTTCTGCAGGATTGGACCCTTGTTACCCTCCAATCTGTGACAGGGGGAAACTGGATTGGAAAATCTATTATCGAGTATTATTTCAACCCATATCGGTATTGAACCTTCAGGTTAGCAAGTAAGCGTCTAACTCACTGAGACACTATTTGCCCTCGGCTGACATCCCAAAGTTATCTCCCTTTGATAAACATGAGTTATATCCCTTGCTTTAAGCTGACTAAAAGGTTTAGAGGCACCGTGTCTTACACAAATACCTATCCATATGTATTTATTCTATAGTTATATATTTCCAGATTTCTTCGGTTTCTGCGAGCTGCACATGGTCCAAATAATGGTTCTATCTTCTTGACAGCAGTGGTATGGGCAGAAATGAAAAAGAGTGTGTCTTACAAGGTCGACATATTTTTGGAAGGTAGTGGCGTCATTGGTGAAGCACAGTGTGAATGTGGTGCAGGGCAGGGTCCAGCAGCACATTGCAAACATGTTTGCACTGTAGTGTATGGCACTGTCTGCTTCATAGAAGAGGAAAAGATATTGACTGAAGTTATATGCACACAGGTGAGACGGATTTAAATTTCTATTTTTTATAGGAATAACTGGTGTTATTGGAAAATAGGTATCAGCTATCATTGTTTAATGCAATATAAATTGTCACTGACTTGACATACAAACATAGAAAAAAGCAGTTGTTTTGTTTTTGCAGTCTTAACATTTTAAACAGGATTTAACATGTATGTATTCAACTTTTGTATAATTGTCCCATTTAATATTTTTTTTAGACTCTCCAATCCTTTCACCACTCTAAGCCACACAAGGGCTCTCCACTTAATTTATCTGGAATATCCCTTCCTCGAAAGAGAATGAAAACAGACATTCAGCCAAATGGAGATATTCGCTATGACCCAAGGTTAAGAGACTGTGATAAGAACCGAGAAACTTCAATTCAGAACTCAAGAGTTTGTGTGTTAACTATCAGGTAAAACTATTGCCTTCCATAAATAACAATATTGATCTACAAAGGGTTTCAAACCATTCTTTATTTACTAATGTAAAATGTATGTGAATTTATAAGTATTGTCCCCAGTGATTTAAGAAAAAGATAAATGAAGTATATTATGCATCATTTCATTACTAAAGTATTGATAACCATTGCTTTTCTTATATTCTTGTAATGATAAAAAAAACCACAGATTTAAGTAAATTCTAAATTTCCAAATTTGAATTTTTTCTCTACAGGCTAATTTTGGTGGATGCATGCCAGTTATGCAGCTAGTCCCTCCAGCAAATCTACATGGAGTTGTTGTCGATCATGATTATCTTCAATATGATGCTGCCTACCAGTTTTTACTAGAAGAAAAGGTAATTCTTTTATCTCTAATAGATTTGGCATTGTCCAGGACTAGAGTAATAACTTTCATTTGAGATAGTACAAAGTTAAAAAAAGAAACATCTATATTTTACAAGGATACAACTTGAAGGTTCACAAGTCTGCATTTACAGCTGTGTGAACTGGAATTATGAGTAAAGATGACTTATTCAAGATCACCGAACTTTCACACCCCGATTGAAATTTGATCCCATGTCCACCATTCTTTGTATCCAAGCAAATGACGTAAACTTTAAAGACTAATTAAGACAAAATTTAAACAACACTATGCACAAATAGAAATAAAAGGCCTCGGGCTAAGTTAAAATATGGTAATCATGAAACTGCTAACTAACTAGTGGGACTGATGATTATTGGATTAGTTTGCGATTATCAAACTTATTTCGATTGATCACATGTATATTGGGAAAATCTAAGTACCTAACCTTTGTAGAAAATATGTTCATGACCATTCTTTTTTGTTTTCAGTTGATAACTATAGACAAAGAAGACGTACAGTCAATCGAAATGTATACTCGTGGTCAAAGTCTGAGTAAAAAATGGAAGAGGGTGCGTCAAGTACGTTTAACAGCATCTAATTTTGGAAGGATTGCGAAGGGCACAAGCAGGCAGGACAAAATTAAGTTGGCGTTGAGTCTCCTTTCTTCTTCCGAGTTAAAAACAACTGCAGTGCTGCATGGTGTGAAACACGAATCTGTGGCTGTAAATGAATATGAAAAACTGTGCCAAAGAAAAACCAGTGCATGTGGACTGTTTATATCCATAACTAATCCTGTACTTGGTGCTACACCAGATAGAGTTGTGGACAATACCCTCATCGTAGAGGTAAAGTGCCCATATTCGGCAAGGAACCAACTTATAACCCCTCAAACCGTCCCCTATTTAATACTTAATTCAACAGGTAACCTAGAACTGAAAAGTAATCACGATTACTATTACCAGGTGCAGGGTCAACTCTACTGCAGTGGAAGGTTGTCTTGTGATTTTGTAGTTTATACTACAAAGGACATTAAAGTAATAAGAATTGAGTCAAATGCAGTGTTTATTCAAGGCATGGTGGAGAAATTGCTTGATTTCCATTCTAATTTTCATAAAAATGCACTTATTTCAAAGTTTGTATACAAGGACTTTTATGATTACTCATTTTAATCAATCTAATTAACATTTGATCACAATTTCTTTTGGCATGAAGATAATTTTAACAACCTCGCTGAAATTGTTATTTTATAGAATGAACTCTATTGAAAGTTAGTGAAATCGTAAAATATTGCTATTGTTATTCAAAAACAGGCACAATTCCTACCAGATTTAGATGAGACTTTGTGAAAACATTTATTATTACCCAAGGATGAAGCCTACAGATTATCTGTTTGTTTTATCATTTATTTATGTACTGAATAAAACAACACATTGACAAATTAAACATTGTTTAATAACAGTCTTTTTATATTTTGGTATCCTTATCATAGTGACATACATGTAAGTTTCATAACATTGCAAAAAACTACATTAACATAATAGACAGAATATTTTAACTGTAAAAATAGTGCTCAATACTTTAGTTGAGATATAGAAATATTAAATCAGAACTAGTAAAATGTTACTCAAGTTAAACAGTGTGCAATCTTCAGATTATTTCACTCTGTATAATATGTTTATTGAAACTTTTTTGTTCTATTCACTGAGTTGAACTCTGAGTAATGTTGCAGATTCTGTTATGAAAATTCAAAATATCGCACTAAGTGAGGCAGCTGGAAAACACAATACAATTCCTACAGGAATCAAAAACACAAACAAGGGCATTATGATTATTTGAAGATTAAACAAGTTTTTTGCATACTTTTATGAAAACTATGCAACAGAATCCAGAGAAATGTGTCCAAAACTTTTCTGAAAGTTTTAATTAAAATGAGGCCAAAGCCCAACTAGTTTCAGAAATAGTACTCTGCTTTTACTTAACCCTTTTAAAACAAATTCAGATTGGTCAAATAGATACATAGGTGTAAAATGCATTTTTTTTAAATAATGAAATGCAAATGGAAGTTTCATTTTAAATTTTTTTTTTTACATATACATGTATTTGATAATGAAAATTTCGCATAGTGCCCTAATTCGGTTTTAAGCATATTTTGAAACAATGCATTCTCTAAAATTGCAAAGAAAAAAACAAACTTTTGCAATTTCTGTAGCAAGGGACAGTTCTGTGTTATTCAGTGGTGCAGTCATAATTGTATACGTTTTTGCCAGCCCAATAATTCGCTCTATATGTACACGTTTACTTGCAATCTTTCTATCTTTAATAATGGTATGACCTGACAAGCGATTTTTATTCTTAAAAAATGTGGGAATGTTAACCGTTACATTCGTAGAAGTGAAAAGATCCTGAATATTAAAACCCTTGTCTACCATAATGCTGTCTCCGGGATCACATATATCCATCAAATTACTTCTCTCCACTATCTGGCGATCACTTGTTGACCCTCCATAGGCATCTGAAACAAAAGACACTAATCCTTCAGGAGTTGCCCCGACAACAACCTTAGCTGTATTCCTGTTTTTGTAGGTCGAAAAAGTTCCCTGCTGTAGAATAGGATTCTTTGGTTGTTTGACCGGAAATTCTGTACCATCAAGAATGACTCGTGTAGTTGGGAATTTGGTTTTAAAATCGGATGGACAAAAATACTGCGCCACATCTTGGGTAGGCCACCAATCAACTTCACCCCACTGACAAGCTAAAAAATTGATCCAGGTGATAAATATATTGGATACAGCATTTTCGGAAATATCAAACATCCTTGAAATTGCAAAATTTGTCAAATGTTGACGTAACTTCAATAAAGTCATAAAAAACTGATCAATTACTGGAATCTTTGGTGTTACACCATGGTAATACTTAAGATAATTTACGGCGGAACCAAGGGTTGAAAATACAAACATAAATTTAATATAGTTCTCCAGTCCAGTGTAAAAATGAATTCCCTTTGGATCATTGATAAAAAAAATTGTAGAAAATCGGTTCTGCTCAATGACATCACACTGGGTGCTTTTATTAACAAACTCTTTAACATTAACTTCTTCAGTAGTTTCACTTGACTCTGAAAATAGGTTTTAAAATAATGTATTAAATAAGTTAATTTGTAATTATCGATTTCAGTCACATTGATGGAAATATTAAAGGAGCAGAGAGCAGATTTTCTTACTTAATTTTTAGGCATCTACTTAAAAGAAAACTTTCAATTAAAGTTCCATAGTATTGAACACATTCTCTTTAGGTTGACTCTACCTACACTCATAAAAAAAAGAAAACCCATAAACAAGTGGTACAGTTACATGAAAATCAATGAATAAGTTTTTCATTGTTTTCATTAAGTTTATTTTACTAAAAAAAATGTAGTTTACTGTTAAAATTACCTTTAAATGTGTCAATTATTATTTCTTCACCAACAACATTGAATTCATTAATTATCTCCACCCCTAAAATCCTGGCCTCTTTCTTCTTTTCTAATTTTCTTCTGTGACTTCTTTCTTTTCTACCCTTCTCGCTCTCTGTCAGACTTCTCTGCCATGGAAAAATGTGTGGTATTGCTGTAGATTTCAGCCTTGTCTGTAATCTTTCAGTTCCTAAACATAAAAAAAAACAGCATTCATTCAATTTTGTCCAGTCTCAATTTATTTAACATGTTAACAGTGTCTGTTATCAACCTCCAGGAATAGGCTACACAAACAAATTTTACCATGATGATGTTGACAGTTGTTCTAGGGCCTACTGTACTGTGTGACCACAATATTTTTTAATCACATTTTTCCTATTAGGCCTACTTTTTGAATGAATTGAAATATCAAAGTTATGAAGGTCTTAGATTGCATGTGGGTGGGTTGATGAAATTGTCAACTGCCAATTTTCAGTCCAAAACAGGAGTTCACAGAAAATTTCTGTCTAGGCCAGTTACACTGCTACACCTAGGCCTAGAGTTAGAGGGAAGTGGATTCAATTTTCAAAGGCATTCTCAGACAAATTATGATGAAATTGACAATCTATTCAAAACTCAATAATGATAATGTACCGGTACCATTCTATTCCAACTTGTATTCACTAAAAACACTAAAAAATTCTACAGCTAGAGATTACCTCAGTAGAATTTTTTTAATCTCTAAGCAAAACTGCAAAAGAGACAAAAATATATTCTATGTGTAGCTGTAGAATTTTTTAGGGTTTTTAGTGAATAAAAGTTGGAATAGAATGAAGAGAAAGGTTGAGGGGAATGTGAAATATGTCTAGTGTGAAGAAGGGGAAATATTCAATGAAGTGATTCATATAGGTAGGAATAATGTTTCATAAGGATAATTTGGTAGAAAAAGCCTCTGAAGTGAAGATGGTTGTGACAGTCGTTAGCCAACATTTTATATGTATACTACTATAGAGAGTCAACTATTGAAGACACAAGAGCCTGTGACCGGTACTGGTGGTAGTTCATCATTTGTTGATGTTTTCATGCAGGTGTAGGCCTAGGCCTAGCCAACATAGTCAGTTTACTACAATTTTTAGTAAAAGGTTATAAACGATTACCGGTAGCCTTCACGAATATTTTGTTTTGATAATGATAGGCCTAACTTAAGGATATAAAATTATAATTTACCTGAACACGTCTGTCCCATGTAATCACCATCGTCAAAGTGAGCTTTGCACACCACGGCATGTTTAGATGGAGACCAGTCTTTCTCGCCTCTTCGCAGTGCAGTTTTCCATGCCTTGTACCGACCAGAACCTTTTTTGGGAAACAAATGACCCCCTCTACAAGTGCAAAGCGGCACACAACATTCAGTAGGCATAACAGAAGTGAAACGACTAAGTCAATGACAGAACCCGCCATAAAGCGTCTGTAGAAACAGCTCTATTTCCGGTTTACGTCAAGGACCGAGTTGCGTATCAGCGCCCCCATGCGGCTGTTTATTTTTTAGTTTAGGCCATTAATGTACATGCATAGAACTTTCTAGAATTTGTTAGAACACTGGAGAATGTGATAGAACCTTCTAGAAGAGAACTCACTAGAACTTACAGAACAATCTAGAATTAGTAACAGTCGTGAATGCGCATGACTATAGGGCTTAACACAAGCTATTAAGCTGCTGATGTGGATGTCTAGGTTCACTTTGAAAGAACCCTTCGAAGATGGCATATCAACTAAGACTTGGAGATAGGAAATACAGCAGACGTTTTCATACCAACTCTGTGTATTTGAACGTTGACTTTACACAGAATTGGAATTATGTTTTACCAGCAGACGTTCCTCAACAGTTGAATGATACGTTTAACCAAATTATCAGGGACATTGGAAACTATTTGAATTGCGAGCCAGACGATCAGGTTCGATTCAGTGTATCTTATCCGGGATTGAAATCACCAGCTTGGATTCCATTTAACAAATGGTCAAGGATTAGAGCTCAGGATATTTTGAACCCCGTGGCAAGAATTTTACAGTCAAATGAACAGTTTAGATTGGACGAACGAATGACACTTCATGTTTGTCACGTGAGTGTTCCACAAGGAGATGGTCAAGGAAGATGTCTTCTTAAACGGGAATCATTATCGTTGGAGGATTATTTGAAGAGAAAGAAAGCGATTGTAGTGGTAAAGAACAAATATAATTTGTGCTTCCAACGTGCCATTGTGATCGCCAAACACTATGCCAACAAAAACGAAACACCAGAATGGGAAGCGGAAAGAACGAGGTTAGTAAAGCATGCAGGACCTTACAGTTGGCAAACAAAATGCACCGAACGCTTGAGCACGCCCCGAAGCTTGCATTGGACAAGAAACCTGGGAGTTGTACCAAAAAACACTCGGACAACAAGGCTACCAACTGTTTGTGTATTCTAGACTTCTATTTGGAAAATTATTATACAAAGGCAAAGTTTCCGGTACACCAAAAAAACTTCACCTTTACCATCACGACCACCACTATGACGTCATTACATCCATGCCTGCCTTTCTAGAGAGGAATTATTATTGCGACTTGTGCGGAAAAGGTTACGATAATATCGAGACACATCCATGTACAAGTCTTTGCAGTGCCTGTCGCCGCCAAGGAACAGATTGTCCCACCGATACACTTCGATCCTGTTTAGAATGTCATCGAACCTTTTTCAGTGAAGAATGTTTTAAAGCCCACAAAACTGGAGTCACCCCCAACGCCATCACCACCTGTAACAAATGGAAAAAATGCACCAAATGTTTTAAGGAATGGGACACAAGAAAACGAGGCCGACTATTGGAAGAACATATTTGTGGAGAATACGAATGTAAGATATGTCGGAAATGGCACGGTAAGGGTGATAAATGGTGTTACATACAGACCATAGACATTGACAAAACCCAAGTGGAAGAAAAACAAGAAAAAGATGTGACGAGGTTTGTCTTTTATGATTTCGAGTGCCATCAAAATACAGGGGAACACATACCTAATTTATGTGTGGTACAACTGTGCTGCCATTTCTGCATCGGTCAATCAACTCCATGTCAACATTGCGATTCAACTTGGAACCACCAAAAGGAAATCATTTTCTCTGGACCCAACACTTTGGATGAAGTTGCCAAGTTTTTTGTTCACTTATCGGCCAAGAAAGTTTCACCCGGAGGTTGTGTCACTACGAAAAGTCAGAACATCGTTGCTGTTGCACATAATTTCCGAGGATACGATGGTATGATCATCTTACAAGGCTTGCATAAACACGCCATGGATGCACCCAAAGTAATATTGAATGGTGGAAAAGTCATGACCATTCAACTTGGATGTGTCAAATTTGTGGACTCCTTAAACTTTTTAGCTATGCCACTTAGAGATTTACCAAAAACATTCGGCATCACCGAATTGAAGAAAGGATATTTCCCACACTTTTTCAACAGACCCGAGAACGCACACTATGGTTGTATTCGCAACTACGTTCTTGAGAACACCAGAACAGCCAACCCGAGTTGTCCGTTGCGAACGACCAGGAACAATCACGAACAAAACAAATTGTCGTACTTTCAATTTCTTCTATTTTTTGGGGGAATTTTTCTGACGATGAGGAGAATCGGGAAATGTCAGTATGCAATAATCATCTCAACAAATGAAATTATCAATTCTGGCAAACAAATTATTCAATTCTATAGCTATAGATAAATAGAAATAGAAATAATGACAAAAATGTACACACGAATATGATTCATTCTTTATATTCGCCGCCATTTTGTATCACCGTTCTCCGCGTTCTCGTATACCACTCCCGGCGAAATGGGGAGTGACAAGAACGATTAACTCGTGTTTGTTCTTGCCGTTCGAAACTTCGTTCTTGCGTTCTATACAATCTCGAGTTCTCAAGAACGTAGTTGCGAATACAACCAGAGTTGGAGATTACCCACCCGTTACCGATTATGATCCAGACGGAATGAGTGTAGGAGAAAGACAATTTTTATGCCTGGTACAAAGAACAACAAACCAAGACCTTTCATTTCCAGCAAGAACTTTTGAGTTATTGTCAGAGCGATGTGGATATTTTGAGGAAGTGTTGTGGAGCATTTAGAACCATCTTCATGTCAGAAACCGGAATAGATCCCTTTTTAGATAGTTTGACGCTGGCCAGTGCTTGTAATAAGGTAAGTTTATTTTTAAATAAGGAAATCTTTTACATCATGAAATCTTTTACATTACAAAAATCAATGGCACATGAATAACGGAAAAAGGTCAGGTGACAAAAAAAAATAAGATAGAGTTTATCTTTTTCAAAAAATTAAAAAACAACATACTATTTGTCTTTCCAGGTTTTCCGCGCACATTACATGAAGCCCGACACGATTGTTATTATACCAAGAGCATTGATGGAAGCCCCAACACCGGGGGAAGATTGGAAAAAATTTCAACCGAGACAACAAAGCAACAAGGCTTTACGCTGGTTAGAATGGAAACAGCATGAGAAAACTATCGAGGCATTGAGTCAACACCAACCTACACCAAACATCAGACATGCCCGAAATGGTGGAGAAGTGAAAGTGGGACCCTATAGTTTAGATGGATACGATCTCAACGATAATGATAATGAATTCCATGTAAGTTATTTTGAATATTTTTTGATACCATGAACAAATTATTTATTGAAATACAATTATTTTTGATACAAAGTTAAATTTTACAAAAATCTTTTGAGTAGGCCTATTTTATTTTGAGTATTAATTATTGCATGTTATAATTATTTTGTATAATTATATTTTTCATGGGTGTTGTTATCACGGATGTGCTACATGTTACCCAGGACCCTTTGAAGATTTGAAACATCACCATCCTTATGATCCTTCAAGAACCATACGAGATTTGAACCACCACACCATGGACCGAATAGAGAAACTGAAAACCCATGGATTAGATAAAATAGAAGTGATGTGGGAATGTGAATTTGATCGACAACGCCAACAAAATATGGAAATGGATGAATTCATCACTGGTTTAGAATTGAGAGGATGGCCGTGCCCTGATCCATTAATGCCAAGAAATGCATTCTTTGGTGGACGAACTAATGCAATTCAACTGATGGCAGAACCCCAACAAGAAGGCGAAGAACTCCACTACGTCGACCTGGTATCACTTTATCCATACGTCTGCAAATATGGTAAATTTCCGATTCAAGAACCTGAAATTATCACACAACCTGAACTAGATCGCTGGCACGAATATGAAGGATTGATTCAATGTAGAGTTCTTCCACCCAAAAACCTCTACCACCCAGTCTTACCATTCAGAAATGGAAAACTAACTTTTCCCCTTTGTCGGACTTGTGTACAAGATCACATGAAACAAGACGATGTTGCCGTGTATCAGGAGTGTCATCACAGTGAGAAAGAAAGAGCTTGGGTAGGTACGTTTGTCACATTAGAATTGAAGAAAGCAGTGGAGATGGGTTACACAATTCTGGAAATTTATGAAGTATGGCACTGGAATCAATGGAGCCAGTATGATCCCGTGAACAAGACTGGTGGATTATTCACTGATTATATAAACCGTTACTTGAAAATGAAAATGGAAAGCAGTGGATACCCAGACAACTGCCACACAGATGAAGAGAAACGTCATTTTGTAGAAGAAGTTTACAGAAAAGAGGGAATAACACTTGATCCGGACCAAATTAAACCGAATAAAGGCAAATGCGCCTTTAGTAAATCAATATTGAACACCCTTTGGGGAAAATTTGGACAACGAGATAATTTTAGTCAGACTGAATACATCACGGATCCTTCAGAATATTTCCAACTGATGAACGATGCAACAGAAACAGTCAAAGATGTTCAAATCGTCAACGACAACATGGTTATGATTGAAAAATTGAAGAAAGAACAACACGTTCAACCATGCGCTATAACCAATGTGGTGATTGCTGCCTTTGTTACAGCCCAGGCACGTTTAAAACTGTACAGTGTATTGGAACCTTTGGGAAACAGAGTGTGTTACTTTGACACCGACAGTATCATCTATCGACATCTACCACTACAATGGAATCCAACAGAAGGTTCATCGTTGGGAGAATGGAAAAATGAATTACCAGAAAATGTACACATCACGCAATTCGTCGCTGGAGGTCTTAAAAATTACGCCTACCAACTGAGCAACGGGGAAACAGTTTGTAAGTTGAGAGGATTTACATTGAACTACAGAGGAATGCAACAACTTAACTTTGAAACGGTAAAAAACATGGTACGCCACTTGGAAGAAAACATCAGTATACCTATAGATAACCCTCACAAGATTGTCAGATCACGTGACAGAACATTATGGACTCGTCCAGAGCAGAAATTATATAAGGCTGTTTACACCAAATGAATGGTTCATTTCAACACATGAGGAGAACCTGATAATACCTTACCCTATGGATTCGCTCAAGCCAAAAATTAGACAGAAGTGGTTAAAATTTAGAGTCGAGAATTATTATCTACCCACAATTCAAAACCAGCATCACTCAAACTGCATCGGATGTGAAACGGACCATCCCAGTCAAAAATATCACAGCTGTCTTGGAATCGGAATTTCATCAAGTGGACGTAGCCATCCAGTCGACGATTACTTGTATTTGGCCATGGAGGAAAAACCTAAAGACGAAGATATAGACGTTGTATTAGGAAGTTTGATCGAAGACCCAAGAGGTCACGTGAGATTGTGGGAGAGTGAAGACGATTGGACGATTGACGTTGATCGGGAGTTGAGAAAATTCTGGAAAGAAGTTCCTGGTTTACGAATGATATTACCAACATGGAGAAAAAAGACAGAGAATTGTTAAAAGACGTATTGCCAACCAAACATCAGATGTGGAATGAAATGAAGAAAATATATCCTTTCCTGGCTCCTATGGTATGGTACGACAAAGACAGTGTGGTTTACCATTGTATAGAATATTAAGTGCAGCGTTATAGCCCACAAACCCTACAAGAAGCCTTGGACGATTTTTACAGCCAATGAAAACTCAACAAATTCTTCAACCAATCAGAATCCAGAAAATTTGGAAAACAGCAACACAGCAAACAGTGCGCATGTCTAAAAATCAACCAATGAAAACACGGCAAACAGTGCGCATGTCTAAAAACACCACGTGACCTGGAAGACGGTATATGTTTCGGAACAGAAGTGTCTTTAATCATTTTCATTTGGACATCCGATCGAGATTGACTTATGTATAAGAAGAGAAGCTATGGAGAATGTTATAACTGTGGAGACAAAGGACATTGGGTTTCAGAGTGCCCTCTGCGGACAGGAGAAAAACAAGCCAAGAAGAAAACAAAGACAGCAGCCAAGACACAAGAAAAGACATCAGTCATGACGTCTGTTACAACTGTCAGCAAAGAGGACATTGGGCCAGTAACTGTCAGCAACCCAAACGCAAACAACCCAGAAAAGGAAAATGTTGTCAATGCAAACAAGAAGGACACTGGAAATCAGAATGTACTCAAAAGAAAATTATCGACAACCAAGGAGAAAACCCCGAAGAAACTCAAGTTAACAAAAGTTCCTCCTCTGAAGATAACCTCAACAAACATGCCTCTGAAGATAACATCAGCAAACATTCCACTGAAGATAGTCACAACAAACGTTCCTCAGAAGAAAACCACCGATGTTTCAACTGCCACCAGCTCAGACATGGATTGTTTCATTGTGGACAGCCCATTGAAACCAGAGTCACCTTCGACGAACTCACAAACGCTTTGTTCAACAAACGAGGCTCCTTGTACAACGCCAATTTGGGTTTCGATATGATCACTCCACAATCGATGCTATTTTTATTCTCCAAAGTCTTATTAGTCGTTCTCTTGATAATAAGAAAAAGTTCTTCTGTGCATTTATTGATTTGAAAAAAGAATTCGATTTGATTGATAGGGATCTTCTCCTTACAAAACTGTTTGTGTTCGGTGTAAGTAATAAAATGGTTAAAATGATTCAATCGATGTACAAAACAGCTAATAATATCGTGAGATTCAGAGGTATGCTATCTGAGAAATTTGCAACTTTCTCTGGTGTAAAGCAGGGAGAGCCTCTCTCACCATTACTCTTCTTAATCTTTATCAATGATCTACACGACTTCCTTACCTCTAGTACGGCTAATCGGGGATTTGTCAATCTTGGTAATCTTTTTATCTTTTTGTTATTATTCGCGGATGATACTGCTCTTTTTTCTACCACCGCTGACGCACTCCAGATTCTATTAGATAGGTTCAATATGTATTGTGAAAAATGGCATCTTGCTATTAATGTACAAAAAACTAAAGTTGTTATTTTTAGTCGTGGTAAACAACTTGATAGTTCTACATTCACTATTAATAAGAAACCTCTTGAGACTGTATCTGAATTTGTATATCTAGGGATTTTATTCTATCTAAATGGTACCTTTCATAAAGCTGAAAAAAGGTTGGCTTCTCAGGGTAGAAAGGCTCTTGGAGCTGTGATTAGCCGTGCTGGCTCACATCCGAAGCAAATGTACACTATACAACTCATGTGTGGCTTCAGTCCTTTTGTACGGATGTGAGGTATGGGGCTTTATTAGAGGTCGAAATATTGAAATTATCCAGAATGACTTTGTAAGATACACTCTGTCTCTGGGTAAAGCGACGCCTTTAATAGCCGCCATCTCTGAAATTGGATTATACCCTTTATCAGTTATTAGAAAATGTCGTATTCTGAAATATTGGCAACGGATAGCCCTGTCTAATAACCCCCTACTTCGTGCTGTATATGAGGCACTATGTAGCGATGCCCTTAGTGGCAAACATAATTGGTTATACAACGTGAAAATTCTGTTAGATCAGATCGGTTTTTCATATGCTTTTTCTAATCCAGGTTCTGTTTATTTTAAGTATTTAAAATCACGTATTTATGACCAATATGTTCAGGAATGGAGGTCGTCCCTCGTTGAATCTAGCAAATTGAGATTTTTTAGAAATTTTAAAATTAATTTTCAATATGAATCATACCTTGATTCAAATATTGCAACGAAATTCCGTAGTATCATTTGTAAATTTCGTTGCGGTAATCTACAGCTGCGTGTTGAGACTGGTAGATATACTAAGATACCTCGTGATAAAAGAATCTGTGAATGTTGCAAGTCAAAACATTATATAGAAGATGAATTTCACTTTTTGCTTTGTTGTCCCATCTATAGCAATCCAATTAAAATTAGATTACATTTCGTTTCGGTTATTTTTTGATTGTCGACTCCATGTAATCTAAAGACTTGTATAAGGAGGTCATCTTCTGGTTAAGAATAACTATTTATAGCACGTGCCACCCCTCTTCCAATCAGAACACCGTTTATATTTGAATATTTTGTATTGCGTCATAATTTGGACTGCTGTGTCGCTTTACTTTCTGTTTCGTCTTCCCACAATGCATATCAATGTATAGACCCGCGATCTTGAAGGTAGATTTTGATTGGCTGAAATTTTCGTCACCAGAAGATGACCTCCTTATACAAGTCTTTAGATTACATGGAGTCGACAATCAAAAAATAACCGAAACGAAATGTAATCTAATTTTAATTAGATTGCATCTATAGCCATCTTCGCCAGAAGTTTTTTCATAAACAATTTTGGTCATTTCCTTCTCAAAATGAACATTCTAATGAATCCGAAATCCCACTCCCAAGTTCTTTCACTTGGTAGGTATCTCTACGAGGCTTACAAACTCCGAGAATCAATCGTAATTAATCTGTAATATATTAAATATGCATTCAGTAAAATGCTGAAATTCCTATTTTTGGTATTGAAACTTCAAAACCCGTGTCGTAAATTTAAAGTTCAATTCCAGCTGAATGCTATTTTAAATGTATTGTATTGTTCGTGTGTTCCTTTTCCAGCTTGTCTTAGCATATTTGCGTTTATTGTATATTACCATGTATATATTTCATGTATTATTTACCTTTTGGAATTCTATACTACTTATGTTTATATGTTTCTCTATATTGTAACTCGAATGTATTTAAATTTAATTATGGAGGCTACGTTTTTTTCTCTGTATTTGCTATAGCAAGTATTTGCTTGTCAATAAAGTATAGTAGTAGTAACTTAACATATTTTATCAATATTAACCAAAACTTACACCGTGGTGCATCCAAAAAAAGACTGTAAACACAATTGGTCAACTCGCCCCGAGAACCGTTTCGTACCCAAATTATTTTTGGTACCACAACATTGATTAACCACCAGATCTTAGTTCTTTGCCTCCTGATGCCATATCTTAACTTATCTTCAAACTGAACTAAACTATTATCTAAACTATACTTCTTCTAATAAGTGGTCAACTTCTGCATTCCACCTTTATTCGATCACTAATTGACACATCCTATCGGCGATGCCATTTTTGTGACCTAGTGACATTTCCGACTCGGTTTATTTCGTGATAATACAAAGTATACCGAACAAAAAGGTGGAATATGAAACATACAGTAATCTGATATTGATAAGAATATGATTTCAACTGATCAACATAGCACAATGCTCTAGACAACAACTTGACTTTCATCCATAGCTCTCCTTAGTAACATAATATTCACAGATTATGATTTAACATAATATTTAACCATGATATAATTTGTACCATTGTAGCAACAATATAATATATGATTAATAAATTTAATAAAACTAACTCTTTGATGTTTTATATCTTTAGCATACTATAAGCTTTACCCTTATGCGTCTTGTCTCCTAAGTCCCATTTGCATAAATATGACAACCAATATATGGAAGGCCATTCAAGACATAAGTCTTCGTTTGTTATTAGTAACTGGAGCCGTCAATGTCTGATTTTTTATTCGTTAATAATTGCTGGGTCCGTCAATTTCTGATTTTTCATTCGTAACTTTCTCTGTCATTGCTTCGTTTCTCATGAACTTGTTGATTAGTAACTGCCTTGTTCTTCCATTTCTCGTGACATTGTTATTAATCGCCGGTTTATGAGTTATTGGAACATGCGTTTTTAGTAGCTGATTAGTAGCTGGACGTGTTCTCAGAAATTAGTACTTGTACGTTCGGGACTATATGCATATTTTATGACGTCATCGAGGCGGGGTCAGATACGAAACGAAAAAGAACAATTTCAACATTAATACGACCTTCACCTTTTGGGTAAACAAACATACGTTTGGCCTACAAAGTGTAAACAAAATTAAATTAAAAAAAAATCTAATTTTCAGCATTCTCTATACTTAATACTAAACCTACACAAATAACCTTATATAGCCATTGGTGGAAAATATCTGGAGCTTGCGTTTCCAGACGTCAAATTCTGAAAATTTTCTTCTTGTAGCCCTTTGCAGTCCCTTTAATTTGTCTGTAAATGCCAGGATATTATTGCTTTTACGGGCGTCTATTCTCTAAAGATCCCTCAAACACTATAGGCCTACAAATTTGTTGGGAAATGTCAGGAATTTGTGTTCCCAGGCATCTAATTTCCGCAATTTTCTTCTTGTGGACTTGGAGCAACGAAGGGCGTGGATTTTGGGAGGGACGAACCAAGATGGTTTTTAGAGTCGAAGCACGTCACGAAGCACCGCAACCACAATCCCAAAACAGGTCCTCGCCCTAGAGAAAAAAGTAATGGCACCAATTTGTGCATTCTTAAGTAAACAAGTAAACCTTAATTTCGTCAGAAATAAAGTTTCAGGAAGTCCATTTTCTGGAGGGTCCCCATTACTTTAGAAAATCATATTTCCAAGCTCCCAATGGGCATCCCTGAAGCAATAAAGGTAGCAATAACAATTCACAAACTGCCCCCTTGATTGGAAGTCCCCTCCCCCTCCTCTCATAAATACTTGGCTGGCTACGGGCCTTGTTGTCCCTCGCCGTTTGGAAGATATAATTATGTCGGCAATTCTGTTGGGTGCATTATTGTCGCAAGTCTTCAAAAGAGCGCCTCTGATCGAGAATTCTTTAAAAGAAAATCGCAATTGATTTTATGAATTCTGACTTTTTTATAAAATACAAAAACATAAGATTTAAGATTTATATAAGTTCTTGAAAATGGGTGAAAAATCGAGGTTGAAACAAGTTTTTCTCGGGGTGTTTGGAATTGAAGCTATGTTATTCAGATCCATTGATGCAACGTTTTGATAAAATAAATTTTCCATATCAGATTTCCCCTGTTGTCGTGACTTTTCGCCAGAAATTAATCATATATGCATGCCATGACTCTACAATTTTTCCAAGATTTCATCCATCACCTTCGGTGCCCGGACAACCGTGATTCCATCCGTTGCTGACCCTGTAATAGTCCAAGTAGCCCCTGTATAAGGCTTGTGCTACAACTATAACCGATAAGATTTCATATTTCGTTTGTCGCTCGTAAATGAGTTTTAAACAAATTCTGACGTTCGGGCATGAAATGTTCAATTAGTGAGCCGCAGACCCAAAATATCGGGACAAATAATAAGTTCTCGGATGTCAGATTGTGCCAATTTTGATCCATTACCGACACTCTACTCAATCAAGCTTGAGCATTTGTGGGGTAGTACAAAGGCTATCATGTCAAACCAACCCCCTTCCTCCAGGATTTCTGAGGGGTGACGTGTGCCCAGTCCCCCAGGACAAATTTCGCATAACTCAATCTCAAGGGCTTAGGGTTGTCTGCGTATGGCTATATCAAGCAATTTAGATTTTACTGGCCCCAACTAACATACCAGTAATGTTTTCTTATACCTTGAAGATAAAAAAAAATATCATTGCTTCAATCACGAATTCCAAAATTATTGGGAGTCCCCTTGCTCAAACTTAAATTTTTTACAGATAAAATTCTACAAAGATATAAATATGATTTTTAATTCAGTTCGCAGGGCCCCATGCCCCCCTGACAAGTGTCCCAAGGCCCCCTAGGTTGGGAACCACTGTTGTAACACAAGCGTGATGCTCCGTGATGTGACACTATATACCGCGTGACGATATATTCGTTTTGTATGTTTTCATTATAATTCTTTGAAATGTGTGTAGCCGAGACGGGCGACGGATGTTTACATTTTTGCGATGGACGGGTCTTGAAGAATCAATTGTAAAAATCTACTCAAAAGGTGAAGGTCGTATTAATGTTGAAATTGTTCTTTTTCGTTTCGTATCTGACCCCGCCTCGATGACGTCATAAAATATGCATATAGTCCCGAACGTACCAGTACTAATGTCTGGAATGGCCTTCCATACTAATATATTCACTGACACTATGCACCATGAACAATATTATAAACAACTGTCACACTTACAATTCCTTATACAGGAAAGAAGCAATTCATAACGTATCAAATATCAGATATAAAGAATAATATGTTTGGAATAACAATGAGCTAACATATATAAAACACAAAATTCCAGAAAGTTCTTGGTCACGTGACCTCCTAAGCTCTACGAAAGCTGTTGTTACCAAATTCTACTAAACCATCAACGAGACCAAGGCCAAAGTTACCATATCCCTACCCACTGAAATGGACATTGATACACCAGTACCAACTCGAGTCGCCACCCTATCGAACCAAACATCTAACTCTTCAAACGCCACAGGCGCATATATGTGCCTGCAGGCTCAAATGCCACGGGCGCAGATATGCGACACGAGAAGTGGTCTTACTAAAATCGTGTTTGAGAAAAAACGAACGAAGGGACGATCGAACGCACCACATCCCGAGAGACCTGACATTCGAGGCTATCTCTAGATGTAAACAAAGGCAGGTGTTAGTTCTGTGAAAATTTGAGATATTTTGGTTTGAAAATGACCGAAAATCAAACGTTTTCTGTA
Organism: Lottia scabra; assembly: GCA_029955415.1. Lineage (NCBI taxonomy): Eukaryota > Metazoa > Mollusca > Gastropoda > Lottiidae > Lottia > Lottia scabra. Next base: position 5,443,201 of record JARJEI010000002.1, on the reverse strand, counting down.
ATTGACATTGTGAATATTGTTCACAAAAGTAATAGCAATACATCATATAATATTGTCATGGACGATTCTGTTTCGGAAATCGATTTATTTACATAAAATCGTGATGGATATTCGGAAAATTTGCCACGAAGAAAAGTGAAAAAATTCCGGTCAAGACCACCGGCAACTCGCCTCTCAGGTTGCACACCTGGATGAATACGGAACTTGTAATCAAGGTAGGCCTAAACACAAATATTGATCTTCCCATGACAGTTCTGTGATCGTTTAGTGCCGTGGAAATGCCAGAGTTCCCGAATTGGTCAAAAACAATAATGGATTTTGAGAGAAATGGGGGTAGCGTTTATTTTTCCTTTTCATACCTGAACTTTTACCTGGATTTCAATAACTATAGGCCTATGATTTTTTTGTGGAATTATAGAAAATAAAAGGCACCATTTTGTTTTATTGAGTCCAAAATTAATGATAAATAGAAACAAAATCAAAGATTATTTGAAACAAATTTTGCATTATGAAATTTGCAGGTATTCAGGTAATTTGAGAGGTAAATAATACACCCAGAAATGTTTCGTCACAATTATCAAAAAATTTATCCATTTTGCCACCATTTTCATATCAGTCATTTTGATGTATCTTGAAAAGTTTTGAAAATAAATCCATTCAAAGACAACATGAATTTTTCTTTCCAATGTTAAACAAGTGGTTGCCTAGCAATATACGCCCACTTACACTACATAAATTGTCAATATATCAAGGAATGTTACTATCTTAATATTTGTTGGATGGTGTTCAGATTTGAATTCATCGAATATCTTGTTAATATAAAGCAGATTTGAATTCATCGAATATCTTGTTAATATAAAGCATCTAATTTCATAACTAATAAAACTCTGTAAATATTTGTTGAATCGATCCGGAATACAAACTTGTCCAAGATTTTATGGATATTATCCTACACACAAAAGTTTATTAAATTCCTACCACAACTGTGGTCTCTATCATGTTCACAAGTCATTTTTAACACATTTTAGGTGTAAAACTCCGTAAATATTTGTTGAATCGATCCGGAATTCGAACTTGTCCAAGATCTTATGGATATAACCCTACATACAAAATTTTATTCAAATCCAACCAAAACTGTGGGCTCTATCGCGTTCACAAGCCATTTCTAACGTATTTTGGGTGTAAAACTCCATGAATTTAAGTCGAATCGAACCCAAATTCGAACTTGTCCGAGATCTTTTGAATATAATCCTACACATAAAATTGTATTCAAATTCAAGCAAAACTGTGATCTCTATTGCGTTCACAAGCCATTTTTAACACATTTTGGGTGTAAAACTCTGTGAATTTTTGTCGAATCGAACCCAAATTCAAACTTGTCCAAGATCTTATGAATATAATCCTACACACAAAATTTTATTCAAATCCAACCAAAACTGTGGTCTCTATCGCGTTCACAAGCCATTTTTAACATATTTTGGGTGTAAAACTCCATGAATTTTTGTCGAATCAAACCCAAATTCGAACTTGTCCGAGATCTTTTGAATATAATCCTACACATAAAATTGTATTCAAATTCAAGCAAAACTATGATCTCTATTGCGTTCACAAGCCATTTTTAACACATTTTGGGTGTAAAACTCCGTGAATTTTTGTCGAATCGAACCCAAATTCGAACTTGTCCGAGATCTTATGAATATAATCCTACATACAAAATTTTATTCAAATCCAACCAAAACTGTGGTCTCTATCGCGTTCACAAGCCATTTTTAACATATTTTGGGTGTAAAACTCCGTGAATTTTAGTCGAATCAAACTCAAATTCGAACTTGTCCGAGATCTTATGAATATAATCCTACATACAAAATTTCATTCAAATCCAACCAAAACTGTGGTCTCTATCGCGTTCACAAGCCATTTTTAACATATTTTGGGTGTAAAACTCCGTGAAATTTTGTCGAATCAAACCCAAATTCGAACTTGTCCGAGATCTTATGAATATAATCCTACATACAAAATTTCATTCAAATCCAACCAAAACTGTGGTCTCTATCGCGTTCACAAGCCATTTTTAACATATTTTGGGTGTAAAACTCCGTGAAATTTTGTCGAATCAAACCCAAATTCGAACTTGTCCGAGATCTTATGAATATAATCCTACATACAAAATTTCATTTAAATCCAACCAAAACTGTGGTCTCTATTGCGTTCACAAGCCAATTGTGGACCGACGGACAAGGGCGACGGCAATATACGACCACATTTCAATGTGGGCGTATAAAAACAATCTGGCATGGACAAGTATGACAATATAAACAATTTGACGTTTGAAGAGTTAAACGAGCCAGAAGTTCACCAACTCCAAGTCCGGCAGACGTAGGTAAACGCTCACGTAGAGAGGGCACCCCTCTTCTTTTTTCTCTTTCAGATTCATCTTCTTCTGATTCATCTCCCTCCTCTTCATCGTCCTCAACACCATCCGAATCTTCACCACCTGACCCAGGTTCTGCCAATCTTTCTCTCTTCTGTGCCTATTTAGACCAGCAAACCACCCCGCATTCCTCAACCAAACCAAGCCGTGTATCTCCTCCCCGAACCAGATCCCAGTCCACACCCAATGCTGCATTCCTAACAACTACCAAACCAGTACCAATCTCCCCGTCTACTACCATTGTATCCGCTACCAAAACCTTCTACCACAAGACCAATAACAAGTCATCATGGAATCTACCTGCTGTAAAGAAATCTACCGTAATTATTGGATCCTCTAACCTTAACCGTATTACCAAAACTATTTCAGACACAGAAATACATGCGTACCCTGGTGCCCAGATCAATCACATCCAGTCCATCCTTGAATCCTTCGAGCATGATCCCGTACCAAATACCGTTATCCTTCATGTAGGCCTCAACAATCGCGACAATTTACCAAAGACTTCATTCAACCAAGCCCAGAAATTACTTTCCACAGCCCAACTGACCTTCCCCAACTCCAAGATCATCTTCACGTGTATACCCGTATCCAGTAGAATCTCGAAGAAAGCTCAACAGAATCTCAAGACCTTCAACAATATGATGATTGAATCCAATACCAACCACGCGACAATCTTACCACCCTATGCAGAAGAATTCGAACCAGTTGATGACCTGCATTGGTCTCCAGAAACAGCAAACGATATTTATTTGTTTTGGATACGCCAGCTTCAAGCACCGAGTAAGTCTTTAAACTAATTACTGGGGATAAGAACACTGAGAGGCCGTCGCTAGGCCAAACTGTTGTTAACTTGAGCCAAAAAATTCTCATACCCCTTCAGCATTCAATCTTAGACCGTGGACTTAAGTTTATTCCGACACCGAAGGTAGCCAACATTGATTATCTTCGACCATCTATTGACCGATTTCAACGTAATCTCAGTTGCACATATTTTTTCCGAAACCACCCTCCACGTGGTGCTAGAACAATGTTTATTCCTAAATCCACGTGGAAACCACCCCAAGCCGCCATCCATCCTGAAATATTGTAAGTATTTGAAAGCTTGAATAGCCAAACGTCAAGTATCTCCGTAACGCACGAAAAGACTAATCTCACACGAGTAGAACGCGAATCCTTAAATTTACTTAAGAAAGATGAAAGCATTGTTATTAAGAAAAGTGACAAAGGCTCATGTTGTGTAATTTTACATAGGGAGGACTATATTTCAGAAGCAGAAAATCAACTAAATAATCCTAATCATTATGCCATTTTGCCAGAACCATTTTTTAAAGAAACTGCTAATATGATTAACAATATTCTTCGCAATTTAGTTCAAACAAGTTTTCTTAAAGAGAAACAATATGACTATCTGTCTGCCAAATCCGACTGTCGTGAGAGACACTTATACACTTTACCTAAGATTCATAAGAATCCAAGCAAGGAGTGGTTTATCCCTAATAAAATCCCAAAAGGCCGCCCGAATATATCAGACTGTGGTAGTGAGTCGTATGCAGTGTCAGAATACATTGATCATTTCTTACTACCTCTAGCTTGTCAACATAAAGCCTACCTTAAAGATACAAATGATTTTGTCAACAAAATCAAAAATCTTCGAGTTCCTTCAAATGCTATTCTGATTTCTATTGACGTGTCATCTATGTATACTAATATATAATAATTGCAGTGCGTTCTAGCGAACGCACTGCTTTGTTTTCATAATGACTGTTTTTTTTTTTTTGTCTACTTCTGGTCACGCTAATTCGGTATGAAGGGAGCATGCCACACATTATCTCGCATGTTTTCCTACGATAACTAACTGCTCGGTGTTGCGTGAATGTAAAATGATGGTTTTTTGTCTAACCGGAAATGACATATGACGGAAAAATCCATATTATGTTTTTTACCATTTTTACCTCTGTTTTTCAACCGATTTTGATGGAACCTTTTTTGTTTATTTCTTTAAACGTTTGTCTACAAGGTAAGACTTTAAAAATATGCATTTTGAGAACTTTGTTGCTGACTTTTTGAAGCACTTTTTTGACCATTTGTTCAACTTTTGCAATTTTATTTGTATCAATATGAAAACTTACAGGTACATAGATATTTTGATGGCGAACAAAATGACATTATCAAAAAGAATATATCACTTCCGGTTTTGACGTCATTCGCTTGCAAAGTTGAAATTTTAACTTCCGGAATAATGAAAATATTCAAAAAAATCTTTTTGCAATGTGCTAGAAATAATCATTGACAAAATATGAAATGATAAAATTTGACCCAGATATTTCATATCAGCCGCCATCTTGAAATGAGTAATTTTTCTTTAAATCGAAATTCAGAATCAGGGAATCATCCGATTTGAATAAAAATGATGTCTAGGGAATCTTTAGTCGATTGCTAACAAAACATGGCGAGCCGATTTTTAAATTTCGATTCAGAATTTTTTTTATTTCCGGTTTAGAATTTTCGGAAATAGTCAAAACTTTTAAGGCTTATATCTTGTGACCTTGACCTTGAGTGACCTTGTGACCTGAACAAAAGTTGTTGCTCTTGACGAGATCTATCCAATGGCATAATCATTTTAGATTTCCAATGTTTACTTCCGGTTTTATGGCCGTCCGAAAATTGCAATTTTTAACTTTAAACAGCTCTGTCACGTGACCAAATTCATGTACGTTACAAATTATCTTCTATTAGTTTCACGCTTTATCTCCTGTTTCCAAAAATGTATAACACTAGATATTTTGATCAAAATTGATTTTTGAAATTTTGTTCTTTGTTCTATAGTAACTAGTAATTTGGCGGGAAAAAACACGTGTTATCTGAATTACGGATTTCATAAGATAGGTAACAATTTCTTCTTAAGATATGGAAGAACATGACTAACAAAGAAAAAAAATATGATAAAATCTTAACCGGAAGTAACACGCTGGCCACCATCTTGAAATGAACACGTTTTCTTTAAATCGAGAGAAGTGAACAGGGTATCATCTGATTTGTATAATATTGATGTCTAGTGCATTTTCAATCTATGACCAACAAAATGATGACAGCCAATTTGCTTATTTCGATTATGATGTTTGCCTATTTCCGGTAAAAAATATTCAGAAATGGCCAAAATTTTTAAAGCTCATTACCCGTTACCTTGGATTTGGGTGACCTTATGACCTGAACAAAAGTTATTGCCCATGATGAGATCTACCCAACGATGTATTCATTTTTGTTGTCCAATATTTACTTCCGGTTTTACAGCCATTTAAAAATTGTTAGTTTGAACTTTGAACAGCTCTGTCACGTGACGTCACGTCACAAAATATCTTCTGTTCTTATTACGCTTTATCTCCTCTTTCCAGTGATATATAACACTAGATATTTTGATCAAAATTGCTATTTGGAATTTTTTTCTTTGTTCTATAGTAACTCTGCGTGGTTTTTTGGCGGGAAAAATACACGTGTTATCTGAATTACGGATTTCATAAGATAGGTAACAATTTATTCTTAAGATATGAAAGAACATGACTAACAAAGCAAAAAATATAACCGGAAGTAACACTTTGGCCACCATCTTGCAATGAACATGAACATGGTGTTTGTCTATTGCCGGTATAAGATATTCAGCAATTATTGTAACACTTTTAAAGCTCATAACTTGTGACCTTGCAATTTGTTGACCTTATGATCCGAACAAAAGTTATTGCCCGAAATGAGATCTATCCAATGTTGAATTCATGTTTGTTGTCCAACATTTACTTCTTGTTTTATAGCCATTTGAAAATTGTCAGTTTGAACCTGATTAGCGTACGTCACAAAAAAAATCGTCTTTTCTTATTATGCTTTATCTCCTCTTGATATATAATAGTAGATATTTTAATCATTTTGCTTTTTTTTTAATTTGGAAATTTTGTTTATTGTTCTAAAGTAACTGCGTGGCTTTTTTGGCGCGAAAAAACACGTGGTTCCTAAATTGTGGATTTTTAAAGAGAGTCGACACATTCTTTTGAAGATATAAAATGACATAACATTCATAGAAAAAAAAGGATAAAATTAGACCCGGAAGTAACTAGTAGACCACCATCTTGAAATGACCAACTTTTCTTTAAATCGATATAAGTGATCAGGATATCATCCGATTTACATAATGTTGATGTCTATGCCATCTTCAATATATTACTAACAAAATGGTGACAGCCGATTTCCTAATTTCGATTAAAAGTTTTGTCTATTTCCGGTTAAAGAAATTCAGCAATAGCAAACACTTTCAAAGCTCAAAACTCGTGACCTTGACGTTTGATGACCTTCTGATCTGAACCAAAGCTATTGCCCTCGATGAAATCTATTAAATGATGTTTTACTTTGTGTTTTCCGATTGTTTACTTCCGGTTTAATAGCCGATTGAAAATTGAGATTTTTAACTATAAACAGCTCTGTCACATGACCTAATTTATATGCAGGACTAAAATGCAACCGTTCAAGGATGTTTAAATTTCGCACTGCTCAGTACCGTTATCACGGTTCTAGTAATATAATTGCAGTGCGTTCTAGCGAACGCACTGCTTTGTTTTCATAATGTATGTTTTTTTTTTTTTGTCTACTTCTGGTCACGCTAATTCAGTATGAAGGGAGCATACCACACATTATCTCATATAATTTTTTACTATGCCTAACTGCACGGTATTAGGTGAATATAAAATGATGCATTTTTGTCCAACAGGAAATGACGTATGGCCAATAAGCCCAATTTAATGTTTTTACCATTTTCATCTCTGATTTTCAGCCGATTTTGATGGAATTTTTTTTGTTTATTTTATTAACCGATTGTCTTCAAATTGGGGGTTTAAAAACATGCATTTTTAAAACTTTGTCGCTGACTTTTTGAAGCACTTTTTTGACAATTTTTTCAACTTTTGCAATTTTATTTTGATCATTATGAAAACTTACATATGCATAGACATTTTGATGACAAACAAAATGATCTTTTCAAAAATATTAAATCACTTCCGGTTTTGACGTCATTTGCTTGTAAAGTTGAAATGTCAACTTCCGGAATAATGAAGATATTCAAAAAAATCTTTTTGCAATGTGCTAGTAATCATTATTTACAAAATATTAAATGATAAAATCTGACCCTGCTGTTTCGTATCGGCCGCCATCTTGAACTGCCTAAGTTTACTTTAAATCGAAATTCAGAATCAGGGAATCATCCGATTTGAATAAAAATGATGTGTATGGAATCTACAGTCGATTGCTAACAAAACATGGGAAGCCGATTTTTGAATTTCGATTCAGTTTTTTTTTTTGTTTCCGGAAAACAATTTTCAGTAATAGTCAAAACTTTTAAGGCTCATATCTTATGACCTTGACCTTGAGTGACCTTGTGACCTGAACAAAGGTCATTGCCCTTGATGAGATCTATCAACTGATGTATTCATTTTTGCTGTCCGATGTCTACTTCCGGTTTTATAGCCATTTGAAAATGTCGAGTTTTGACTTTAAACAGCTCTGTCACGTGACCTAATTCATGTACGTCACAAATTATCTTTTATTATTATCACGCTTTATCTCCTGTTTCCAAAAATGTATAACACTAGATATTTCGATCAAAATTGCCTTTTCGAATTTTGTTCTTTGTTCTATAGTAACTCTGCGTGTTTTTTTGGCGGGAAAAAACACGTGTTATCTTAATTACGGATTTCATAAGATAAAGTTACAATTTCTTCTTAAGATATGGAAGAACATGACTAACAAAGAAAAAAAATATGATAAAATCGTAACCGGAAGTAACACGCTGGCCACCATCTTGAAATGAACATGTTTTCTTTAAATCGAGAGAAGTGAACAGGGTATCATCCAATTTGTATAATATTGATGTCTAGGGCATTTTCAATCTATGGCCAACAAAATGATGACAGCCAATTTGCTAATTTCGATTGTGATGTTTGCCTATTTCCGGTAAAAGATATTCAGAAATGACAAAAATTTTCAAAGCTCATTACACGATACCTTGAATTTGGGTGACCTTATGACCTGAACAAAAGTTATTGCCCATGATGAGATCTACCCAACGGTGTATTCATTTTTGTTGTCCAATATTTACTTCCGGTTTTATAGCCATTTAAAAATTGTTTGTTTGAACTTTGAACAGCTTTGTCACGTGACGTGACGTCACAAAATATCTTCTTTTCTTATTACGCTTTATCTCCTCTTTCCAGTGATATATAACACTAGATATTTTGATCAAAATTGCTATTTGGAATTTTGTTCTTTGTTCTATAGTAATTTGCGTGGTTTTTTGGTGGGAAAAAAACACGTGTTATCTGAATTACGGATTTCATAAGATAGGTAACAATTTCTTCTTAAGATATGAAAGAACATGACTAACAAAGAAAAAAATATGACAAAATCGTAACCGGAAGTAACACGTTGGCCACCATAATTTTGATGTTTATGGCATTTTCAATCTATTGCCAACAAAATGAGGGCAGCTGAATTGCTAATTTCGATTATGGTGTTTGTCTATTTCCGGTATAAGATATTCAGCAATTATTGGAACACTTTTAAAGCTCATAACATGTGACCTTGCCATTTGTTGACCTTATGATCCGAACAAAAGTTATTGCCCGAAATGAGATCTATCCAATGGTGAATTCATTTTTGTTGTCCAATATTTACTTCTTGTTTTATAGCCAAATGAAAATTGTCAGTTTGAACCTAATTCACCTAATTATGCTTTATCTCCTCTTGATATATAATTGTAGATATTTTAATCATTTTGCTTTTTTTTTAATTTGGAAATATTGTTCATTGTTTTAAAGTAACTGCGTGGCTTTTTTGGCGCGAAAAAACACGTGGTTCCTAAATTGTGGATTTTGAAAGAGAGTGGACACATTCTTTTGAAGATATAAAATGACATAACATTCATAGAAAAAAAAAGGATAAAATTTGATCCGGAAGTAACTAGTAGACCACCTTCTTGAAATGACCAACTTTTCTTTAAATCGATATAAGTGATCAGGATATCATCCGATTTACATAATGTTGATGTCTATGGCATCTTCAATATATTACTAACAAAATGGTGACAGCCGATTTCCTAATTTCGATTAAAAGTTTTGTCTATTTCCGGTTAAAGAAATTCAGCAATAGCAAACACTTTCAAAGCTCAAAACTCGTGACCTTGACGTTTGATGACCTTTTGATCTGAACCAAAGCTATTGCCGTCGATATCAAATGATGTTTTACTTTGTGTATTCCGATGTTTACTTCCGGTTTAAAAGCCGATTGAAAATTGAGATTTTTAACTATAAACAGCTCTGTCACATGACCTAATTTATATGCGGGACTAAAATGCAACCGTTCAAGGATGTTTAAATTGCGCACTGCTCAGTACCGTTATCACGGTTCTAGTAATTTATTGCATTTATAATGCCCCAACTATCCTGCTAGAATAGCAGCTCAGTGGTGCAGATACAGTCATATAATCACATAAAATACATCAAACATTTAACATAATAATAATCAAGGCAAAATCAAATAAAATACATCAATAAATAAACTTAACATATTCGTTTAGAATGCCTTTTTAAACAATTCGGTTTTTAAGTTCTTTTTAAATACATTATACGATGAGCTAGATTTTGTGAAAAGAGATAAAGAATTCCAGAGTTTCGGGGCGGCACTTTGAAAGGAGCGTTCTCCCACTTTAGTATTAGCAATAGTAACTTCCAGGCGATTTTGACAGGCGGAACGGAGATTACGGGGAGGCTCGTAGTGCTTAACGAGAGACGTTAAATATTTTGGGGCACCAGGACAGTTTAGGGCACGATATGTGAGACAAAGTATTTTGAATTCAATGCGGTATTGGATTGGAAGCCAATGGAGGTCATACAGTACAGGGGTAATACTAGTATGTGTTTTAGTGAGAGAAATCATTCTGGCAGCTTTATTTTGAATTAGAGTGAGTGGGCGTATTGATTTAGCTGGGAGTCCATACAACAGTGAATTACAGTAGTCCAATTTCGATGTAATAAAATTATTGACAAGTTGCTTAGTGGTTTCATAATCAATGTAGGATCTGATTCTACCAATATTGTATAGATGAAAGTTACAGGATTTACATATAGCAGATATCTGCGAGTTCATATTCATTTCACTATCAAAGTTCACACCCAAATTCCTGACTACACTATTCGCATTGATATTTGAGTCACCGATGGATAAATCATTTGCGTCGATTTGATTTAATTGTTTAGTAGTTCCTAGTTTGATAAATTCGGTTTTGTCATCATTTAGTTTTAGTAGGTTTGTCCGCATCCAGTTCCTGATACTCTCTATACACTGACCCAGTTTCATGATAGCATCACTTTCCGAAGATGGCGTAAGTCCAATATAAAGTTGTGTGTCGTCAGCGTATAGATGGTAGTCCATGTTGTGGCTCCGAATGACATCTCCAAGAGAGGATGTGTACAAGGTAAAAAGAAGTGGACCCAGTACTGAGCCCTGGGGTACACCGAACTTTAAATATGTTGGGTCTGAGTTAGCAGACTTGACAGCAACTTTCTGTGAACGGTGGTCCAGATATGATTTAAACCACTCTAGAGCAACACATTTTATTCCGAATCTAACGTCAAGTCTGTTTAATAATATGTCTTGGTCTATTGTATCGAACGCGGCACTCAAGTCCAATAGAATTAGGAACACACAATTTTTATCGTCTAATTTGGAAATTATGTCATTATGAACACGTAGAAGTGCTGTTTCGGTGCTATGATTAGATTTATAAGCCGATTGGAAGATCTCGTCCAGTTGTGCCTTCTGTATGTGGTTTTTTAAGTCGTGATGCAACAACTTTCTCGATAAGTTTCGATATAAACGAAAGATTTGAGACAGGACGAAAGTTTTTAAAGTTTTCAGGATCAAGTGACGGTTTCTTCAGTAGGGGGGTAACAACAGCTTGCTTGAGTGAATGGCACATATGTCCAGTTTGTAGAGAACGATTGATGATGCATAATATAATTGGAAGTAGTTGATCGAGGCATAATTTCAATAACCATGTTGGTATTGGGTCGAGGCAGCAAGAATTACTGGGTGACACGCCAATTATCTTCTTCAGTTCAGCTTCAGTTGTTGGTTCCAAGAGAGAAATTTCTTCTCCATCAAAAGATGTTTCTTCATCTGTTATTGGGACATTATGTGATTGAATTTCATCTTCCAGTTGGTTTCTAATATTCTCTACTTTTCCAGAGAAGTATAAGGAGAATTTATTTGCAAGATCACGATTATCGGAGGATAGCGGTAGAACCGCTTTAGCATTAGGTTTCAAGAGACTGTTCACAACATTGTAGAGTTGCCTGGGATTGGTTTTGTGTTCTTTGATCTTGTCTTTGATAAAGCACCTCTTCGCGGAGCGTAGTGCGGCATTAGTATCCGTCCGAATACGATTGTATATTTGTCGGTGGATTTCTAATTTACTTTTTCTCCAGACTTTTTCAGCAGATCGTTTTTGGAGTTTAAGGGAATGGATTTCTGGTGTGAACCAGTATTTGTTTGGCCTAACGGTCACTGTTTTGGTTTGTAAAGGAGCATGGGTATCAAATATTCCAGCAAGCAATATCGATAACACTGCTGGTTTAATGGCAGTTCGTAAAGCTTTCAATAGAAACCCAGATCCAAATAGGCCCGACGAGGCAATTCTACAACTTTTAGAGATTTGTCTCAACCGCAACGACTTCACATTTAATAATAAAACGTATCTACAAACTTCAGGGACAGCTATGGGCAAACGATTCGCCCCTTCGTACGCAAACCTTTTTATGGCAGAGTGGGAACGAGAGGTTTAACCCCTTTGTCCATTTGACCCACTTTTTTATAAACGATTTTTGGACGATATTTTCATTGTTTGGACTCATTCTATAGAACAGTTTTGGGAATTCTTTGGAATCCTCAACAACCACCATCCGTCCATCAAACTAACCGCCAACGTCAGTCACAAAAGCATATATTTCCTCGATACCACTGTCTTCAAAGGAGATTCCATAGAAGAAACGAATAAACTAGATATTAAGGTGTTTTTTAAAGAAACCGATACTCATCAACTCCTGCACAAGAGCTCATTTCATCCAAAACATACCTTCTCTGGTATAATTAAGTCACAAGTTCTACGATTCCATCGAATTTGCACAAGACCTTCAGATTTCAACAAAGCCTGTACGATTGTCTTCTCAAAATTGAAAGAGCGTGGATACTCTAAACGATTTTTACGAAACATAAAAAGTACCACTCTAGCTCAGATAGCAGCTAAAAATAGACTTTATGACGAAGCGCCAGCAGGCTTAAGGAGTGCCCCATGTTTGTCAAGTAGATGTAACACATGTCCCTTTATATCAGTAACTCACTATTTTTTAAGTAACTTTACGAATAAAAGGTACCCGATCCAGGAGCATCTAACATGTCAAAACTCGAATGTAATATATTTAATCTCTTGTAAGAAATGCCCCAAACAATATGTAGGAGAAACTAAGAATAATTTACGCACTCGTTTTAACGGCCACAGATCAGATATCAAATTAAAGAAAGACAAGCCTGTATCTAATCATTTTAATCTTGACGACCATTCAATAGACGATCTCACCTTAACCCCAATTGAGCGCATATAAATTGACTTGCCAGAAGATGAAACTACGAAATTCTGTCAATCTAGGGAAGCCCATTGGATTGAGACATTGAATACAGCAAGACCTATAGGACTAAATATTCACCATACTGCAGGCATAGCCCCCTTTGTTGTCCCGTTCAATACAACCAGCAATCGAGTAAGCAAGATAGTTCATGCCCACTACAAGAGTCTTCAAGAGAAATTCCCTCATGTCTATAATCAGAAAATGATAGTTGCGTATTCTAAAAATAAGAACTTTAATGACAATCTTGTTCATAGCAAACTAAAAACCATCGATACATAACAGGTACTATACTCCTCGCCCTTTGGGCGAGCTATATTTTTCTAATTTCAGATCATAACAGAAGAAACAACTCCAGAAGATCCAGACCATTTACTCCAATCTCTCAATAAAGTATTTGTTCCACCCTAGGCCTGTACATTTGGGAGAATCAATCCCTCCCTTCCCCGAACTCTAATTACAAATTATGAAGGGATTAAAAGTACTGGTTTAAATGAATACGCAAGGAAATTTTTTGCTGCTCTAAGTGATTATGACAAGACTATAATAGCATGAAATAGTCTGACTCTATCACATATACTTCCAGATGTATCGCTATATCGTTGAACATACGAACGTGCACGTTTCACATCCATTCCAAATCTTGAGAAAGGTGGTTCATCAGGTTTTAAGCGTTCTGATAGCTATCTGCGATTTTTTGCTCCATAAGTTTGGTCTTATTATCTACGACACAAAACACACTTAAAATATTTCTTATCATTGTCGGAGAATGAATAATCCACAATTTTTCACGTAACTTTGATAAAACCGAAGTTTTACCCAAATGCCCCACTAAACTATGTCTAATTACAATGTTTGACACATGACAATTTTTAGGCAGTATTAGGTGATGTTTAGCGTCAAATGTCAATTCGGACAAACTTAATTTACCCCCAACTCTTAACAGTTCATTGCGCAGAAAAGAGTCTAGTCATTTTAAAGAACTACATTTTTTTATTATATATTTGTCCTGTAACCGTTCAATTTCACTACTAAAATGTAACTTTTGAACATACGAAAATATAACAGTCAGTACAATACAGAGAATGGTAAAGAAAACAAATAATGTATAGAAAGGATATTGTTTAAAAGATTAGACAATACCTAATCACCCAGGAAAACCACAAACGAGTTAAAAAACGTTTCAAATTTTTAATGAATTTTTGTTCCAATTACGAACAGAATTTGGAAAAAAAGAGTTACGGTATAAATCAGTACGGGCGTTAGGAGTGGGCAAATCACGATTGTTTCTTGGCGTATAATGACTGTTTTTATTTTCAAATGATTCGAGAATTTCGATGAGGTAAGGAGGAGCATTATTATGTTTAATATTGTACAAAGTACACATCCGTCGCACGTAACGTCTACTTGATAAAGAATTCCACCCTGTTTCAAAGTATAGGGAATCACGACTGCAACATTTAGACAGACCGGTAACTATCATGGCAGCTTCAAGTTGAACTTTTTCAGAGTTAGTACTACCACAACCATCCCATAGTTCACAGGCATATTCCATTATTGGTCGAATAAAAGTTTTATAAATATTATTGAGGGTTTTTCGATTAAAAATGTATTTAAGTTTACGAAGAATATTAAGTAATTTTGAAGCAGATTTAGCGACATGATCAATATGAAGAGACCACTTACAATCGTGAGACAGAGTAACACCCAGGTGTAGCGATTCTACTATTTCTAATTTATCATTTCTTAAATACAGGTTTGGTAAATGAGATGGTTGTTTAGTGGAAAATAAGACAACTTTCGTTTTTGGAGGGTTAAAGTCAATTAGCCAATCTTTAGACCATTGATATAATTTGGATAGATCTAAATTCAATGACAATTCAATATCAGTGATATTCGGTTTAGTACACCCTAAAGCTGTATCATCAGCAAATAACCGTGCAATGTTATGTAAAACGTCTTGAATATCATTTACACCATTGACACTGCAACACACAAATCTGTCCTGTTTCCGCGGGTGATACACACCATGATGAGGAACGTACCACACTTTACCATAATCACCACTAATCAACGACTGAGGCACCTTTTCAGCATAACCTTTTGAAATAATTTTGTTAATACAATCATTATAGTTCTCAGCAAAATCAGTATCTCTTTTTATCTTATTAGATAAACTAAACAATCGACGTTCAGTCTGAATTCTATTATCAGGTAATACAAAGTTTAAATTTCTAAACGGTAAACCAACAGTATAATGTCCATTACTATATTCTCTCTTGTGGTCAGTCGAGACGACTATGACTGTTCTATGTTTTAGACGTCTTGTTCGGTTTGATGACACTTCTCCACACTGCTCTATTACTAGCTGATGACTGCCACTGTTAGTTCTATATTTCGACACTTCATGTTTCATTTAGCTACATCCTTGTATCTGAGTCTAGGTCTTCCATGGTTCCTGTTTCCGTGACACAGCTGGGAGTACAACAGTTGTCTGGGAAGCCGATGTTCCCCCATCCTGTGCACATGTCTAAGGTTCTTCTCTATCAGTATATCGGCCATGTATGGCAGGTTCGCACGGTGCAGGCTTTCTTCATTCGTGATTTTATCAGTCCACTTGATGTTCATGATCTGCCTAAGGTGTCTCATCATGTTGGCATGTAGTTTCTTGACCTGTGTCCTGTATAGTGTCCATGCTTCTGCTCCATACAAGAGGCTTGACAGTACCACTGCTCAGTAGACTTTGCACTTTGCTCTGATGGAGACGTGCTTGATTGTCCATAGTCGATGTTGAATCTTGCCGAAAGCGGCACTAGCCTTTCCTATTCTGTTTCTTATCTCCTTGTCTATTTTAGCAGTGTTTGAAACAATGCTTCCAAGTGACTCGTTATTCATCTTGATTGATTTAGGCGTGGTTGGAGAATTGAGTAGCTTGATTGGTTGGTACAAACATTCCGTCTTCTTTATGTTTATTTTCAGGCTGAACTGAGTCGCAACCATGGCAAACCTATCAATTAGCACCTGTATATCTTTGGCACTGTGAGCCACTAGTGCACTGTCATCCGCAAACAGCATCTCTCTGACTAGGCACCTGATAGTGCGTGTTATATAGCCTTGAAGTGAGACACGTTGAATAGATATGACCCATGTCGTGTTTGTATGTAGACCCCTCTTGTACATCCTTGAATGCTACTGTAAGCATCGCAGTGAAGTATAGTGAGAATAGTGTGGGTGCGAGGTGTCTTTCCATAAGCTACCCGGGCCTGCATTCCATCATGTAGGGATTTGATCAGGTTGATGACTTTGTCTGTGCATCCAAACTTTTTCAGTTCGAGCCTGAGACCTTCCCTTGATACTGTATCAAAGGTTTTAGTAAAGTCTATAAATACAGCATACAATTGCATATTCTGCTCCATACATTTCTCTTGTATCTGTCGCAGGCTGAAGATCATGTTAATGGTGCTTCGGCCACTCTGAGTCTTGCGCAAGATGTAAGGAGCTATCTTGTCATTTATTCTGTTAAGGATAATACGGGCCATTATTTTCCCTGCGATGGACAGGAGAGAGATCCCTCTATAATTCCCACAATGTCTTCTACTATATTCTAAAGTTATATTAACTTTCGGTGGAGGGAGGGTTTGAATCTCCCAAATGTACAGGCCTAGGATGGAACAAATACTTTATTGAGCATATGGGATCAAGGGTCTGGATTCAGGTTTTTCTTCTGTTGTGATCTGAAAGTAGAACAAAATAAGAACTCGACGTTAGGCGAGTGGTATAGTATCTGCTAATTAATGATTAGTTTTAGTTTGCTATGAACCAGATTGTCATTAAAGTTCTGATTTTTTGAGTAGGCAACTATCATTTTCTGCTTATAAACATGGGGAAATTTCTCTTGAAGACTCTTGTAGTGGGTATGAACTATCTTGCTTGCTCGATTACTGGTTGTATTAAACGGGACAACAAAGGGTGCTATGCCTGATAATGATGAATATTGAGTCCTATAGGTCTTGCTGTATTCAATGTCTCAATCCAGTAGGCTTCTCTAGATTCTCGGTAATTGGTGGTTACATCTTCCGGTGAATCAATTTCTATACGTTCAATTGGGGATAGGGTGAGATCGTTTATTGAATGGTCATCGAGGTTGAAATATTTAGAAACGAGCTTGTCTTTCTTTAATTTTATATCTGATCTATGAGCATTGAAACGAGTGCGTAAATTATTCTTAGTTTCTCCTACATATTGTTTGGGGCATTTCTTACATGAAATTAAATAAATTACATTATTATCACATGATAAATGCTCCTGGATCGGATACCTTTAGAAAAGCTACTCGTAAAATAATGAGTTTCAGATACAAAGGGACACGTTTTGCATCTACTTGACAGACATGGAACACTTCTTAAACCTGGAGGAACTTCGACATAGAGTCTAGTTTTCGCCGCTATTTGCGCTAAAGTGGAGTTTTTTTATGTTTCGTAAAAATCGTTTTGAGTATCACCGCTCTTTCAGTTTTGAGAAAACAATTGTACAGGCTTGGTTGAAATCAGAGGATCTTGTGCAAATTCGATGAAATCGTAAAACTTGTGATTAAATTATACCAGAAAAGGTATGTTTTGGGTGAAATGAGCTTTTGTGCAGGAGTTGATGAGTATCAGTTTCTTTGAAATATACCTTAATGTCTAGTTTATTGGTTTCTGCTATAGAATCTCCTTTGAAAACAGTGGTATCGAGAAAATCTATGCTTTTGTGACTGACGTTGGCGGTTAGTTTGATGGACGGATGGTGGTTGTTGAGAATTTCAAAGAATTCCCAGAACTGCTCAATGGAATAAGTCCAAACCAAAAAAATGTCATCTAAAAATCGTCCGTAAAAAAGTGGATCAAAGGGACAAAGGGGTAATACCTCGCGTTCCCACTCTGCCATGAAGAGATTTGCGTATGAAGGGGCGAATCGTTTACCCATAGCTGTTCCTGAAGTTTGAAGATACGTTTTACCATTAAATGTGAAATCGTTGCGACTGAGACAAATCTCTAAAAGCTGTAAAATTGCATCATCGGGTCTGTTCGGATCTGGATTTCTACTAAAAGCTTTACGAACTGCCATTAACCCGGCAGTGTTATCAATATTGGTATACATAGAAGACACGTCAATAGAAATCAGAATGGCATTCTGAGGAACTCGAAGATTTTTTATTTTATTCACAAAATCAGTTGTGTCCTTAAGGTAGGCTTTATGTTGATAAGCTAGAGGTAGTAAGAAATGGTCAATGTATTCTGACACCGCATATGACTCTCTACCACAGTCAGATATGATCGGACGGCCTTTAGGGATTTTTTTTAGGGATGAACCACTCCTTTGTAGGATTCTTATGGATCTTAGGCAAAGTGTATATCTCACGACAATCGGGTTTGGCAGACAGATAGTCATATTGTTTCTGTTTCAGATAACTTTGTTTGACTAAATTTCCAAGAATATTGTTAATCATATCAGAAGTTTCCTTAAAAATTGGATCTGGTAAAATGGCATAATGTTTAGGATTATTCAATTGATTCTCTGCTTCTAAAATATAATCTTCCCTATTTAGAATGACACAACATGAACCTTTGTCACTTTTTTTTAATAATAATGCTGAACTTTAAAGCTTCACGTTCTACCCGTGTGAGATTAGGTTTTTCATTTGTAATAGAAAGATTTGTTGTTTGGCTATTCATACTATCAAATACTTCTAAAATTTCAGGATGGATGGCGGCTTTGGGCGGTTTCCACATGGATTTAGGAATAAACATTGTTCTAGCACCACGTGGGGGGTGGTTTCGAAAAAAATAAGTACAACTTAGATTGCGTTGAAATCGTTCAATAGATGGTCGAATATAGTCAATGTTGGCTACCTTTGGGGTCGGAATAAATTTAAGTCCACGGTCTAAAATTGAGTGTTGAATGGGTGTGAGAATTTTACGGCTCAAGTTAACAACTGTTTGGCCTAGGAGTGGCCTCTCAGTATTTTTATCCCCAGTAATTAGTTTAAAGACAACTTACTCGATGCTTGAAGCTGGTGTATCCAAAATAAATAAATGCTGTTTGCTGTATCTGGAGACCAATGTAGATCATCAACTGGTTCGAATTCTTCTTCGTATGGAGGTAGGATTGTTGCGTCGTTGGTGTTGTTCAAAGTATTTAGGTTCTGCTGTGCTTTCTTCGTGATTTTATGAGAGATAGGTATACAGGTGAGGAATATTCTGGATTTAGGAAAGGTTCGTTTGGCGGCGGCGATTAATTTCTGGACTTGGTCAAATGAGAGACCTACATGAATGATGACGGTAGCTGGTTTGAAAACATGGTCGTACGAATCAATGATGGATTGGATGTGATGGATCTGGGCACCAGGGTACGAATGTATCTCGGTGTCTGAAGCAGTTTTGGTGATTCTGTTCAGGTTAGAAGATCCAATAATTAAGGTTGATTTCTGTAGAGCAGGTAGAGTCCATGATGATTTGTCATCGGTTTTATGGTAGAAGGGTTTGGTAGCGGATATAAAGGTTGTCGACGGGGTGATTGGAACTGGTACACAAGTGGAAGATGATGTAAATATAGCATTAGATAGTGACCGGGACCTGGTTCGAGGAGGGGATGGTTTTGATGTACGGCTTGACTTGGTTGGAGAATTCGGGGTTTCTTACTGGTCCAAATATTTACAGAAGGCAGAAAGATTTACGGAACCTGAGTCCCGTAGTAACACCTTACACTATAACAGAGATTTAACAAATGAATATTAAAAATAGACAATTATATCCCAGAGAAGAATATGAGGAACAATTATATCCCTTTTGCACTGCAAAAGTAATTCGGTTCTATTCAGTTCTATCTGAATAACTTCCAGTTGCTTTCGCACTGGCAAAACAATTTATTCCAGAGGTGGATTTCGTCCGGATCCGATCCAGATAAGTTGCAGTGCGAAAGCAGACAAGAAGTTATCCGGATAAGTCTATCACGTGGGGTATCACGGTATAAACACTTCAACGTTTCTGGACGTTGACGTTACAATAGAAATAAAAACCATATAATTTCATCATCGTGTCCAAACCACGCCCCCATTCGTCATACTTAATAAGACCATGTCAAAACCCGTATTCGTGATACGATGATAATTTCATATGCCATAATGTTTTGTGTCGTGACATGACGTGTTACTAAAAATAAAAAGTTATCCAGATAACTTGGGTCGGCAGTGCGAAAGCGTCGATCCAGATAGGATTGCAGTGCGAAAGCAAACCGAACCGAATTGAATCAAACTGAATTGGATTTTGCTATTCGGTTATAACCTAATTCAATAATCCAGTTATGCAGTGCGAAAGGGGTATTAGATTGACTTTTATATTTACATAACTCACAATAAAAGTTCGGGCATTAAAGAAATAGAAGCTAATTATGAACAGGTATGGGAAACATGTAGAGATGATTATGCCGTAACACAAGTATCACCTTTGAAACTAAATGTATTTTCAAGTATGAGTGATGATACTTTATTCGCTTGGGATTGTGAAACATATTCAGAAAATGAAACATGTAAAGAGACGATAAAAAGATAACTGTAAACACCTGTTGTCTACGTGATCAGGGAATATAGAATTGAGTTATACATGTACTATACTGGAAAATATTTTTTGATTGGAAAGGTCTACTTTTTATAAAATAAAGTTTAACAAAACAAATGACCACCAAATGTCTCGTCTTTTAACATTATTCTGACGCAAGGAGTAAGAGTTATCTATACAATTTTTGGTCCAACAAATTATTTTCATCATTATTTAGGGCCGGTCAAATTATCGGGCCGGCGATAATTGCCCCGAATCCGTTGGCAAACTATTATAGAAGCGTCGGCGATAAATTAAAACATTGTTTAAAACTGCCAATCAATGCGGCAATGGGGTAGGAGATCCAAGGGGAACGTTCTTTTAGTTGGGTAAAAGCGTTCGACAAATTTATGTTTTTGGAATACAATTTGCATTTAGCCTACCTATTATTTTGATATTTTGTACCCTGGATTTAAATCATACACGCAACACATGGTTAATTAATCGGTTGGCCTAGGCCTACTATATTTAGGTAGCGACCAATTACAAAATAAACGATTGACTAGAGCCAGGGGATGAGATCCCCGGGAAGGTCTTTGTCCAGGTAATTGAGAGAGAAAAAAAGAGGGTATGTAATATTAATTTGGGAGTTTTGGAATGAAACTTAATATGGATTTGCGTTTAATTTGTGAATTCAGTGTACGGCCGTACGGGTCTCGATCGTATTTTATGGCCTAGGCCTACTTCCAAAATTCCACATTTCCGCTCAGTAAACCGATAAACATAATTTAAAAATCCACTCGCAATTAAAACATGGTTTATTGGGCCAAACTAAAGCGATGGCAATATCTAATAAACAGATTAGCAACATTTTAAACGGTTTTCATATGGGATATCTATTAGCGGCTTATAATAAGTTGTTGTCTTTTGCCTACCGGAAATTAATTCGAGATCACGTGACGTAAACATAAAACGTCATAGATCAAATGATGAAATATTTAGATACATATGACCCTTCTTCTCACCGATAGCACTTTTCGTCATTGAATTTTTCTCCTTTATTCGGACGTACTAAACTTTTTTTATTTTATTATCATAACATCACAATTATTATGATCAGTTACGTCCCTTGAATTGTCGAAATTGGATATTTTCATCAGTTACGTCCCTTGAACTTTTGAAAATTTGTCGTCTGGTCACTATTTTCATTCAATGCGTTTTCATGCTTTTGTTTTGTAATGTGTTAGCCTACTCAAGGATGTTTACTAAATGCTTTACTACTAGGCCTACTACTAATTGTTTACTAAAGATTAGAACTCCTCTACTTTCCATTCTTAAAAGTATTAGCATAAAAATGAAAATAAGGAAACCCATCTTTAAATTACACACTTTTTGATTACCACATTGGCAATTAGTTTATTACTACAAGTGCAGCTTCTCACTGGCTTCCATCAACAGCATTATCATTATCATCTGAACTATCATCATCATAGTTTGAGCCATCATCACCAATCTAATTATAATTAGATTACATTTCTTTTCTGTTATTTTTTTTATTTTCGACTCATTGTAATCTAACAAGGTTTATAAGGCGAGAGTCTTCTGGTGACGAAATAAGCTATTTATAGCACGTGCCACCCTTCCGCCAATCAGATACAACCTTTTACAAGAACGTTTCGTATTACGTCATAATTTGGACTGCCGTGTCGTTTTAAATTCTGTTTCGTCTTCCCACAATGCATATCAAAGCATAGATTCGCGATCTTGAAGGTAGTTTCTGATTAGCTGGAATCAACTTAAACAGAAGACGCTCGCCTTATAAACCTTGTTAGATTAAACCGAGTCGAAAATAAAAAAATAACCGAAACGAATTGTAATCTAATTTTAATCAGATTGCATCACCACATACTATTTCTTTTACTTCACAAGACAAAGCAAAAGAAAAGAAAGGTGAATATTCCTAAAAAATAACATGTGGAATTTATCTTGGAGTCTGGCAAGTTTTTTTTTATGTATTCTAAAGTGTTGACAAGGCAAAAATTTAATGCATATTCAAGAACAAGGAAAATAATGGTCTTGAACTGCAAGTGTGTGTCAACCACGGAGCCAAAAATTAAAAAATTGATTCTAAACTTAAAAATCTTTGACTTGACTTGTTAAAAGTGAATATAAGTTCATATTAAAAAGCAAAGTGCTGTAACTTTATCATGTTTCAAAAATGCATGTTTTCGCAGACTCTTGAGGACAATTACTGTTTAGGGAGCATTGTATGGTGGCCTACCGCTATCATTAAAAAAATAACATCCTTTGAAACGAAAATTTATCAACTCGTATCTCAATAGTTGAATTAATTTAACCATTAATCATTTTATCGGCTTTTTGGTTTAAAAAAATATTTTCAAACTTTCAGGGTATCCTCCGTATACCAAAAGGTATATCTCCTGAAAATATGCTTGTTATACACGCTTCCAGTAATGTGGCGCTGTTCGACGGCAATTCCGAGAAGGTGACGTCATAGGGGGGAAAAAGATAGATGGAGCTTCATAGCTTACATAGGCCTACTTGAAGTTTACGGTTGTTTATTTTGTATTCAGACATAATGGTAAGTTCTCATGATTAAATTTAGTGCCAAGAAGAGTGTTCTGAATGATAAAACTCGAAACGGTAGCATTACGAGACGAATTTACCATTCCCCTTCTTTGTTTATCTTTGACCTATTTGTACTCGGTGAATTCGTCTCAAACTTTAGGGTGTTCAGGTGATTTTTTATTTATGGGAATAGTTTTAATTGAATGTGGAACATGTGAGAAATACAGAACTGTTTGAATTTTTAAAATCCGTTCATAATTTAGTGAGTTATGGCAAATTTGTGTAGCTAACTGGAATATTTTTTTCGAAAATAACGTCATGTTATGATATTAATAGCGTAATCCACGGCACCATTTTGATCAGTGAAATCTTTTACGTCACTTCGCATTGTAGCCTTTGAAATGTTTACGCTTGTTTTATAAAACATGGGATTTCATACACTCACAGGTCTTATAATTTTGATTCAATTCATGTTCGAAATTAAAATATGTTTGATAAACAATCTATAAATTTGATCAACTAACTCAAGCCGACATTTGATCGAAGAGAAGAGAAGAGAACACTTTTTCTGAAGTAGAAATGGCTACTGATTATAAAATTACGTGATTCAAGTTATTTTGAGCGTAAATTTCAGTGAAAAACGTCACTTTTTAAAAAAAAAAAAATCACACCATACACCCCCATATGATAATGAAATCTTCCGTCAAGCACTAATGGAAAGGTCAGAGATCGGGGAAACCCAATATATTAATTTCATTGGTCGTTATTTTTATATTCTTGTGGAAATAGCCAATAAGAAGGGGACCCCCCAACTATGACGTCATAAAATCGGTGCCGAAATACAAAGTAGCGGTAAAAAAGTCCCTCTCTTGTAGTTCTTCACACGTCTGTGACGCATTTAACTTTATAATTACAGCTATTTTCTTTGTACATTCATCTCAATGGATAAATATTTTAAACGTTCACAATCAAAATAAATCCAATTTTTTTAAATTTGCCTCTATATTTTAGCATTGAAATCGGTTAATTACAATAACAAACAAGTCAGTCGACGATAGTTTCGCTGTGCTTACATTTTACAAACAATATTTTCGCGAATTAAAACCAACAATATTGTGAGCAATTATATTTGATTCTTACGATTGACATAACATATCTATTAACGTGTGCACGTACCTCTTGTGAGCCTTGGTTTAGATCCATTGTTTTTTCAGTGTACTAGGCATAGGCCTACAGTGTGTTTTCAATAACACGCGAGAGACCTGTCAGAATCTTTCCCCCTATGACGTCACAGCGTTAAGCCGCCATCTTTACTGGAAGCGTGTATAGGTAAAACGGTTCTATTGAAGGGAAGATACCCTGAAAGTTTGAAAAGGTTATTCAGATGCTTTCTTTGCTTTAACGCTAGGGTCTTAGTTTTATACCTTGTAGGGTCTTAGTTTTTTACCTATTCAAATACCCATATCTCCTAAATTACTTGCTCAGTAGGGCTGAAATTGGTATGGTCAGTGTATCATCCCCCACCCTAACTTCATCTATGGTTGCCATCAATGATCACATGGTTATTTTACCAGTACGTTGTACAATAGTTTCGTGTGTTGTGTATAATTGAAAAAAGCCTAATAGCTACAATCAATAGAACCGTTTTACCTATAACAAGCATATTTTTAGGTGATATACCGTTTAGCATACGGAGAATACCCTGAAAGTTTGAAAAAAGGTTATTCAGATTCTTTCTTTGCTTTAACGCCAGGGTCTTAGTTTTATAACTTGTGGGGTCTTAGTTTTTTACCTATTCAAATACCCATATCTCCTAAAATACTTGCTCAGAAGGCTGAAATTGGTATGGTAAGTGTATCATCCCCCACCCTAACTTCACCTATGGTTGCAATCAATGATCACATGATTATTTTACCAGTACAGTGTACAATAGTTTCGTGTGTTGTGTACAATTGAAAAAAGCCTAATAGCTACAATCAAGAAAACCGTTTTACCTATAACAAGCATATTTTCAGGAGATATACCTTATGGTATACGGAAGATACCCTGAAAGTTTGAAAAGGTTATTCAGATTCCTTCTTTGTTTTATACCTTGTGGGGTCTTAGTTTTATACGCCCACACATTAATGTGGGCGTATATTGTAGTCGCCCCTGTCCGTCCGTCCGTCCGCAATTGTTGTGGACACGATAGAGAGCTGGTTTCTTGATGGATTTTTATGAAACTTGCTGTGAGTGTTTGTTATCACCCAAGGATGAACCCTATTGAAAATCAGACGAATCGAAAAATATTTCATGGGTTATTGCCCTTGCTTTTGAAAATATCTTGTGGACACCATAGAGAGCTGGTTTTTTGATGAAACTTGGTATGAGTGTTTGTATTGACATTAGGATAAACCCTATTGAATATCAGAAACATTCAAAAAATATTTTATGAGTTATTGCCCTTGTTCTTTAAAACACGTTAATTTTTAAGCCGTTACACTCTCAAAGTTGTGGACACAATAGAGAGCTGGTTTCTTGATGGATTTTGATGAAACTTGCTGTGAGTGTTCATAAACACACAAGGATGTACCCTATTAAAAATCAGACTAATCGAAAAATATTTCATGGGTTATTGCCCTTGCTTTTGAAAAAATGTTGTGGACATCATAGAGAGCTGGTTTCTTGATGGATTTTGATGAAACTTGGTATGAGTGTTTGTATTGACATTGGGATAAACCCTATTGAAAATCAGAAACATCGAAAAATATTTGATGAGTTATTGCCCTTGTTGATTAAAACGCGTTATTTTTTCAGCTTTAAACAAAGTTGTGGACAGGATAGAGAGCTAGTTTCTTGATCGATTTTGATGAAACTGGCTGTGAGTGTTCAGAAGCACCCAAGGATGAATCCTATTGAAAATCAGACTAATCGAAAAATATTTCATGGGTTATTGCCCTTGCTTTTGAAAATATTTTGTGGACACAATAAAGAGCTGGTTTCTTGATGGATTTTGATGAAACTTGGTATGAGTGTTTGTATTGACCTTGGGATAAACCCTATTGAAAATCAGAAACATCGAAAAATATTTGATGAGTTATTGCCCTTGTTCTTTAAAACGCGTTAATTTTTCAGCCTTTAACAAAGTTGTGGACACGATAGAGAGTTGGTTTCTTGATGGATTTTGATGAAACTTGCTGCGAGTGTTCATAAACACCCAAGGATGAACCCTATTGAAAATCAGATTAATCAAAAAATATTTCATGGTTTATTGCCCTTGTTAACTTGTAGTTGTAAACACTCAAAAATCGTTCAATTTTGTAAACATTCTTGATGGCCAGTTTTCGACAGATGTTTCATTTACTGATAGTTCTTGTCGACCTCCCAAACGACTTGGATGCCATTACAAAAGTGGGCGTATTACGATGGGGCATCGCTATTTTTTACCTATTCAAATACCCATATCTCCTAAATTACTTGCTTAGAAGGGCTGTAATTGGTATGGTCAGTGTATCATCCCCAACCCTAACTTCACCTAGGGTTGCCATCAATGCTCACATGTTTGTTTTACCAGTACATTGTACAATCGTTTGTGTGTTGTGTACAATTGAAAAAAGCCTTGTTGCTAAAATCAAGAGAACCGTTTAACCTATAACAAGCATATTTTCAGGAGATATACCTTTTGGTATACGGAAGATACCCTGAAAGTTTGAAAATGTTATTCAGATTCCTTCTTTGTTTTTACGCCAGGGTCTTAGTTTTATACCTTGTGGGGTCTTAAATTTTTACCTATTCAAATACCCATATCTCCTAAATTACTTGCTCAGTAGGGCTGTAATTGGTATGGTAAGTGTATCATCCCCCACCCTAACTTCACCTATGGTTGCCATCAATGATCACATGTTTATTTTACCAGTACGTTGTACAATAATTTCGTGTGTTGTGTACAATTGAAAAAAGCCTAATAGCTACAATCGATAGAACCGTTTTACCTATAACAAGCATATTTTCAGGAGATACACCTTTTGGTATACGGAGGATACCCTGAAAGTTTGAAAAGGTTATTCAGATTCCTTCTTTGCTTTAACGCCAGGGTCTTAGTTTTATACCTTGTGGGGTCTTAGTTTTTTACCTATTCAACTACCCATATCTCCTAAATTACTTGCTCAGAAGGCTGAGATTGGTATGGTAAGTGTATCATCCCCCACCCTAACTTCACCTATGGTTGCCATCAATGCTCACATGTTTATTTTACCAGTGCAGTGTACAATCGTTTCGTGTGTTGTGTACAATTAAAAAAGCCTAATCGCTACAATCAAGAGAACCGTTTAACCTGCTCACATGTTTAAATGCTCACATGTTTATTTTACCAGTGCAGTGTACAATCGTTTCGTGTGTTGTGTACAATTAAAAAAGCCTAATCGCTACAATCAAGAGAACCGTTTAACCTGAATCTGAATAACGCCAGGGTCTTAGTTTTATACCTTGTGGGGTCTTAGTTTTTTACCTATTCAAATACCCATATCTCCTAAATTACTTGCTCAGAAGGCTGAAATTGGTATGGTAAGTGTATCATCCCCCACCCTAACTTCACCTATGGTTGCCATCAATGCTCACATGTTTATTTTACCAGTGCAGTGTACAATCGTTTCGTGTGTTGTGTACAATTAAAAAAGCATAATCGCTACAATCAAGAGAACCGTTTAACCTAATTAGATTTAGATTTAGTTTAGTTATTTAGCATATTTTCAACAAGCATATTTTCAAGAGATATACCTTTTGGTATACGGAAGATACCCTGAAAGTTTGAAAATGTTATTTAGATTCCTTCTTTGTTTGTACGCCAGGGTCTTAGTTTTATACCTTGTGGGGTCTTAGTTTTGTACCTACAAGCATATTTTCAAGAGATATACCTTTTGGTATACGGAAGATACCCTGAAAGTTTGAAAATGTTATTTAGATTCCTTCTTTGTTTTTACGCCAGGGTCTTAGTTTTATACCTTGTGGGGTCTTAGTTTTGTACCTATTCAAATACCCATATCTCCTAAATTACTTGCTCAGTAGGGCTGAAATTGGTATGGTAAGTGTATCATCCCCCACCCTAACTTCACCTATGGTTGCCATCAATGATCACATATTTATTTTACCAGTACGGTGTACAATAGTTTCGTGTGTTGTGTACAATTGAAAAAAGCCTAATGGCTACAATCAATAGAACCGTTTTACCTATAACAAGCATATTTTCAGGAGATATACCATTTGGCATACGGTTGATACCCTGAAAGTTTGAAATTTTTTACGTCAGGGTCTTAGTTTTATACCTTGTGGGGTCTTAGTTTTATACAGGTCTTAGTTTTATACCTGGTGGGGTCTTAGTTTTATACAGGTCTTAGTTTTATACCTGGTGGGGTCTTAGTTTTAAACAGGTCAAAGGTCTTTGTTTTATACAGGTCTTAGGTCTTAGACCTTCGTTTTATACACACCCTATTATGACGTCATTACCGAGAGAATCCGAAGATTGCCGAAAAATATGCATATTATGCTGGTGAATGTTTCTTTAATTATTTTATATTTTTTTTTTTTTTTTTTTTTTTTTTTAGATCTGCTATTTTCTTCATGAACAATAAAGTTGACAATAAATTATACTTGAAAAGATTTCTGAAATAGGGAATTTACTTCTTTGACGAACCTAATTTTTGTTTTAATCGGGATAATACAAAAACAGATTATGCTTATTGCGTTCAAACTAGAGTTTTGAAATCTGGCATTTTTTGTTTGTTTCCTGAAATACACAGAATAAAAAGACAAATCTCCCTACAATTTGGCGTATATTTCGTTTAAATCCGTACATTAGCTTTCCAACACAACTAAAAAAGTAAACTTGTTAAATAGTTGTTCAAAGATTAATGTATAATATTTTGATCAAACGTTTCAGATAAAGGACACAATTCTTCAGATCTAAGTCTAAGCAAAATAATGCTACACCCCCACCCTACAAAAGACCAAAAAAATCCCTTTAAGGCTTAAGTCTAATATTATCTTTCCTTTTGAGATTAGCTATCATACAAATGTTCATAAACCTCAATATTCTCACACTTATCTATCTTCAAAATTATCTTTTCCAAGTCTCACGATCGTTCTATTTCTATTCAGTGTTCGTTCATTCCAGGATGAAGGTCGTCATTGCTTTGGTTCTGCTTTCTGCTGTTGCTACTCAGGTTTGTTGCATTTTACTAACGTAAATTTCAACTTGATTGCATTAAATGTTTCTGAATCATTCCCAACACTTATAAATTTTAAACGTACGTGAAAGATATTTTGTCTTGACCATGATTTTTAAGAAATTGACATATAGTCGATCTCTAACACTTTTGATGATTACTGATTCAAAACCGATCGGAAACTGGGATGGAAACAATTCCTAATTCAAATTCAGAAGAGATTTTCTTAAAGTTGTGTGGGATACTTACAAATTCAATTAACTTAATATCATCTAGTTTCAAATTAAAATATTAGGACATCCTTTTTACATCCTTATATGGTACAAGCGGTAAAATTCAAACCAAATGACTTTTCAATCGATTTCAAAACGTGTCAGGCTATTTTGTTGGTCCTATACTTATTGTAATGATTTCAAGACTTGGTAAGGGCACAATAAGTATATAGTGTATAAAATTTCAGTTTAAAGAAAATCATCGAAGTGACAATTTCTATATTATTGCTATATTCATACATTTGGCTGAAAAGTAGTTGATCAATTGGAACTTTTTGGAGCATCTTCTGACCATTGATGATTGTACCATTGTTCACAATTTTTCAGGGATTCATTTTCAGCAGTTGTAAATCAGACAGCGACTGTAATAATGGCTGTTGTGAACATTCGTTCTTCAGTAGTCGATGCACAGCAAAGAGTGCCTACCTTCAAACCTGTTCAACAACTGGATGTGGATGTCAAGCAGGTAAAACACTCACGCTTTTATAGTCCGGTTACATTAATAATGTGTAACCAATATTATGTTACATATTAAGCATTCATTAATCAAACCTTTGATTCAGGGATTCATATAATGACCTCTTAAGTTTGCCAATTTGTATGTTTATATATATATATATTTTTTTTTAAACTGTGAAGTAATTTATGTTATGGTACATGTTACATATTAAGCATTCATTAATCAAACCTTTGATTCAGGGATTCATTTAATGACCTCTTAAGTTTGCCACTTTGTATGTTTATATTTTTTTTTTTTTTTTTTTAAACTGTGTAGTAATGTTTTTGTTTCAAATTTAGGTTTAACGTGTATCAAGGGTTCTGAAGTCACAAGCGTTGCCATCGAAACTCATGTTGGATCAAATGAATATGTTTGTGAAACTCAACAGAAGGCCATTGTAACAGCTACACCACCGATGCCAATTTCATCTTAAACTGGCCATTAATAAACAACAAGAAAATTAACCATGTTTTGTTAATTCTTTGAACCTACTGAATAAATAGCTATTACTTATATTAACCAATTCAATGCGATCAAAAGCGTTATTATGGAAATGTGTTTTAAGGGCATCGGAAAAAATACGCTTTTAATGAAAAGTGCAGTTTATATCGGCCACAGTCCCAAAAAAACGTCCCCAAGTTTGACGGTACGTATCTCAGCTGCTGATGAATAGATCTTTTCAAAATTATCACAGATTTACTACAACATGTACCTGTCAGACCCTAAGAATATGAAAGTCATCGAATAAAAATTGTACGAGTCAGTCACATTTTAACCATAACTCATTTTTTTTCTCCAAAATTTGACTTACTAGGTACTTTCATTGGACTTAAAACAAATCGTTTATTCTTTAAACGACAGATCTCTTTAAATAATGTATGTCTTAACATGTAATGTTATTGAAAATTATATTTGCAAAATTTCCTTCATTTATGATAGGTTTAGAATAATACGAAATGCAACTGTTTTATCAATTCTCAAATTTCTTCCAATCTGTTGTATAATCGATATTTAAGAAACGAAAATTCTTTGTCCAACACTCAATTTTCTCACAAGAGAAAAACAATGTTGCAATTTTCAAGTAAACCTGTTTCTTGGTAAAGCCGGACGCAAGTTTAAAACTTCTTTCACAAAGTGTGTTATAAGTTATAGGTTCTATAGTTTATAGTCTACAAACATAAAAAGGTTGAAAAACTCAATTATAATAAAAGGGATCCACTGATTTATTTTTTTTTTTAAGCAGAAAACCATCTTTTTATGTGACTTGAGTAATCAGTATTTAACTCCCTTATAACATTGCCAATATTCAACAAAATATAAAGACAAGTTTATTGCTTTTCATTCCCAATATTACAAAGAATTGGTTATTGAATAAAATTGCTTTTGACAGTTGATTACAGGAAATTTGGTCACATGACATTTTTGTCGCACACGGTCACAATTTATACTGGCAGAAAGTATTATGGGCAAGGGTATTTTGGTCACAGTTATAAAGGAACAGGGTATAATGGCCACAGTAATACGGGCAAGGGTATTTTGGTTATAGTAATACGGGAACAGGGTAAGATGGTCTTAGTGGATGCACGATTTTTGGTCACAGTAATACGAACACAGGATAGTTTGATCACAGTAATACGAACATTTAGTCACACTTTCTTTCAAACACCGTAATAAAAAATCATTCTTATATCAATGACATGATTACGATATACCTCGATTATGTTTTCCCCAGTCCCCCATATAACTACCGCATGGCCAGAGTATGTAAACGCTGTTTGAATGACCACGAACGTAACTGAGTGGGCAATGGCTTCTAGCAACTTTGGACACATCTTACGCATGCTGTGGTCGAAATCTCAGCGAAATGTACTCAAATTCAGGCTTGCCAAACATTGGGCATATACATCAAAAGCATACTGGATGCATTGGTCTGTGTAGATGGGGTTAGGTATGGTTAAGGTAGTAACAACCCTTCCTATTCCTATCTAACCCTCGTAGAATAGCTGTCGGTAGCGCTATTTTATTTATTCGAATGTAAGATAATCACATTTAAGCACCTAATTGTGTAAAGGGGGTATAGTGGGCGAGAGTGTGGGTTTGTTGTTAGGATATGACAACACGGACAGAAATACATTTGAATTTTTGAGGATATTTTCTGTTACCGTACTAGTTACAATATTTCACATATCATTTTTCTTAAAGTATGGAAAGTCAATTCTAGGTCACTTGACACCTACCGTAAATGATTTTGTATATCCTATAGTACCCATATCCATTCTTACAATCGATAATAAAGATACATGTTCAAGCAAAACAGATAATATTTGTGTTAAATCTCGATTGTTTACAACGACAGTCCGCCATGATGCCGTCTGGATCACGTGATCGCATGACGTCAATTGTGGAACCCGGCTCAAGGTGGTTGTTGCGCAAGCTGCTTCAGGCCTACATTGAAAGTCCTGCCGTTCTTAGGAATTCGAAAAATTAGGGATGAGCAGCCCGCACACCTTGCAGCTGCTTTCGTTTATCCAGACAAAGATGAAGCTGTGGAGCAGCACACTACCAGATTTGCTCGTAATTAGTGATGGGCCGATAATCGATTATCGGTCGCTGAAAGTCGAACAACTCGCTAATCGATTACCAATCGAAAGTCGGCGACATTGTCGAAAAATTCTTTTTATTCAATTAGCTAGTTTTCTTTACACGCATGTGCAATGCGAAACTGCGATGTAATTTTCGTCAGTAGAGCAGTTCTTTGTAGATACAGTCATAATATTTCTAATAATTATGAGAATTCATTTTCTTATGTTATCGGGAAAACAAAGAGATCCGTTAATTTGTCACACCTTTGATTACAATATCTCGAGACCCGAGATTCGGCATGATTGATGGGAGGCATGATTGTTACTATATATAAATAGTATCATAGTCACAGATTGTGCTGAGTAAGGAATATACATGTACTGAAGTTGATAGCAGACGACCTTTCGGACAAGCGTAGCATTGAGTGATATGATCTACATGGTTGATATATAATGGCAACAACTCAAGCTTAGTCATTTATCGGCCTATAGAAATTAGTAACAAAATAATAACTTATGAATATATATTTCCATAAGAAAGACTGCAATGTCGATAAATTCAATTAAGGTTAAATAAATATTTCTTCTTTTGTATTCATATTTTATATTAGTATTTAAAAAAATGAAATTCTTGAATTAAGGTTATTTAATGATACTATTCATATCTTGTATTAAACATATGTAGCTCCCATATAGCAAGATTTATGATCAGACACATTCGTTATAATTAGTTATTCACGAAGGCAACATAATGTGTTTTTATACGAACAACGGGATCAACTGAACCATGTTTAGTCGGTGTCTTCCCGGGAAGTCACCAGTACGAATTTCAAAATTCCCGGGAAGTCACCGTTTTGTTTTCTTTGATGATTTGAGGTAAATGCCGCCAAGAGATTAACGGTGACAAAAATTCATGAAAATCGTTCACTTACATTAATTACTACTGGCATCTGTGATTGAAATATTGAACTTTATTCACCATTGATATGTAAAGACGTTTATGTCAAGGACATGCATATTCATTCAAAATGGCAAACTAAAAACATGCTAAAATTTTTAAAAACCTTACGTAAGGTTTTTAAGTGTTGTATGTTTTTTGGACGCTGATACGAAACTATTGAACGGATTTGAGTAAGATAAATGCCTAATTGTAGAGAAATGTCCCTCTTGTGTAAAAAAGGTTTCAGCTAGAAATATTGAGCCATTTAAAGGGAAAACACCAAAACTAGGTCAAATTGCTTCATTAACAATAAATACTCCCTGTTTGTAATTAACCCTTTAAAAACCAATTCAGCTTGATCAAGAAGATGCATAGATATAATGAGCATACTTAAAAAATACTTTCAGGTAATATTTGCGCTGTTTTTGATAATGGAAACTTTTTTGAAAAAAGCAGAATGGCCCTTTAAGACTTTCCATACTCTTTAACATTGCGCAAGTCTGCAGTCACAGGAAAGGAATTATTGTAGTTTATTCTCCTACATGCAACCTAATACGTGTCTATGACTGGTGTTTCTAGTCACAGTTAAGTTGCATTTGATCATTTTTTTTTATTATCTATAAATTTGAACAGTATGATGGATGTATGTCTATGCTTAACCATGTTGTTCAGCAATGTTCATGCCAAGTTTGATGACATTTTTAAAACATGTTTTTTTTTTCTAAAAGTGAAAATTATTATATGAACAAGTTGCAAAACGCGGTCAAGCTCATTCTTTGCAGCATGTATCACCAGTTGGTAATTTCGTTCACTGATTGCTTTTGCTTCAATATAAGTACAGTCTATTCTGAGCCTTATAATCCGAAATAACCCGTGCCTCAGCATCCTGGTTGCCAACTCAGTTTCTATACGCCCACATGAAATGTGGAGCGTATATTGCCGTCACCCATGTCCGTCGGTCCGTCCGCAATTGTCGTTAACACTCTACAAGTTACAATTCTTTACGGATTTTGACGAAACTTACTGAAATTGTTTATTATCACTCAAGGATGAACCCTATTGAAAATCAAAAGAATCGAAAAATAGTTAACATGAATTATTGCCCTTGTTCTTTAAAACGCGTTCGATTTTTAGCTTGTTAACACTCTACAAGTCAAAATTCTTTACGGATTTTGATGTAACTTGCTGATATTGTTTATTATCACTCAAGGATGAACCCTTTTGAAAATCAAAAGAATCGTTAAATATTTAATATGAATTATTGCCCTTATTCTTTAAAACGCGTTCGATTTGTAGCTTGTTAACACTCTACAAGCCACAATTCTTTATGGATTTTGACGAAACTTACTGAATTTGTTTATTATCACTTAATATAAACCCTTGTTTATTAAAACGCGTTGATTTTTAAGTTGTGAATCTCTAGAAGGCACAATTCTTTTATTTTAATGAAACCTATTGAAATATTTTATTATCACACGATAAACCCTATCTAAAATCAAAAAATATTTGATATGACTTATTGCCCTTCTTGTTCAAAATAAGTTTTAGTTTTTAGCTCATAAACACAAAAGGAGTTTGACTAAACTTGATGAAAGCTTAACCCTTGATGAAATCAAGAAAAAAAAAGGTTGGACGTCCTTTTAAGTTCTGAACAAAATGTAGGCCTATGACGACAGGTTGAATATTTGATGGTTGCTGTTTTCTGCCAAATGTTCTATTTCAAACAAAGCTGCCAGTGGGCGTATATTATCTTGCCTGGCAAGCTATCTTTACTGTTCATAAGAAAGCACCCGCTCTCCCCTACCTCTCCAGGTTAAACCTTTTTTTTTTTATAAAAGAACATGTTTAAAAACAGTACTTTTAATTGAAAAAAAAATTCGTCATTTTTATAAACTTCTTCACGTATAAAAAATAAAACATTATTTTCAGTAACTAACATTTTAATACTTTTAAGAAAAATGGGTTTCAGTTTGAAACCCCTAAATATATTTCACAGATATACCGAATTATGCTAAATTGCTTGATTTAATGTGACTTACTAAATTTATTTACGATTCATGCCAAGGTAAAAAGTAGCAAGTCACAATTATACACACCATAATTATTATTTTTATATAAAATTGGATATTAAGAATAAGTTAATTTAATTAATTGCAATATTATTTATACATTTTTGAGTCCACCTTTAGCAACAATAATCAATAAAAACTTATTTCTAGTACAAAACCTAGTAAGTCAGGAAATGGACAATGGAAAAAGATAGTAAGTAAGTATTATGGTGGACTTTTTTTCCATTTGAAAACTACATTAATACTTACAAATCTTGTAAGTCACATTTTAACCATAACTCATTTTTTTCGAAAATGTAACCTACTAGGTTCTTCCATTGGACGTTAGAAATAACTTAAAACATATCGTATTTTTTTTTCAGCAACAGATCTCATTAAATAATGTTTATTTTCATAATGTAACGTTATTTAAGGATTGAACGCAGATTTTTATGCGTTCATTGGGTGATAAACGCAGAATTTTCACGTGTTAAATCGAATGAATGCAGGTTTAACATGTGAAAATTCGGCGTTCATCACCCAATGAACGCAAACAAATC
This sequence comes from Lottia scabra, assembly GCA_029955415.1. Classification (NCBI taxonomy): domain Eukaryota; kingdom Metazoa; phylum Mollusca; class Gastropoda; family Lottiidae; genus Lottia; species Lottia scabra. The sequence goes on along the minus strand of JARJEI010000002.1, from coordinate 5,406,791 downwards.
TGCATTCAATCCTTATATTTACATTCGGTAGAGTTCATGTATTTTTTAACATATTTTAGTGGTAAAATTATAGCTTTAATGGCTATAATGTAGTTCAAATTGAAAGAAAATTGGGAACGAACTCCTGTCAATTAACATGACGTTAAAACTTGGATGACGTCAAAAAGGGAGATCGTCAAGGCAGATTACTCAATTAGTCGACATTTGCGATTTTTATATTCATTGTTTGTCCAAAATAAGACTTTATTTCATATCAAATAAGTTCAAAATATCTTATTTTTCGATTTCTTAAAGTATCTAGGCCGATTTTTGATCCATCATTTGTCTCTTCTTAAAATAATGATGGTGTGTATTCATACGCCACAATCTACGTTGTTAGGGAAGATTTTGTTTAGCAACGTCACGGGAGATCACTCCAGAATTTTGCGTTCATCGGTAAATGAATGCAAAATTTTCACAAGGGTTCCCTGTAGCGCGTGACAATAAAATGTAAATATTGAAAATTGTATTTAAAATTTCCTTAATCCATAGTAGGCTTAGAATAATACGAAATGAAACTGTTTGGTTTCCAAGCACGTTAGCGTTAATTGGCATGGTGACAACAATTGGTTAGTTCCCCCGCCAAACTTAATTGCTAAAGTTTTACAAAAGATGAAATCTGACAGGGCTTATGGGTTTCGCCAAATGTAAAAATACATAAAAAGAAATAAAAATTTTCACTGGATGATTGGTGAAAAAGCAAATATATTCTTTTTTCAAGAAACCCACAGTGTGCAGAAAGATGAATTAACTTGGTACAAAGAATGGGCGCACAAAGCCTTTCTCTCTCATGGAAAGAATGACTCTGCAGGGTGTGCAATATTTATCAAAAAATTGCAAAATTTTAAAATTTCAGTTAAAAGTGTAGATGGCAATGGTTACTTTATTGTATTGTTACTAGAAGGTGAAGGTCATAATAGTTATGACTTTCTTTTGGTTAATACTTACAGTCCTAACACGGACACACTTCAAGAAAAGCATTACACTAAACTTTTAAACATTTCAGAATCCTTAAATTTAGAATGTCCTGTAATTATTGGTGGTGATTTAGATGCAAAGCTAGATAGATCTGGGGGTAATTACAAAATCAAGAAAAAAGCTTGAAAGTCGTTAATGATATAATTGAACTAGCAAAGCTTGTTGATATATTTAGAATAAGAAACCCACAAAAATTAAAATTTACTTGGAGACAACGAAAGCCAATAATACAAAGTAGAATTGATTTTTTCCTAATTTCAGAATCTATATCCGGATGTATCGAAAACTGCTCTATCCAAACAAATTCTTTTAGTGACCATTCTATGATATGCTTAAAAGTTAAACTGCAAGGTAATAATCGTGGACTAGGATTGTGGATGTTTAATAATACACTCATTGATGATAAAACATATACTAGAAATTTATCAAAAAACCTTAAACAATGGCCAAATGAATATCATGATAAGAAAAAAGGAGAGGTCTGTGGGACTTCCTTAAGTTTAAAATTAGGCTATACACGATAGAATATTCAAAAATTAAACAAAAAGTTAAAAATAAATTAAAAAATAGTCTTAAAGAAGAGCTAAACGATCATGAAAGTAGAATAAAAAACGATGAAGACCTGATAATAATTAATACAGTAAAAGAAAAACTTGATAAGATTCATGACGAGGAAGCAAAGGGTGCCATACTTAGATCAAAGATGGTGCATTACGAATTTAATGAAAGAAATAGTAAATATTTTTTAAATCTTGAAAAGTCGAATAAAATAAACAACAGCCTAATGAGCGTAAAGGTTCCATCGGGTGAAATAATTACAGAACAAAACAAAATTTTGGATAATGTATACAAATATTATAGTGACATGTATAAAAATTTCAACTCTAAAGGATCCGTGAATGACCTCATCAAAAATAATAAATTTTCCTCACCCGTTTTAACAGATTATGAGGCAGACAATTTAGAACACAAAATAGATTTCCACGAGTGTTTAAGTGCAATAAATTCTTTACGTGATAGTAAATCACCCGGAAATGACGGGCTCACTTCCGAATTTTACAAGCATTTTTGGAATGAGATCTCTATCCATATTTTAAATTGCTTCAACGAAAGTTTTGAAACCGGTTTTTTTTCTGAAAGCCAAAGACAATCACTTATAAAACTAATTCCGAAATCTGGGCGTGATAAAACGGATCTGTCTAACTGGCGACCAATAACATTGATTAATGTAGACATGGAAATAGCCAGTAAGGTATTATGCAATAGGTTGAATCAAATCAAACTGCTTTTATGTCTAACAGACATATACAAGAAAATATAAGAGTTATAGATGATACCTTTCAGCATAGAATTAAAAGGTAGGGAATGCCAAGAAGGATAAATAAATAGTTTATGCTTGGCACGCATGCGCTGAATATGGGGGTTATCGCATAACTTCCGCTTTCTGCAAAATAGCAGACGATATTGATATGATGTTTGTTGATGTTATTTTGGAAGTAAGATATAAATGAAAATTTTCATATTCTGTTTATTTTATAACATTTTCACAAAATTAATTTACCTATTCACCTATTCAACGAGTTGCCACCTTGTAATAGCGATAAAAAATGTTATTCTTTGTGAGATTTGAGATTGATAAAGCGTAGCCTGAGTTGCTTACTGTTTAATAAAACTTATTGAGTTATTGTGTACTTATTAAAGTCAGTCTTTGAGATCTTTTTCGTTTATCATGACAAATATGGGACTACTGTATGTTCTGGATGTTTCAGGAATTCCTGGTTATTGAGAATGTTGATTTTTTTCCAACAGTTAAGTAAGTGAAGAAGAAGGTCAGGTAAATAAGTGTCCAATAATGCCATAATGGTAATGTCAATACCGGTATAGCCTACCCATTTTTAATTTAAAGGGGAATTTTCAGCATTTTCGAGGGTTGATTTTGGCCAGAAAACTCTTTTTAAAACCTTTATTGTATTGGCAGTATTAGTATATTTCATTGTTTGATATACAATTATATTCTACCTCTTAAATTCATCTATTATAAAACTGTAAGCCTAAAAGGATTAGTTTCATTAATTATAATTCTATATTTGTTTGCCACTGGAATTAAAAATATCATTCAATTTCAGGATCCGTGCAGTTCAATTTAAAAGGGGATGTTCAGCATTTTTGAGAGTCGATTTAGGCCTTGAATATATATAAATAGCTTCCAGAAGTACTAGATCTGCAGGAAAATCACAGAATCCCTTCAATTATACAAATACCTAAACGTTTATCTTTCATTTTGTGTTTATGTGTACTGTTTTCTAATATAAAGCATAGACTTACTAAACAACAAGTGGTATTTTTAACTTTCAAATGCTTATAATTATGACTACACAGGGATTTGAAGGCTTAAATTTCAAGGGAGAGTTGGGGTGGATTAAGATAACTTTAAAATTCCTAGTTCTGAGATCAAAATTTTATTGGGTGAACAGTTAGTGAACATATCCTTTAAAAAAGTATGATTAAATAATAAATTATTCAATCCCTGCAAAACACAAATCCAACCCTTATTTTTGATTGTGAAAATACAGGCAAGCTCATTTTTCTTATTGGTGAATAGGTTTATGATGTATTGTAATTTATTTTCAAGTTAATAGTTTATTTTTGATTAATTGTTACTTGTATTTTATTTTTATTGTGATCTAGTAAGATATTCACGAAGACTGGTAAATGGGTGATTTTTAATGAATGCCTTGTATTCTTGCATATGTATGATGTTCAATATATATATTCAGTTATTGTTTGGAATTATCAAATATGATAAAAATAAATTCTATGAAGTGAAATTGAGTTTTACATATAGTTTTTTCTGCACATTTTGTGCTAATGAGGACCAGCAAATGACATGCAGTGTGCAATTGGGCAATTTTTACAGGACAGTGTCATTATCCTACTCATATTTTGATATTCAACTTTCGAGGGATATTTATCATGCTCAGTTTGTAACATACAGAACCTCCATTAATTGGTCCATTTGAACGACTGCGGGAAAGGGGTAAAATATCGGTAGTAGTCATCTCATCTCATTCTGGGAAAGAACAATTGTTTTAACCCTCTGACCTGACCCACTGCGGCCCTCTGATGTTGTATCTGTCATTTTAATTAAATCTAAGAAAAAATAAGTTTTTATCACACAGTTTTTATCATATTTTTTCCAGATGAATTAAATAATGAATTATCTGGTGAATTATTAAATTTTGTATACACATCCTCACCACAACAGGAGTCCAATGCTGAGAAAAGTTGAAAATTATTTCATTCATCTTTGGACAGTATTGTTGAAGTACTTAGAAAAACTTATTCACATTTATATTTTTTTTCAAACTCAAAGTCAACAGGATTCTGTCAAAGGCATTGACAGTGATGAAAGAGACATAATTGCATATAGGAGGAAGCATGGTAGGGAAACTTTTAAAACTGTACTGGCACTAGTTGTAGAATACTTATTGCCTGCAAAAGAGTAAACAATTTTATAAACATAATATTATCTGCAAGGAATAAAACCAGTAGACATTCCATCATAAATCCTTCCAGTACTAGCATATAGGATCCCCAAATCACTGCATTGACTTGCAGTAATTTATTGACTTGACAATTCTATTAATAATAAATCATTTTTTTTGTCTGACAATTAGGCAGAAATGCACTTTGTTAAATCAACTTATAAAGTTCATAAAGCTGTGACTATATTAACTTATAAAGGTTGTTTCATATACTTACTAGTTGTTTTTGGGAGTATTTAGTGTAGTTGAAATAGATTGTTCTGGTAAAAACAATGTTGGTATAATACCAACATGATGTAATTCACATCTTTTTCTTATGCCTGGACTGAATAAATAATAATTAGACTGTTCTATAGCAAATTGGTGTAAATGCAAGGTAATTTACAGTAGAAAATAGTATGGGCAAGGGTCAATTTCAAGTGAAAAAGGTCCAAGGAAAAGTCATTTTATGGACTCAAAGTCTTCCTTGAACAAATGATGTATAATTGACAATAATATTTTGAATATATGTGAATGAAAGAAAACAATCAATTCAGAACTCACTGCATGAGGTCATTAATACAGTAATCCTATATCATTTTAGAAACTATATACTGATAGTAAAATATCAAATCAAGAAATAACAGTTGTAAAAACGTTGTAAAATTAAATTTTCTGTGATAATTTTTAAATTAACTTCTTTTGTTATTGTTTACCTTAACACCGGAAGTTAATAAAAGACCCCCAAGTAGAAATTCGGTCAACCATAAATTTAAACGGAAGTTCAATAGACTAAGAGAAGTCTCAGACTTCCAGTCTTATACATTTCTATACTTTCAGTTAGCCAAACAAAAGAAAATAATTGGTTTCCTCTTAGCCATTGATTTTAGACGGGCCTACGATAGCATAAGTCATAGCTTCATATTAGAATGCTTAAGGCTGTATGGATTTAAAAGGAATTTTGTTAGATGGATCCACATATTGTAGCCTACTCAGGAATCAAATGCGCAGTTTTTAATAACGGCTTTTCAACGAAATATTTCCCTGTAGAAATAGGAGTAAGGCAAGGTGACCCTATGTCCTCCAACCTCTTTAATTTAACAATAGAAATACTTTGCACCTTAATACGATTTGACGACAATATAGCTGGAATCCAATTTGGAAAAACTGAATTAAAACTAACAATATTTGCGGACGATATGACCTGTCTTTTAAAAAACTTCAAATCTGCGCGTCACTTGTTGGAAGTTATAAATCATTTTGGACAGTATTCAGGCCTGAATATCAATATATCAAAAACGGAAGCCATAGATTTAAATAGTGAAGAGAGCTTCGAAACGAATTGATAAAATTGGAAATTAATCTTGCCACAGAATACATTAAAATACTGGGAATATATTTTTCAATAAATGTAAAACTAATGAATGATCTGAACTATGATAAAAAAATTGATTGAAATTGAAGGTGTTCTAAACAGGTGGAAGCACAGAAACTTGACCTTAATTGGAAAAATACAAATAATAAAAACATTTTGTCTATCAAAAATATCATTTCAAGCACTTTCAGTTAGCATATCCGATAATACTATACAAAAATTTAACAAACAAGTTTATAACTTTATTTGGAATGGACCTGACAAAATTAAAAGAAATGTTCTGAGTCAAGATTATAGCGAGGGGGGATTAAGAATGATAGATCTCAAAGAATTTGTAAAAAGTAAATTTATTTTTTGGATGAAAAAAGTGTTTTCAAACCCGAACCAAATATGGCTCGTTACTTATAAATTGTTAGTAGATACAAACTACAGTGACTTTCTTCCAATATGTAACTTTAACCTTAACCGTTTAGAAACTTTTTCTCAATTTTATAATGATCTTTTCAAAAATTGGCACTCTGTATCTACTAAGTATATTAATAAAATTTACACCCTCAGCAGGTAATATGGAATAATATGCAGGTTCAACTGGAAAAGTCGTTAGACGAATCCAAACTTAAAATGAAATTAGTATATATTAATGAATTCTATAACATTTGTGATGAAAAGTATAACAGACTATCCACTATTGAAAAATTCAGTTTCAAAGCAATAATGAACAAGCTAAAAGGTCTTAAATTAAATGAGGATAAGCACTTACATTTTTCTAACTCTGATATGTTAGAATATATTAATATTTTATTGAAAGAGGTGTATAATAAACCATTTGCTAATATCAAATCTAAAGATGTATATACTTTTAATATAAAATCGAAATATAAGAAAACAAATGGTTTAATAAAGTGGCAACAAAGACTAGAGAACTCTTTACCAGACTCTCTTATTGATCAAATTTTTCCAAAAATACGTTTAGTATGTAAAGACACTAAACTTCAAAATTTCCAATTTAAATACTGTCACAATATTATTTACCTCAACGAAAAATTATGCAGGTTAAAACTATGCTCCTCTAGTTTATGCAGCTTTTGCTCATCAGTTATTGAAACAATGGAACATCTATTTGTATTCTGCCCTTATGCACAAAAACTATGGAACTACATCGGGGATATGCTTGTCAAGAATAACATACATTTTAATTTGAGGCCAATAGATATTCATTTCGGTGTTATCGACCATGACAATAGTTTCAAAAACATTAACGAAATTCTCTTTGTCGACAGCTGCATTTTTATCACCAAATTTTACCTTTACAAATCAAAACTTAATAATACAGAACCGAAGAAACATGAATTATTTAATCATATGAAAAAAATAGCTCATCTGGAGTTAGAAATATACCGAGAGAGGGAAGAAATTAGTGGTAAATGGAAGTTTTTAGATACTGTTATTTAAATAAGTAATTATATATAATCTGAAACAGGCTAGAGTGTGAGAGAACGAATGTGTGTGAATGTTAAAATATTGTATAATGTAACTTGATTGTAACTATCTTATAAAAAAAAAATACATAAATAAGGAAATGGGCAAAAGTGTTTATTAAATGTCAAAATGATTTGCCTTTCGCAATATTTTAATTTCTGGTTTCGATTCCAGTTAAAGTAATTATAGAATTGTGTGATGAATTTGGTGATAAGGGATTTGACTAAGAACGTTTTGAACTTTGCTGTTTTTTAAAGATACTTAAAAATGTTGTAATTGAACATTAAACAGTAAAACAAATAGGAACAGACAAGGAAATGAAATTCTGATTGCTAAAGGGAAACACGATTGCATGTCCAGTGCTTATGTTTAAACGTTATATGGATTTGTATAATTTAGATTTGAAATCTTGGTTTACGTTCTGCCTCGGAAATTGGGGCTTCAAAAAGTTTCAGGGGACTACAAGGGTCTCTACTGACTAAATCACACAAGATTCATAGTGCAGTCTTTATTAAAACGTACAGTGACGTATTTGTAATGAAATAGACGTGAAAACTGAAAGTAGAAAAATAACAATATTTTACTGACTAACTATTCTCACAAAAGCAAAATATCAAACATATAACTGAAGTACAAAAATATACATTATCGGATATAGGATCAGAAACAATTTATACTTAAAATGCATTATTGTAATAATATTTAACGGTGTATTATACCTCCTCGAGCCTTTTGACGAGACCCAAGGTTAAAATGTTTGTTCACGAAAAATACAGCATGGCGAATAATGGAGAAATACTTGTTATTTAGAAACACATGAAATAAAAGAATTACTATATTCTATCGGAATATAAAGACATAATAACTAGTCAATTAAAGTTTTGACATATTATACGAAATTAACGTACAGTTTTATAAACTATTGCGGCGTAGGGTAGGTCAACTGACACAGAAACACGTATTTTCAAATACTCATATAATAAAACCTCCCATGTTCACTCTGTATTCGAGCGATTCACGCAGATAACTTTGACCACGGTTACAGGTGCTACTGTTTACGCAAATACTAACGCAAACGAAAGATGTCTAAAGACGGTTATATTGCATCAGCTTGTAAGTTTCAGTTCATCTTGGTCTGTAGGTTTATACGTTTAATTCTAAACGCAATACTGTCTGTTACACCTTCATACCCAACCTTTCTTTGGTTTTCTCTATAACGCAAGGTGGGCTTATCGGCAAATCGTCCCAACTTTTACTACCCATGGTTGAACGCCAATGATTAGTTGGTATGTCTTCTGTAAACAATATGTCATTAGGTCTTCACATCTCAATTAATCTTCCTTATTTTAAGTTTTAACCCCTAATATAACATTAAAAACACTAAGATGTATGGATATACTACTTCTGCATTTATGTAACACATAAGACTATGGTTGGTAATAAAGGTTTATTTGTTGGTATGGTATATTGGTTATCATATAAGATGGTTAAAACATATAATACATATTATCTTGGCCGTGTGTTCTAAGGTGAACCACCTTCTTGCTTGTCAAAACGGGAACTGATTTCTGAATGATTACTTTTGCCAATCTCTCTCAGCATCAGAATCATCCGTATTTCTGATTAATTAAGGCCAAATATGAAAACTCCCAGTATAAGGGTAATTCTTATGTCTGATTGGTTAAAGCATAATCTAGCGATCTGATTGGAGGATTAGACTTCTTGCGTGTCGTCTGCTGATTGGCTAGCGCACTGACAACGATAATAGAGCAATTACATTTTCCAAGAGTGACAATGTATAATCTTGTTTGTACAAGCTAATCAAGCTGCGCTCAGAACAAAGGAGAATTAGTGTCAAAGCCGAAAGGTGTTAATAACTTATGTAGTATTACCTCATAGATGTAAAGGGGTGTTCCCACTTTCCCGGCAGATTTTCGGGATTAAATTTGTCTAATCCGGATTAGCTGGGTTATAGGGATTAATCGGATTAAGGCGGATAAAATTCTACTAATGAGCTGATTTTTATTTTTATTTTATATACAATTACACAATGGTACACACAGACACAGTACATTACAAACCAACAAGATGTGAGATGGCATCTCCATACTCCATCATGGTCTTGCTATTGTTCTGTAGACAGACTTTCAGGCGATCAAGTTCATGTTCCAATTGGCGATACTGTTTCTTCTTGGGGCGTTTCTTACCATCATACTGGAGTTGACTGATGGTAACCTCTGTCATTGCTGAAAATGTTAGGATGGTTGGTGGTCATCTTGTTCATTCTTGCGTGCCACCCTTCAGCATGATTCGTGGTTTGTGGACCTGAAGTGTGAAAATGGTTCCACATACGTATTTATTCTCCCTCATCCCACTGCTAGGTTACATAGTCAGCAAACTTTGCAACTGAAGGTTCTCCAATGTTAACAGCTTCAAGGGCATTGAACCAGTAGTTTTCAGGTCTAAGCAGAGGTAGTGCAGAAGCTCTTCTCACGATCTGGTCTACAATCTGCTCTAGCCATGTCTTTTACTGAAGCAAGGAATTGGTCAACAACAATCTTCGAGTGTGAACCAAAATGATTGTGGATATCTCTGTAAGTTGTCATGATTCCACTGGATGTGTTTATTGATACAAATCGCACGTTCACTTGTACATTAGCCATGATGCAAAGGACATAATTATGGTGGTATAATATGTTCGTCGTTATATACATGCTTTGAAAATAGTGTTCACTCACTTTCACCATCATTCACCATTTTGACATGTGAACTAATATTCACTTTAAGTTAGGTGAACCTAGTTTATATCAGCTCATTAGTGGAATTTTATCTTCCTTAATCCGATTAATCCCTATAACCCAGTTAATCCGGATTAGACAAATTTAATCCCGATAATCTGCCGGGAAAGTGGGAACAAACCGATGTAAATGCTGTGTTAGTACTGACAATAGGAATTTAATCTGAAGTATTAATTGGCTTTCAATGTAAACTATTAACATCTGCCCTTGTCCATCCTAATGATGCATTATGTAACATTTATTACATACTACGTTTCGAAACACATACAGGTAACGTTATCAAGTAAAATGTAAATAGTAAAAGTAAACCTAATATAACATATTACATACATTTTATTGACCTTTGTAGTTTCATCTTTACTTACTCTAAAACAATTTGCGGCAAATCGACCCAATATAAAATGTAAATTATTTTAACTTAAGTATTGCTAAAATACATGATTTTTTTTTTATGAGAAATGATGAAATAAGTGTTCTTTCAATTTACACAAGCTACAATTCTTGATGAAACAACAATTTAAAATTCATATCAAATAATATAACAAATAATATCAGATCCCTGGCTTAGACCAACCTCCAGTTCAAATGATAATTCAGTCAATATATGAGTAGTGGAGGGTGTCGTATGGGATCTAATAGATATGTGTTGTCTTATATACATGCTCTCATGCGAAAATTCGAAAGACTCAGAGCATGTATATAATCTCATACATATTTACATTTGAATACAAGTATATAGCTTATCATTCATGTTTCATCCTTACAAAAACAAAATACTCCACTGTAGGGGTGTAATTTAAATAGAAAGAGATCTAATTATTTATAGATTTCTTCCAGGAGAACTCATTTTGTTATTTTCAAAAGTTTTCTCAAGAGTATCCCATATTTCTACTGGTTGGTCCTGTTCTGACCTTTTAAAACATATTCTTACAGTTATAGATATAAAATTTAACAAAAAGACAAATGATATTGAGAACAGATGGATAACCAAATAAAATATCATCAATATTTAGAATAATATTAGTTACTTTTTTGTAGCAAATTTGCAATGCAGTTCCACAAAGGCTGTATTAGGCTGCATTCGAAAAATAGATGTTCATATGTTTCTTCGCTGTTCTGACCTTTTAAAACATATGAGCTTTTCAATCGAAATATTTTTTTTTATAAAAGCGATCATTCCTGTTGCAAACGGTTTATACTGGTTATTCTTACAGTTATAGATATAAAATTTAACAAAAAGACAAATGATATTGAGAACAGATGGATAACCAAATAAAATATCATCAATTTTAGAATAATATTAGTTACTTTTTTGCAGCAAATTTGCTATGCAATTCCACAAAGGCTGTATTAGGCTGCATTCGAAAAATAGATGTTCATATGTTTCTTCGTAAAGTTGACAGAATGAACAGTTTGGATCATTTATTAATTTCATTTTATGTAAGTTAGACCTGATATTTAGGATTCTATTTTTTATTGCATTTCAGTAATTTTGGGGTTATGCAATGGAGACCTGAAGCTTTTGTATATGAGATTCCAATTGAAAAGTCTATTTGGGACAAATAGTATTAATATTTTTAATCATTATACCATAGGCATGACGACTACCAGACTGGTGAAATGAGTTTACATAGAATATTGATTGTTTTGGTGCAAAATTGTTCATCATTTAATTTTTTTTGATTAATTTATGGTTATATTTTATTTTTTCTAAATCTAAATAAGTCCCCGATTTAAATCTGTTTTAGAGTATTAAAATCAAAATACTTGCCAGTAGAATCAAATAAATCTGAATAAAAAAGCAGTCCTTTATTAAACCATTCCTTAATAAAAGCTATCATTCTTGTTAAAAAACCATATTGGTATGGACTCGTTCTCATTAATATCTTTAGTATTTAGTATTTTATTACAGTAAATATTGTAACAGAGAAAAACATCTTTCCAAAAAGGGTTTTCTACTTTTAAAGTAGATAAATAGCATGGGCCACTTGCAAATAGAAGTTTGTTAAAATTTGGATATTTATTAGTTAACTGCAAACAGTACTGTTTCGGCCTTCTGGGCCTCATCAGTGTAGTGCTGATACTGGAGTTGAGGATTGGCTATATAGCCACCTCAGATGATCCCACATAATGTGATACCATCGTACCATGCCAGAATGCTCAAACTAGCATGCTAGAGGGCTACGCTTAACGCTAACGACAATGGTACACTCCAGATAGAGTGCTCAACAAGGTATGAACAATTATATATGTCTGATAGTGGCTCATTTGAAATTCAAAATTGCGGCTTGCACAAGTGAATTTCGAGTGGTTCCATATCCAAAAATGTTCTCAATATATCAAAGTATATGTGTGCCAAATTTGGTGCATGCATCAAAAAATGCACAAACAAGTTGCTATGCCGCTCCACTAAAAGTAGTTCAATTTCATTAAAAAAAAGATTGAAGAATTCAACTGAGTATCCATCTAATCCAGGTGATTTGTTTAGCTTCATTTTGAAAAGACAATTTTTCAATTCGGATATTGTAATGAGTCCTTCCAATGAACTACACTGTTCAATTCCTAATGTTTCGAATTTGTCCAGATAGGATCATTAAAAATGTCATTGTTTATATCTATATTTGGTGAGTAGAGTTGTATATAACATCGTTCTTGTTCGTTTATTATTGAAGTTTGGTCAGTTAAGCAGTCTTTTTTTTATCAATTTACTAACATAGTTTTGTTTTTGCAGATCAAAAAAGAATTTTGAAGGTTTTTCTCCCTGTTCATACCATTGAACCCTAGACCGAATGTCCCCGATAGCTTTTCATTTCGAAGATCTTCCAATTCTTCCTTTTTTATTATGTATTCATTTAAGTTTTTTTTCAGAAAGATTTGATTCATGTTTTGCAATTTCAAATTCTAGTGTATTTTCTCGTTTATTGTTTTTTTTTTTTTTTTTAGTGAAGAATAAGACTTCCTCTTAAGTATACATAAAATATTGACTTCTAGGATAAGGGGGCAAGTCTACCGTGAACGAAAAATTGCTCAAATTTTGGTTTCTTTTGTAAGCTACAACCAAACGTAAATTAAATTTCGTTACAAAGGGGATCATCTGATTATCATGTTGAATATTTAGTCCATTTGGCATTACAGTCTGTAGTTGGTCGATCCAGTAACTTTCGCGTTGTAGACGTCTAAGCTTAGGTTTGATACTGGGTGACGATGAAACTGCGTCTATCGGCATGATGAGAAGGTCATCAATGGAATGATCAGGAAGGTTAAAATGATTCGCAATTGGTCTGTCTTTGGCATACACCGGTATTAGCCTACTCTTATTTATCAATTTCCAATTGTCAAGGGATCTTTAACGTACACAGCCTGTAGAGACATTGACAGATACAAAATATTGGCCTATAACCCAGCTAATCCGGATTAGACAAATTTAATCCCGAAAATCTGCCGGGAAAGTGGGAACACCCCTTTACATCTATGAGGTAATGCTACATAAGTTATCCTTGCTGTTTTTGTCATCCAAGTGAAAGTTGAGATCACCGGTTATTATTAAATCATCGGCAGACGATGAAATGATGCTAAGAAATTGTGACCATTCCTCGAAGAAAGTAGAAATCTGTAACCCGTTTCGAGAAGATGGTGGGGGCCTGTATACGACTATCAGACGAAAACGAGTTTCACTTGTTTGTATCATTCTGTCGATAAACTCAAAGTGTGAAAACGTGCCCAAGTCAGCTAGCGATTTCGGGACGATATTGTTCTTAAAGACAATAGCAACTCCTCCGCCTTTCTGTGAACCCCTCGGTATATGATGGATATCATAACCTTCGGGTAGCATTTCCGATATAGCTGGTCTGTCAACGGCGGAACCAAGCCATGTTTCTGTTATAGCTAAAATGTCTATGTCATTTGCCGTAATGAAGTCATTAATCGCTTGGGTTTTGTTTTTGATCGATCTGCAATTCAAGGTACACAGATTTAAATGCATGCCATTGTCTCGCTTTTTCGATATTTTTATAATGTTTGTTTGGTTGGATTTTGAATTTTTGATGGGCTTATCTGGTCTAGGACGAATGAGAGTCTCTATAGGAAAATTTTGTATTAAATGAGAATGATGAGTATCGTTTGGTGTAAGAGAAATAAGATTAGCATGGTTCACTTCTCTCGCCTTCCTCAATCTTCTCCTAGTGGATATTTTAACTCTAACATTTGATATTAGTTCATCACTTTTACACAGTTGAGATATTGAGTATATTTTGTCCAAGTCAAGATTTGGTAATTGGTGATTACAATTAAGGGATAATAAGAAGTCTCTACTGTAATTGATCATTGTCAATAAAAAAGAAAATTCAACATACAGTGAAAAGTAAAGTCCAGAATATAATTCCATGCGGCTAATAGTAATCCTGAAATCCTTAGGAAACTGTCTATCTAACTTTGAATATCCTTCTTAACGTTAAACACAACAAAAAATCCAAAATGTTCAGAGCTCAAAACACACTGCCACCCTTGGTGGCCATCTTGAGTACCTAAAACTTATATCTTATATGTATGGGAATAGGTCCCGGGTATCCCTGCTAGAAATCTCGATTTGGCTGATATGGTGATATTTTTCTTGAGGGTGTTTTGGACAGATAGCAAAAACTATCCCTCAGTGGTTTCAAATATGTACACCGGACAAATAAGAATAAGTGAGTTAAAGTCTCAGTGTCGTTTTTGCAATACGAGCAACTGATGTTCAGATTGTGACTAATCCTCGACTGCAATAATCTTTTTGTCGGGAGGGAGTCGTGAATGGCCAGAAATTAGAATTCTTTTTCTCGTGTACCCAATTTTGAACAATGTAAGTTTTTAAATATCTCCTGAAATTTTATGTGGGGGTTTCTCGAGGCAACTGTAGGTTTGATTGCTAGATCGTCGAGCAATCTCGAGTAAATATCCTTTACATATCTGATGTTTTCCCATTTAATGTCCAAAGTTTGTACTTGTTTTAATAATAATATGTATTTGTCCGGTGTGTATAGGGTTCTAACGGGATAATTCCTGCTGGCTTCAAACACCCTCAAAGCTGGACCAAGCCAATAAAATAGCAGTGAAATCCAGGGATGTCTATTTCCTCGGGTAGCCCAGATTATCTGTTGAAGTTCCATACTTTGAAGCTTTACCTCTATATCAGTTATTAGCTGTCCGTCTTGTTCTAGCGGAAGCTTCAAAGTATTCCTGGCTACGTATTCCTGTTTAACGCTCCAAAAGAAGTTAAAAATACACGTGTTTTTCCACTTTAGCAGGCGTTTTCTTATTTTATTTAGAATTGGATTCCAGTTTACATTTTGTTTATTGATTCCAAAAATTATTCCTAACAATTTGCTTTGTGGTACGTACGTAGCCATACCCCCTTATAGCCAAGGTTTCAGTCTTGTTGGTATTGTTCTTCATCAAGAGCTGTGAAAGAATCTGGACTAGTTATAATTACGGTCAAGTCATCAGCGTGTTGGATTTACTTGACCTGTTGAGGAAAGTTTGGAATATCTATCCCTATGATTTTACGGTTATTCATGATGTTGTGGGCTAGGGGGTGGACGGCAAGGGCGTAGAGCGCCATGGAAAGGGGGCAGCCTTGTTTGACGCCCCTCTGTGGTGTAAATCCCTTGGTTAGCGCTCCACATACCTCGCAGTGCACCACTAACCCACTATATTATGTTTATCCATTTTATCAATGGGTATGGAAATTCTAGTTTTTGAAGGAGATGGTTCAGATAGCGCCTGTTTGATAAATATACGTTATTGATGGTATCCACAAGGTCATTTTTTTTAAGAGTTTCCAAAAGGTGACATAGAACTCCTTGGGGATACCATCAATACCTGGAGATTTATTGTTTTTGAATTCATGTAAGGCTTTAAATAGTTCTAAGTCTGTTATAAAGGTTTTATTGAGTATTGATCTTTCTGCTGACGGTTGATGTAGTTATTGATGATAATATCTGGGACACCCTCTTTTGTATATAGGTCAGTGTAATATTTATTAATAATTTCTAAAATTTCATCTTTTTCCAGTCTGTAATTTCCCATTTGTATCTATTAATTTTGTTATATGACGGGAATTTGAATGGTCAATTTCGGCCTTTTTAAAGATTTCGACGTTTTCTATGTAGTTTTCTTCAAAGGGCAATTTTGAACGTATAAGTATACCCTTATTTAGTTGTTGTTCTAACAATTTCAATTTAGCATAGTAATTGTTTAATAGATTTTTAATACTTATATCTATATTTAGGTGGATTTCAATATCCGCAATCAGTTGTTTAATATTACTAATTTCATTTTTAAGTTTTTGTCTTTTATATTTTGAATATTGAATAGATATTTTTTTAATTGTGTCTTTTCCCCCCTCCCACCAATCAAGTTGGTTATCATATTCAGACTTGTTTTGTTGGTGGTATAGCCAGAAGTCTGAAATTTGTTTTTGAAATATTAAATCATTTAATATGGAAGTGTTCTTCAGTAAAATGTGCCTGTGGTCAGTGTATTGCATTTGAATTGATGCATAGATTCTGTCAATTCGCCGACCTGATTCATTTCTGAGAAAAGTAAATATTTTTTTTACGTGGGAATTTTGATCTAAATACATCTGCTAATAAAAATTTATTTCTGATATCTTCCAGTCTAAATTGTATATAAGGTCGTAAAATTGGCCTTTTTCTGAATATTCGTTTGGGCCGTAGATATTAAATATATGGAATGTTTTATTTTGATGTTGGTATTGTAGATGTAAAAAACGACCTTCAAGATCTTTACTGGTTTGGTGTAATTTAATACAAGTGAGATCTTTGTTGTAGAATATTCCAACACCACGGGTCAGATTATTTGGACCGTTCGAAGTAATAACATTATAATTTGTCGAGTCTTTTATATCAAAGATCTCAATATCTTTACCACAATACTCTGAGCACAAGGCTGTGTGACATTTCATTTAGATCACCACAAACACTTTGGAAAGTCCTCGTTGCATAGAAGCGTAAAGCTACTTTTGCAACTGGACTGATGGAGGAATTGGATGTCCACGGTTATCCGGAAGCCCCAGGGCATCCTTAGGATTTAGGGCTACCTTACAGCACATTTAAGGGACTCCTTATACAAAGGAATGTTTGAGAATAGTCTCATCCTTAGGATAAGGTTGGATTTTTAGGAGTACATAAGAACAAATTAAAAGTTACTCTCTGAATATGATAAGGGCACCTTAGGCTATTAAAGGCCTAAAATTTGAGTAAGTGTTTTACATTTATTGTATATAAACACCAAGTTTGAAAATTTCGATTTTTTGTTTATTCTAAGAGGTTCAATCTAAAAAAAAGTCAGAAACAAATGAATAACAAATTTCTTCAGAATTTAGTATAACTGAAACTATTTTGTTTAGGCACAAATCAGACTTTACTTTTAAGGAAATCATATGAACAAGCGAAACCATCATTTGAATTTTTTTATGAAAAATTATAGGGTAACAATAAATTACAAGGAAGACTAAATAACTAGGCTCAAAAGCCTCAAATTACTGAAACAATCCGAATTGTACTGATATGGTGTCTTCTGATTTGATACTTTGGTGTCAAAAACATAACAAATTTCATAATTTGATAAAAGTGAAGTTGTGTTCAATTTTGCTAAATATGAGCTCTATAATACCCGTTTTTATTAAATACATGGCTACATAATAATCACTTACAAACAAACAAAATACAAAACCTAAGAAAATAAGATTTGAAATACTAGATTTTGACTGGCTACTATGAATAAATCAACCAATTATTTTAATTCTAACACTTTCTAGGAGTTCCATGGCAGAAAAATAAATAAAAAACGAAAACAATTTAAGTTGAATTTTTATAAATCAAGAGCATAAAATATCACAATTCGCTAATGACACAACTTTATTTCTAGATGGATCTAAGGAATCATTATTTGCTTCGCTCAACATTCTCGATTTTATAATAATTTAGTTTATCAGCATGACCGTTGGAAACTCGGATGGGGTAATACATCTTTTCAACTACTTGGACTTGACTTTTTTTTTCTATCCACTGACCCACCCACACTCCGATCAAGCTGAGGGTGGATATACTAGATAAATATATGTACTGAGTAATATCCACCTCTCACATAATATGTCACATAATTGCTGTCACATAACAACATAAATACGGTGATTAAACAAAATGGTAACACGATAATGATTACAGAAATAAAAATAATTATAAATCTAATAAGGGCATATGCGAGGATCATCATCGTGTTACCATTTTGTTTAATCACCGTATTTATGTTGTTATGTGACAGCAATTAAATATACCCATTAGGATACATTATATACATATAATGTTTTTTAGATTATCACAGATAGTTAAGTAGAAATAGATTATTTTAAAATATATATATATATGTATCTATGAAATAAATTTGCTATAAATATTTTATGAATTGTGAGAATTGAAATTTTGGAATCTGATATTAATAAAAATGAATTTTATATAGCATAATATCTGTAATGTCACTGACGTTTCTATTTTGTTTCCGATTGTCCCAGATAGTATATAAATAAAGGTGCATGTATTATTATATTATTATTATACACAGTTTTTGTATAGCGCCAAACTAGAATAAAATCTACTCAAGGCGCTTTACAGAGAAAACATAATAAAAATAAAATTTACATCATTGCACTATAATTCATTTTAAAATTAAATAAAGTTTAGGAAAATCTAAGAAGGAGAGTAAATAAAGCATAAATTAAAACTAAAAATCCACGAATTTGGTAAAATAAGTTCATTAGGTGAAACATTTAAAATGATATAAAAACCTTGACAATAAAATCATCACATTTAGACCATCAATTTATAGAACATATGCCATCCTAAACAGGTGAGTCTTTAAAAGTTTCTTAAATTGAGGTAGAGATTGTTCATTTTGTATTTTAGGTGGTAAACTGTTCCAGTTTTTTGCCGATGCCATGTCAAACCGCCTTTCGCCATACGTTTTAGTTCTCACTTTAGGTTGATGTAACAAGGTATTGGCCTGTGATCTTAGAGTTCGAGATGGTTCATAGCGTTTTATTAAATCTTGTATGTATATCGGTGCCAGACCATGTAGGGCTTTGAATGTGTGGAGAAGTATTTTGTATAAAGTTCTGAATTTTACTGGCAGCCAATGAAGAGATACTAGAACAGGTGTTATGTGTTCATATTTGCGTGTTCGAGTAATTACACGAGCTGCCATATTTTGCACACGTTGTAGCTTGTTAAGATGACATTCATTAATTCCATAAAGGAGAGAGTTTCCATAGTCTAGACGAGAAGTGACTAAAGATGCCACGAGTGTCTTGCACGCATCGTTAGTAATGAATGATCGAATTCGTCCTATATTACGAAGATGAAAGTAACATGATTTGGAAGTTTCGCTTATCTGTTTCTCCATAGACATTGTCTTGTCGAAATACATTCCAAGGTTCTTTACAAATGCAGCATCATGAACAATACAGCCGTCGAATTTAAGAAAACAGTCAGAAAAATCTTTCGGACAATTTTTAGGAACGAAAATTATAAGTTCAGTGTTATCTTGATTTTTTTTTTTTTTTTTTTTTTTTTCAAACTTTATTTACAAAGGTACAGAGCATCAACCATAGTATAATAGTGCATATAACAATAAAACAAAACAAGTAATTCATGTGTTACATCATTCATGAGGCTTCATGTGAATTTAATTTTTAAACTGTATTTTTTTCCAGACATCTATAAATTCTGTTTGAATTTCATTTTTAATTCTTATGTTCTTTAACATTGATGCATATTCTGTTATTTCATATAAAATTTGTTTAAAACACGGTATCATTTCAATTTTTGCACATTTATAAATATAAAATTTGCATATTAGTAGTATCATATTAATAACATTTTGATATTCACAGTTAAAGATCCCAAATATGGTATTTATCTCAGTAAACTCTATAAATATATCTGCATTAAACAATATAGTTTCAAGATCAATCCATAGAGTAGTAATATATGGGCAGGAAAAGAATAAATGTATGTAAGTTTCTACTTTTTGTTTACAGAATGTACAAAGATCACAGTCAGTAACATTTATTAATTTTAAATACGGCTTTAAGGGTAATATTCTGTGGACAAGTCTATATTGAAACCATTGTAATTTTGAATCACTAGTTATTCTAAATATATTACTGAAAATATCTTTCCAATTTAAAGTCACATTTAATAAACTCTGATTCCATTTTACAGTAGCTTTTGGGGTAATACATTGATCAATTAAAACACAGATAAGACTAGTTGGTATAAATGGTCTAGAAACTTTGCTTGTAGACTTGTCAATTATTATATTTTCTCGTTTTAAAAAAAGTTTTATACATTTTATAAATCCCTGATATTTTAAAAAGGAGATGTTTTGTATTTGAAATTTTACTTCAAAGTCGAATTTAGACAAAAAGTTACCTTTATTATCTAAAACATCATCTAGTATCATTACTCCCTTATTAAACCAAGAATTATAAAAAACTGTCTTATTGTCAATTTTAAAATATGTGTTATGCCACAGTGGCATTTTCAGTACATTTTCTTTATCAATATCATTTTTGTTCAATAAATCAAAAAATGACTCAAATACATCTTTCCAAAATCTGTTTTTAGTGTTATTATGT
The DNA here is from genome assembly GCA_029955415.1 of Lottia scabra. Classification (NCBI taxonomy): domain Eukaryota; kingdom Metazoa; phylum Mollusca; class Gastropoda; family Lottiidae; genus Lottia; species Lottia scabra. The sequence continues at coordinate 5,385,905 of JARJEI010000002.1, read as the reverse complement.
AAATCGACAATATATTGACTTCCACAATTTGATAAAATATTATAAAAATTGTAACCATAATCAGCTTGTATAATAGATGTCCAAGGTTGTGATGTTTTAAATAATTTCCTTATCCAGGAGCATTTTAAAGCAGCAATAAAATTTTTGATATCAGTCATCTTTAAACCACCCTTGGAATATGGAGATGTTATAACACTACGTTTTATCCTGTCCACATGTGTTCCCCAAATAAATTCAAAAAAATCGGAATTTAGTTTTTTTATGAATACTTTTGATGGATTTGGCAATGAAAGAAATAAGTGTACCAATTTAGGAATAATAAGTGTTTTAAGTACTGTTATTTTACCTATTGGAGTTAGATACCTATGTTTCCATTGCGATAGTAAAGTGTTTATCTTAGAATATTGTTTGTTATAATTAATAAGAATCATATCATTTAAATTTATACAAAAGTCAAGTCCAAGTAGTTGAAAAGATGTATTACCCCATTCGAGTTTCCAGCGGTCATGGTGATAAACTAAATTACTATATTTCTTGCTTCCGATCCACACAATTTTGGTTTTTGCACTATTGATTTTAAGGCCAGAGAGTTTTGAAAAAAAATCGAGAATGTTAAGCGAGGCAAATAATGATTGTTTAGATCCATCTAGAAATAAAGTTGTGTCATCAGCAAATTGTGATATTTTATGCTCTTGATTTATAAAAATTCCACTTATATTTTTTTCGTTTTTTATTAAAATAGCCAAAATCTCAGCACATAATAGAAAGATGTAGGGTGAAATCGGATCACCTTGACGACAACCTCTTGATATACTAAAATAATCCGAAATATTACCATTTTGTATTACGCCAGCTTGCATATTTGAGTTTAGAACTTTAATCCAATTTTGTATTACGTTTCCAAATTTGAAAAATTTAATTACACTATATATAAATGACCACGCAACCGAATCAAATGCCTTTTCAAAATCAATAAGAACTAATAAACCTGGGATATTATTGCGTTCTGTATAATCCATCAGATCATATACTAGTCGTGTATTTTCACTCATACATCTACCACTTATAAATCCTGTTTGAGAATCTGAGATGAGACTATTAAGAACTGACTTTATCCTATTTGCAATACAACCTGATAATAACTTATAATACACATTTAATAGTGTTATTGGCCTCCAATTTTTAAGAAAATGTCTCGGTTTATTTCCTTTTGGAATGCAGGTTATTATGCCTAGCCTTTGATCAATTGGCAAGATTTGGTTAACATATGCCTCATGAATGGATCTTAAAAGAAAGATTTTGATATATTTCCAAAAAAACTTATAGAATTCTGCAGAGAAACCCGTGGAACCTGGTGATTTGTCCGATTTCATTTTATTCAAAACGTGTTTTAGTTCCAACAAGGTTATTTTACCTTCTAAAGATTGAGCCTGGCTTTCTGTTAATTTATTTATATTTTTATCATTTAAATTTGCTTCTAGATCGTAATCTAAAATTTCATCTTCTTTCGATTTATAAAGATTAGCATAAAAAAGTCTGACCTGATTTAAAATGTCCTTTTGTTTATTAACGATTTCCCCGGTTTCTAATTCCAATCTTTGAATGGTTTTATTAGTAAAATTTTTAGTTTCCAGGTTACAGAAATACTTTGAAGGTTTCTCGCCTTCTTCTATCCATGTTGCTTTTGCCCTAACTATTCTACCTGCTAGTTCATTTTTCCTAATTTCTAAGAGCTTATTTTTTAAATCTTGTAAGTTGTCAATATCCGAGGTGTTAAAATTATTTGAGTCAATTTTACTCTCTAGATTATTAATATCATTCGTTAATATTTTTTCAATTTTATTCTTTTCTTTTTTTATTTGAATTGAATAGCTAATAGTCATCGAGCGCAACTCCATTAAGAGAACGGATAAGAATAAAGTGTCGGAAATCTGTAACTGAAGATTAGAATCATCGATTTGATTAATATTTTCTTGATTATAAATTATGAGAGCATACTGTTGCTTGATTTGTTTAATTTTTTGAATAATTGATTGAACATAGACTTCATCTTTCAAAAGGTCTGCATTAAATTTCCACAATCCTCGACCACGAGTAAATTTATTAATTATCAATTCCAATATAACTGTTGAATGATCCGAGCGATATCCTGAGTTAATTTTTATGTTTTGAACATTATTAGTTAAATTTTCAGACAATAGGAAAAAGTCCAACCTTGCTTGTTTTTTAGGATTATTCTTGCGCCAGGTATAGCGTTTTAATTGTGGATTTAAAACACGATAGTAATCAATCAAGTTGCATTCAGATATAATTTTAAAGACATATTGACGTGATTTAGGATTATTTACATGTAAATAATTAGACGTATCTAATTTTGGATCTAAAACTAAATTAAAGTCACCACATATGATAGCATAGGCATTATCAATTTTATTAAGACATTCATGGATATTTTGGAAGAAGTTTGGTTTATCTTTATTTGGTCCGTATAAATTAATCAAAGTCAGTCTTAAATGATCAATACTAAGATCTAAAGCTATAAAATTGCCTTCACTCCCCCTGATTATATCATATATTTTATATTCAAAAGTATTATTCAATAAAATTGCTACCCCCCTTGAGTTTGAGGTGTGCGAATTGAAAATGCTTTTATAGCCCCATTTATTATTAATAGCTCTTTCATTTTTAGTAGTCAAATGTGTGTCTTGTAAGCAGAGAATATCATATTTTTTTTGGTTATAAAAATGCAGAACATCATTTTGTTTGTCTGGAGATCCTATTCCTTGGCAATTAATTGTAATGATACTTATAGTAGCCATTAACAGTAACATAGATTAAAGCCTCATGAATGAAATATAGAATACATTGCAATTTGATAAATACACACAAACTATTTACATACCCAACTAATTTGAAAAAAACACTTGTACCATTTGAAAATAAAATTAAAGATAACAGATAAACGAAGCTTACGTTTATATCAATTACATAATATGTAATTGATATAAACGTAAGCTTCGTTTATCTGTTATATTATAAACAGGACATAAACAGTCAGTGTGGAGTGCACTTTTCCACAATTTCAGATCTTTTACAAAGATTAATATTGTTTGAGTGTCATTTGTTCTTAATAATCAATGTTTTTTTCTAAAATAATTAGCATAAGTAAGCATGTAGCTTGTATTAATAAAACTTAAAACTTAAAAAAGCAAAGGTTACATGATATGGGCTAATATTGATGTACATAGAAGACGAAGAAAGCTGGTAACTTTTATCACAGGCATACACATTACTCATATAAATTTAGTAAGCCACTTTTTCTGTAGCTTAATTTCAAGTCAAATTATAGAAATACCTCAAATTATCATATCAATTACAAATTATCATATCATTTACATGATCAAAAAAGGTATTGAAAAAATACACTTTCAAAAGATTGTATAGCCTAATTTACTGTTTCTACACTTTTACTGTTTAAAGAGACCATACCACATCAAAAACCATAATGACATTTTGAGAGTCAATCATGGTATAACTGCTCATTATTTAAAATAATTTCAAAATCACTCTTTCCTGGATTAATATAATATAGTCTCTTTATATAAACCTGCTACTTATATTACGATTTTAAATAACTTGACTACACATATTTTAAAATGATTAATTGACCTAGAGAGAATATTTCCATTAATAGTACATAAAAATAAGCATAGACTCCCTGATATCAACTCATCCAAAAACCTAATAGTCCTTATTAAAGGTTCTCTTTATTGAAATAATTTAAGGAAGAGAATATAAACTGAAAGAGATTTATTTTTAACAGATTTGATTGCATCCATAAACTGATATCTTGCAGACAGGCTTCGAAGTGAGAGGCAACGGCATTCCAGTTGTCGATTGGTTTGATGACTTGGTATGCTTGAGTGTCGTCCGCATAACAGTGATAACTCATTCTATGTCTTTTACATATCTCGCCTATGGGTTTCGCAAACATACAGTAGATACGGGGCCCCAAAACAGATCCCTGAGGAACACCATACTTCAATTTAAAAGTATTCGATTTGACGCCTTCTATGGAAATCGTTTGAGTTCTATTGCAAAGATAGGATTCCAACCATGCCAGAACATTACCAGATATTCCATAAGAGGACTGGAAGCGTTTGAGCATGATAGAATGGTCAATTACATCGAATGCTGCTGATAAATCGAGCATTACTAACACGGTGCAATTGTTGCTATCGAGGGCGGTCACTATGTCGTGGTGAACACGCAGCAAGGCAGTTTCTGTTGAATGAAGGGCTCGATATGCAGATTGAACATTGTCATGTTATTCATTCATATCTATGTGCTGTTGAAGACGTGTTGATACGGCCTTCTCTAAAACTTTTGAAATGAATGACAAGTTCGACACAGGGCGAAAGTTTTTCAGTAACTCTCGGTCTAAGTCACGTTTTTTGATCAGTGGCCGAACTATGGCATTCTTGAAGGTACTTGGCACGCATGACTCGCTGAAAGATGAATTGACGATTTTTGTGATAATTGGTAGAAGAGTCTCAATACATGGTTTTAGAAGTGACGTCGGTAAGGGATCCAATTCGCACGATTTCGTTGAAGCCTTCATTATAATTTTGCGGACTTCATCGATTGTAGCTGGAGCAAAGTCCCTCAGATGAGTGCTGGTGAATTTAATGTCAGCACGCATTGGGTCATTAGTGTCAGTATTTGCCAGATTTGCATGTTCCAAATTATTTCGGATGGTTTCAATTTTGTTCACAAAAAAGTCCCTAAAACGATTTGAGAGCTCATATAACCCATCATGAGACGGTAAAACTAAGTCATGTTTGTTTCCCATCAGTTTGTTTGTCAGTTTAAAAAGTAGTTTCTGATCTTGACCACAAGACTCAATTTTTGACGAATAATACTCGCGTTTGCTTTGAAGAAGAATACCACTAAGCGCATTCCGCTTTTCGCGATATATTTGCTCATGAACTGTTAGTTTCGACTTTAACATCAGTCTTTCAGCCTTCCGACATGTTTGTTTAGCTTTCCGAATTTCTTCAGAATACCATTCCGTATTTGGGCGAGTAGTGATTGTTTTTGTCTGCAAAGGTGCGTGATGATCAAGTAAAGAACTTATAGTTGAATCATATATCTCGACCAACTTGTTAACATCGCCCTCTATGGAAGATAGGGCATTTGATACAGCTATATCCTGCATGAAGTCATCCTTGTTCACATTCTGTATTTTGCGGTATGTGACGGTTTTCCTTTGTTTGACAGGTTTTTGTAAAGATAGACATGAATGTATGGCCAAATGATCTCCCGAAGAATGGCCTTTGTTGTCAAAAAGACATGGATCGACAACACGGGGAGTATCTGCTACATCTAGAGTGTGACCTTTAACACGAGTCTTGCCAGAAACATGTTGTTTGAGTCCATGTTCATGGATAATATCCAGAAAGGTATTGGCATCCTTGCTGTTTTTGTCATCCAAGTGAAAGTTGAGATCACCGGTTATTATTAAATCATCGGCAGACGATGAAATGATGCTAAGAAATTGTGACCATTCCTCGAAGAAAGTAGAAATCTGTAACCCGTTTCGAGAAGATGGTGGGGGCCTGTATACGACTATCAGACGAAAACGAGTTTCACTTGTTTGTATCATTCTGTCGATAAACTCAAAGTGTGAAAACGTGCCCAAGTCAGCTAGCGATTTCGGGACGATATTGTTCTTAAAGACAATAGCAACTCCTCCGCCTTTCTGTGAACCCCTCGGTATATGATGGATATCATAACCTTCGGGTAGCATTTCCGATATAGCTGGTCTGTCAACGGCGGAACCAAGCCATGTTTCTGTTATAGCTAAAATGTCTATGTCATTTGTCGTAATGAAGTCATTAATCGCTTGGGTTTTGTTTTTGATCGATCTGCAATTCAAGGTACACAGATTTAAATGCATGCCATTGTCTCGCTTTTTCGATATTTTTATAATGTTTGTTTGGTTGGATTTTGAATTTTTGATGGGCTTATCTGGTCTAGGACGAATGAGAGTCTCTATAGGAAAATTTTGTATTAAATGAGAATGATGAGTATCGTTTGGTGTAAGAGAAATAAGATTAGCATGGTTCACTTCTCTCGCCTTCCTCAATCTTCTCCTAGTGGATATTTTAACTCTAACATTTGATATTAGTTCATCACTTTTACACAGTTGAGATATTGAGTATATTTTGTCCAAGTCAAGATTTGGTAATTGGTGATTACAATTAAGGGATAATAAGAATTCTCTACTGTAATTGATCATTGTCAATAAAAAAGACTGTGTACAGTTCACTGATCTTAAAATTCTATCTTGGAATGTAAACGGATTGAAAAAGCATATTTGCACTATGTTTGTTAATTTTTTAAGCACTTATGATATTGTTGCATTGTTTGAGACTTTTTGTAAGTCAGAAAGTGATTACTCTGATTTATTAAAAAACTATAATCATTATGGTTTAGTAAACAAGTATTCGGGCAAGGGGAGAGTATCCGGAGGTATTTCTGTGTATATTCGGAAATCAGTTGAAATCAATTTGAACGTATCTATGAAATATTTAAGAATGGTATTTATTTTATTTGTAAAAAATCTCAAGGTTTATTTGATAATGATACTGTGTTATCTTTTGTCTATGTGCCACCCGTCAATGCTAGGTTTTATGATAAAGTGTTAGAATCAAATGGAATTGTATTGCTCAAAAATAACTTGAATGAGATTAGCTTAAAATATGGTGATGTACATTTCTTTATTGCAGGAGACCTAAATTCTAGATGTGGAACTGACCAAGATTATATTTTGGATGATAATACAGACCATATTGATATTGACTATGATAATGATTACTTTAATATTCCCAGGACTTCTAAAGATACAACAGTTAATGGTTATGGTAAATCATTGTTATCTCTATGTCGAACTTTCTCTATTCATATGCTAAATGGTCGAACAGAAGGTGATAAATTTGGTGAATTCACATTTGTATCTCATTTAGGGAAAAGCGTCAATGATTATTATGCTGGTGTCATCTGGTTTATATCACTCCATTACTAACTTTGAAATATTAGATAATGATTTATCAGATCACTTCCCTCTGTGCTCTACCTTTAGTCTCCCTGGAGTACCCAAGTCCAATACAAATGTGCCTAGAAAATGGGACAGGTTAAAGTGGAAACCAGATAAGTGTGAAAGATTCAATCATAGGTTGTCATGTATATTAAATGTCAAATTGTATGAGTCATTTACAGCAATGCTAGGTTATGACAATATAAATGGATGTGTCGAATCGTTGAGTAATGCTATTTCTGAAGCAGCACATGAAAGTGGTATGTCATCAAAAAATCATGTTGATAAGTTTGGTGAAAAACAACCAGAATGGTGGGATGTTGAATGTGAAAACCAGAAGGTATTTAAATTTAGTAAATTAAAAATATGGAGGATTTCAAATTGTGACCAGGTTAATATGTCTAAAACTAAAGTTATTGTATTCAGACGTGGTGGCACACTTAAGAGGTACGAGAAATGGTATTATAAGGGGGAATTAATTGAAAATGTTTCTGTATATAAATATTTAGGTATAGTATTTTCACCCAAATTAGCATGGGGTAAATCTTGCAATAATTTGTCTCAACAAGCCGAGAAAGCAATTAATGTTCTGCATATATTTTGCTACACGCAAAGACTCAGTGTTAAAGACAGTTTATTTCTATTTGACAGAATGATAGTTCCTATCCTAACTTATGGTTCTGAAGTATGGGGTTATACCCAATATGACTGTATTGAAAATGTCCATTTAACGTTTTGCAAACGATTGTTATCTGTTAGCTCAAACTGTAGTAATGCTGCAGTATATGGAGAATTAGGTAGAGACCCTATATAATGTTAAAGCCAGGTATAATATCATTAAATATTGGTTAAAGATTATTGATATGCCAGAGTATAGATATCCCAAAGCATGTTATAATATGTTGTATACCCTACATTTAGCAGGTAGGGAAACCTGGGCAACACAGATCAAGAACTTGTTAGATAACCTGGGTTTAAGTTTTGCTTGGATTAACCAAGGGGTAGATAACAATCCACATTTTTTAGGTAATGTTAAATTAAGATTGTGTGATATATGGAAACAAACCTGGTATGAAAATATTATGTCTAATGAAAAACTCTATCTCTATAGAATGCATAAATGTTTCTTAAACATGGAAGATTATCTATGTAATATGCCTAGCACTAAACTGAGACGTGTTTTAAGTAGATTTAGGTGTGGAAACCATAAATTAGCAATTGAGGTAGGCAGATGGAAGGGAATACCTAGGGCTGAAAGGAGATGTGAATATTGTTATTTTGTATGTAAACAAGCAATTATTGAAGATGAATTACACTTTGTTTTCCACTGTCCACTATATAAGAAATTGAGATATGAGTTATTCACCAATAAGCATTACTACACATTTCTTGATTATGTTCATATTATGAATGATGTTAGACTCATGTCAACCTTAGCTGAATTTATTTTTAGAGCAACAATTATAAGAGTGAATTTTATAGATACCATTGAATTATAACCTCAGTCATTGAAATGTATGTATTTATTTATTGTGTTTGTTAATTTAATTTCGACCTTGTGTATGTTTCATATTTGTATCATGTAATATGGGCTGTAGGCCTGCTACTGTAATAAATTATATATATATATTAAAAAAGAAAATTCAAAAGTAAAGTCCAGAATATAATTCCATGCGGCTAATAGTAATCCTGAAATCCTTAGGAAACTGTCTATCTAACTTTGAATATCCTTCTTAACGTTAAACACAACAAAAAATCCAAAATGTTCAGAGCTCAAAACACACTGCCACCCTTGGTGGCCATCTTGAGTACCTAAAACTTATATCTTATATGTATGGGAATAGGTCCCGGGTATCCCTGCTAGAAATCTCGATTTGGCTGATATGGTGATATTTTTCTTGAGGGTGTTTTGGACAGATAGCAAAAACTATCCCTCAGTGGTTTCAAATATGTACACCGGACAAATAAGAATAAGTGAGTTAAAGTCTCAGTGTCGTTTTTGCAATACGAGCAACTGATGTTCAGATTGTGACTAATCCTCGACTGCAATAATCTTTTTGTCGGGAGGGAGTCGTGAATGGCCAGAAATTAGAATTCTTTTTCTCGTGTACCCAATTTTGAACAATGTAAGTTTTTAAATATCTCCTGAAATTTTATGTGGGGGTTTCTCGAGGCAACTGTAGGTTTGATTGCTAGATCGTCGAGCAATCTCGAGTAAATATCCTTTACATATCTGATGTTTTCCCATTTAATGTCCAAAGTTTGTACTTGTTTTAATAATAATATGTATTTGTCCGGTGTGTATAGGGTTCTAACGGGATAATTCCTGCTGGCTTCAAACACCCTCAAAGCTGGACCAAGCCAATAAAATAGCAGTGAAATCCAGGGATGTCTATTTCCTCGGGTAGCCCAGATTATCTGTTGAAGTTCCATACTTTGAAGCTTTACCTCTATATCAGTTATTAGCTGTCCGTCTTGTTCTAGCGGAAGCTTCAAAGTATTCCTGGCTACGTATTCCTGTTTAACGCTCCAAAAGAAGTTAAAAATACACGTGTTTTTCCACTTTAGCAGGCGTTTTCTTATTTTATTTAGAATTGGATTCCAGTTTACATTTTGTTTATTGATTCCAAAAATTATTCCTAACAATTTGCTTTGTGGTACGTACGTAGCCATACCCCCTTATAGCCAAGGTTTCAGTCTTGTTGGTATTGTTCTTCATCAAGAGCTGTGAAAGAATCTGGACTAGTTATAATTACGGTCAAGTCATCAGCGTGTTGTATATAGGTCAGTGTAATATTTATTAATAATTTCTAAAATTTTATCTTTTTCCAGTCTGTAATTTCCCATTTGTATCTATTAATTTTGTTATATGACGGGAATTTGAATGGTCAATTTCGGCCGTTTTAAAGATTTCGACGTTTTCTATGTCGTTTTCTTCAAAGGGCAATTTTGAACGTATAAGTATACCCTTATTTGGTTGTTGTTCTAACAATTTCAATTTAGCATAGTAATTGTTTAATAGATTTTTAATACTTATATCTATATTTAGGTGGATTTCAATATCCGCAATCAGTTGTTTAATATTACTAATTTCATTTTTAAGTTTTTGTCTTTTATATTTTGAATATTGAATAGATATTTTTTTAATTGTGTCTTTTCCCCCCTCCCACCAATCAAGTTGGTTATCATATTCAGACTTGTTTTGTTGGTGGTATAGCCAGAAGTCTGAAATTTGTTTTTGAAATATTAAATCATTTAATATGGAAGTGTTCTTCAGTAAAATGTGCCTGTGGTCAGTGTATTGCATTTGAATTGATGCATAGATTCTGTCAATTCGCCGACCTGATTCATTTCTGAGAAAAGTAAATATTTTGTTTACGTGGGAATTTTGATCTAAATACATCTGCTAATAAAAATTTATTTCTGATATCTTCCAGTCTAAATTGTATATAAGGTCGTAAAATTGGCCTTTTTCTGAATATTCGTTTGGGCCGTAGATATTAAATATATGGAATGTTTTATTTTGATGTTGGTATTGTAGATGTAAAAAACGACCTTCAAGATCTTTACTGGTTTGGTGTAATTTAATACAAGTGAGATCTTTGTTGTAGAATATTCCAACACCACGGGTCATTATTTGGACCGTTCGAAGTAATAACATTATAATTTGTCGAGTCTTTTATATCAAAGATCTCAATATCTTTACCACAATACTCTGAGCACAAGGCTGTGTGACATTTCATTTAGATCACCACAAACACTTTGGAAAGTCCTCGTTGCATAGAAGCGTAAAGCTACTTTTGCAACTGGACTGATGGAGGAATTGGATGTCCACGGTTATCCGGAAGCCCCAGGGCATCCTTAGGATTTAGGGCTACCTTACAGCACATTTAAGGGACTCCTTATATAAAGGAATGTTTTACATTTATTGTATATAAACACCAAGTTTGAAAATTTCGATTTTTTGTTTATTCTAAGAGGTTCAATCTAAAAAAAGTCAGAAACAAATGGATAACAAATTTCTTCAGAATTTAGTATAACTGAAACTATTTTGTTTAGGCACAAATCAGACTTTACTTTTAAGGAAATCATATGGACAATCAAAATCATTTTAATTTTTTTATGAAAAATTATAGGGTAACAATAAATTAGAAGGAAGACTAAATAACTAGGCTCAAAAGCCTCAAATTACTGAAACAATCCAAATTGTATTGATATGGTGTCTTCTGATTTGATACTTTGGTGTCAAAAACATAACAAATTTCATAATTTGATAAAAGTGAAGTTGAGTGTTCAATTTTGCTAAATATGAGCTCTATAATACCCGTTTTTATTAAATACATGGCTACATAATAATCACTTACAAACAAACAAAATACAAAACCTAAGAAAATAAGATTTGGAATACTAGATTTTGACTGGCTACTAGAATAAATCAACCAATTATTTTAATTCTAACACTTTCTAGGAGTACCATGGCAGTTTAATGTGACCAAGCTATTTATAGCTTGAAACAAGAATAGAACAGACATTTTAAAACTTAAACTTTATTTCACTATACTACATTTAAACTCAAACAAAGAAATTTGATACCAATCTGTGTAGGTCATCAAGAAATTTTAAGAACTAATTGTTCATGACAAGTTTATGAGATAACACCCCATGTAGCAATGTGGGGTCAAATTCCTGATTTTGGTAAAATCGGTAGCCAGCATTTGCAGTTCTCACATAGAAGAGTTGCCTGTCACGTCACTATCTTCCTGGCAGAAAAAAAACACAAGGTCTTCTTCAGAGGTTGGGTTGATGATCTTGTAAATGGGACAGCAGGACCAGTAACATTTGGAATGTGGGACTCAGTGGACATGGAGGAGTGATGTCGCCCTATAGCACGCTCCATCTGCAAAGTATTGGTCATCTTTGCATAACAGCCACGATGTCAATCAGCCTTGTCTCTTTGCAGGGTTTCTTGTGTACAGTCTTCAAGCCGTTTGTGTATCGATACATCGGATCATGTAGCCTCGCTCTCCCCTTCACCTTCTCTAGAAGGTTGTTATATGATGGTAGTCTTGGATTCAGCACCAAAGGTCCAGCAGGCTTTTGGCACACAATGCACAGTTTATAATCAGATGTCTGAGGTGGCGGACCACCGGCAAGTCGGGGGATCTCACTCATTGTTGACTGAGATGGCAGGCTGAAAGAACAACGAATGTGGTTTAATATGCCTCATATACGCACAAGAAACTAGGCCTATAATATACTAATTAACGTAATAGTAGTATCGGGACCAACTACAGATGCCACAGATGAATCCTCACCTGACTATTTCATGATTGCCCAGTTGTTGAGGATAAGAACAGTCAACATCATGCTCAAATACGTGAGGCAAACGTGCACGCTTACTGTATTTCTCTGTAGTGCACTGATGCTGAGATCATGTCTATTTTTAGATTTTCTAGGGAAGCCCCTTGCCCAAGCCGCTGTGCTAGGCTAATGTACGATCCAATATACGTTCATATAATTGTATTACTTTTGTTATATGGCCACCTTCGGGATACTCTGAGAACACAAACAATTGGTTGATTTTACCAATTTCATGTTCATGAAAATGTGATTATTCAGCAATAAGGAGACGTATTATGCCTAGCTCCTTATAAGTTGTTCCAATGGATTCCTTGACCTCAAAAATGTATGTTTAGACACCAAAACCATGCGTCTGGGACGCTTAGAAGCTGAGATATTGGCGGATTTTCGAAAAAAAACTTCGCCATTTTGAAAATCAAATATGGCCGCCATAGAATGCTTGGAAGAAATGTAAACATTGTTTTTCAGATTCAGTAGGTCCTAATCTTTCCAAAAATGTATAGTTTTCCTAATCTCCAAGAATTCTGAACGAAAATATATCAAGAACATAGCAAACTGGACTATTACACAAATTAGCAGATCATCTTATTTAGACCCAAAAACCCTTCCATACGAGGCATCCCTTGGGTCAGCTTGGGCATTTGCTCGGGCCATACTAATGATACCACTAATTTTTGCATTTAGTGGATCTATATATGATTGAGCCAGTGGACCAATATCGGTCTCATCTGCCACTGAATGAGAAATTTCCTCGTCCGATTTGTCTAAGTCAGATGCTTAAACGACTTGTGTTCGGGGTTGGGTCGGTGGTTGTTTCTTGCAATCTCTCGCAAGATGACTCTCTTCACTACAGATATAACATTTTTTTATGTTGGCAGGCTGGCCTTCATATTTGATGGTCAGCCTGACGCCCTGGATGGTTACCGTGGAGGGTATAGGTTTAATTGATTTAGGGGCAAAAATGAAGCGAACCCCCTTATCCGTGTGAGGAAATTCGCGCCACATTGCCCGTTTAATGGTTAAAGACACGCAATATTGCTGCATATATGAGAGTATATGTTTATTATCCATATGCTCCATATATACAGCAATTCGGAGATCTGGGGGTCTATTGAGTGATGGTACTTTGTTTGCTCGTTTTAATTGAAACAGATGACCATTATAGACACAGTGTTGTTCTCGGCGAAACCATATGTCAAAATTGTCAACATCTTTCTCGCTCAAAAAGGACACAAGAAAGACAGATCTTCCAATGTTTTGAAAGCCCTTGATGGTATCGAGAGGAGCTCCCATATCTTGTAGCATACTTAGCATATCAAGAGACTTGATGTTACATGTCTCGACTGGGCTCATATGGAGCGTAAATCTCCTATCTATGAGCGGACGAGCCATTATTAGAAATAAATATATATCTATTTACAAAGAGAAAGAAAAGAAAAGAATTTTTTTTTTTTAAAAGTGTGCAACGGGGGAGAAAATTTTTTTTTTTTTTTCTTTGACTATGTTGTTTTGTTTACTATGACATAGATCACGAATTTCAATTTAGAAATTGTGTATAAAAGTTAATTTTTTAAATGTAAAATTTTTTATAAGAATCTTATAAATATTGTCTTGAAAAAGACATTCAGACGACTAGTTAACGACTGTAGAAAGACTGCCACGGAAAACTTATGTATACTATTTCCGGGCGGCCATTTGCATTACAGATATTCAATAAAATTTCATCAATATAAATCCATCCATATAAATTTTTTACAATATGCTATAATAAGTTATTATTCCCTAGGTGGACTAATGGGACGTCGTAACATAAAAATGTCCAGCCCTACCACCGCTACACAGAGATATCCTGTCTAAGAGTCGAGTAAATTTAAATGATATGATTCTTATTAACTATGACAATATTCTAAGATAAACACTTTACTATCGCAATGGAAACATAGGTATCTAAATTGGTACATCTATTTCTTTCATTGCCAAATCCATCAAAAGTATTCATTAAAAAACTAAATTGTGATTTTTTCGAATTTATTTGGGGAACACATATGTGGACAGGATAAAACGTCCAAGGGTGGCTTAAAAATGACTGATATCAAAAATTTTGTTTCTGCGTTAAAATTCTCGTGGATAAGTAAATTATTCAAAACATCACAACCTTGGACATCTATAATACAAGCTAACTATGGTTACAATTTTGATAGTGTTTTATCTAATTGTGCAAGTCAATATATTGTCGATTTACATAATGACACTAAAAACAAATTTTGGAAAGATGTATTTGAATCATTTCTTGATTTATTAAACAAGAATGATATTGATAAAGAAAATGTACTGAAAATGCCACTGTGGCATAACACATATTTATAAATTGACAATAAGAGAGTATTTTATAATTCTTTGTTAAATAAGGGAGTAATGATACTAGATGATGTTTTAGATTATAAAGGTACCCTTTTGTCTAAAGTCGACTTTGAAGTAAAATTTCAAATACAAAACATCTCCTTTTTAAAATATCAGGGATTTATAAAACTTTTTTTAAAACGAAAAAATATAGTAATTGACAAGTCTACAAGCAAAGTTTCTAGACCATTTATACCAATTAGTCTTATCTGTGTACGTAAACAACAAAAGGGATGTGCTGATGTTTATAATGTTTTAATTGATCAATGTATTACCCCAAAAGCTACTGTTAAATGGAATCAGAATTTATTAAATGTGACTTAAAATTGATAAGATATTTTCAGTAATATATTTAGAATAACTGATTCAAAATTACAATGGTTTCAATATAGACTTGTCCACAGAATATTACCCTTAAAGCCGTATTTAAAATTGATAAATGTTACTGACTGTGATCTTTGTATATTCTGTAAACAAAAAGTAGAAACTTACATACATATATTCTTATCCTGCCCATATATTACTACTCTATGGACTGACCTTGAAACTATATTGTTTATTGCAGATATATCTATAGAGTTTACTGAGATAAATACCATATTTGGGATCTGTAAATATCAAGAAGTCTTCTTATCTTATTTATATACACTTTTATCTTCACATACATGCAGTTGTGTAATATACATAATTGCATATGAACAAACCTAACCTTTAGATAATTTTTCCTTTCCCTGTGTATATTTATGCAAAAATGCATATACATACCAGAATATTCACTTAATTCTAACTTTAATAACGAACTAGTAAGTTATAGCCTTTATTTTGATCAAATTAAGGCAAAAACCTCAAACCAACATTTATCTACTCACCTGAGTGAATTTCAAAAACATAAACAATCCACCATAGCAGACGACTTTTTTTGACTTGATCAATAATAATCATTATGACAAACAAAAAGAGAAGCAAACGTCAAAGATCAGATGCAAGCTATGCCAATGATTCAAGATCGTTCCTGGAACAAATTTTACGTCGGGAAAAAATCATAAACAAGCTTAACATTGCTATATAACCTACGATAATTGAGCCGCTTGTTTCAAGAATAATAGCTCTTGAAGATAAAATCGATGAAATGCAACTTGTCTGCTTCTGGAGCACCAGATCGGTAGATCTCATCGTGTTGGCAAAATCTCTGACAGAGGTCCAAGAGATATAATTGCTCGTTTCGTGTCCTACCGCGACAGAGCTAGAGTTTATGGAAATAAACGAAAACTAAAATCAGTGAACTCGAACCGTGGTAGGAAAATTTACATAAATGAATCACTCACTGCAAAGAGGGCTCATCTCTACAGAAAAACGAGAGAATATTTCAAAAACCAAAAAATCAAAAGTTGTTGGACCTACGATGGCAGAATATATATCAGACCTCTAAGTGACGATAGGAGCATCATTATCAAATCTGAAAATGACTTAAAACGTTTCGATTCCTCACCAACCGAAAAACCTGAAAGTACATGTAATCTTGCCCGATCAGATCCAATTTCCACTAATGTAAGCAGTACTTCTCCAACGTCAATAAATCAAAATACACAATCTGCGAATGTGTCAAAACATAGTGAAACTCCACAAATTCTGAGAAGCTCAAACGAAGATCGCCAAACCATTACCTTAAAGCAACAATCCTTATCTACTCTGTTTACCTCTACTCCAAAACCTACAAAATAACCCCCAAATTCTGTTTTGTTATAAAATTTCAAGTTTTCTGACTTCCCTGTCTGTACAGAATGCTATATCAAGCTAATTTTATTGTTTGAATAAACATATGTAAAATCTAAGTTGTCTACCTCTCATTAGTCTCTATTCACATATTTGATAATGTAAAAATATGGGAACATAGTCCGTATTACTTTTTAGTCTACTTTACATCTACTTGATAATATATAAATGTAGTTTATTATCATTTATCTTCTATACTTCATAATACACAAATGTAGTTCCTTTACTTACTTTTGATATCTTAATTATGAAAATAATATAATATTTGATATAAAAGAAAAATAGTAGAAATGTAGTCCTTATGACCTACATGTACCATTTGATATTATACAAATAAATAATTACTTACCTTAAATATATTTGATGATATATAGAGAATCTCACACGAGTGTCTTTTGATATCAGATATATCAACACAAGTTGATAAAGTGGAAAAACTCCGAGGCTTGCCGAGGAGTTTTTCCACTTTTATCAACGAGTGTTGATATATCTGATATCAAAAGACACAAGGGTGAGATTTTATTTATCATCCAATATCATTCTAAAATCGAAATATGCGAAACAACAACTTTCGAGGGGTGAACTGCAGATTATTGAAAGAACTTTCGAAGGGCGAAATCAATATGACGTCATTGTTATTAAGACGTCATTGGGCGAATTGTTTATCACGTGACCATATTGGCCAATCAATGATTCAGAAAAGCAGTATCTCCTAGTAGATATAGTGCAGTAGATACTGCTTTTTATCATACAAGCGATATCTACTGTAGAATACCTTATTGGGTGATAAAGTAATATATTCCATATAACTTATCTTTAAACATATTGATAATATAAAATTATAGTTCATATTAGTTACTATCAATATATTTGAAAATATAGAAAGGTAGACCATGTTACCAATCTTAATATATTTGATAAAATTGAAATGTCATTCATATAACGTACCTTAATTTACTTGATCATATTGAAATGTCCACATTACCCAACTATTATTATATAGAAATGTAGTCCGTATTACCCAACTATTATTATATAGCAATGTAGTCCGTATTACCCAACTATTAGTATATAGAAATGTAGTCCGTATTACCCAACTATTATATATTTGATAATGTATAAATGTAGTCCGTAGTACCCAACTATTATTATATAGAAATGTAGTCCACATTACCCAACTATTATTATATAGAAATGTAGTCCATATTACCCAACTATTATTATATAGAAATGTAGTCCCCGAATTCTCCAACCAAGTCAAGCCATCAAAACCATCCCCTCCACGAACCCGGTCCCGATCACTATCTAATGCTATATTTACACCATCTTCCACTTGTGTACCAGTTCCAATCACCCAATCGACAACCATTATATCCGCTACCAAACCCTTCTACCATAAAACCAATGACAAATCAAATGGACTCTACCTGCTCTACAGAAATCAACCTTAATTATTGGATCTTCTAACCTGAACAGAATTACCAAAACTGCTTCAGACACCGAGATACATTCGTACCCTGGTGCCCAGATCCAGAAAAATAAGAACTCGCCCGTTGGGCGAGTGGTATAGTATCTGCTAATTATTGATTGGTTTTAGTTTGCTATGAACCAGGTTGTCATTAAAGTTCTGATTTTTTGAGTAGGCAAAACTATCATTTTCTGCTTATAAACATGGGAAAATTTCTCTTGAAGACTCTTGATTGTAGTGGGTATGAACTATCTTGCGTGCTCGATTACTGGTTGTATTAAACGGGACAACAAAGGAGGCTATGCCTGCATAATGATGAATATTGAGTCCTATAGGTCTTGCTGTATTCAATGTCTCAATCCAGTAGGCTTCTCTAGATTGTCTGAATTTTGTGGTTTCATCTTCCGGTAAATCGAAATAGACAATTATTGAGATTGATTGCATCGTAAGATAGATCTCCACCAAAATACAAGAATGCATTTACGCAGTGACTATTGAAAAATTAGTCACAGGTTACAAAATGTTACCGCGGGAGTGAGGAAGCGAGGGGGTGGGGGGGGGGGGGGGGGGGGTATAAAAGCATCAACATGTCGGGGTTTCAAATGAAACAAACTTGATCAGGATAATTTTTGTGCGTTTCAAGGAGGGGGTGTGTAATTTGTGCGTTATTTATTGTTAGACCGGCCGACTTGTTGGTTTTCTTAATTCTATGATTGGGATCTCTGAGACCTTCATTAGATCGATCTAATATACTTGAAGATGTACCAAAATTAGCGATACGTAAATATTTTCAAAGGCAGGTATTTGATGCAGTTCAATTTTTACCAACGATCTAAACAAACTATTTATTATCTACCATAGGCATATTTTTGTCAATCATATTATATGATCACTACAAATGACACTTCAAGAACACAACTTGACAATTTGTGACAGGGCAACACACAATAACGGAGACATTTCCCAAAAAATGAAAGAAAACCGAGCCGTTGGTGATACACTTTGGGACCGCAGATACAGGCTACGATTAGTTGGGGATCCTATACTTTCTTTGGGAGCTTTAAACGCCTCTCAGGTCTTAACGAATTGGCCTACCTTTATAAATTTACGTTTTTCGTAAATTTCGTATAATTTTCGTATCGATGGAATGTAAAAATTTCAAAAGAATCTCCCAAAAGTACCGTCTTACGCCGAAACGAAATTTAATGCACTCACAGGTCGACTGGAGTCGCCATTTTTTTGCACTCATTTTCCCACCTTCATGACAGAAGAGTTGGCGGATGTGGGCGGAGTTTACATGTTTAACCAGAGATAACTCGCTCACAACCTGTAAGCTCCGCCCATATGGCAGCCATCACTGATAGAATTTTCGCTTGGAAACTTTCGATCAAAATAAAAGGTATTAATTGAGATAGGAGATCATTTAATTTACATTTTTATTTAATATTTTATGAAAATGTATCGAGATATGCCGAGTTTCAAGGACACAGGGGCTTAATAAAGGATTTGAATTTCCGCAATGAAATGATACAGCATGGCAGCCTGACGTTGACCCGCTTAACGGCAGGTTTTATCTGACTAAGGCTACGATAAGCGGGCACAGAGTTTTACCACAATCAGGATTGTTGTTTCATGATATAACATGTTGAATGGTGTAGGTAACTGATGAAGTGCCCAACCATGATAACGACCTTATGCACTAGAAATTGAAATATTTGTATAACTTCAAAAAAACATTTTGCTGTAAAAAT
Organism: Lottia scabra; assembly: GCA_029955415.1. NCBI lineage: Eukaryota > Metazoa > Mollusca > Gastropoda > Lottiidae > Lottia > Lottia scabra. The sequence goes on along the minus strand of JARJEI010000002.1, from coordinate 5,366,053 downwards.
TATTGATAAAATTGGTGACATCTGAATATTGACATTTATATTTTCTTGTCATGTTTTGACCGGTATAGATTTAGAAATTATGATTGGTAGTTTAAAATGTCCATTTTAGCTTTATTCTTCGCAAACCTAGATGTTCCTATAATCAGATATTGGTACCTTGTTCGTTTGACCAAAATGCTCCGGGCTGCCGCTCTAGTAGCTGATCAGCAATTTGAGTAAAATAAGAATTTAATTTGTCGGACCCAATCGGAATTTGCTCTGGTTCACCACTCTTGTTATTAGAGGCAGTATTTATAGCATTCCAGATTTGTTTAGAATTATTTTTATCGGTTACAAGGTTTTGAATATATTTATCCTTTGATCTACGTATCATAGATTTAACTTCCTTTCGGCATTCACTGTAATCATTAGTATTATTATTTCTCTTATGGAGGTCGCGCCTTTTCATCATTTGCAAAATATCAGTCAACAATTTGGTTTTACGGCATATTTTACACGATTGGTTCTTATAGGGCCTGAGTTTTCAACTGGTTTTCTCAAATTTCCCCAAAAAAGCACAAGGAAATGACTATGTCCCCTCTCATGTCCGCAGACGGCATCGAAAACATGCAATTTCGAAGCATGATATAGTCACAGCACTTCTTTTCAGCATTTGAATTGTGGTTGTTGCAGTGGACACTGATGTTTCAAGATAATACGAAATATATAAAAACAAAATCAGACCTATAGCTCAGTTTGTGTCCCCTGGAGAATGTTCAAATATCCCCAGTCTGTGACATGTTCCACAAGTTGAAAACCCAGGTTATAGGGGCATGGATATCTAAAATTGGAGTCATTATTTCTTACCACTTGTTTAAGGCAAGTTCTGGATCTGTTAAATTTAAAACTGGATCAAAATTAGTCAATTGCAAATGAGAAAGGAAATCTTGTTCATTAAAATTGTTGAAAGACCTATAGGTAATGGCGATATGTCTTGCCTTTTGGTATTTTGACGCCTTTTTTAAACCACGTAAAACATGTTGGATAATGATCAGTCAAAGAATAAACAGGCACATTAATTTCAACAATATGATTAACAGAGGATACTATTACATGATCAATAAGAGTGCTACTAGTCTCAGTGACCCGTGTAGGGGAAGTAATAATTTGAGTAAGATGCTATTGGTTAAGAGTATCAGTCCAGGAAGTGTTCTTATTATTTAACGTATCTATATTTGTATCACCAAAGAGAATAATTTCAGTATTTTCAAGCCAAACAGAGTCCATCATATCTTTAAAATGAGTGTGCCAAACAACTTTGGATTCAGGATGCCTATATAAACAGCAAATAAGCAAGGGAGCCGACTGCTTTTTCACCAAATGCATTCTATTTCGTTATGTTCTAGATCATATCGTCTCTTAAAATTAAAAACATTTCGCACATAAACCAATATTCCCGAGGAACTATTATTACAACGATCTCTTCGAAACGGAGGGTGAAATCCCTTTATCTTGAGTAAATGATCTGAGACAGAGTCATCTAAATGTGATTCAGTCAGGCCAAAAATATAAAAGTTTTCCAATAAAAGTTTTATTTGATCAAGTTTTTCGTAAGAGTAACGCGAATTAAGATGGCCGCAATGAATTCCCTTGTCTAATAAAAAATCGAATAGAAAATTATACAAATAAAAAGACAAAAATTAAAAGGAAAAAACAATATGAACTCTACAATAAATCACACATAAATAATCAGAAGTAAAACACTGTAATACTCTGTAAATAGAAACAAAAGATATCTAGTTAAAACAAAAAGAAACTAGAACCGTGATAACGGTACTGAGCAGTGCGCGAACATCCTTGAACGGTTGCATTTTAGTCCTGCATATAAATTAGGTCATGTGACAGAGCTGTTTATAGTTAAAAATCTCAATTTTCAATCGGCTATTAAACCGGAAGTAAACATCAGAAAACACAAAGTAAAACATCATTTGATAGATTTTATCGAGGGCAATAGCTTTGGTTCAGATCAAAAGGTCATCAAACGTCAAGTTCACGAGTTTTGAGCTTTGAAAGTGTTTGCTATTGCCGAATTTCAAATAGACAAAACTTTTAATCGAAATTAGGAAATCGGCTGTCACCATATTGTTAGTAATATATTGAAGACGACATAGACATCAACATTATGTAAATCGGATGATATCCTAATCACTTATATCGATTTAAAGAAAAGTTGGTCATTTCAAGATGGTCCAATTTTATCCTTTTTTTTTCTATGAATGTTATGTCATTTTATATCTTCAAAAGAATCCACAATTTTTTTCGCGCCAAAAAAGCCATACAGTTACTTTAGAACAATGAACAAAATTTCCATAAATCACCTAGTCAATATGTTGCTGATTTAAATCAGAAACTTAAATACTCTTACGATATAGCTGGAGCTAATTCTGGAAAATCATCTGAAAAGAATAAGAGACTTTATAATAGAAAAGCTTCTGCTGTGGTACTGGAAGTAGGAGATCGTGTACTAGTCAGAAACGTTAGCATTCGTAGAAAACTTTCCGACAGGTGGGAATCTGACATTTACGTTATAGAATCAAAATCTCCCAATATGCCAGTCTACACAGTGAAACGTGAAAACAAATCTGGATCTAGCAGAACTTTACATAGGAATTTACAGATTCTGCATCCTATATGGAACTGATCACGTGTGGATGTACTTCAATTATGTGTAAAGAATCCAGGTTATCCTACACTGGTTCCAGCAGGTGTGAAGTTGACTGTATGAAACTTTAAAGTATAAGTATTAAGAATATACTTGGTGATACGATATTGCACAAAGCCAGTAAATGTATTAGGCCTACTTTGTTTATGTTATTTATTTATTTATTGTCATTTCAACAGTATTCTACACCTGGTATTCTAGTAAAGCATATAGATAGCTGTATTTATTTATATTAAGTCGTAGTTCAAATTATAATTAAGGCATTAGGTTCCAAGAAAATAGGAAAAGAATAAAAAAATATATAATATTGTAAGTATGTATGATGTATGGCAGCCATTTTGGAAACGGTAGCCATTTTGGATTTGAAACGGGCAGAAATGAATTCCTAGGGTCAAACTACCCCAAAATTCATATATTACAAGACTTTTTGTGTCAACTGACAAGGAAATTGTTGTATTTTTGTATTTTTTTGGCAGCCATTTTGTTTTTTCCTGATTTGAAGGTCAAAAAGTCATATTTCAGCTTGGCAACAGCAATTTTTGGATTCAGCACGTCCAAATTACCCTAAAAACACTTGTTGCCAAAAATTAACAACAAATGCCTTAACAACTCTTACAGAGCCTTCTTTTCTGGAAATGGGACCAGACTATTACTTTCTTTATTTAGATCTAATTATGATTAATAAGACTTTATATATTAATGATATTGTGTAGGATTCGTGATAAAAGTTTTCTCAGAAACAAAGAAAATGCATCAAAAAGAGGGTTGAGTAAGAAGCAACATTTCGAGACCACCCAAAAAAAGCCTTGATAAATATAAGGAGGTTTTAAGGCAAGTCCAATTTTTTTTTATTATTCATTCATTCTTTTAGGCTAATACAGAAATCTGTATTTTGAGGAGCAATCGTACCTCAGCTCCAGACACAGGATTTGTTTACATAGTGACTAGTGTACATGGCTTAATGGGGCTAGGTATTGATTACAAAAGTGAGATCGATTATCGAAATATATTAATAGGGAAATCCTCTGATGATACACGTTTTAAGTACATCATTGTTTGTTATATATATATACTGTTTGCAGTTATATATATATATATATATCTATTGCCAAAAGGAACATGCCCCGGAAAGGTACAGGCAAATCCTAAATTACACAAGAAAAACCATCCAGTTAGAACAATTATTAATGGGCGGAACCATCCGACAGAAAAGATAGCGGAAATAGTTGAAAACGAACTTTCGGAAAATGTTAGAAATTTACCAACCTTTATTAAAGACACAACCGATTTTTTAAACAAATTAAGTGAAATTCAACAGCCATTACCAGAGAATGCAATAATGTTTTGTTTAGATGTTACCAAATTATATCCAAGCGTACCAAGGAAAGAAACACGAGAAGCATGCAAAACAGCATTAGAAAATCGAACAAATTCATCAATACCAACTGAAGATGTTCTTAAAATGATGGACTTGGTGATTGAAAATAATAATTTCAGCTTTAATGGACAACACTTTTTACAAACTGAAGGAACAGCTATTGGTTCCCATCTAGGTATGAATTATGCCTGTACTTACCTCGGACAATGGGAAGAAAACTTATTTCAAAAGAGTAACTTACAACCATATTCATACTGGAGATATGTTGATGACATCTGGGGAATATGGGAACACGGTGTAGAAGAATTAAGAAGATTCCACGAATTAGCAAATAGTTTACATCCACGAATTCAAACTGAACTACGTTACTCAACTGAAAAAATAGAGTTTTTAGATGTTTTTGTATCTATAGAAAACGGGACACTGACAACAGATCTTTATACAAAATCCACAGATAAGCACCAGTACCTACATGTCACGTCTAGCCATCCAAATTCAGTCAAAAATGCTATACCATATGGACTCGGAGTTCGTGTTAAAAGAATTTGCTCAAAGGAAGAAGATAACAACAGAAGAAGAGAAGAAATAAAAACGCACCTACAAAAACGAGGATATAACAATTCGTCAACTGAAGATCAATTGAAAAAAGTCGACATGTTAGACCGGGACGACCTTTTGAAATATAATACAAAGAAAGAAAACAGTAGAGTACCTTTAGTTATTACCTATTCTAAAGCACTTCCTAATATACATTCAATTCTCAGAAAAAATTTGAAAATTCTACACCAATCTAACAGACTAAAGAAAATATTCCCCGACCCGTCAATCGTAGCATTCAAACGCGACAACAACATTAAAGATATTCTAGTACACAAGAAACATAATTTACTATTTTACAAACAGAGTAATGGATGTGGACGATGTGGGAAAAATTGCGCATTATGTACACACATTAATGAAACCAAAGTATTCTCTGATAATACCGGAAAAGAATATACAATTCAGGGACAGATAGACTGTAAAACCGTGGGCGTCGTGTATGCAATAAATTGTACGAAATGCGAAAAACTAATATATGTAGGACAGACAGGCGATACACTGTATCAAAGGATGTTATTAAATTTTTCAAAAACAGATGATCCAGGCCTTATGTTTCCAGGCGACGTAATTGCTGTTTTTATGTTGTAAATTACATTCCAATGATAAAGACCGTGATGGTCGAAACGTTTGGAAACTTGTGTTAGAGTTTTTATTATATATATCAGTATAGAAGACAAATGAAACTGAAGTATATATGGTATAATGGGATGTGATTTGTCTGATAATCATGTAACAGATAATGTTAAAAGAAAATTTGACTATGAAGTTTAATCGATTATGAAATTTGATAATGGCTAATCAACATTAAAAATTCGTAGCGTCGATAATCGATTATTTGACTATGGCTTACACTTGAAATTTAAGCCTTCAAATTCATGTCTATCCATGATTATCCTGGTTTGAAATAGGAGACTTCAAATCAAAATTTGTGACTGTGGCCAATTGTAGAAACTGTTAAATTTTGATTATCCTATTAACAAACTGTACAATTTCCCAATATTGAGGCAAATTTCCCTAGTGAGAATTATCTTTAAAGGCATTATACAACTTTCTTGCAGTTGTAGTGAATTGATGAAAATTCCCCCCATTGCACGCTGCATGGTGTTAATGGGTCCTCATTAGCCTATACAGGTGCGGACAAGTACACTGTAAAACTTTTCTGTTGAAATTACGGAAGAAACCCAGTAAAATGCAACGGAAAAAGTCCTGTAATAAATTTTACATGGATTATCCTGTATATTTTACTGAAACTGTGCCAAGTTCCTGTAAATTTATGGATTTTCTGTAATTTCACAATTTACAGCAATAACAATGTAATTTAACATAGATTCAACTGTAGATTTTACAGAAACAGAGGTTATTCCTGTGAATTGGCAGACTCTCTGTACTTTCACATCTTACAGCAAAACCACTTCATATCCGCTTTGAAATAAAGACTTTTACACTAAGATTTTTACTATTCTAGATATTGATGAACACAGGAGTCATCCTTTAAATATCTGAATATTATAACAAAACACTATGGTACCATGGATTTTCTATCAAGGCTAATGTACTATTAATGTTGGCCACATATTTATAATATGAATATAAATATCATTAATGTTGTACATCCTTGGAATAATAAAATACTTGTTGCAGATTGACACAGGAAAGTAGGTCATGACTAGTTCACTATTGCAACACAAAAGACTAAATATGCTCTCTCATAACAAACATGGGATAATAAGATGATTCTTACACTTAACAATTAAAATAATACATTGAAAGCTATTTGCTAAGAGTAAACAATGAGATAAAAATCTAAGCACATGTTTCAACCAATGAGCGCGAGGGGATTTCCCTAAATACCATGCGGTCTATGAAGGAAATGTGGTAGCCGATAGAAAAGAAATGACATACAATATGATTACTAGGACTAGGTTCTATAATAACATAACAATATCTTACCTATAAATATATAAGAATATAATGTTTATAACATTTATTATTATTGAATTAAAAAATACACTTTTTTCTGTTAGTCTTCACTAAAGGAAGTACAATCCCAGAATACCTTACTTGAAGAGACTGTGTAAATCTAGGACACAGAAGTGCAGTGTAATAATACAACATGGATTTATAGCAAGACACAGTATGTTGATAGATTGCATAAAATATGTACTAAATTAGTAGACATCCAAATTAGCGTATATACCTATATGATCATAAGATGGCTACACACATCCTGGAGAAAGATGTTTGACTAGGATAAAAAAAAAACATCGCCTGAGATAATTAACCTTAATAATAAAGAATAATAAAATAAAATGAAATATAGTATTAATGTTGTTCTTAAGATTTTGATGTTACCCAAGAAAGCATATCTGAAATAAGATTGCGATAAGAGTGTACATTAATCGGTTTATTGGGCTTGGGTAAGTCTGCAACACAACGATTGTCAATAGCTTGAATGGTTGGTTCTCCCAGAGTATTAAATGTTAATCGATGAGTAGGTTTCCTATTCCGTTGAGATTTCCGTACAGCTTCAGGAGGTAAATCCGAAGGCAAATCATCCAATGTGAGATCATCACTAGGAATATTATCAGGAACACTATCTACAATACTATTCTCAGTTTCTAAATTCTATTGATTTATCACATTGAGGAGATTTAACACAAGTAACACTTGAATCCTTAGAATTTTGATCATTTTCACTTTCATTATCCTGTAGAATATTGTCAACAGAAAGTTCTACAAACGGCACAAATTCAGAGGCATAGGGAGATAAATCAGTGTTGGTTACACATTGATCACTAGAAACATCATTGACTATGTTATCTACATGTGTATTAACCAAAGGAGCATCACACAGTATAATATTCCTATCATAATCACATAATTCACATTGGTGTCATGATTACGATTATTTTTCCGAGAATGAGTGGTAACTTTATCAATCGGAGTAATGGAATCCGTGTCAATTCGTATATCCAAAGGTAACTGTCCACAAGGAAGAAGTAAATTCCTATGTAAAGTTCTGCTAGATCCAGATTTGTTTTCACGTTTCACTGTGTAGACTGGCATATTGGGAGATTTTGATTCTATAACGTAAATGTCAGATTCCCACCTGTCGGAAAGTTTATGTTTTCCACGAATGATAACGTTTCTGACTAGTACACGATCTCCTACTTCCAGTACCACAGCAGAAGCTTTTCTATTATAAAGTCTCTTATTCTTTTCAGATGATTTTCCAGAGCGTATCTTATCGTAAGTTTCTGTTTTAAATCAGCAACATATTGACTAGGTGATTTATTAGATTGTCGAATACCCGGATCAGTACCAAATACAATATCAATTGGAAGTCTAGCATGACGACCGAACATAAGGAAATATGGAGAGTATCCAGTAGTTTCGTTGATCGTACAATTGTAAGCGTGTGTCAGAGGCTTGACATATTTGCGCCAATTCAGTTTCTGACTATGATGCAGAGTTCCTAACATATTTAGTAAAGTTCGATTGTACCTTTCCACAGGATTACCCTGTTGGTGATAGGGAGTGGTGCGAGACTTTTTGATGTTTCCTATTTTACACAATTGGGAAATCACTTTGGAATTAAAATCCTGTCCCTGATCACGGTGCAAACGTTCTGGTCAACCATAATTATTATCCCATAAGGCTTCTGCAACAGTACGAGCAGTCTGATTTTTTGTTGGGATGGCTAAGGCATACTTTGTAAAGTGGTCAGTGATAACTAACACATCTTTGATTCCTTTTTTATCGGGTTCAATTGAAAGAAAGTCCATACAAACTAACTGTAAAGGATACGTAGCTCGAATTGATTCAAGTTCCCATTTCTCACTACCAGCTTTGCGACGAATACATCTTTCACATAGTTCACACTTGTTGTTTTACAGATGAAGCCATAAAAGGCGAGAAAAATCTTTGGCGAGCTAATCGCAAGGTCCCTTGTACTCCAGAATGAGCAACTTCTTCATGGACTCCTGAAAGTGCTTGTTGACGATGACTTACTGGAATGACAAGTTGCTGCCACTCCAATCCTTTTTCATCTGTAATATGACGATACAGCACACCATTTACTAATGTCAACTTTTTTAATTCTCGCAAGTAGATTTTAAGATCTGGTGATGCATTGTGAAAGTTGTCTTTTGAAGGTATTGAATCTGATTCAATGAGTTCAATTATTGTTCTAATGTCCTTATCTTTGGATTGAAGGTCACACCATTCGGATTCACTGATGATAGTCAGTTGAGAAAGTGTCTGAATGGGATTTGAGAGCGTTTCTGGCACAGAATCTGGCCAATACCAATATGCCAATACATCCCTTGAACTCAAAGATTTTGTTAACTTTGAATTGTTTTGCACTTGCAAGCTGACGGCTTCTCCATCCAAGATCAAATTTTTCACAACAATTCCAGGAGGCAGTGATCTTTTATTCGGACGAAACGATACACCATGTGACATAACAGATTCACCTGATTCACCATAGCAGACACGACCCTGTAGTTCTATTTTAGAACCAGCTGGAATTTTGATAGCTTGATTGTCATACAGTCTTATTGGACGATCAAAACTTTTAGATGGTTGGGAACTTTCTTGTGCCAGGGCCTCACTCTGTCCCTTTAATGAGACCCTGCTTCGTTTAAATTACGAAACACAAGGTCAGGATTCGAAGGATTGTTACAATTAGGTTTAATGTGTCCATCAGTTTTTCCACAATTGTAACAGAATTTCTTACATGTGCGATGTGGTGGTGTTCGCGATCTTGATGATGATTCTTTATAATGATGGTCTTCTCTCTCAGTTAAAGAATTCAACTGGGTTTGCATCTTCTGTAATTGAGTTGATAACGATTCAATAGTGTTCTTATCAGTGTGAGTATGAGCATACGACTGTGGGCGAGTTGGTGGTTTTACATTTTTTATTTGAAAAGTTTCCTCCACTCTTCTTACTTCTTTTAAGAGTTCATGCACCGTCGGCGTTCTCTCACAGTATTTTACTATTAAAAGTTGTTTGGTTGATATATCACTGCACATAGCAATAAAGTGTGCAAGTAACGTTTCATCGATTTGACTTGCTTGAAGTCCACCACGCAATTGCACTTTTGTAAGTTTCACACTCAAAACCTGTAGATATTCGGACAGGGATTGAGACGGGAAACGTTCAAGTCTAAAAAACTCTTGAAGTAATTTTATACCATTTTGAGTGATTCCATATAGCTCTTCACGTCAGATTTCAGCAGCAGAGATTTCGCCTAATCCTCGGATTAGATCTAACGCAGGTGAAAGAAGACTTTCTACAATCCGTTGACGCTTTCCAGATTCGGTGAGGGCTGGATCCTCTAAAACTATGTCAGCCTGGCGTTTCCAATCATCAAAATCAGTACCACTTTTACCAGAAAAAGTTTTTAATCTGTGATTAAATGACGAATCACTTCTAACCAAATGTTCAACCTGAACGTTTATGTTATGTTTATGTCTCTTGATCTGGTTGCAATGAAATATTTGGCAACTTTGGCGAAGAATCAGATTTTTCCATATTGCCCAGAATCTGGGAGAATCGATCTGTAGATGTAGGTAGTTGTCGTTTCTCTTCAGGTTTGGAGACTGGCGTTGTATATCCAGTTGCCATCTTAACTTTAAAATTCTTCACTCGGCCTGGATCCCGGACAAGCCCCCATGTAACCTTTCTCCTGTTTAATAACTAATCAGAGCTTGTCCATGCAATGATGTAGGAGATTGGTTAGCGATTATTATTTTTAATATGGGATCTGATCTGGCTGAGGCTAAGATTTTAACTTGGCAGGTCAACTTGCAGAAATGGCCTATAAATATATAAGAATATAATGTTTATAACATTTATTGTTATTGAATTAAAAAATACACTTTTTTCTGTTAGTCTTCACTAATGGAAGTACAATCCCAGGGGCCTTATTCTCGAAAACTTAACTTAGATAGAATCCAGATTTTAAGGAAATACAGTAATCTGATTGGATAATAATATTTAATTTAAAATTAATTTTAGTAACTGACCAATCAGATTAGCGGATCACTAAAATCATTGTAAGTTAAGTTATCGAGAATAAGGCCCCAGAACGCCTAATTGATATGGAGATCAAACTAGCATTATATAAATATAATAATTAACACAGTATTATGATAACACTAAGATTTTTACTATTCTAGAAATTGATGAACACAGGAGTCATCCTTTAAATATCTGAATATTATAACAAAACACTATGGTACCATGGATTTTCTATCAAGGCTAATGTACTATTAAAGGCCACATATTTATAATATGAATATAAATATCATTAATGTTGTACATCCTTGGAATAATAAAATACTTGTTGCAGATTGACACAAGAAATTAGGTCATTACTGACAGCTCTGACCTAGTTAAGGGCAAGGTAAACCTAAGCCATTTTGAAATTGACTGAAAATTTCCCAAAAATTTATTTCTAAATTAGACATGGGGTCCTTGGATACAAATTCCCAAAATATGCACAAAACCATCAAAAGCAAAATTTGGGGAAGCGATTCCTTTAAAATTCAAAGTGCACTTGATGGACCCAAATTTTTCCAGTCAAAATACTACAAAATTCAATTCTACTAACTCCCAGAAAACACAATAATGACATAACTAAAACTATCCAAACTCACTTCAACATAACCTTACATAATCCCACTACAACAGTCGAGTCTTATTTTATCAAATACATTGATTAATAAGTCACAATTCAACATGTTTATCATCCATGCACCACATTGTAAACAAAATGGCGGATTCTCCAACTAATAGACCATGAGCCCAGGGGGGTCAGCCTAGCTGAAAAACTAACCAATTCTTATATTATGTATCACTATTCTCCATGGACATTCCCTTTAAAAGAAATGGACGTCTGCCGGGCATGCATTGGTGGGTGTGGCCAGGAGAGGTCAAAGAAGTTCAACTTGTCAAATAACTAATAGAAACTAGTACCAAAGTGGTCAGCATACAGCCATATACTACAAATGACTATTGCCAGACATTTCCAGTGGTGGACTGTGTCCGCCAGACAATGATATCCGATACAAGAAAATTGAGCTAGATCAGCTTATGAGCTAACTGCATGAAACCTTTTGTGAAATCTTCGTCTTTAACATGTGTATCAAGAATGACCACTGCCAGACATTTTCTGTGGTGGAAAGCCCCTGCCAGACGCCCCAATGTGACCCCACCCTGCAATGTAGATAGATATCTTGCCAAGCGAAGTGTGGCGAGAAACATTTGTGGTAAAATGGTGCGGACAACCCATGCTTTGCAAATTTTAGGGGGTGGGGGGCGCACGCCCGCCACGCCCCCGCCTAAATCCGCCCCTGACAACACTGTAACATATTGCGACCAGCTGATCTTCATCTCTAGCGTTTTACGAGTGGGTGGAGGCAATGCACAGTCGATACGTTTGACGTTTGGCAGTGGATTATCCCTGAAAGACAATTAAATATGTCATTAGAAATAAGCATTTCATGACTGCTATGACAATAAGTTTAAATTTAGCTGGCAGATAATTATATCAATTTCCGGTTATACCTTTTGAACTGTTTTGTTTTGTTGTAACGTGCTTCATCAATGTCTCGAGTCTGACTTTGGGCATACGTGCATCAGACAAATTCTGATATGACGTCAAAATCAACGTGTGACGTGCATCTCCCATGCTGATAAATGCTTCCACAAAACGACCACTCTCGTCTTTCTCTACGATATCTAAGGCCTTTGCCCATCGTGTCCAAACCACGCCCCCATTAGTCATACTTCCTCGACCATAATAAGACCATGTCAAAACCCGTATTCGTGATACGATGGCCTTTGCCTTGCCCTTCCTATAAAACAAATTTATACATGTGTCCACTTCTAATTGAGTATCACATGTATATTGAATAACAACAATACTATCAACGTTTAGTATCTTACTAGTCTGCTATCTATACCTGAACACATTGTGTGTTTTTTTACATCCAACTGTCCTTGCAAAGCAAATAGGTTCATTATCAATAATAAAATCAATAATAAAATATGTGAAATTGGAACGAGAATGTGAAAATAGTGCATGTATAGCCTAACCCAGTGAAGGCATGGTATCCAGGGAGGGCTCTTGACATTCCAGACTTGCGGTGCTCAAGAATATCAGCAATGTTTTTTACATTGATATATCTTCAGCAGTTTCCCATCCCACAGTCCATGATGATATTGACCATGCATCGTACTTCTGGGCGTTTCTGTCCAAGTGCACCAATCAGTATCACTAAGACATAAGTGTCTGATGCTCCCACAATGATATTGTCCGCCGTGATATTTGCAACATGAAATGCGATTAGTGTGTCGGCCTCTTCATGGTCACTTTGAAGGTGTGGTGGCCTCGTCACGGAGATTTGCTGGAGTTCTTTTGGGACGTATTGGAAGCACTCTCCGCCATATGAAACAACCAGAGTCTTTCCCCTGACGATGTTCCAATAGTGATCTTTTCCCCATTCTTTGAGAAGAAATTTTGCAAGTTTGTTCTTGAAAACTCCATTGGTAAGAAGTTTTTGTCCACTTTGGTGTATTGTTTGGCCCTGTTATGACACAGACAGAATCAACGGCCCCTCGTAGTCTCCTCTCACTGACTTTGATGGAATTGTCTACATATTTGTCAAGTAATTGGGTAGGAGGGAACATTTTTTTGATCGAAGTTTGTCTCCTCTGCAACAACAATATAATCATACGTATAAACATATCCCTTAGGCTTTCATCATTGGTCTTTGCTCCCTGTAAGGCCGGTGACTCATATTCTTCTTCGGGTAAGTCCATTAGAAAACGTTGCTAATAGCTTCTGCTCCAAGACATTTGCCAGCAATTCATGAATTCTTGTGCAGCGGTTGTAAAATTTGCCTTTGATCCTTCAGCAATGATGTCTGCCTGTGTAAGTATGAACTCTATTCCTGTTTCATTTATCAGTGTGCCAACTGCACCATAGAAAGCTAGTTCAACATGAAAATTACCAAGCATGATTAACAGGTTGTCAAACATTGGACTTTCTATTGCTTGTATAGAGTATGCTTTCAAAGCAACAGCCAAATCATAGGTAACAATGGAATAATCTTATAAATTCAGAATACAGCGGTGTGTTGCCCTCCAAAACCAACAGAGATCCAGTGCTTTCATTGCCAGTTTTACTTTCCTCTGGATTACATACATTTGTTTCTGTAGATTCAGATGTAATCATATTAATGTTTCAGTCGTATCTGTAGATTCAGCTGTAATTGCGTTGGAAGATTCAGACATATTAGCACTCATAGCCTTATCGAGAGGTTTCCTAAATGGGGGTATCGCTCGTTGACTTCGTCGGTTCCTTCCATCTCGAAATTCTATTGGAATGTTATTTGTTTCTCTGTCATGTTGCAAAATATTCTGGTATGTATGACCGACAGTGGCGTGTAATGTTTCTTTGCCATCTAATGTTTTTATGTTGACACAGGCAGTTGCTAAACCTGGTTCAATCAGATTCTACTGAATATGCAAATTCTGTCTCTAGGCCTTTTGTTTCACTGTAACTGATGCTGTGTCCCGCTCTGTTTAAAATCTGCATGGATAGCTTGGATCCGGTGAGAGATGCTAAGCCAAGACCCAAAGAATGTGCTTCAATGGTTTAACTGTACCACGAGAAACATTGCAAATTGCAACAGAAGCCATTGCGGTCAACTTGCGATCTATTGTATCCTTGAATGAGCCTTGGGGACTTTTTGTTAATCCACAGAAGAGACTCCTGAAGAAGAGATCCAACTGCTCTGGTATTTCTTGGGCACATTACTTCAAATTTTGCACTGTTGTAGGATTCGGAGTTTTAAATTTTGGCAGCTGCATTATCTTTGAACGAATATTAATAGCTGCCCATCGTAATATGTCATCCTCTTGGTGTCGCTCAGCATCCTCATGAAGTTGGGCTCTGGCATCTTCTTTTGTTACAGTACAACTGTGAATGAAGTTTCCCTTCCGATAATCAGCTAACTTGGTATTGATTTTTGATCGTAACTTGTCATTAATCTCTCTGAGAAGATTCTGAGCTGTGTAGGTCACAATGTCTGCCCTTTCACCCCCAATACCTGTAAACTCAACTTTGTACACGTCTAGTAAATCGGAGACTAAGACAGATCACTTGTTGTCTATTCTCTCAGTTTCAATATAGGTGCACAAAGAGGTAAATGCCGTCTTGTGGTAATACTGAGACGTACACTGCTGGCTTAGACTATAGATTCCATCATTCTATAGGTATAAACTTGAAACGAGATACTATTATCATTCAGGAATGACATATTTGTTTCATTTTTGTGGCCCGTATTAGGCTTTGGCAAACTCTTAAAATAAAAAGGTTTAATTTCAATAATTTGTTAGGAAAAAAACAACTACTTATTGTTTTCTTTGAGTGTAAAAGTGACAGAAAGGCCTTTCAATTCAGGCCTCCATTTTATTTCCAGGGAAGCCATTCTAATGGTATAGATAACATTTTCAGACCACAATATCATAAATTAAACCATCAGCTAACATGGTCACTTTTTTAATATTTTCTTTTCAGAATTATTATAAATGTTTGGCAGGGGTTTTCCCCCCAGAAAATGTCTGGCGGTGGTCATTCTTGATACACGAAACAATGACGAACATTTTACAAAAGGTTTCATCCAGTTAGCTCATGGGCTAACCTAGGTTATTTTAGGGGGTGGGGTCATTTGGGGGCGTCTGGCAGGGGTTTTCCACCACAGAAAATGTCTGGCAGTGGCCATTCTTGATACACGAAACAATGACGAACATTTTACAAAAGGTTTCATCCAGTTAGCTCATGGGCTAACCTAGGTCATTTTATGGGTAGGGGTCTTTTGGGGCATCTGGCAGGGGATTTCCACCACAGGAAATGTCTGGCAGTGGTCATTCTTGATACATGTAACAATGACGAACATTTTACAAAAGGTTTCATGCAGTTAGCTCATGGGCTAACCTAGGTCATTTTAGGGGGTGTGGTCACTTTGGGCGTCTGGCAGGGGATTTCCACCACAGAAAATATGGCAGTGTTCATTCTCTATACATGAGGCAAAGAGGAACATTTTACAAAAGGTTTCATGCAGTTAGCTCATGGGCTAACCTAGGTCATTTTAGGGGGTGTGGTCACTTTGGGCGTCTGGCAGGGGATTTCCACCACAGAAAATATGGCAGTGTTCATTCTCTATACATGAGGCAAAGAGGAACATTTTACAAAAGGTTTCATGCAGTTAGCTCATGGGCTAACCTAGGTCATTTTAGAGGGTGGGGTCACATGGGGGCGTCTGGCAGGGGCTTTCCACCACAGAAAATGTCTGGCAGTGGTCATTCTTAAAAAACATGTTAAAGACGAAGATTTCACAAAAGGTTTCATGCATTTAGCTCATAAGCTGATCTAGCTCAATTTTCTTGTATCGGATATCATTGTCTGGCGGACACAGTCCACCACTGGAAATGTCTGGCAATAGTCATTTGTAGTATATGACTGTATGCTGACCACTTTGGTACTAGTTTCTATTAGTTATTTGACCTAGCCTATCTTAATGGTACTCTTCTTTGACCTCTCCTGGCCACACCCACCAATGACTGCCCGGCAGACGTCCATTTCCTTTAAAGGGAATGTCCATGGAGAATAGTGATACATATAAGAATTGGTTAGTTTTTCAGCTAAGCTGGCTCCTGCTCTATGTAACACTACGCAATTGCAATAAAAGGCAATTTCAATCGACTATTTTGAATAATATGACGCATACAACGATGAAATAAAAATAAAACTCAAAAGTAAAGATAAAACATGTCAGAATCTGTCTACACAAGAATATTAAAAGCGAACTATATTCTGAGCGTATGTGCACCCTTCTAAGTGATAGGGCTATCCCAGCGCTGAAATGTGTAAATTTTTAAAAAATACTAATAATCTAGCAATTGTCAATGCGTTCATTTTAGTTATGTGAATAATTTGGTACATAAGTCGGCCGACAAAAAAATTTTCATTGTGATAAGTGATTGATACAAAAAGATGATGATATCCGAAAAAAGCACCCTATTACCTGCCCAAAACATCACATGATCATTACGTCACCGTTGCTATCCAAAAATAAATAGTGAAAAAAGTAAAAAAAAAAATCATTTTTATCATTCCAACTACTTGAATGTTTTCTTTACGCGATTGTATAAGGAAATCTAATTACTTGATTAAAGTATTTAAAGTTATAAACGCTAAATAAAATATCATAGAAAATGTATGGGTGGACAGATGTGTAGCGGCGGTTTAGCCCGAAAAAATCCACTTAAAAAGCAGGCTTACATTCTTTGGCACAATTGGTCTATCCAAATGGTATTGATTTAGCAAATGATTTGTGTCATTCCTTCTACATTCCCAGCACATAGCCATATTATATTTTCTTTGATAAAACTCAGTCTTTCTTTTTTTTGTGAAGGTCAAACATAGCGCCCCAATATGCCTAAGTAAGCCTGGGTCTATATAAATTGATACCGTTTTCAACTAGTGGATGAAGATCAAGCAGAAAATAACTATGCCCTATAGCGCCATGTTAAATGATTTTGATTAAACATAATATATCGGGTGTCGCAATAAAATCGTTCCCAAGTTTGACAGTAATTATCTCAGCTGTTGGTGAACTAAGTACTGCCTCCAACAATATAGCATGTAAAAAACTCAATATCAGAGCAAACTACACATTTCAACCTGTGTCTATTGTGCTTTCACAACATCGACCACCAATATCACCATTTTCCATCCCAAAACGTTCTCACTGATCTCATCTTAAGATATTTTCTCCCAATTAGCAACCTTCCTGCCTTTCAATTCCTGTTCATCCAGTTTGTTCCACTGGTGATGGTAATGACTCTGGGCAGTATGGGATTCTCTTAAGAAACAGGTGTACTGCACATAGGTTAGAGGGACACACTGATTAAACAGGAACTGAAATGCAGGATGGTCGCTTCTTGAGTGGTACCTTTAGATGAGATCCTTGAAAGTTTATCAGGATGGAAAATGTTTGATATTGGTGGTTGATGTGGTGAAGGCACAATGAACATAAATTCAAATATGTAATTTGCTCTGATATTGAATTTTTTAACATGCTAATTTGTTCGAGGCAGTACTTGTACAATTTTTGTTCGATGGCTTTCATATATTCAGGGTTTGCTAAGGACATGTTGAAGTAAATCTGTGAGAATTTTGAAAGAGATCGGCTAATCAGCAGCTGAGATAATTTTCGTCAGGTTTTTTTTGCGACACCCTATATACCATCTTCCCGTGGTCAAGTTATTCTCTTTAACTATCGTACATCTAATACCTTGACAGATAACCCCGAGTGAATCTCTGGCAGTTGTGATCCATTACAGTGTAACTAATAAAAGCAACCAATCAAATGTACTGTAGTATCGAGTTATGGCCATAGAGTTATATATGGCGACTATTACAACGTTGTCTTGGTTAACCAATGAATAAAATTTGCAATTCATTCGACGGCTGGATGATAAGAAATAAATAGCTTGCATCAATGACGTCTATAAATATAGACGGCATTGGCTTGCATGCGTAAAGGTGGGTTATTTGTGACAGAGGATACGTGTAGGATATTGTCGCCAATCAAATTTGTCCGTATTTCTAGTTCTATTATCGGTCATGGCTTTTGACGTACATAGTAAAGGAGAAAGGTATGACATTGGGATGATGCCGATATACAGATACATTTGTCTTTAACTTTGACAGTGATGTATTATCACGGCTACCTAAACTCATTACAGGTTAGGCCTAATCCTCAAGTAGGTCTATTGAAAAAAACTAATGTCAGAGTTAATCGGACAAACATGTGTATAAATATCCTGTCCACGTGCTTTCTCGCTCTTTTTCGTGTGAGACTTCTGTAAGATTAGACACTTTTGCTTCAACCGCCATAATGGAAAGGAAACTAGCAAAATTTCTGCAAAAAGCCATAGAAGATCCATCCGGAGAACAGCACCTAACACCATTGCTGTTGTCAGATAGCAAAGGCTTTCATTTGAAATGCTCCGGCAGCTCAAAAATTAGAGCAAACTATTTGCAAGAATACAGGAGAGCGTACCAATTTGGGGTCCACATGTTTCTAAGTTGGAATGTGCAAACCATGCGTGTAAATGCCTCAGAAGCAGCCTGGAAAAATTGGTTGACAGACTACCCAAACTAAAGGGAAGAGGAAAGCTAACTTTGCAGACCAGAATTAGAATTGTGTCTTCTGTTCGATGTGCTATTCGCATGAGGTTTTCTGAAGAAAAAAAATCCCTGGCTTGTAAAAAATTAATTCATGACATTAAAAACTGCATTTTTCATGTTTTTGGCGATCATACTAGGTGTTCTGAATTCTGCAAGAAGTCCTCAGGTGAAACTCTTAGTACAGCAAACAATTCTACCTCGACTGAAGATGGACTAACTGATTCTGTGATTTCAGTTGTGAGAGATCAACATGACTTTTGGACTGATGGTTGTTCTTTACAAGACCAAGAAGATTCCAGATTAGCGTTACCAGGAAGAGGATTGTCTGGGGATGACCAGGAAATCATTAAAGAAGTTTCTCAACCGAATTGCATCCAAAGCTGAAAGATTACTTATCAATTTTACAACAAATCTAGCTGAGGCCTGGATGAATATTCGTGCCAAGTTTGATGGTGGAAAAGTTTTCAACAGATGCACTAGGGGATCTTCGCACTGCAGATGCTATGGTGGTGCTCTTAGGCAAAATTTGGGAACCAGGTCACAAACACAGAACCAACCAGTTCCTTTAGATGTCTGTACAACAGCAGGGAGAAGCGTCTTGAACTTCAGCGTTTGCTTAGTGCTCAGCCTGCTTATAAAGCCAGACGTTGGAAAAAACGTATGCTAGGGAAGAAACAAAGTGATTCCACAAAAGCTCGACAGGAATATGGGCCAGATGCTATTGAGGTTGTTGCTGATCACTCTTCTCACCAGCTTTCAATTTTGAAGACGAAATTCTACTCAGATTCCGTTACAGTGTCCCAAGAGCAGGTGAAGGAGATTTGTGAAGCAACAATCTCCCAGTCGGATTCAGTCAGGTGGCACGAAGAAAGGAGGAAAAGACTGACTTCATCTAATTTTGGAGATATCGTGGCAAGAAATCCTCAAACTAAAGTGACACCATTCATCAAGCGTCTTCTATATTCCACGTTTAAAGGAAACAGGTTCACAAGGTCTGGATTAGCTGCAGAAAAGGCAACAGTTTGTGTATTGTGTATTGTGCAAAGAAAAGTAAAGAGGGTGACCCAGTCAGAGTACAGCAGACAGGATTGCAGATTCTTCAAAGTAAGCCATTTCTTGCTGCAAGTACAGATGGAATTGTAACATCATTAACATCGGGTGAAAATGGATTACTTGAAGTAAAAAATCTCCTATTGGGCAAAAACTACACATTCTTGGAGGCAACAAAATCTGTATCAAATTTCTGTGTAATGCAGTCTGGTGAAAATCAACTGATGCTGAGGAGAAATCATAAATACTACTACCAAGTTCAAGGTCAACTTAATGTCTTTAAAATGAAGTGGTTGGATTTTGTTGTAAGGTCTATTTCTCCATACCAGCTTCATGTTGAGAGAATTTTTGTCACATCATTTTACTATACTTGTTTATTACCAGAACTGGCTGCACCAAGATATGGGAAAAGTCCAGGCATCAGGGAACCTGGTGTCTGGGTAAGTAACATTTTTATTTTTGCTTTATTGTTAGTATTTAGTTTTCGGTGGAGGGAGGGTTTGAATTTCCCGAATGTACAGGCCTAGGATGGAACAAATACTTTATTGAGAAAATGGGATTAAGGGTCTGGATTCAAGCTTTTCTTCTGTTGTGATCTGAAAGTAGAAAAAATAAGAGTGGTATAGTATCTGCTAATTAATGATTGGTTTTAGTTTGCTATGAACCAGATTGTCGTTAAATTTTTTGA
Source organism: Lottia scabra (assembly GCA_029955415.1). Taxonomy (NCBI): domain Eukaryota; kingdom Metazoa; phylum Mollusca; class Gastropoda; family Lottiidae; genus Lottia; species Lottia scabra. Next base: position 5,345,364 of record JARJEI010000002.1, on the reverse strand, counting down.
GTAGGCAACTATCATTTTCTGCTTATAAACATGGGGAAATTTCTCTTGAAGACTCTTGTAGTGGGTATGAACTATCTTGCTTGCTCGATTACTGGTTGTGTTAAACGGGACAACAAAGGGTGCTATGCCTGCATAATGATGAATATTGAGTCCTATTGGTCTTGCTGTATTCAATGTCTCAATCCAGTAGGCTTCTCTAGATTGTCGGTATTTGGTGGTTTCATCTTCCGGTAAATCAATTTCTATACGTTCAATTGGGGTTAGGGTGAGATCGTTTATTGAATGGTCATCGAGGTTGAAATGATTAGAAACGGGCTTGTCTTTCTTTAATTTTATATCTGATCTATGAGCATTGAATTGAGTGCGTAAATTATTCTTAGTTTCACCTACATATTGTTTGGGACATTTCTTACATGAAATTAAATAAATTACATTAGAGCTATCACATGATAAATACTCCTGGATCGGATACCTTTTATTAGTAAAGCTACTCGTAAAATAATGAGTTTCAGATACAAAGGGAAATGTTTTGCATCTACTTGACAAACATGGAACACTTCTTAAACCAGGAGGAACTTCGGCATAGAGTCTAGTTTTCGCTGCTATTTGCGCTAAAGTAGAGTTTTTTATGTTACGTAAAAATCATTTGGATTATCCACGCTCTTTCAGTTTTGAGAAAACAATTGTACAGGCTTGGTTGAAATCAGAGGATCTTGTGCAAATTCGATGAAATCGTAAAACTTGTGATTTAATTATACCGGAAAAGGTATGTTTTGGGTGAAATGAGCTTTTGTGCAGGAGTTGATGAGTATCAGTTTCTTTGAAATATACCTTTATGTCTAGTTTATTGGTTTCAGCTATGGAATCTCCTTTGAAAACAGTGGTATCTAGAAAATCTATGCTTTTGTGACTGACGTTGGCGGTTAGTTTGATGGACGGATGGTGGTTGTTGAGAATTTCAAAGAATTCCCAGAACTGCACAATGGAATAAGTCCAAACCATAAAAATGTCATCTAAAAATCGTCCGTAAAAAAGTGGATCAAAGGGACAAAGGGGTAAAACCTCACGTTCCCACTCTGCCATGAAAAGATTTGCGTATGAAGGGGCGAATCGTTTACCCATAGCTGTTCCTGAAGTTTGAAGATACGTTTTACCATTAAATGTGAAATCGTTGCGACTGAGACAAATCTCTAAAAGCTGTAAAATTGCATCATCGGGTGTTTACATAGTGACTAGTGTACATGGCTTAATGGGGCTAGGTATTGATTACAAAAGTGAGATCGATTATCGAAATATATTAATAGGGAAATCCTCTGATGATACACGTTTTAAGTACATCATTGTTTGTTATATATATATATATATATAATAAAAACTCTAACACAAGTTTCCAAACGTTTCGACCATCACGGTCTTTATCATTGGAATGTCATTTACAACATAAAAACAGCAATTACGTCGCCTGGAAACATTAGGCCTAGGCCTACGTTATAAAAAGTTCTATGACGCTCGTTCATTCGCCGCTCTTGTCTCATCCTTCGTAATGTTTTTTGTTTTACTTCCTTTCGTACATGGTGTTGAGTCCGTCAGGTTCTAAAGTTTTTAACTTCTTAATCCAAAGGGCTTCTTTAGTTTTTCGGTAAATTTCTGTGCCAAATACTCTTTCTATTGCGGTGACTTTTAGATTATCAGCCGAATGGTTTTGTTGAATAAAGTGGTTTGCTACTGGATCATCTGTTTTATTTGTTCTAATTTTTGAAAAATTTAGTAACATCCTTTGATACAGTGTATCGCCTGTCTGTCCTACATATATGAGTTTTTCGCATTTCGTACAATTTATTGCATACACGACGCCCACGGTTTTACAGTCTATCTGTCCCTGAATTGTATACTCTTTTCCGGTATTATCAGAGAATACTTTGGTTTCATTAATGTGCGTACATAATGCGCAATTTTTCCCACATCGTCCACATCCATTACTCTGTTTGTAAAATAGTAAATTATGTTTCTTGTGTACTAGGATATCTTTGATGTTGTTGTCGCGTTTGAAAGCTACGATTGACGGGTCGGGGAATATTTTCTTTAGTCTGTTAGATTGGTGTAGAATTTTCAAATTTTTTCTGAGAATTGAATGTATATTAGGAAGTGCTTTAGAATAGGTAATAACTAAAGGTACTCTACTGTTTTCTTTCTTTGTATTATATTTCAAAAGGTCGTCCCGGTCTAACATGTCGACTTTTTTCAATTGATCTTCGGTTGACGAATTATTATATCCTCGTTTTTGTAGGTGCGTTTTTATTTCTTCTCTTCTTCTGTTGTAATCTTCTTCCTTTGAGCAAATTCTTTTAACACGAACACCGAGTCCATATGGTATGGCATTTTTGACTGAATTTGGGTGGCTAGACGTGACATGTAGGTACTGGTGCTTATCGGTGGATTTTGTATAAAGATCTGTTGTCAGTGTCCCGTTTTCTATAGATACAAAAACATCTAAAAACTCTATTTTTTCAGTTGAAAAACGTAATTCAGTTTGAATTCGTGGATGTAAACTATTTGCTAATTCGTGAAATCTTCTTAATTCTTCTAAACCATGTTCCCATATTCCCCAGATGTCATCAACATATCTCCAGTATGAATATGGTTGTAAGTTACTCTTTTGAAATAAGTTTTCTTCCCATTGTCCGAGGTAAGTACAGGCATAATTCATACCTAGATGGGAACCAATAGCTGTTCCTTCGGTTTGTAAAAAGTGTTTTCCATTAAAGCTGAAATTATTATTTTCAATCACCAAGTCCATCATTTTAAGAACATCTTCAGTTGGTATTGATGAATTTGTTCGATTTTCTAATGCTGTTTTGCATGCTTCTCGTGTTTCTTTCCTTGGTACGCTTGGATATAATTTGGTAACATCTAAACAAAACATTATTGCATTCTCTGGTAATGGCTGTTGAATTTCACCTAATTTGTTTAAAAAATCGGTTGTGTCTTTAATAAAGGTTGGTAAATTTCTAACATTTTCTGAAAGTTCGTTTTCAACTATTTCCGCGATCTTTTCTGTCGGATGGTTCCGCCCATTACCGACAGAAAAGATCGCGGAAATAGTTGAAAACGAACTTTCAGAAAATGTTAGAAATTTACCAACCTTTATTAAAGACACAACCGATTTTTTAAACAAATTAGGTGAAATTCAACAGCCATTACCAGAGAATGCAATAATGTTTTGTTTAGATGTTACCAAATTATATCCAAGCGTACCAAGGAAAGAAACACGAGAAGCATGCAAAACAGCATTAGAAAATCGAACAAATTCATCAATACCAACTGAAGATGTTCTTAAAATGATGGACTTGGTGATTGAAAATAATAATTTCAGCTTTAATGGAAAACACTTTTTACAAACCGAAGGAACAGCTATTGGTTCCCATCTAGGTATGAATTATGCCTGTACTTACCTCGGACAATGGGAAGAAAACTTATTTCAAAAGAGTAACTTACAACCATATTCATACTGGAGATATGTTGATGACATCTGGGGAATATGGGAACATGGTTTAGAAGAATTAAGAAGATTTCACGAATTAGCAAATAGTTTACATCCACGAATTCAAACTGAATTACGTTTTTCAACTGAAAAAATAGAGTTTTTAGATGTTTTTGTATCTATAGAAAACGGGACACTGACAACAGATCTTTATACAAAATCCACCGATAAGCACCAGTACCTACATGTCACGTCTAGCCACCCAAATTCAGTCAAAAATGCCATACCATATGGACTCGGTGTTCGTGTTAAAAGAATTTGCTCAAAGGAAGAAGATTACAACAGAAGAAGAGAAGAAATAAAAACGCACCTACAAAAACGAGGATATAATAATTCGTCAACCGAAGATCAATTGAAAAAAGTCGACATGTTAGACCGGGACGACCTTTTGAAATATAATACAAAGAAAGAAAACAGTAGAGTACCTTTAGTTATTACCTATTCTAAAGCACTTCCTAATATACATTCAATTCTCAGAAAAAATTTGAAAATTCTACACCAATCTAACAGACTAAAGAAAATATTCCCCGACCCGTCAATCGTAGCTTTCAAACGCGACAACAACATCAAAGATATCCTAGTACACAAGAAACATAATTTACTATTTTACAAACAGAGTAATGGATGTGGACGATGTGGGAAAAATTGCGCATTATGTACGCACATTAATGAAACCAAAGTATTCTCTGATAATACCGGAAAAGAGTATACAATTCAGGGACAGATAGACTGTAAAACCGTGGGCGTCGTGTATGCAATAAATTGTACGAAATGCGAAAAACTCATATATGTAGGACAGACAGGCGATACACTGTATCAAAGGATGTTACTAAATTTTTCAAAAATTAGAACAAATAAAACAGATGATCCAGTAGCAAACCACTTTATTCAACAAAACCATTCGGCTGATAATCTAAAAGTCACCGCAATAGAAAGAGTATTTGGCACAGAAATTTACCGAAAAACTAAAGAAGCCCTTTGGATTAAGAAGTTAAAAACTTTAGAACCTGACGGACTCAACACCATGTACGAAAGGAAGTAAAACAAAAAACATTACGAAGGATGAGACAAGAGCGGCGAATGAACGAGCGTCATAGAACTTTTTATAACGTAGGCCTAGGCCTAATGTTTCCAGGCGACGTAATTGCTGTTTTTATGTTGTAAATTACATTCCAATGATAAAGACCGTGATGGTCGAAACGTTTGGAAACTTGTGTTAGAGTTTTTATTATACAACCAATCAGAGATTTTATATATATATAAAATCTCTGATTGGTTGTATAATAAAAACTCTAACACAAGTTTCCAAACGTTTCGACCATCACGGTCTTTATCATTGGAATGTAATTTACAACATGTTCCTTTTGGCAATAGATATATATATATATCTATTGCCAAAAGGAACATGCCCCGGAAAGGTACAGGCAAATCCTAAATTACACAAGAAAAACCATCCAGTTAGAACAATTATTAATGGGCGGAACCATCCGACAGAAAAGATAGCGGAAATAGTTGAAAACGAACTTTCGGAAAATGTTAGAAATTTACCAACCTTTATTAAAGACACAACCGATTTTTTAAACAAATTAAGTGAAATTCAACAGCCATTACCAGAGAATGCAATAATGTTTTGTTTAGATGTTACCAAATTATATCCAAGCGTACCAAGGAAAGAAACACGAGAAGCGTGCAAAACAGCATTAGAAAATCGAACAAATTCATCAATACCAACTGAAGATGTTCTTAAAATGATGGACTTGGTGATTGAAAATAATAATTTCAGCTTTAATGGAAAACACTTTTTACAAACTGAAGGAACAGCTATTGGTTCCCATCTAGGTATGAATTATGCCTGTACTTACCTCGGACAATGGGAAGAAAACTTATTTCAAAAGAGTAACTTACAACCATATTCATACTGGAGATATGTTGATGACATCTGGGGAATATGGGAACACGGTGTAGAAGAATTAAGAAGATTCCACGAATTAGCAAATAGTTTACATCCACGAATTCAAACTGAACTACGTTACTCAACTGAAAAAATAGAGTTTTTAGATGTTTTTGTATCTATAGAAAACGGGACACTGACAACAGATCTTTATACAAAATCCACAGATAAGCACCAGTACCTACATGTCACGTCTAGCCATCCAAATTCAGTCAAAAATGCTATACCATATGGACTCGGAGTTCGTGTTAAAAGAAGGAAGAAGATTACAACAGAAGAAGAGAAGAAATAAAAACGCACCTACAAAAACGAGGATATAACAATTCGTCAACTGAAGATCAATTGAAAAAAGTCGACATGTTAGACCGAAACGACCTTTTGAAATATAATACAAAGAAAGAAAACAGTAGAGTACCTTTAGTTATTACCTATTCTAAAGCACTTCCTTCAATTCTCAGAAAAAATTTGAAAATTCTACACCAATCTAACAGACTAAAGAAAATATTCCCCGACCCGTCAATCGTAGCATTCAAACGCGACAACAACATTAAAGATATTCTAGTACACAAGAAACATAATTTACTATTTTACAAACAGAGTAATGGATGTGGACGATGTGGGAAAAATTGCGCATTATGTACACACATTAATGAAACCAAAGTATTCTCTGATAATACCGGAAAAGAATATACAATTCAGGGACAGATAGACTGTAAAACCGTGGGCGTCGTGTATGCAATAAATTGTACGAAATGCGAACAACTAATATATGTAGGACAGACAGGCGATACACTGTATCAAAGGATGTTATTAAATTTTTCAAAAACAGATGATCCAGTAGCAAACCACTTTATCCAACAAAACCATTCGGCTGATAATCTAAAAGTCACCGCAATAGAAAGAGTATTTGGCACAGAAATTTACCGAAAAACTAAAGAAGCCCTTTGGATTAAGAAGTTAAAAACTTTAGAACCCGACGGACTCAACAACATGTACGAAAGGAAGTAAAACCAAAAACATTACGAAGGATGAGACAAGAGCGGCGAATGAACGAGCGTCATAGAACTTTTTATAACGTAGGCCTAGGCCTTATGTTTCCAGGCGACGTAATTGCTGTTTTTATGTTGTAAATTACATTCCAATGATGAAGACCGTGATGGTCGAAACGTTTGGAAACTTGTGTTAGAGTTTTTATTATATATATCAGTATAGAAGACAAATGAAACTGAAGTATATATGGTATAATGGGATGTGATTTGTCTGATAATCATGTAACAGATAATGTTAAAAGAAAATTTGACTATGAAGTTTAATCGATTATGAAATTTGATAATGGCTAATCAACATTAAAAATTCGTAGCGTCGATAATCGATTATTTGACTATGGCTTACACTTGAAATTTAAGCCTTCAAATTCATGTCTATCCATGATTATCCTGGTTTGAAATAGGAGACTTCAAATCAAAATTTGTGACTGTGGCCAATTGTAGAAACTGTTAAATTTTGATTATCCTATTAACAAACTGTACAATTTCCCAATATTGAGGCAAATTTCCCTAGTGAGAATTATCTTTAAAGGCATTATACAACTTTCTTGCAGTTGTAGTGAATTGATGAAAATTCCCCCCATTGCACGCTGCATGGTGTTAATGGGTCCTCATTAGCCTATACAGGTGCGGACAAGTACACTGTAAAACTTTTCTGTTGAAATTACGGAAGAAACCCAGTAAAATGCAAAGGAAAAAGTCCTGTAATAAATTTTACATGGATTATCCTGTATATTTTACTGAAACTGTGCCAAGTTCCTGTAAATTTATGGATTTTCTGTAATTTCACAATTTACAGCAATAACAATGTAATTTAACATAGATTCAACTGTAGATTTTACAGAAACAGAGGTTATTCCTGTGAATTGGCAGACTCTCTGTACTTTCACATCTTACAGCAAAACCACTTCATATCCGCTTTGAAATAAAGACTTTTACTCAATGCCTAATTGATATGGAGATCAAACTAGCATTATATAAATATAATAATTAACAAAGTATTATGATAACACTAAGATTTTTACTATTCTAGATATTGATGAACACAGGAGTCATCCTTTAAATATCTGAATATTATAACAAAACACTATGGTACCATGGATTTTCTATCAAGGCTAATGTACTATTAATGTTGGCCACATATTTATAATATGAATATAAATATCATTAATGTTGTACATCCTTGGAATAATAAAATACTTGTTGCAGATTGACACAGGAAAGTAGGTCATGACTAGTTCACTATTGCAACACAAAAGACTAAATATGCTCTCTCATAACAAACATGGGATAATAAGATGATTCTTACACTTAACAATTAAAATAATACATTGAAAGCTATTTGCTAAGAGTAAACAATGAGATAAAAATCTAAGCACATGTTTCAACCAATGAAAATACCATGCGGTCTATGAAGGAAATGTGGTAGCCGATAGAAAAGAAATGACATACAATATAATTACTAGGACTAGGTTCTATAATAACATAACAATATCTTACCTATAAATATATAAGAATATAATGTTTATAACATTTATTATTATTGAATTAAAAAATACACTTTTTTCTGTTAGTCTTCACTAAAGGAAGTACAATCCCAGAATACCTTACTTGAAGAGACAGTGTAAATCTAGGTGACATAACAGATTCACCTGATTCACCATAGCAGACACGACCCTGTAGTTCTATTTTAGAACCAGCTGGAATTTTGATAGCTTGATTGTCATACAGTCTTATTGGACGATCAAAACTTTTAGATGGTTGGGAACTTTCTTGTGCCAGGGCCTCACTCTGTCCCTTTAATGAGACCCTGCTTCGTTTAAATTACGAAACACAAGGTCAGGATTCGAAGGATTGTTACAATTAGGTTTAATGTGTCCATCAGTTTTTCCACAATTGTAACAGAATTTCTTACATGGTGGTGTTCGCGATCTTGATGATGATTCTTTATAATGATGGTCTTCTCTCTCAGTTAAAGAATTCCACTGGGTTTGCATCTTCTGTAATTGAGTTGATAACGATTCAATAGTGTTCTTATCAGTGTGAGTATGAGCATACGACTGTGGGCGAGTTGGTGGTTTTACATTTTTTATTTGAAAAGTTTCCTCCACTCTTCTTACTTCTTTTAAGAGTTCATGCACCGTCGGCGTTCTCTCACAGTATTTTACTATTAAAAGTTGTTTGGTTGATATATCACTGCACATAGCAATAAAGTGTGCAAGTAACGTTTCATCGATTTGACTTGCTTGAAGTCCACCACGCAATTGCACTTTTGTAAGTTTCACACTCAAAACCTGTAGATATTCGGACAGGGATTGAGACGGGAAACGTTCAAGTCTAAAAAACTCTTGAAGTAATTTTATACCATTTTGAGTGATTCCATATAGCTCTTCACGTCAGATTTCAGCAGCAGAGATTTCGCCTAATCCTCGGATTAGATCTAACGCAGGTGAAAGAAGACTTTCTACAATCCGTTGACGCTTTCCAGATTCGGTGAGGGCTGGATCCTCTAAAACTATGTCAGCCTGGCGTTTCCAATCATCAAAATCAGTACCACTTTTACCAGAAAAAGTTTTTAATCTGTGATTAAATGACGAATCACTTCTAACCAAATGTTCAACCTGAACGTTTATGTTAGATGCAGTCTCTTGATCTGGTTGCAATGAAATATTTGGCAACTTTGGCGAAGAATCAGATTTTTCCATATTGCCCAGAATCTGGGAGAATCGATCTGTAGATGTAGGTAGTTGTCGTTTCTCTTCAGGTTTGGAGACTGGCGTTGTATATCCAGTTGCCATCTTAACTTTAAAATTCTTCACTCAGCCTGGATCCCGGACAAGCCCCCATGTAACCTCTCTCCTGTTTAATAACTAATCAGAGCTTGTCCATGCAATGATGTAGGAGATTGGTTAGCGATTATTATTTTTAATATGGGATCTGATCTGGCTGAGGCTAAGATTTTAACTTGGCAGGTCAACTTGCAGAAATGGCCTATAAATATATAAGAATATAATGTTTATAACATTTATTGTTATTGAATTAAAAAATACACTTTTTTCTGTTAGTCTTCACTAATGGAAGTACAATCCCAGGGGCCTTATTCTCGAAAACTTAACTTAGATAGAATCCAGATTTTAAGGAAATACAGTAATCTGATTGGATAATAATATTTAATTTAAAATTAATTTTAGTAACTGACCAATCAGATTAGCGGATCACTAAAATCATTGTAAGTTAAGTTATCGAGAATAAGGCCCCAGAACGCCTAATTGATATGGAGATCAAACTAGCATTATATAAATATAATAATTAACACAGTATTATGATAACACTAAGATTTTTACTATTCTAGAAATTGATGAACACAGGAGTCATCCTTTAAATATCTGAATATTATAACAAAACACTATGGTACCATGGATTTTCTATCAAGGCTAATGTACTATTAAAGGCCACATATTTATAATATGAATATAAATATCATTAATGTTGTACATCCTTGGAATAATAAAATACTTGTTGCAGATTGACACAAGAAATTAGGTCATTACTGACAGCTCTGACCTAGTTAAGGGCAAGGTAAACCTAAGCCATTTTGAAATTGACTGAAAATTTCCCAAAAAATTTATTTCTAAATTAGACATGGGGTCCTTGGATACAAATTCCCAAAATGTGCACAAAACCATCAAAAGCAAAATTTGGGGAAGCGATTCCTTTAAAATTCAAAGTGCACTTGATGGACCCAAATTTTTCCAGTCAAAATACTACAAAATTCAATTCTACTAACTCCCAGAAAACACAATAATGACATAACTAAAACTATCCAAACTCACTTCAACATAACCTTACATAATCCCACTACAACAGTCGAGTCTTATTTTATCAAATATATTGATTAATAAGTCACAATTCAACATGTTTATCATCCATGCACCACATTGTAAACAAAATGGCGGATTCTCCAACTAATAGACCATGAGCCCAGGGGGGTCAGCCTAGCTGAAAAACTAACCAATTCTTATATTATGTATCACTATTCTCCATGGACATTCCCTTTAAAAGAAATGGACGTCTGCCGGGCATGCATTGGTGGGTGTGGCCAGGAGAGGTCAAAGAAGTTCAACTTGTCAAATAACTAATAGAAACTAGTACCAAAGTGGTCAGCATACAGCCATATACTACAAATGACTATTGCCAGACATTTCCAGTGGTGGACTGTGTCCGCCAGACAATGATATCCGATACAAGAAAATTGAGCTAGATCAGCTTATGAGCTAACTGCATGAAACCTTTTGTGAAATCTTCGTCTTTAACATGTGTATCAAGAATGACCACTGCCAGACATTTTCTGTGGTGGAAAGCCCCTGCCAGACGCCCCAATGTGACCCCACCCTGCAATGTAGATAGATATCTTGCCAAGCGAAGTGTGGCGAGAAACATTTGTGGTAAAATGGTGCGGACAACCCATGCTTTGCAAATTTTAGGGGGTGGGGGGCGCACGCCCGCCACGCCCCCGCCTAAATCCGCCCCTGACAACACTGTAACATATTGCGACCAGCTGATCTTCATCTCTAGCGTTTTACGAGTGGGTGGAGGCAATGCACAGTCGATACGTTTGACGTTTGGCAGTGGATTATCCCTGAAAGACAATTAAATATGTCATTAGAAATAAGCATTTCATGACTGCTATGACAATAAGTTTAAATTTAGCTGGCAGATAATTATATCAATTTCCGGTTATACCTTTTGAACTGTTTTGTTTTGTTGTAACGTGCTTCATCAATGTCTCGAGTCTGACTTTGGGCATACGTGCATCAGACAAATTCTGATATGACGTCAAAATCAACGTGTGACGTGCATCTCCCATGCTGATAAATGCTTCCACAAAACGACCACTCTCGTCTTTCTCTACGATATCTAAGGCCTTTGCCCATCGTGTCCAAACCACGCCCCCATTAGTCATACTTCCTCGACCATAATAAGACCATGTCAAAACCCGTATTCGTGATACGATGGCCTTTGCCTTGCCCTTCCAATAAAACAAAAAACAAATTTATACATGTGTCCACTTCTAATTGAGTATCACATGTATATTGAATTAAAACAATACTATCAACGTTTAGTATCTTACTAGTCTGCTATCTATACCTGAACACATTGTGTGTTTTTTTACATCCAACTGTCCTTGCAAAGCAAATAGGTTCATTATCAATAATAAAATCAATAATAAAATATGTGAAATTGGAACGAGAATGTGAAAATAGTGCATGTATAGCCTAACCCAGTGAAGGCATGGTATCCAGGGAGTGCTCTTGACATTCCAGACTTGCGGTGCTCAAGAATATCAGCAATGTTTTTTACATTGATATATCTTCAGCAGTTTCCCATCCCACAGTCCATGATGATATTGACCATGCATCGTACTTCTGGGCGTTTCTGTCCAAGTGCACCAATCAGTATCACTAAGACATAAGTGTCTGATGCTCCCACAATGATATTGTCCGCCGTGATATTTGCAACATGAAATGCGATTAGTGTGTCGGCCTCTTCATGGTCACTTTGAAGGTGTGGTGGCCTCGTCACGGAGATTTGCTGGAGTTCTTTTGGGACGTATTGGAAGCACTCTCCGCCATATGAAACAACCAGAGTCTTTCCCCTGACGATGTTCCAATAGTGATCTTTTCCCCATTCTTTGAGAAGAAATTTTGCAAGTTTGTTCTTGAAAACTCCATTGGTAAGAAGTTTTTGTCCACTTTGGTGTATTGTTTGGCCCTGTTATGACACAGACAGAATCAACGGCCCCTTGTAGTCTCCTCTCACTGACTTTGATGGAATTGTCTACATATTTGTCAAGACAAACATGTGCTTCATTTGCATCACCTGAACATACTGCTGACAATATTGTCATAGCAATTGATCCATAGGATGCGCCTATGTTTGTTTGCGTGAGGATCATATAGAGACGAAGGCCACCATCATAGACATGAACATAATTCCTTGGAAGCTCCGACTCTGTGACAGGTTTAGTCTGTAGGGACTCCAGTTTCTTCAGAAGTACCGATTTATTAGTTTTAACATGGGTCCCATTACAATGTGCAAGCGATAATGGGTATGTAGTAATTGGGTAGGAGGGAACATTTTTTTGATCGAAGTTTGTCTCCTCTGCAACAACAATATAATCATACGTATAAACATATCCCTTAGGCTTTCATCATTGGTCTTTGCTCCCTGTAAGGCCGGTGACTCATATTCTTCTTCGGGTAAGTCCATTAGAAAACGTTGCTAATAGCTTCTGCTCCAAGACATTTGCCAGCAATTCATGAATTCTTGTGCAGCGGTTGTAAAATTTGCCTTTGATGAATCCCATCATTGATCCTTCAGCAATGATGTCTGCCTGTGTAAGTATGAACTCTATTCCTGTTTCATTTATCAGTGTGCCAACTGCACCATAGAAAGCTAGTTCAACATGAAAATTACCAAGCATGATTAACAGGTTGTCAAACATTGGACTTTCTATTGCTTGTATAGAGTATGCTTTCAAAGCAACAGCCAAATCATAGGTAACAATGGAATAATCTTGTCCCTTGCAACATTCATGGTGCGGATCATTGTCTCTTTGACTACATCATTGTTAGTTGGCGATCTAGATATAGGGTCCATGTAGCAAATTTGTTGCATCGGTAAGACATCCTTGATGTACATGCTGATAAATTCAGAATACAGCGGTGTGTTGCCCTCCAAAACCAACAGAGATCCAGTGCTTTCATTGCCAGTTTTACTTTCCTCTGGATTACATACATTTGTTTCTGTAGATTCAGATGTAATCATATTAATGTTTCAGCCGTATCTGTAGATTCAGCTGTAATTGCGTTGGAAGATTCAGACATATTAGCACTCATAGCCTTATCGAGAGGTTTCCTAAATGGGGGTATCGCTCGTTGACTTCGTCGGTTCCTTCCATCTCGAAATTCTATTGGAATGTTATTTGTTTCTCTGTCATGTTGCAAAATATTCTGGTATGTATGACCGACAGTGGCGTGTAATGTTTCTTTGCCATCTAATGTTTTTATGTTGACACAGGCAGTTGCTAAACCTGGTTCAAGTCGAATACCATCAGGAGTGCCACGTTCATCAGATTCTACTGAATATGCAAATTCTGTCTCTAGGCCTTTTGTTTCACTGTAACTGATGCTGTGTCCCGCTCTGTTTAAAATCTGCATGGATAGCTTGGATCCGGTGAGAGATGCTAAGCCAAGACCCAAAGAATGTGCTTCAATGGTTTAACTGTACCACGAGAAACATTGCAAATTGCAACAGAAGCCATTGCGGTCAACTTGCGATCTATTGTATCCTTGAATGAGCCTTGGGGACTTTTTGTTAATCCACAGAGGAGACTCCTGAAGAAGAGATCCAACTGCTCTGGTATTTCTTGGGCACATTACTTCAAATTTTGCACTGTTGTAGGATTCGGAGTTTTAAATTTTGGCAGCTGCATTATCTTTGAACGAATATTAATAGCTGCCCATCGTAATATGTCATCCTCTTGGTGTCGCTCAGCATCCTCATGAAGTTGGGCTCTGGCATCTTCTTTTGTTACAGTACAACTGTGAATGAAGTTTCCCTTCCGATAATCAGCTAACTTGGTATTACAACGTTGTCTTGGTTAACCAATGAATAAAATTTGCAATTCATTCGACGGCTGGATGATAAGAAATAAATAGCTTGCATCAATGACGTCTATAAATATAGACGGCATTGGCTTGCATGCGTAAAGGTGGGTTATTTGTGACAGAGGATACGTGTAGGATATTGTCGCCAATCAAATTTGTCCGTATTTCTAGTTCTATTATCGGTCATGGCTTTTGACGTACATAGTAAAGGAGAAAGGTATGACATTTGGATGATGCCGATATACAGATACATTTGTCTTTAACTTTGACAGTGATGTATTATCACGGCTACCTAAACTCATTACAGGTTAGGCCTAATCCTCAAGTAGGTCTATTGAAAAGAACTAATGTCAGAGTTAATCGGACAAACATGTGTATAAATATCCTGTCCACGTGCTTTCTCGCTCTTTTTCGTGTGAGACTTCTGTAAGATTAGACACTTTTGCTTCAACCGCCATAATGGAAAGGAAACTAGCAAAATTTCTGCAAAAAGCCATAGAAGATCCATCCGGAGAACAGCACCTAACACCATTGCTGTTGTCAGATAGCAAAGGCCTTCATTTGAAATGCTCCGGCAGCTCAAAAATTAGAGCAAACTATTTGCAAGAATACAGGAGAGCGTACCAATTTGGGGTCCACATGTTTCTAAGTTGGAATGTGCAAACCATGCGTGTAAATGCCTCAGAAGCAGCCTGGAAAAATTGGTTGACAGACTACCCAAACTAAAGGGAAGAGGAAAGCTAACTTTGCAGACCAGAATTAGAATTGTGTCTTCTGTTCGATGTGCTATTCGCATGAGGTCTTCTGAAGAAAAAAAATCCCTGGCTTGTAAAAAATTAATTCATGACATTAAAAACTGCATTTATCATGTTTTTGGCGATCATACTAGGTGTTCTGAATTCTGCAAGAAGTCCTCAGGTGAAACTCTTAGTACAGCAAACAATTCTACCTCGACTGAAGATGGACTAACTGATTCTGTGATTTCAGTTGTGAGAGATCAACATGACTTTTGGACTGATGGTTGTTCTTTACAAGACCAAGAAGATTCCAGATTAGCGTTACCAGGAAGAGGATTGTCTGGGGATGACCAGGAAATCATTAAAGAAGTTTCTCAACCGAATTGCATCCAAAGCTGAAAGATTACTTATCAATTTTACAACAAATCTAGCTGAGGCCTGGATGAATATTCGTGCCAAGTTTGATGGTGGAAAAGTTTTCAACAGATGCACTAGGGGATCTTCGCACTGCAGATGCTATGGTGGTGCTCTTAGGCAAAATTTGGGAACCAGGTCACAAACACAGAACCAACCAGTTCCTTTAGATGTCTGTACAACAGCAGGGAGAAGCGTCTTGAACTTCAGCGTTTGCTTAGTGCTCAGCCTGCTTATAAAGCCAGACGTTGGAAAAAACGTATGCTAGGGAAGAAACAAAGTGATTCCACAAAAGCTCGACAGGAATATGGGCCAGATGCTATTGAGGTTGTTGCTGATCACTCTTCTCACCAGCTTTCAATTTTGAAGACGAAATTCTACTCAGATTCCGTTACAGTGTCCCAAGAGCAGGTGAAGGAGATTTGTGAAGCAACAATCTCCCAGTCGGATTCAGTCAGGTGGCACGAAGAAAGGAGGAAAAGACTGACTTCATCTAATTTTGGAGATATCGTGGCAAGAAATCCTCAAACTAAAGTGACACCATTCATCAAGCGTCTTCTATATTCCACGTTTAAAGGAAACAGGTTCACAAGGTCTGGATTAGCTGCAGAAAAGGCAACAGTTTGTGTATTGTGTATTGTGCAAAGAAAAGTAAAGAGGGTGACCCAGTCAGAGTACAGCAGACAGGATTGCAGATTCTTCAAAGTAAGCCATTTCTTGCTGCAAGTACAGATGGAATTGTAACATCATTAACATCGGGTGAAAATGGATTACTTGAAGTAAAAAATCTCCTATTGGGCAAAAACTACACATTCTTGGAGGCAACAAAATCTGTATCAAATTTCTGTGTAATGCAGTCTGGTGAAAATCAACTGATGCTGAGGAGAAATCATAAATACTACTACCAAGTTCAAGGTCAACTTAATGTCTTTAAAATGAAGTGGTTGGATTTTGTTGTTGAGTGCGTAAATTATTCTTAGTTTCACCTACATATTGTTTGGGACATTTCTTACATGAAATTAAATAAATTACATTAGAGCTATCACATGATAAATACTCCTGGATCGGATACCTTTTATTAGTAAAGCTACTCGTAAAATAATGAGTTTCAGATACAAAGGGAAATGTTTTGCATCTACTTGACAAACATGGAACACTTCTTAAACCAGGAGGAACTTCGGCATAGAGTCTAGTTTTCGCTGCTATTTGCGCTAAAGTAGAGTTTTTTATGTTACGTAAAAATCGTTTGGATTATCCACGCTCTTTCAGTTTTGAGAAAACAATTGTACAGGCTTGGTTGAAATCAGAGGATCTTGTGCAAATTCGATGAAATCGTAAAACTTGTGATTTAATTATACCGGAAAAGGTATGTTTTGGGTGAAATGAGCTTTTGTGCAGGAGTTGATGAGTATCAGTTTCTTTGAAATATACCTTTATGTCTAGTTTATTGGTTTCAGCTATGGAATCTCCTTTGAAAACAGTGGTATCTAGAAAATCTATGCTTTTATGACTGACGTTGGCGGTTAGTTTGATGGACGGATGGTGGTTGTTGAGAATTTCAAAGAATTCCCAGAACTGCACAATGGAATAAGTCCAAACCATAAAAATGTCATCTAAAAATCGTCCGTAAAAAAGTGGATCAAAGGGACAAAGGGGTAAAACCTCACGTTCCCACTCTGCCATGAAAAGATTTGCGTATGAAGGGGCGAATCGTTTACCCATAGCTGTTCCTGAAGTTTGAAGATACGTTTTACCATTAAATGTGAAATCGTTGCGACTGAGACAAATCTCTAAAAGCTGTAAAATTGCATCATCGGGTCTGTTTGGATCTGGGTTTCTACTAAAAGCTTTACGAACTGCCATTAACCCGGCAGTGTTATCAATATTGGTATACATAGAAGACACGTCAATAGAAATCAGAATGGCATTCTGAGGGACTCGAAGATTTTTTATTTTATTCACAAAATCATTTGTGTCCTTAAGGTAGGCTTTATGTTGACAAGCTAGAGGTAGTAAGAAATGGTCAATGTACTGACACCGCATATGACTCACTACCACAGTCAGATATAGCCTTTAGGGATTTTATTAGGGATGAACCACTCCTTTGTAGGATTCTTATGGATTTTAGGCAAAGTGTATAAATGTCTCTCACGGCAATCGGGTTTAGCAGACAGATAGTCATATTGTTTCTGTTTGAGATAACTTTCTTTGACTAAATTTCCAAGAATATTGTTAATCGTATTAGAAGTTTCCGTAAAAATTGGGTCTGGCAAAACGGCATAATGTTTAGGATTATTCAATTGATTCTCTGCTTCTAAAATATAATCTTCCCTATTTAGAATGACACAACATGAACCTTTGTCACTTTTTATACGCCCACACATTAATGTGGGCGTATATTGTACACACATTAATGTGGGCGTATATTGTAGTCGCCCCTGTCTGTCCGTCTGTCTGTCTGTCTGTCTGTCTGTCCACAATTGTTGTGGACACGACAGAGAGCTGGTTTCTTGATGGATTTTGATGAAACTTGGTATGAGAGTTTGTACTGACATAAGGATAAACCCTATTGAATATCAGAAACATCGAAAAAATATTTTATGAGTTATTGCCCTTGTTCTTTAAAACACGTTAATTTTTCAGCAGTTACACTCTCAAAGTTGTGGACACGATAGAGAGCTGGTTTCTTGGTGGATTTTTATGAAACTTGCTGTGAGTGTTTGTAATCACCCAAGGATGAACCCTATTGAAAATCAGACGAATCGAAAAATATTTCCTGGGTTATGGCCTTGCTTTTGAAAATATGTTATGGACACCACAGAGAGCTGGTTTCTTGATGGATTTTGATGAAACTTGGTATGAGAGTTTGGGGAGGTCGAAAACTCGGACTTCTCGGAATCCTAGGAATTCGAAGTCCGAGTTTTCGACCTCCCGTGTATGGGGAGGTCGAAAACTCGGAAAACACAGAAAAAAAATTCCGAGAATTCCGAGTTTTCGACCTCATTTCAAGAAGTCCGAGTTTTCGATATTTCTCTATATGAAAAACGAAAACTCGGAATTGTTTCCTAGGAATTAAAATTACCGAGTTTTCGATATTGCTCTATATGTAAATCGAAAACTCGGACTTATCGAAATCCTAGGAATTAAAATCACCGAGTTTTCGATATTGCTCTGAATAAAAATCGAAAACTCGGACTTCTCGAAATCCTAAGAATTAAAATCGATTTCAAGGAGTTAGAAAATAGGAGTTTTGAACATCCCGCATATTTGGGAAAATCAGATGTATTAGGTATTATCCAATTTTTTTAAAGGGATAAATCTGTTATACTCGTCCTATACCGTTAATATTTGTGTTTAATATTTTATCCCTATAACATAGAAAATTATCATGATAAAATCCCCTCATTTGTAGTTTTGTTTCCGATACTAAATTTACAGCTGATAAAGTGACTATCATGCTGAACCTATTGACGGAAGGTCACGTGGCTAGTGGAGCAAGGTATGCTCACCACTCCGGAACACAGTCATGATATCACTCTGAGACTGAGTTTGTCAAATCGGCTGGCCTTTCAGAGAGACAACATAGCTAATTATTTCTTTTTTTTCTTGGAACTCGTGTTGTCGGCATCCCACCTTTACCCCAATGCTTTAGCTAAAGAGGTTATTTTTATATATTTTCTATAATGCTCTATACGAAAATCGATAATTCGGAATCTATTCTTGGTCAAGGAATTAAACAAATTTGACTTTTCAACCAGCCGGTACTCTGTAGGACCTATGGGAACTCGCAATAATGAAAATAAACGCATGTGCAATGATTTTATGAGGACTTGAGGCTTCAACTTAGGCTATAATAATAATTTATTTAATATAAATCTCAAGTCCTCATAAAATCATTGCGCCTGCGTATATATACGCGCTCTGCATTTCCGCATGAAAACCTTTTTCGAGAAAAAAAACAACATGGTTTGTACTAAACTTTTTTATCCTTTTTTCTTAATCTGCTTTAGATAAAACCCATATATTTAGAATTATGTATATTCGTACATTGAAAACGAAACAACCGAATTAATAGATTTGTGATCTGTTTTCTGTGTTCAAATTTTGTAAAATGTTTTCGTAGCTTTTAGGGCGGTAGGCTACAATTACACGGAGCGATAGGCCTATTGCACACTTTGGCTTTAGGACAAAGTCAAAAGTAGTATTTTATGATTGTTTTTTTTTTCCAAGCAGAAAGCACAAGTGTCACTGTACAAATTTGATAGACAAGAATAAATGAAAAAAGTATTTGAAGATTGAAACATAAATTGATCAAAACATTATTTGTGATCATGAGTTCTGGTTTTTAAGAGTTGCTTCCCTTCAAAGAAAACACAACAAACGATCATATCAATAGCCTCACTATTTATCGCGGCTCGATCAAAGGTACATGGGGACAGGATAGCCTATTTTGGTGCTTCATGAGTCTTGAGTACCCCAAATAATCCCCATGTTTATTAACATTGTGTATTTCCTGGAAATTGTGCAGATTTACTGAAAATTCCAATGTTTGCCGGTCGACTGATATTAGACCTACTCTCTTTATAATAATACTTAAAGGTAAGACACTATCGTCTTGTTGACATGAGATACCACTTGCCTATCATCTTAAAATATTCTTAATTAACGATCCTGCCTTTCATTGCCAATGACTTCTTTCAATTCAATATTAATTTTTCTCCATCTCCATAAAAAGTTTTATGAAATCGGAGATCATTTAGTCCAGTTACCCAGTGTTATTATCTCTCAAATTACATTTTTTCTTGCCTTTTAGAATCCGTCAAAGCAGAATTGACGGAAATGTCGGCGTGCGCATGTTCGAGCACGTTGACCTCAATCACGTGGTCTGCATTCTTGCATAAATTATACTGAACTAACGTTGAGTCTTATTCATGTACTTTAGTTCAGTATAATTTATGCAAGAATGCAGACCACGTGATTGAGGTCAAAGTGCTCGAACATGCGCACGCTGACATTTCCGTCAATTCTGCTTTGACGGATTCTAAACGGCAAGAAAAAATGTAATTTGAGAGATAAAAACACTGGGTAACTGGACTAAATGATCTCCGATTTAAAAAACTTTCTATGGAGATGGAGAAAAATTATTATTGAATTGAAAGAAGTCATTGGCATGAAAGACAGGATCGTTAATTCAGAATATTTTAAGATGATAGGCAAGTGGTATCTCATGTCAACAAGACGATAGTGTCTTACCTTTAAGTATTATTATAAAGAGAGTAGGTCTAATATCAGTCGACCGGCAAACATTGGAATTTTCAGTAAGTCTGCACAATTTCCAGGAAATACACAATGTTAATAAGCGTTTTTTTCAGAAAAATAAAATTAATGCATGGGGATTATTTGGGGTACTGAATACCCATGAAGCACCAAAATAGGCTATCCTGTCCCCATGTACCTGTGGGCTCGATTACAAATATTATAAATCAGTCTCAGTTGAAAAAATTAAAATAGACGTAATAAGCTTAATCATGATCTAGGCCTATTGTAACAAATCTTTAGACCATAGTAACAATTCCATTTCATATTTTATGTTACAGGCATTCCGTGTTCCACAGATACCACAATTAAGAAAAGCAGAATTAAATTCAGGAAAGTCATTATAAAGACGTTCCATATTTTGATGTTAGTAAAGTCGCAGACAAATCACTGATAGGAGCAGGCAGTTACGGTAAAATCTACAAGGGAAAATATGCAGGAAGCGACATGCAAAATGTAGTATCTGTGGAACACGGAATGCCTGTAACATAAAATACGAAATGGAATTGTTACTATGGTCTAAAGATTTGTTACAATAGGCCTAGATCATGATTGAACCAAGCTAAAGATTCACAGTCATAGGCCTATATTTATTCCATTAAGACATTTCTGTCGGTGCAAATGAAAGCTAAATATAGCCTAACAATTTTTATCTTATTTTACAATTACCAGGAAATGAAACGAATGGAGTTATACCTGCTTCTCTTCTACACATGAAAAAAAGAATGAATTGAGATTTACGTCCTACTTTTCTGCACTTTATGGGCTTATGAAGACTCCAACCTGCGTCACTGACAAGGGGAACCGGAACTTTGATTGAACCCGGGGCATTTTGTTTGTGGGCACTGAGCCACCTCGGCTCCCTACAATTAGCCTACTAGCTCAGGCATATAATTTATTGATTATTGGATAGGGCATAATTGTAAATTGAATATATGGATTTAAATATGCAAAGGTTGATTAAGCTTATTACGTCTATTTTAATTTTTTCAACTGAGACTGATTTATAATATTTGTAATCGAGCCGCGATAAATAGTGAGGCTATTGATATGATCGTTTGTTGTGTTTTCTTTGAAAGGAAGCAACTCTTAAAAACCAGAACTCATGATCACAAATAATGTTTTGATCAATTTATGTTTCAATCTTCAAATACTTTTTTCATTTATTCTTGTCTATCAAATTTGTACAGTGACACTTGTGCTTTCTGCTTGAAAAAAAAAACCAATCATAAAATACTACTTTTGACTTTGTCCTAAAGCCAAAGTGTGCAATAGGCCTATCGCTCCGTGTAATTGTAGCCTACCGCCCTAAAAGCTACGAAAACATTTTACAAAATTTGAACACAGAAAACGATCACAAATCCACTAATTCGGTTGTTTCGTTTTCAATGTACGAATATACATAATTCTAAATATATGGGTTTTATCTAAAGCAGATTAAGAAAAAAGGATAAAAAAGTTTAGTACAAACCATGTTGTTTTTTTCTCGAAGAAGGTTTTCATGCGGAAATGCAGAGCGAGTATATATACGCATGCGCAATGATTTTATGAGGACTTGAGATTTATATTAAATAAATTATTATTATAGCCTAAGTTGAAGCCTCAAGTCCTCATAAAATCATTGCACATGCGTTTATTTTCATTATTGCGAGTTCCCATAGGTCCTACAGAGTACCGGCTGGTTGAAAAGTCAAATTTGTTTAATTCCTTGACCAAGAATAGATTCCGAATTATCGATTTTCGTATAGAGCATTATAGAAAATATATAAAAATAACCTCTTTAGCTAAAGCATTGGGGTAAAGGTGGGATGCCGACAACACGAGTTCCAAGAAAAAAAAGAAATAATTAGCTATGTTGTCTCTCTGAAAGGCCAGCCGATTTGACAAACTCAGTCTCAGAGTGACATCATGACTGTGTTCCGGAGTGGTGAGCATACCTTGCTCCACTAGCCACGTGACCTTCCGTCAATAGGTTCAGCATGATAGTCACTTTATCAGCTGTAAATTTAGTATCGGAAACAAAACTACAAATGAGAGGATTTTATCATGATAATTTTCTATGTTATAGGGATAAAATATTAAACACAAATATTAACGGTATAGGACGAGTATAACAGATTTATCCCTTTAAAAAAATTGGATAATACCTAATACATCTGATTTTCCCAAATATGCGGGATGTTCAAAACTCCTATTTTCTAACTCCTTGGAATCGATTTTAATTCTTAGGATTTCGAGAAGTCCGAGTTTTCGATTTTTATTCAGAGCAATATCGAAAACTCGGTGATTTTAATTCCTAGGAAACAATTCCGAAAACTCGGACTTCTTGAAATCCTAGGATTATCGAATCCTAGGAATTCAAAAGTCCGAGTTTTCGACCTCCCGGTATACGGGAGGTCGAAAACTCGGAATTCTCGGAATTTTTTTTCTGTGTTTTCCGAGTTTTCGACCTCCCCATACACGGGAGGTCGAAAACTCGGAATTCGAATTCCTAGGATTCGATAATCCTAGGATTCCGAGAAGTCCGAGTTTTCGACCTCCCCTGAGAGTTTGTACTGACATAAGGATAAACCCTATTGAATATCAGAAACATCGAAAAAATATTTTATGAGTTATTGCCCTTGTTCTTTAAAACGCATTAATTTTTCGGCTGTTACACTCTCAAAGTTGTGGACAAATAGAGAGCTGGTTTCTTAGTGGATTTTTATGAAACTTGCTGTGAGTGTTTGTTATCACCCAAGGATGAACCCTATTGAAAATCAGACGAATCGAAATATATTTCCTGGGTTATTGCCCTTGCTTTTGAAAATATGTTGTGGACACCATAGAGAGCTGGTTTCTTGATGGATTTTGATGGAACTTGGTATGATTGTTTGTATTGACATTAGGATAAACCCTATTGAATATCAGAAACATCGAAAAAATAGTTATTTCCCCTTGTTCTTTAAAACACGTTAATGTTTCAGCCGTTACACTCTCAAAGTTGTGGACACGATAGAGAGCTGGTTTCTTGGTGGATTTTTATGAAACTGGCTGTTGGTGTTTGTATTGACCTTCGGATACACCTTATTGAAAATCAGAAACATCATCAACTATGTGACTGCACTTAATCATGGATAGATGGACCTAAACGTTGGTTGCCCTTGTTTTATGCATATTTCAATGACAGATTTGTTTTTTCCAGGAAACTTGAACCCATGGGTTTACTCTTGTAAAAAGTGAAAATGTCATTCTCAGAATCTTTCATTTACTGACCACTCTTGTCAACACCCCGCACGAATTGGCTGCCATCATAAAAGTGGGCGTATTACGATGGCCATCGCTATTTTTTTAATAATAATGCTATCGTCTTTCTTAAGTAAGTTTAAAGCTTCACGTTCTACCCGTGTGAGATTAGGTTTTTCATTTGTAATAGAAAGATTTGTTGTTTGGCTATTAATACTATCAAATACTTCTAAAATGTCAGGATGGATGGCGGCTTTGGGCGGTTTCCACGTGGATTTAGGAATAAACATTGTTCTAGCACCACGTGGGGGTGGTTTCGAAAAAAATAAGTGCAGCTGAGATTGCGTTGAAATCGTTCAATAGATGGTCGAAGATAGTCAATGTTGGCTACCTTCGGGGTCGGAATAAATTTAAGTCCACGGTCTAAAATTGAATGTTGAAGGGGTGTGAGAATTTCACGGCTCAAGTTAATAACAGTTTGGCCTAGTGGTGGCCTCTCAGTATTTTTATCCCCAGTAATAAGTTTAAAGACAACTTACTCGATGCTTGAAGCTGGTGTATCCAAAATAAATAAATGTTGTTTGCTGTATCTGGAGACCAATGTAGATCATCAACTGGTTCGAATTCTTCTTCGTATGGAGGTAGGATTGCTGCGTCGTTGGTGTTGAAATCCATCATCATTTTGTTCAAAGTATGATGGATTGGATGTGATGGATCTGGGCACCAGGATACGAATGTATCTCGGTGTCTGAAGCAGTTTTAGTGATTCTGTTCAGGTTAGAAGATCCAATTTAAGGTTGATTTCTGTAGAGCAGGTAGAGCCCATGATGATTTGTTATCGGTTTTATGGTAAAAGGGTTTGGTAGCGGATATAATGGTTGTCGACGGGGTGATTGGAACTGGTACACAAGTGGAAGATGGTGTAAATATAGCATTAGATAGTGACCTGGTTCGAGGAGGGGATGGTTTTGATGTACGACTTGATCTGGTTGGAGAATTCGGGGTTTCTTGCTGGTCCAAATATTTACAGAAGGCAGAAAGATTTACGGAACCTGAGTCCCGAGGTGAAGATTCAGATGGAGTGGTAGAAGAGGAATCTGAAAGAGAAAAGAGAAGAGGGGTGCCCTCTCTACGCGAGCGTTTACCAACGTCTGCTGGACTGGGTGTAGGTGAGCTTCGAGCACGTTTAGGGGTTTGTTTCACTACAGCTGCGACTCTAGTAGGGGCAGGTGTATTCAGGTCAACATCCATTGCAGTTGGTATAGATATGGTGACTCTGGCCTTAGTAATGTTAATCTTATGGTAAAATTGGGTAATCACAGATTGGGTAAGACGTTACCCATAGGAGCGACGGGCCCAGGATAGGGCATGGGATATAATGCGGTCGACGGCAGGTGGTGCTAATGACTTGGAACGGATAGTGGTTAACTTCTCTTCAAGGGTGGAATTGTAATGGTCGATCAGGGCCTGCGTTACCTTCGAGAGCCATGTCCGATTGAGGGATCTAATATTCGCATCTACAGCCGGTGATTTCATTGCTGGACGAATAAAACTATCCAACTCATGGACCTTGCGCTTGAAAGTAAACGCCGGTTGACCTTGCTGCTGAAGTGTAAGGGTAGATAAGTGGTGAATACACTGCAAAACTTGGAAGAACACCTTAACAAAGGGTTCTTCCGCCTTAAGCGTGGGTACTGGTTGGCGTGGATGGGCTGGTGGTCGTATCTGTTCTTGGTTAGGTCAGTGGTAATTTCTGGGTGGGTAAGCTGAGTTATAGGTTGGTCGGCGATGGGGTGAAATATAACTGGTTTGGTTGGTAGGTGGTAGTGGTCGGTGAAATACAGGGCCATTATAGGGTACTTGGTGTTGGTTTGGTTGACGATTCGTATTACGGTGTCTGGCTTCTTGCCAGTAGTTGTTATTGTGGTTGCGAAGCATAATGAAAATGAATCTAGGTTAGATGTGGAATGTTCAGAGTGTAACGGGGTGAAAACAGTATATGCTAGCGTAAAATGTGGGGATAAGGTTATGCAGATAAATCAAACTGGGCGTATAAAAATGATGTAGAATAAAAGCTAGGTAATAATGCAAAAATATATATATTTGATATTAAATAACGCTAACAATAATGTAAAAAAACATACAAAAATAAACAAAAACTTACACAATAGGCACGAACCGGTTTTCGAAATATTGTTCTTTATCAAGTGCCGAAAAGAATGAACTGACACACTTTATTAATAGATTAATTTGTGTATTTAGTGGGTTTCTGATAACTATTTCTTTTCTTTTATAGTATTTGCAGAAAGAGGTTTCTCGCAAACGTAAGTCTAGTAGTAGTAGTAGTAGTAAGCCTGGTTGTAGTGGAAGTAAACTCCAAACCACCACTAGATCTACCAGATCTACCACTAGATCTACCACTAGGACTATTAGACAACGTTTTGTGGGTCGTGAAATTTCCCTGTTGATGGATAGTTGATGAGGATGAGGATAACTGTAAATGGTACCGTGGCAGGGTATTAGAAGTTACGTCTGGAATTGATGGCAACCCTGATGCTGTGTATGATATCTATTATCATTCCGAAGATGAAACCTATTCCATCAATCGTCTTGTACAGGATTTTCAGAAGGAATCTGTGAAATTTTTGGATATTATGTGAGTAGACACATTACTCTTTTGGAGAAACTTTAGATGTGCTGTGTGGTGAGTGGACACATTACTCCTTTGGAGAAACTTTAGATGTGCTGTGTGGACACATTACTCCTTTGGAGAAACTTTAGATGTGCTGTGTGGTGAGTACACATTACTCCTTTTGAGAAACTTTAGATGTGATATTAATGTAAAAGGTCGATCATTCGGAACATTGGCTTGCGATTCAAAATTCAAAATTCGATTCTTGAAAGAGGTGGCCTCCACGTGGCAAGAATTGGACAGTTTTATTGCTTATATTTAATTACAATCAACAAAACTGACTAACTACCTCATATGACCTTATTTTAAGTTGCAAATTTAGGTGTCCAAACACTCCCTTATAAATTTAAAAAAAACATCAATGAATTAAAAATGAAAACTTGTAGCAATAATTGATATTGATATGACATTTGATAATAATAAATTGCATAGTTTGATAGTATAAGTAAATCTCTTTTAAAAGTAGAATGCTTGTACCATACTCAAACAAAAAAAAGTAGTCCAAAAAAAATGGCTGACTTACTGAGAAATTTTGACTATTTTGTCTAAAGTTTTCTGTTGAATTGGATTTATTTTTTCAGATTCTAAGCCTAGGATATTGTCTTTTAGTTATAGAAGGTTTGATTCATCGTAAAATGAAATGATGAAGGTGTTCTTGGTTTTTGGGAGTTAGTAAACAACTCGATTTGGACAAATATCTAACTAAAGTTTTTTTTTTAAATTTATCAACTTTTTTTTAGTGATTATTGAACTTATGACATGCCTTGATACCTGTTACAGCTTGTTTACATGCCTAGGGAACTTTTTTAGAATGTGTCTTGGTTTTGCCAACTTGCAAGGTTTACCTTGCCTTTAACTATTGCAACACAAAAGACTAAATATGCTCTCTCATAACAAACATGGGATAATAAGATGATTCTTACACTTAACAATTAAAATAATACATTGAAAGCTATTTGCTAAGAGTAAACAATGAGATAAAAATCTAAGCACATGTTTCAACCAATGAGCGCGAGGGGATTTCCCTAAATACCATGCGGTCTATGAAGGAAATGTGGTAGCCCATAGAAAAGAAATGACATACAATATGATTACTAGGACTAGGTTCTATAATAACATAACAATATCTTACCTATAAATATATAAGAATATAATGTTTATAACATTTATTGCAGTGCGTTCTATCGAACGCACTGCTTTGTTTTCATAATGACTATTTTTTTTTGTCTATTTCTGGTCACGCTATTTCGGTATGAAGGAGAAATACCACACATTATCTCAAATGATTTCCTACGAAATCTAACTGCTCGGTATTTGATGAATGTAAAATGATGCATTTCCTTTCAACCGGAAATGACGTATGTGAGATAAACCCATTTTAATTGTTTTACCATTTTCACCTCCGTTCTTTATCCAATTTTGATGGGAATTTTTTTGTTTATTTCTTTAAACGATTGTCCACAAAATATGAGTTTAAAAACATGAATTTTTAAAACTTTGTCGCTGACTTTTTGAAGCACTTTTTTTTCAAAAACTTTATATCACTTCCGGTTTTGACGTCATTCGCTTGTAAAGTTGAAATTTTAACTTCCGGGATAATGAAGATATTCAAAAAAATCTTTTTGCAATGTGCTAGAAATAACTTGACAAAATATGAAATGATAAAATCTGACCCAGATATTTCATATCAGCCGCCATCTTGAAATGACCAATTTTTCTTTAAATCGAAATTCAGAATCATCCGATTTGAATAAATGTGATGTCTATGGAATCTTCAATCGATTGCTAACAAAAGACGGGAAGCCGATTTTTGAATTTCGATTTAGAATTTTTTTTATTTCCGGTTTAAAATTTTCAGTAAAAGTCAAAACTTTTAAGGCCCATAACTTGTGACCTTGACCTTGAGTGACATTGTGACCTGGACAAAAGTCATTGCCCTTGATGAGATCTATCAACTGATGTATTCATTTTTGCTGTCCGATGTCTACTTCCGGTTTTATAGCCATTTGAAAATGTCGAGTTTTGACTTTAAACAGCTCTGTCACGTGACCTAATTCATGTACGTCACAAATTACCTTTTATTATTATCACGCATTATCTCCTGTTACCAAAAATGTATAACACTAGATATTTTGATCAAAATTGCTTTTTCGAATTTTGTTCTTTGTTCTATAGTAACTCTGTGTGTTTTTTTGGTGGGAAAAAACACGTGTTATCTGAATTACGGATTTCATAAGATAGGTAACAATTTCTTCTTAAGATATGGAAGAACATGACTAACAAAGAAAAAAATATGATAAAATCGTAACCGGAAGTAACACGCTGGCCACCATCTTGAAATGAACATGTTTTCTTTAAATCGAGAGAAGTGAACAGGGTATCATCCGATTTGTATAATATTGATGTCTAGGGCATTTTCAATCTATGGCAAACAAAATGATGACAGCCAATTTGCTAATTTCGATTTTGCTGTTTGCCTATTTCCGGTAAAATGTATTCAGAAATGACAAAAATTTTCAAAGCTCATTACACATTACCTTGGATTTGGGTGACCTTATGACCTGAACAAAAGTTATTGCCCATGATGAGATCTACCCAATGGTGTATTCATTTTTGTTGTCCAATATTTACTTCCGGTTTTATAGCCATTTAAAAATTGTTAGTTTGAA
This sequence comes from Lottia scabra, assembly GCA_029955415.1. NCBI lineage: Eukaryota > Metazoa > Mollusca > Gastropoda > Lottiidae > Lottia > Lottia scabra. Next base: position 5,316,103 of record JARJEI010000002.1, on the reverse strand, counting down.
CAGCTCTGTCACGTGACGTCACGTCACAAAATATCTTCTTTTCTTATTACGCTTTATCTCCTCTTTCCAGTGATATATAACACTAGATATTTTGATCAAAATTGCTATTTGGAATTTTGTTCTTTGTTCTATAGTATCTCTGCGTGTTTTTTTTTGGCGGGAAAAAAACACGTGTTATCTGAATTACGGATTTCATAAGATAGGTATCAATTTCTTCTTAAGATATGAAAGAACATGACTAACAAAGCAAAAAATATGACAAAATCGTAACCGGAAGTAACACGTTGGCCACCATCTTGAAATGAACATGTTTTCTTTAAATCGACATCCGATTTATATAATTTTGATGTTTATGGCATTTTTAAACTATTGCCAACAAAATGAAAGCAGCTGAATTGCTAATTTCGATTATGGTGTTTGTCTATTCCGGTATAAGATATTCAGCAATTATTGTAACACTTTTAAAGCTCATAACTTGTGACCTTGCCATTTGTTGACCTTATGATCCGAACAAAAGTTATTGCCTGAAATGAGAACAATATGGTGGACTATGGCTGCCATAGCAAAAACTATCTTTACTTACTTATATCTTGAATAATTTCCTTCTTTAAAGATTATTTTTTATAAATTTTATTCATTCATTTCATTTTTAATGAAATTATTATCATTTTTTTTTTTTTTTTTTTTTAATTTTATTTAAATTTTTTTTTTTTAATTAAATATTATTTCAATTTCTTTAATTTAAATTTATTTTTAATATTTAATTTAATTTTTTATATTATTTTATTTTTAATATTGTTTTATTTTATTTTTATTATATTTTTTAATTTTATTTTTTTATGTTTTATTTTATTTTCAATATCTTTATTTTTTATAATTATTTCATTTCGTTTACATATTTGAAATTTTATTTTATTTTTAAAATTTTCCATTAGAATTTTTTTCCATAAAAAAAAAAAAAAAAAAAAAAAAAAAAAAAATTCACTTTCCCCTTCTTTGCCATAAGCCGAGGGCTGCCATAGTGTCTTGGTTATCAAGTCTTTAACACACGATTCATTTGTCTGTGAGTTGTCTACTTGTTACTCAAGACTACTATTGGGTAGCGGTAAAATGTGCCGAAATCGAGCTAGCGGACACTTGCTGGCAACCACGAACAATAGCCCCGTTTACATCATGCCGCTATAAAGCGTTCCGTTCTCGTTCCGGACCAGGCTGCGATAAAATCACAATTTTACCCCGTTTACACCAACAAAATTATGACCGTGCCAAGAACGGTTCCAAAATAATACTGTAAGTGGTCGACCGTTCTTAGACGCTATAGAATGGAACTCTTCATGAAAGAGGTGAATTTAGACATCAAGGTAACCCGGATGAAAACAAAAATTCCGCTGGAAAAAGTGAAGTTCGACTAATGTGCATGCGCAGTAATCCGTTCTCGGCACGGTTACCGTTTACACTACACAAATTTATCGAGTCCGTTCTGAGAACGGTTCCGAGATCACCTCTTCGAGGTGGGCCAGAATTGGAACCGTTCTGAGAACGCTCGACCGTTTACACTACAAACATTTATCGAGTCCGTTCTGAGAACAGATACATTTTGTAGTGTAAACGGGGTTTATGAATCAAGATAGCGGACACTAAGAAAATTCAACAAAAAGGGGTAGATTCGTACAATCTGGTACGTTTAAAGAAATTTCTATTTGATGCATCCTCGCGATTCAGCCAATCAGCGACGTCGATACAATGGTATTTATTGGGATTCCCCCACTGGAGATAAATCCTACAACTACAGTATGTGATATCAGCTTGCTGAAACGGGCGTCTTTTCCCCTGTTGAACACAAATCAACATCGTGTTTTCAGAACAAAATAAAATTGTCCATTGCAAAAGATAACGATAAAACCATCTTCCCGTGGTCAAGTTATTCTCTTTCACGACCGTACATAGTAAAGGAGAAAGGTATGACATTGGGATGGTGCGATAAAACATGACAAATGAAATAGGCTTCAAAATCACCAGGAGCCCTGTTTTGCCACCTTTAGACCAGGATAGATATGTGTTTAAAATATTCTATAGTTTCTATCAGGTGTAGAATCTAGGAATTTCTGCTTTTAATCCAAAAACTATACTCAGACGTAGGCCGACCAATAGACCTATTTCATAACTAACTAGGCCTAATGTTAACTAGGCAGGGACCATGTTTGACGACATCAAGTTGGAAGTTGAAAACGCAATATAAAATAGTTACTCATGTGTGTTTCAGTTAGCTCCTTGAACAGATTCTTTGTAGACAAGAGAAGTCTGGATGCCAATGCCAGAGACTTTACAGATGACGTCATCAATGGAGACAAAAGTAGTGCGATTTATCCGATTTATTTACGAATGCCCTGTGATGGTCTGTTTGAATGATTAATAAATCATTTTCGTGGTTTATTTTGTCTTGCTGGAGTGAAATGACATCTTTATCAAGCTATTCTTTCTTACTTACGTTCATGGACACTGAGTGTTATAAATAACATGATTTATTTCCTTGGGGTAATTCAAATAAATTTCCGTTTACCGACGTCGCTGATCGGCTGAATCGCGAGGGTGCATCAGTCATTTCTATTAAACTTGATCGCCCTTTTTCAGCCTGGGTGTTCGAATCTACCCTTCGTCAAATTTTGTCCGCTACCTTGATTCATAGTTGGTGGCTGCCAGCAAGTGTCCGCTAGCTTGATCTCGGCACATAATAGTAGTCTTGAATAACAAGAATTAAATGAAGCAAGAAAACTCACGGAAAATGAATCATGTGTTAAAGACTTAATAACCAAGACACTATGGCAGCCCTCGGCTTATGGCAAAGAAGGGGAAAGTGATTTTTTTTTTTTTTTTTTTTTTTTTTTTTTTTATGGAATAAAATTCTAATGGAAAATTTTTAAAATAAAATAATATTTTAAATATGTAAAAAAAAATGAAATAATTATAAAAAATAAAGATATTGAAAATAAAATAAAATATAAAAAAATAAAATTAAAAAATAAAATATAATAAAAAAAAATATAATAAAAATAAAATAAAGAAATATTAAAAAAAAAATAATATAAAAAAAAAAAAAAAAAATATTAAAAATAAAATTTAAATTAAAGATATTAAAATAATATTTAATTAAAAAAAAAAATGAAAATAAAATTAAAAAAAAAAAAAAAAAAAAATGATAATAATTTCATTAAAAATGAAATGATGAATACAATTTATAAAGATATTCTTTAAAAAAGGAAATTATTCAAGATATAAGTAAGTAAAGATAGTTTTTGCTATGGCAGCCATAGTCCACCATAGATCTATCCAATGGTGAATTCATTTTTGTTGTCCAATATTTACTTCTTGTTTTATAGCCAAATAAAAATTGCCAGTTTGAACCTAATTCACGTACGTCACAAAAAAATCGTTTTTTCTTATTATGCTTTATCTCCGCTTGATATATAATAGTAGATATTTTAATCATTTTGCTTTTTTTTTAATTTGGAAATTTTGTTCATTGTTCTAAAGTAACTGCGTGGCTTTTTTGGCGCGAAAAAACACGTGGTTCCTAAATTGTGGATTTTTAAAGAGAGTCGACACATTCTTTTGAAGATATAAAATGACATAACATTCATAGAAAAAAAAGGATAAAATTGGACCCGGAAGTAACTAGTAGACCACCATCTTGAAATGACAAACTTTTCTTTAAATCGATATAAGTGATCAGGATATCATCCGATTTACACAATGTTGATGTCTATGGCATCTTCAATATATTACTAACAAAATGGTGACAGCCGATTTCCTAATTTCGATTAAAAGTTTTGTCTATTTCCGGTTAAAGAAATTCAGCAATAGCAAACACTTTCAAAGCTCAGAACTCGTGACCTTGATGTTTGATGACCTTTCGATCTGAACCAAAGCTATTGCCCTCGATAAAATCTATCAAATGATGTTTTACTTTGTGCTTTCCGATGTTTACTTCCGGTTTAATAGCCGGTTGAAAATTGAGATTTTTAACTATAAACAGCTCTGTCACATGACCTAATTTATATGCAGGACTAAAATGCAACCGTTCAAGGATGTTTAAATTGCGCACTGCTCAGTACCGTTATCACGGTTCTAGTTATTATTGAATTAAAAAATACACTTTTTTCTGTTAGTCTTCACTAAAGGAAGTACAATCCCAGAATGCTTGAAGAGACAGTGTAAATCTAGGACACAGATTTGGTAAGTGCAGTGTAATAATACAACATGGATTTATAGCAAGACACAGTATGTTGATAGATTGCATAAAATATGTACTAAATTAGTAGACATCCAAATTAGCGTATATACCTATGATCATAAGATGGCTACAATTGCAAATGGTAGATTAGGTTTCGATAATAACATAGGTGATTGGACTTTAAGTTCAAAACAGGGCCAAAGTGTGATAGATTACTTGTTAATACCCGAATCAAAAATTAACATTGTCTATATTTTCAGAATCTTGGAATTCGGTGAATTTTCTGATCAAGCACCATTATCATTTGATGTACACTTGAACAGTGAAGGGTTTAAAGCACCTGAACGGGCAATAAAGTAAACGGTTTTTCTAAAATGGGATAAAACTTTATTAAATGAATTCCATCACGAGCTATTACAAAAAATATATCAATGGGAGTATGATATTGACTGTATGATAAGTAATAGATATGACGCAAAAGACATAATCGAGGATATCTCGAAAAGGTTTAAATAATTATCATTTAACCCTTGTGCTAGAACTTGGGGTATTTCGGGACCCCATCACTGATTTTTTTGGAATTTTCAAAATGCCATCGAAGATAGCAGTTTGGTTATTTAAGACATTGTAGCTGAATGAATATACAACCTGCCTGTGATCATTCCACGTTGCTACAATTATAATTTTTGAATGTGTTATACTTTTAAATCAAAACATACCATGCTGGTATGTTGGGGTATTTTTGACCCCAAACAAATGTTGTGCTGAAACTAGATGTCAGAGAATACCATTTTATAATTGTGGCCTGTCCCTAAAGCTAGTTGCCTTCCTTTATTTGTCACATGGTTTGCCTAGGTCGAATTTTGCTCATAACATAGGATTTCTATGTTCAATAGAAGTAACACTCTATTTTGTATTTCATGATAACTTGAGTTATTTATAAAGGAAATGCCAATTTATTATTCTGTGTTATTATAATAAAGTTCAGAAAAATCATAAGTATAAATCATGTCAAGATTGTACAACTTATAGGGAACAATGCAACATAGATATATTCTTGAATTTTTTGAGTTTTACAGTCAGGGGTTCTTTTGGACCCCAATTATAAAGAAGTATTATGTGCATCAGACAAAAATTTCTAGTCATTACAGTATGTCGAGACAATGTAAAATAAGTGCAAATGAGGCCTTGCAATAGATATTACAAGATGAAAGTGGTAGAGAATCAGAATTTTCTGAATATGGATCTGAAAATCATTTTTTTCCACCACATTACGTTGATTCTGATTCCACTACAAGTGATGCTAATATGGATGTTGATGATTTGTCTGATAAATTTCATATCGGTATTACTATCATCTTGAATAATTTATTTGGTCAACAAGGAGTCTTTTTAAAATATTATTTGCCACATCTGAGAGTATATTTTATGTTTTTGGGTTGCAAATTTGCATTGAATAGTAGGGGTCCCAAAATACCCCATGTTCTATTCACTGTTTTTCAAATGACGTGATAGCACAAGGGTTAATTTGTTTGGAAAACGCGTCACAATAGGTAACAAAACGAAAAAAGTCTTACCAAAATGGTTCACACTAGAATGTAGGCAGGAAAAGGTAGTTTTCTCTAAAGCTAGAAACATTTATAACAGACATAAATCGAACGGTAACAAACAAATCTATATGCATGCAAGAAATAAATATAACAAAGTAAAAAAGCTATCAAAATACAAATTTGCGAAAGACTTTGATCGTAGATTGAACAAATTGTCAAAAAATAACTCAAAAGAATTTTGGTCAGTACTTAAAGGTATGTAGAAAGAAAACCAGTATAAAATCAAAACGTACGGCAAATGATCTATTTGAACATTTTCAAAAAATCTTAGGTAACAAACAGAATTTGGTCCAAATGAACAATATTATAAAAGTGTGTTCTTCAGTAATAAATCAGATCTTAAAGAATCCTTGATATACTTTATTACTGGTATACATTTAAATGATTGATTCGGTATTATACCAAGAATGCCTATCTCAATGTACAATTTAGTATTTATAGGAAACAGTATCCAGGGATTAAGATAATTAGTAAATAACAATACATTGTAAACAAATACAAACAACAATTTGAAACAATATAATAATAGACATAATTTGAGCTTAATAGGCTAGAGATAAATACAAGTATAATTGAAGTTTAAATTTTTAAATAATTAAAGTACTATAAATATATGTGTAAGCCTCCTGATATCACTTTAATTGCATGTATTGTTCATACAAGATTAATATATTTATTTAATTATTGTTCTTAAAGTTAAGCCTTAAACGCACTATTACAAGTCACTACTATAATACTCCTCCCAACCGTTTTGCTTTTGTCCTCAAAAGCTTGATTGAGATATAATAATGAAAATTTTGACAATATATATAAAGCTAGAGCGCAAAAAATTAAGTATAAAATAAAATATTACTACAATACGCATAAAATGTAAACAATATATCTTCAAAATAAATATGAGAGGTAGGCTACTTTTAGTAGTACATTTCAATGAAGTTGTAACAAGTTGAAAAGACAATGATTTTTAGAAAAACTACTTTAGATTTTTGACTGCATAGTTTCCTGGAGGCAGCTTGTGTTTGATTGTCTTAAAAAATTCTGGGTGATGTTTAGCAATATCGTCCCAATCTTCCCAGTCGAGTACGGTGTAAGTATCCCCCGGATACATTCCTGGTCCTTGTTGTTCAACCTTCAGTTGAAGTTCGTTTGTGTCGGGATCACTCCGAATATCGGCAAGACGAGTAGGCTGGAGGGTGTATCTGGGAGGATACGACCATCTACCTGCCCGGATTGCTCGCATTTGAGCTAGCAGCTGATCTCGTTGTTCAGAGGTTTTATCCCTTGACTCAATTGGAAAATTATTTGACCGTGTGGTAGGTAGATTAGGATCAGGTATATTTGGACGCGAATCCATGCACGAAACCATACAATTTTCCAGTTTCTCCTCAGGAACCCATTTATTTGAAGTGCCTGACACAGTTTTAGTTTGAACCAGACATTCCCATTTTCCCTTCTTCATTCGGCCTTTGATGACTTCTCTAACTGGAGCTACAAAAGCTGTGGATATATTGGCTATATCATTTCTTTCACGACTTGTTTGAGTGGTTAAGGTTATCGGTTTTGTCAATGTTGCCTTGTCCACATACTCCTTTTGAACGGTTTGACATTCCTTTTCAAGATTTTGTACCATTGATGATGTTTGTGAAAAAGCGTCTATTGTTGCTGTAACCGTACGGACACTAACGCTGTTCTTGGTATTTTTTTTCCATGAAACGTTGACCCCTTTCAAAATCGTGCTTTTGCTTACTGGCTGGTTTACGTTTCATTTGTAGAGATTGTCTTTGATTATCACACCAGATTAAAACTATTGATGTAAAACTTCCTTTCCTATCTATTCGCCATTGGTTGGCTGTAGTAATTAAGTTTAAACTTTTCACAACAGCAAACACTTCTTCAGGTATAATAGAGTGCTCCATTTTGATAAAGGTACCGCGATCTTACCACACAAGGCTTCTCCACCAATTATAAAAGTGTGTTCTTCAGTAATAAATCAGATCTTAAAGAATCCTTGATATACTTTATTACTGGTATACATTTAAATGATTGATTCGGTATTATACCAAGAATGCCTATCTCAATGTACAATTTAGTATTTATAGGAAACAGTATCCAGGGATTAAGATAATTAGTAAATAACAATACATTGTAAACAAATACAAACAACAATTTGAAACAATATAATAATAGACATAATTTGAGCTTAATAGGCTAGAGATAAATACAAGTATAATTGAAGTTTAAATTTTTAAATAATTAAAGTACTATAAATATATGTGTAAGCCTCCTGATATCACTTTAATTGCATGTATTGTTCATACAAGATTAATATATTTATTTAATTATTGTTCTTAAAGTTATGCCTTAAACGCACTATTACAAGTCACTACTATAATATATAAGTCATATATTAGTCAATACGAAAACGATGATAATAATATTAATAGCCTCAATACACGTATTACTGAAGAAGAGGTCACAAAATCAATCAAAAAATTGAAACGAGGTAAAAGTTGTGGTACTGATGGCATTCCACCAGAATTCTTCATAGATAGTGGGGCCATTATAATCCCTATTTTAACTAAACTGTTTAATTACATATTTGATTCAAACAATTATCCAAAATCCTGGCTAGATGGAATATTAGTGCCAATTCAAAGTGGGGATCTCAATAATCCGGATAATTTTCGAGGCATTAATCTCAGTTCAGTCTTCGCAAAATTATTTTCAAATATAATAAATTCAAGACTGTATACTTGGGTATACAAAATTCCACTTTCAGTTCGGCTTCCAAAAAGGAAAAAGTACGATAGATACGGAAGCTCAAATACGACATATTTTTGTTTTTTTAATTTCTAATTTTTAAAAATAATTTTGAATTTGTAAAAATAATTTTGAGTTTGTAAAAATAATTTCGAATTTGTAAAAATAATTTTGAATTTGAAAAAATAATTTCGAGTTTGTAAAAATAATTTTGAATTTGTAAAAATAATTTTGAATTTGTAAAAATAATTTCTAATTTGTAAAAATAATTTTGAATTTGTAAAATAATATTGAATTTGTAAAAATAATTTTGAATTTTTAAAATAATTTCGAATTTGTAAAAATAATTTTGAATTTGTAAAATAATTTCGAATTTGTAAAAATAATTTTGAATTTGTAAAATAATTTCGAATTTGTAAAATATCGTTTGAATTTTCATAATGAACTTTGTTAGAGAGGTGAGAACATGGCTTTCAACATGGTGGAGTTCTTTCTTATATGTTTGTTAATACTTTGTGCTTCTCCTTATTGCTGTAGCATTCCATTGGATGATTTGCAATACAATTTTAGTGATCGAAATGATTTAATTCGATCCTACTTTAACCGTGGATATTCCTATTCCGAAATTTTGACATTTTTACATGTGTATCATGGAATCTCGATTGGATACAGACATTTTCAACGTATTCTACGGACACTTGGACTTCGTCGAAATAATTCACAGAGAGTATTTGATAATGTTTATCATGATGCATTATTAGCAATAAAACAAGAGCTGCAAGAGAGTGGACAATGTTTTGGTTACCGAACAATGCAGCTTCGACTTCGACAGAAATATCACATTCTTATTTCTCGTCATTGGATTAGACAGATTTTACGAGATGTTGATCCAGAGGGTGTTGAATTGAGGCGTCAAAGAATTTGCAGAGAGAGTGAGAAATCTTGGTGGGGTACCGAAAATAATAAGAGCAGATCGTGGCACTGAAAATGTAAATGTCGAATATATGTACCTTAAGAAATTTAGAAGAAGAGAACTGTGTGTCCTTTCTATACGGCAAGTCCACAGGGAATCAAAGGATAGAAAGCTGGTGGAGCAAGTTTGGATTATTAGGAATGAACTCTTGGATAAATCATTTCAAGAATCTATCTAACTATGGAATTATTGATACATCTAAAGAATTGGACATTCAGTGTAACCTGTTTTGCTACACCCATCTTCTTCAAAATGAATTAAAAGATATTGTAAAATTATGGAATGCACACTACATAAGAAAATCTTCTAATCGAGACCAACCCAATGGAAGACCCGATGTTTTATATTTCATGCCAGAAATCTTTGGGGGGGGGGGGGGAATTGCCTCAAACCCATTAGCAATGAAGATTTAGACGTCCTTTCTTTGCACCTAACCTGTGATGTGCCATATGTGAAGGATTTATACAGAGAACTTTTTTGTATTATCATGGAGGATGGTGGATTATCAGTACCTTTAAATCTAGATGAGGCAGCCAATGCACTTGTTTTTATATTAGACTCAATTCAAAACGAATTAAATGAATAAAAACCTGAAGTTTGTAATGTTGAGTTTTGTTATGATTTAACCGATTTGTAAACATATTCTGCATTCCTTTACCACGATCAGGCCTACAGAGGGTGAACCTAGCATCCCTAATTTCATTGGGCTGTCAATAGCTATAGGATAAGGCTATATTCACACAAACTTGCCTTGTTCCTTGGGTAGCATCAAGATGGTATATACTATGTACATGTCAGGTGTGGACCCAGCTACTTGACTGAGCACCTTTAAGTAACCAAGCCAAGGGCGTCCGCATAAAAATGACAAAGGGAGGTGGGGGTTGTAAAATAGTTGGGGGGGGGGGGGGGGTCTGGGGGTATTGAATATGGTGCATTGTGACATTTTACAGCGTAAGATTTTGATCTGACAAGTGGAAATATATTTCACTTACTAAAGACTCCCTTCCCCTGTCCCCACCCCTTCCGAAAGCCAATGTTTGATGATGTTAATATGGTGCTTCATACCCAATACATTAGAATTATATTAAAGGGGCACAGGCTTCATTTTGGGTCGATTTGGGTAAGTCTCAGAAACGGGAAATTTGAGCCTTAAAATCCATGTGCATCCATAATTATTAGCATTTGAAAGTTATAATGTGTACTACACATTAGCGATACTATGCAATATAATAGAAAAGTCATATATAGAAATAGAAGGAGAAATTTCTAATTTAACGTATATTAGAAGGAAATTTGCCATTTTCGTACATTTCTAGTGCTTCTGAAGGATACTTAAATATATTCAAGACCCAAATCAACCAATAAAAATGAAGACTGGTCCCCTTTAATAGTCTGCAGTGAGCTCTCTCCTTCTCCTGCCTATTTTTATGTATACATAAAAAAATATTCTATCACATTTACAGGGGGTGGGGGGGGGGGGCAAGTGACCCCCCTTGCTCCCCCCCCCCCTCCGGACGCCCATGTAAGTGACTAAGTTAAGAATTCGTCTCTGGAATATGATTCAAAGACCATACATTCTTTCATTATTTTTTAAAGGGATCATCCGCACCCAACCCTTGCTACAGATCAATCCAGCTATACATATTCCCATACTTAATCACGTGCCATCAGAACATGTCGCGTAGACATCTTCTTCCAGTCACACAAATAAAAAATAAATTCGAAATTATTTTACAAATTCAAAATTATTTTTACAAATTCAAAATTATTTTACAAATTCAAAATTATTTTTACAAATTCGAAATTATTTTACAAATTCAAAATTATTTTTACAAACTCGAAATTATTTTTACAAATTCAAAATCATTTTTACAAATTCGAAATTATTTTTACAAACTCAAAATTATTTTTACAAATTCAAAATTATTTTTACAAATTAGAAATTAAAAAAACAAAAATATGTCGTATTTGAGCTTCCGTAGATAGACGCAGTTTTTATCTTACATGGTATTATTAATTCTACTTTGAACCGAAATGAAAAGTTGTTTTGTGCGTTCATCAATTTAAAGAAATGCTTTGACAGGATCGATAGACGTCTGTTAATTATGCAAAATTCGAACAGACACAAAAATTGTTAGGTTAATAAAATCGATATATTCAGATATAAAAATTTCGGACTATTTTGATAGCTTTCTTGGCGTTAGGCAAGGGGAGCCGTTATCTCCGCTTATGTTTCTTGTATTTATGTATGATATCGAAGAACTTTTACGTGTTGGTTATTCAACAGAATTGTTCAAACTAAACACCTATTTATTATACATAATCTTATTCGCCGACGACACGGTGATATTTACTAAATCTGAATCTATGTTACAAAAACTATTGAATAAATTTTCGTCATACTGTAAACAATGGCGACTCGAGATTAATTATGACAAAACGAAAATAGTTGTTTTTCAAAAAGGTACTAAAAAACCAAATTATACGTGGAAAATGAATAATGTGCAACTTGAGGTAGTGAACGAATATGTTTATCTTGGAGTTTTATTAGAGAGTAACGGTAAATTCAAAAATGCACAAAAACGAATGTCAGAAAAGGGTCTTAAAGCTTTAACATGTCTATTTGTTCAAACTAGTAATTGCTATCTTGCAATCGATGTTATGTGTCATTTATTTGACTCTCTTGTAGCACCAATATTAAATCATGGATGTGAAATATGGGGGTTCTGTGAGACATCAATCACTGAAAATGTTCATAAAAAATTTGTTAGAAAATTTTTAGGTCTTTCCAACTCTACACCAATAACTTTTCTATTGGGAGAGCTCGGGCGATTCCCATTATGGGTCATTCAAACCCAAAGCCTATTAAAATTTTGGACCAGGGCTTGCCAGGCAAGGTAACATACGCCCACTGGCAGCTGTCGGAAATGATCATATTTTAATTAACGATAATACAAATTTTATTATAAAAGTCAAGGGCAAAACTCAAAAACTGTCGAAAATGCATCGAAAATGCATCAAGTTAGAACTTGTTCAGGATCTTATCAATTGCAATGATCACACCAAGTTTCATCAGAATCAGTTCAAAAGTGTAGCTTCACACATTTTTTAATAAAATTGGATGAAAACTGAAGCTTCTATTGTGTTAACGAACAATTTTTTACGTGTTTTATGAAAGTCAAGGGCAATAACTCAAAATTTGTTCATCAAAACTACTTCAAATTCGAACTTGACCGAGATCTTATTAATCTCAAGGAGCATACCAGGTTTCATCAAAATTAGATGAAAACTGTAGTCTCTAGAGTGCTCACGAATCAAATTTGGCGCGTTTTCACAAAGTCAAGGGCAATAACTTAAAAACCGTTCATCGAAAATACATCAAATTCGAACTTGACCAAGATCTTATCAATCTAAAGGATCATAGCAAGTTTCATTAAAATCAGATGAAAACTGTTGTCTCTAGAGTGCTCTAGAACAAAATTTGATGCATTTTTTCAAATGCAAGGGCAATAACTCAAAAACTGTTCATCGGAAATATGTCAAATTCGAACTTGACCAAGATCTTATCAATCCAAAGGATCGTAGCAAGTTTCATCAAAATCAGATGAAAACTGTAGTCTCTAGAGTGCTCACAAACAAAATTTGACGCATTTTTGCAAAGTCAAGGGCAATAACTCAAAAGCAGTTCATCGAAAATACGTCAAATTCGAACTTGACCGAGATCTTATCAATCCAAAGGATCATAGCAAGTTTCATCAAAATCAGATGAAAACTGTAGTCTCTAGAATGCTCACAAACAAAATTTATATCTTATATATGGGAGAGTCAAAATAATTTAGAATCGTTTAATTTCACTTCAATACAGAGGAGAATAAGAGATCAATATATTCAAAACTGGTATTAAAAAATTAATATTACAGTAAAACTTAAATCATACATATCTTATTACGAAAATTACTTGCTACATATCTGAATGTCATTACAAATAGTAAATTTAGAAATATTATGTGTAAATTTAGATCGGGCACTATGAAACTAAAAATTGAAGTTGGTCGATATTTAAAAATCAAAAGAGATGATAGAATTTGCGACTGTTGTAACACAAATATGATAGAAAATGAATTTCATTTTTTACTTTGCTGTCCAGCTTATAGAATTCTAAGAATAAAGTACCTCCCACGATATTGCTGGAGTTGGCCGTCAATTTATAAATTATATATATATATATATAAGTATTATGAAAATAAATCTGAAACAATAATCAGAAATCTGTCAAGATATATTTACTACTCCTGGCAAAAACGAAAACATTATCTTGAGAAGTTATAGTCTCTATATTTATATTAAATTGTATATAACATGTATTTATATTTATATTTAATATTATCTGTTACCTCTATATATATGTTATTCTGCACAATTATTTGTTGCACTTTTCATTGTTTTTTATATATATATTATGCTATAGCAATATGTATTGTACTGTACATGTAAATGCTGATTGCAATAAATCAAATCAAATCAAATCAGATCAATCGTAATCCAATAAAATAAGGTCACGCTACAACGCAGCAACAGGAACGTGTAAAGGCCTAGGTATTCTCAAAGCTTGGACATAAAATAAAATACAACGATATAACAAATATAATTTATGTCTACATTTACATTAAAAGACATAATATTACTACACTACTTGCTTGTGGAATCGAAAGAACGTGCAAGTTGTTTAATGTCTTAACGTTGGAGATAAATTTTGCTGATCATTCGTAAGGCATAAAAGAAAGAAAGAAACTTAACAATATAGTTCTTATGTAAAAAAAAGTAGGTATGTCTTAACGTCTTACACACTAAATCTCCTAATACATACACACAGGATTCATTTCAGATAGAAAGTGTTATCATCTAGTAATATTGATTGGTCTTTGCGTGAGCATAATTAATAAAAAAAAAATATGCTTTTGGGTTGGTAGATTATAGCATTTCTTAAAAATAAAACATTCCTTGACTGTTTATGTATGGTACTGTCTCGATTGTATACATACAATACAAGTTGAATATGCGTGTAGCCATAGAAATGTAGATAGGGAATAATAACACAAGATTTATGCTTGGCACGCATGCGTTGAATTGAAGGTATGCCCATATCTTCTGGTTTCTGCAAGTTGTTATATTAATTTAAAAGCCATGATAAACGCGATTTAATTAGAACGGAACATCCAGTCTCTCTGCCACAGTATCACTTAGAGTCAACTAGTCCTAGAGGGGAAACTAGGTCAACCATAAATTGAAACAGAAGTTCAATAGACGATGAGTAGACTAAGACTTCCAGTCTTATACATTTCTATGGTGTAGCCAAATATTTTGATTCTGATTCGGTTTTATTCCTTTAATATATGTATACAATAGAAGCAGAAAGATGGGTTGTGTGGCAAGGTAAAATATGTATAGGCCTACACCCAATTTATTAAATTATACGATCTCTTTAATACTTCTACACAAAGGTTCTAATATCGTAGAACTTTACATACGCTTTGTTGAAATATAATTTTACCACAACGAGATTTTCAATGATCGATATAGACGGTTTCCCTATGCCTTATTTCTCTTTTCTTTTACTACTATACGTAACATTTTGGCAAGGAAATATATATTCCAAATGAATACAAATTGTGCGCCTTTACTTGCCTACATATTTCGTAGACTTCAAATCTATCCAGAAGAGTTGGAAACAAAAACTCTCTACTGATTCTAATTTTAAAGCGTCCTTTTCGACTTGCTTCTAGAAATTATCAACAATCGCGTGTTCGATGTGGCGACTTTAAATTCCCTATTGTTAATTTTCCATTCATGTGTAATATGATACCTCCATCACTTGCTTATGGCTTTTTTGAATTATTAAGACTTTTTGTCTAGAGATCGACCTTCAAATCGCTTAAAGGGGAACAGTGGTCATTTGTTTGGGGGGGGGGGGGGGGGTTGATAGTACTAGAACTCCCTTCAATTTAACCTCAAAATTGCGTTCTATTTCTTTAATGTAATGTGTCTCAATAAAGTCATTTTATTTTTATACGCCCTCGCCCTCATCCGTCCGTCCGTCAACATTTGCTCGTAAACGCTCTAAAAAGTAGAGTTTTTGACGGAATCAAATGAAAATTGATTTGTGTATATATTCATAAAAAGAAGATCAAGTTCGAATTTGAGCTATTTTCGATTGTTAGAAGCAGAGTTATTGCCCTTGCCCCAAATCTTGAATATGCTATTACTCTCTTAGTTTTCATCCGATTTTGATGAAACTTAAAATGGATTTTATGGAACCTAAATCGAAAGGTTTGAGAAAGTTTAGTTTACTACTGATTAAAATTAAAGCTTTTTCAAGATTTAAGCCACCGACGCCAGTTTTGAGGAGTTATCGCCCTTTAACCTCTATACAGTAAGTTCTTTTATCAACATCAATTGCTTGTAAACGCTCTAAAAACTAGAATTTTTGATGGAATCAAATGAAATTCGGTATGTATATACATACATGTATTCAGAAAACAAAGATCAAGTTCGAATTTGAGCTATTTTCGACAATTAGTAGCAGAGTTATTGCCCTTGCCCCAAAGTCTTGAATATGCTATTACTATCTTAGTTTTCAACCAATTTTGTTGAAACTTAAAATGGATGTTATTGGACCTAAATCGAAAGGTTTGAGAAAGTTTAGTTTACTCCTGATTAAATTTAAGGCTTTTTCGTTAGGCGTATATGGCCGTGGTCCACTATCTTTGAAATATCTGATGGTAGCTCTCACTGGAGGAGTCCACTACTATACAACTATTGCTCTAGTTTTTATTAGGGGAATTGTGTTGCTTGTTCGGATGATGATCACTTTCAACCGAAATCTATTCCATATGATGTAAACTCTAGACTCTATTGCTCCAATAGACCTACCAAATCTAATGGCTACATTTCTAATTGAGCATTAAGGATATAAAACAAAACGAAATTTGTGGTATTAGTTTATATATATAATTAATTAGATAATACATACAATCATCAGGATAAATATGTAGGCCTATGTTCAAATCAGACTGATGAAATTAAGTAAAGCCTTTATTGAGCAGGTCAATAGTTAACCAATTAATATTACAAATGAAATATAGTATGGTTTTATGACCTTTTTATATTCATATTTATATTGTTTGAGAATTAAATTCTGGAAAAATCAATCAGATTTTTATATAAATCAAAACATTTAAAACAGGTCCACAACAGAGATGTATGAAAATAGATCAAACATTCGGAGTGAACATGAAAATAAAAAACACATAAAAAATCAATTTCAATTTATAGGAAATAATATGTTAATATTTTTTTTATGTTAATTCAAATACAGATAGTTTGAACTGGATTTTTCTATATTACTATCTTTCCCACTTGCACAACATTGTCCTGGTGTTTCTTAAAGAACAAAGCTAAGATGCTGCTGTGTTTTCACATCAGGTAATTTGTAACTAGATTTTAATATTGAAAGACCCTCTTTATTATGAACTTTTCAAACTTTTATTGAAAAACTGTCTTTAGTGGAAAATCTTACATAACTTATTCTTCCAGTGAAGTAAAACTACCTGAAATATATTCACATTTAAATATAAACATTAAAATATTGAATATTGAAATAGCAATTGGTTCTTAGTCCATTCTTTCGAGTGCACATTGTAATTTTAGAAAAAAAAAAAAAATGAAAGACATAGCGCACATACATGGGGAAGAGCAAAATCTTTAAATATTCATAAAATACATAAGTTGGGCTCATTCGAGATTATATACATAATAATATATATTAAGGGCCTTTATGTGTAGGATAATGCATGGTTTCGAGGGATTAGTTGACATAATGCCCGCGGGTTCGGGAAAGCACGAGGGCCGAAGGCCCGAGGGCTTTCCCGAGCCCAAGGGCATTATGACAACTAATCCCGATAGAAACCATGCATTATCCGACATAAAAACCGATTCCTAATTCAATAATTGGTAAATATGTTGAAAAATCAATCAATACATTTAACATCACATGGGAGGTAATCCATGTCATATAATTTTTTCATTTTGATTATCATAATATATATTATTTCATAACCAATTATTGATCAGAAGCCTGGTGTTTAAAATCAATCTCTTTTTGGTAATAAAAAGACTACCAAGCTTTTATTTGTCAAATTTTGTATGCAAAGTTATTGTTATAATAATTATCAGCACAAGCAAAACAATTCCAATAATTAAAAATCTCGTCCAGAGCCCGACAAAATCGGGTGCAATAATAATATACAGTAGTAGGTAGTGGACTTCCCATACGAGAAGTACTGTCAGGTGTTCGAAAAGAAAAGTGTAAGCCCATTACTATCCGATCTCACCTGTAATCAAATTCCATCTTCAAGCAGGTGAAACTTCAGCTTGAAATTAAATCCATACAATCTGAAATTCATAATTCTGATAATAAAACATACTTTATGTGATGGAGAATGATGATCAGTCTGCCTGGTTTCGCTAGGTAATGCAAAAATCTGACAATAAGCTGTGCGATAGACAGAAAGGGCAGGGGCGCCTCTCCCCCCTCCTCGATCCCACAAAAAAAATAAAAATAAAATTGGGTGGCCCGGCTTTGTTTATCCCTCCCTTCTCTGCTCCCTTTTTCTGACCATTTTAGCCCCCCTTGACAATCCTATGGCCCCTGCTCGGCCCCTCCACCTAATAATTTCACAATGGCGTATTTAGGGCCATCTTCAACACCCACCTCTTCGTACCGAAAAATTGCTATATATTCGATTGAAATGCGCAAAATTTTCATAATATTACCCCCTGCCCCGCATCCTCAAAAAATACTAGCAACGCCACTGTAATTTCAAGAAACGCCAGGGCGAGGGATACCCAGAAAATTCCCGCCCGGACAATTCCCGCCCCACCAATTCCTATCAGGACATTTCGCACCAGGATGATATGCATCAGGACAACTTCCACCCGAATCATTTCACACCCTGGCACTTTACACCCAGGACGATTAGCATCCAGGAAAACTGCCAACCGGAAATTTCACACCCGGGCAATTCGCACCCATTTCTGCTCCCATTATAAAATTAAAAACGGAGTGCATGAATTGATAGAAGAAGAAATAAGTTATGATTGTAGATAAATTCTCGCCAAAAAGTCCCAAACGGCAGCCGGTCATACTTTGAGGCAGATTATGGCCCATTTTAATACTTTTCCGTTAAAATCCCATTGCATACATTTAGTGTAAGAAATATTGGAGCGTAGTCACCTAGCGACACTACTACCCTGGGGCCAGTTCCAGTAAAATTCGTAAGTACAAAATTATGCCGAACTTCCATAGATACCATAGTCTACCATGCCAACTACGCATGATTTTGCACTTACGAATTTTATTGGAATGAACCCCTTGTAGTGTAGATTTTTGTTTGTGTAGGATACAAGAATGCGATTCTTATGGATAGAAATTCTCATGGGTGCGAATTGCCCGGGTTTGAAATTTCGGGTGGCAGTTTTCCTGGATGTGAATCGTCCTGGGTGTAAAGTGCCAGGGTGTGAAATGTCTCGGGTGGAATTTGTCCTGATGCAAATCATCCTGGTGCGAAATGTCCTGATAGGAATTATCTGGGTGTGAAACGCCCTACTACCGCCTATTAAGCCATTTTTTCTTTCCGATGTCAACTTAAAAACGACGGCCTTTTCGTGATATAATGCAGAATAAAACAGAAAATGGTCCACCAATTTAAACCAACTTGGCGGAAGAAGACTATCTCAATTTTTGGACCTTGATCCTAAAACGATCTAGTGTCATTTATACAGTATGCTATTTGATTGGGTATAATTTTCGCAAAGATTGACGTCTGATTGGTTGATATATTAGCCTTTGTTAGGTTGTATAGAAAGGCTAATAATAAACGGCATTGTCTACCGTTCACTGTTATTCCTTTTATAAAAAGGCTAAAAAATTCGATTATTATCTTTATATAAAAGCTAATTTTACTGGATCGGGTGGCAAAACTGCCGCAAAGACTGTATCACTCAACTCTTGGCTAGTTTCAAACTTATTGTCATTTAACAGCGGTTTGAAATGATTGTACCAGGTATCAGGTGCTATTTGGGGTTTGTTTACACTTGACTGTAAGGTATTGGTAATTGTCTGCCAACACAGCCTTAAATGCGAATGTTCAGCATTTTCGAGGATCGATTTGGGCCTTGAATTGATGTAAATAGCCTTCACATTTACTGAAACTACCCAAAAATCGCACAATCCCTTCAATTATACCCTTACCTAAACATTTGTCTTTCATTTTCTGTCATAGTCTTACTAAACAACGATTCATATTTCTGACTTTCAAACGGTGATATTTATGTGATTTGAATAAAATTTTGTATGTAGGATTATATTCATAAGATCTCGGACAAGTTCGAATTTGGGTTTGATTCGACCAAAATTCACGGAGTTTTACACCCAAAATGTGTTTAAAATGAATTCAAATCTGAACACCATCCAACAAAAATTAAGATAGTAACATTCCTTGATATATTGACAATTTATGTAGTAAGTGGGCGTATATTGCTAGGCAACCACTTGTTACATTTAATTCAGACCAGCTGTTTTTACCAATAAATCATAGCCGAATTTATCCTGGGTTAATCTGATTCGATTTGGTCTAACTTCCGCTTTAGTAATGGCGTCTCAAATGTTTATTACGTTTCTAAGAAAGGAATAAATGGTTTAACACCCTTATATTGTATTTTTTTGACGTGTCATCTATACACAATATGACAGAATGTCATTACTATACATTTCAATCGGGAAGCATTTCCAAAAAGGCAATAGGCACTCAAAAGGGGCATAAAATATTAATGTTTATTATTTCTTTTCGGGGTGGGCTGCCATCTTGGAAAATATTCAATTTACATTTATCCTGTCGACAAATTCTGATTCGTTTTGTGACGTCACATTGATTAAGGTAATCGAATCAGATTTAAGTGCGTAAAAATGCCTACGATTTATCTTCGCCATTGCAAAGATAGCTTGCCAGGCAAGGTAACAGTTATTATCAAGATGAATACACATACCAAGTTAATTTTAACGTTTTTAGCGCTAATTCAAGGGCAATAACTCATAAACTGACAACTGGAATCGTGCCATTTTCGAACTTATACGAATTATTATCAAGATGAATACACATACCAAGTTTCATTCAAATTGGATGAAAACTTTAGCCTCTATGGCGTAAAGAAGTTAATTTTAACGTTTTTTCTCTAAGTCAAGGGCAATGCATGTCGTATAACGATTTAAAAAACTTAAATTTGAATTATGCAAATTTCTTAACCAAATACGACCAAACACGACCCTGTCTGCCTTTCTTGGTTGGTTCGGGTCCAGTTAGCTCAGCGGTACCAGCGACACCTTCATGATCTGAGTAATTACCGTTTTTGTGTTTCAAGCAGAGCAAACATGGTTCGGACAACTTCATTGTAGGCCATTTTCCGCTTGCTTTGAGACGAATTACCAGGTGAGTTTTCATTCTTTTTTCATTTCTATTTCAATTTTGACCCCAAAATTAGTGTCCTCCCTTCTCATTTTTCTTATCACCGTATAACAATTTTTTTTTTTAAAATATGACAACGAGCCCCTGTGATATACACAAGTACATGTGTATCTAATGGACAGATTTTCTTGAAGTGATTACATTGCCACAAATTGAACAGATACAATAAAATAAGTAGTAGAAAAAAAAATTTGCTGCCTTGTCTTATTCTAATTTGGAGGGGAAGGTAGGATTTTTCCATGCTCAAGGCCCTGGCAATATGATTAGTATGTTATGTATTTAGATTTGCCAAATTGTTGAATTGTTTGATCGTAAGTCAAATATGATAATGCCAATGGAGGAGCTTCCGTTTCGGCCGCCTGAGGTTCTGCATGGCTGTAAAATTAGCTTTCATTTTCAAGGGATTTTCCACGTTCTCACTCAGTCACGTGATGGGCTCTTCCGGTCGTATGACAAACGTATGGATTTTGTGTTCAGGCGTATGTGAGACGTATGAAAGTTGTGTTGAATCGTGTCATAACGTATAAAGTTCGTTTTAATTTCTTCACACGACTGAATACGATCTTCATACGATTGAACACGACCGACCTTCATACGACCTGCATACGACTGAATACGACTTCTCACCTTGGCTTAAATCGAGTTCTAAATTTTAGCCGAGCTGTGGCCTCCATACGACCAACCACGACTGGACACGAACGAGTGCGCGACCTTCATACGTTCTTACAAGATTTGAGCAAAAACGATAAATCGTGTTCAGATTCGTGAATGTGAGATAGAGGCTTACAACCACACAGAACCTCAGGCGACCGAAACGGAATCTTCTCAAAGCAAAACCTTCCAAAGGGAAACATCCTTCACCACCAACCATCGATGAAAGTCCACCTGGTACCCAGGGACAAGATGCGCCAGCTGAATTCTTTGAAAAACATATGTCGAATGAAGGTCTTGCTCAGTCGTATGCAGATCGTGTATAGGTTTGTAGTCGTATAGACATCGCATTGATTCGTGTTTAATCGTATGTCAGCCGTGTTGATTCGTTTGTAGTCGTATGACAGTCGTGTTTGGTCAAATTCCATGGCGGTCGTGTGAGTGTCAAATTCAGTCGTAAGAGGGTCGTGTGATTGTCATGTTCAGTCGTGTTTGGTTAAGAAATTTGCATAAACCACAAGATAGAGCATGAATCAACACGATGTTTTCAACTTTTCTTAAATCGAGTTCGCAATTTCTAAAATCGTGTACGTGAGATAGGGGCTAAAGTACAACGATCGATTAATGGCGTTATACCGATATCAAGAGTTGCGCCCCTTGTATTTGCCAATCACGGTTACTTCCCCTGTCTTTAGGTAGTTCCGGTTTCGACGAAACGCGGGAACTGCTGTCAAAACCAACTAGATCGATGGCATATTTTGTCGATGAAGAGTGAAGACACCGTTATTATACGTGTAAAAACCATGCCATTCCGAGCTCAGTGATATGATACGTAAGTTAACCCGTTGATTGAAAATAATTATGTGATAAAATTCTCGACCTACGGCGACAAAATGAAATACTCAAATAGACCGATGCGATGACTTCATGATAATGGACATGGATGGATGGCGACGTTTTTTAAAACTCTTTGCTTTGACGTAAGTCTTTACGAAAATAAATATTTATCAGCCTGTACGATGTCGTCTGCAGTCAGCAGTTTGTTAAAACTATTCATGAATCATAGTAGGTCTAACCAATTAACCATCATTATCAATTCCCACACTAAACTTTGTTTTTTGTTCCTGTGCCAAATTTAATCCCTCCTCAGGAAAATAAATCTTATCAAAGCAAAGTTTAAGACATTCTGAGACTAAGTAGGTATAATATTAGGCCTATTTATTAACTAATATTTTGAGACAGATATCCCACTATTTATGAAATTATGGAAAAATTCATAACGCTTTTCACTTTGCTCAGGCTATAGATACCTTTTCCATCTTTGTATTTGACAAGTATGAGTGATAGTTTATGTTTTATCATTTCAGTAGTATCATCAAGATTTTCTCTTGATGCCTGATGCCAAAGGTAGCTTATGATAGATTGTTTTAAGTTGAAACGCACTGAAAGAAAATAGTGGGTAGGTAGACCACATTTTATGCCAATTTATGGACAGCTATTTCCAAGTGTTTCTGACTCTTATTACTTTGTAACATGAAAGATACAGAAATTTAGAAGAAGAGACCTTAGACTTTGATTCTGTCAACTACATTTGGTAGTGTCATTAAAATTTAAATGATTAAAAAAAATTTAAAATTTCTAAAAAAAAATAAGCATTGAAATACCATTCTGTGACCACAAGCAGGGGCGCAGATCGCTCTTTCAATGCGGGGGGGACCAGTGGTGTACGCAGATTTTTTTTCAAAAAGGGTACATATTAACTGTATTTTCCAGTCATTCAATGGTTGACCACGGCAAAAGGTCAGATCGACTCTGATGGACACCCCTTTGAAATATTTTGAAAATTAGTCCAATTGCATTGCTTGGAAGATTGGGAATGATCAAACAAGAGGAGCGTAAGGGCATAAAATCAGTTGTTTATTTATCAAAGAAAAAATGAAAGAATCAACATAAGACCTTATTTTTCAAAATTGCCGAAAACCCGTCTCCTGTCGTCCTTATTTTTGACGAATCTTGCTGCGATATCGCGAGCATCGATTTTGTATAATTGTTCGCTATGAACTTCGCATATAAGCATGTGATTGAGACGTGATTGTTTCATGGTGTTCCTTAACCACGTCTTCAACCTTCTCAGAACACTAAATGACCTCTCGGCGGTACATGAGCTTGCAGGACTCGTGAGGATCAGCCGTAACAACTGTTCCACTTGCGGAAACATTCGGCGAACTTCTGGACTCATATTCTTGAAAACATCCTGATAATCACTGGCAGAGGACCCGTGGAATTGACATCGGAAAAAAGCGAGTTCGTCCTTTAACGAAAGCGATAGTTCGGGGTAGGCAGAGACTATTTCCTCGTCGTACTTGCCCTCCAATAGCATCACGGACAGGCGGCCATACCTCGGTAAATCTGTAGCCAAAAAGTACTCGTCCAAATTCCTGATAGCGTGATCTATTACTTTGAAATAGTCTGGTCTATATAGTTCTTCGACTGTGTCATACACATGAGTTACTGACCCACCATCGAGTCTCCTGGGAACTTTCCGTTTCCGAGGTAAAACGAACGATTCTATGTCTAGTCTTTCAATGTCCAGTTCCACCTGGCAGAAAATAGAATGAAACATTCCATCCGTGCGCATTGTCAGGAGTTCATTTTTCAGCAACTCCACTGCCGACATCATACCCGCCACTGTCTGATTCTTCCCTTGCAGTGCCTTATTGAAGGACTCCATAACCCGTAAGAATGGCAGGGAAGCTCTCAGACCTAGCAATCGAAAATTAGAAGTCCACTCGCTTTAGCTCCGGCTTTGGATCCAAAATCTTTTGCTGCTTTCTCGAGTGAAGAAATTATATCTTCATAGTTTTGAAGCGCGGATGTAACCGCTGGGGCACGGGTCAGCCATCGAGTTGGGCATATTGGCTTTAATGCTGAAGGAGTGGCTTTTTCAGGATCACATGCGTTTTGATCCAGATACAAATCCTTAAATTTGCCTGACTTTTTATAATATTTCCCGAGCTCCTGAACACAATCTAGCGCATCTCTTATTAATGTCGAGCCCGATTCTTGAACTGATTTCGAAGTAACAAGATGAGATACGTGCGACCCACAATGTGTATATAGCGCAAGTGATTGTTTTTCTTTTATTTCAGCTTGGCAGCCACTGTATTCGCCGGACATGTTGCTTGCACCATCATAAGTCTGTGCTCTGAGATTGGTTAGTGGCAATTGTAACCGAATCATTACATCTTGTAACATTTTCGCGAGACCGGAACCAGTTGTGTCTTTTACATGGTAGAGCCCAACAACGTCTTCGTGAATTTCAAAATCGTTAGTTACATAACGAATACAGATGGCTTCCTGTTTATCTCCTGAAACATCGCGCGTACCATCACAGATGATTCCGAAACTGATCGACTCGTCTCGGACCAATTTGGCGATATTTCTGATCACGTCGTGGGCCATGATTTCCAACAGTTCATTCACAATTTCGCTGCTCGTGTAGGTGGTTTTTCTGGCTAGCCACTCGCTAAGGTTTCGATCGTCCTCACTGCGCAGTTCCAGCAATTTTTTGAAATTCCCACCCTCATTTCTTTTACCACGTAGAGCTAGCCCCTCGCATGCCAGGTATCTCACCGAGGTCACTATCTTTTGTAATGCATCACGTGCCTTGCTCTGCTGTTTCTTCGACATATCGTCTAGCTGGTGCATGATACCTGGCTTGGTAATAGCTAACAGTTTTTCTTGTGCAGCACGATGGAGATCGCTCCTCTGATGCGCTTCGAACTTCTCCCGGGACTTCTTCCAATTACCAAATCCATCAACTCTGAAGGTAGATTCACTGTGGAAGTGTTCTGGATTAATCAGTGACGTATTTACTGCTTTTACACAAGAATGACACAGTACTTTTCCCATATTTACATCGCAATGAAGCCAGGGGAAATCTTTGTACCAACTTGTTTGGAATGTAAGAGTTTTTAATTTGCCAACTCCGGCTGAAGCCGTGTAGTTCTGCATAAAAACAACATCTTGTGGTTGATGCGGTCTGTCTGAGTAAAAGGATATCGGTTCCGGGGTACGTTGAACAGGAACCGGTGTGTTTGTTACCGATGTACTTCGATGCTCTGTTTCATCAGCGGAACATTCTGAGTGATCGGGATCTGTCGTGTTTTTCGACCTTTCGGTACTGGATGATGGTTCATTTGAAGCGGCTTTCGATATTGCTGCTTGGAACATTGACAACAGGTTGCCAGATTTCACACCACGCCCTTTCGGTGGCATTTGGAATATAAAGGAGAGTTATGTTGCCTTCTACTTTCGAAAATTCAGCTGAAATCTAGAATAACCGGAACTAATATTGAATAGAAGAGTTATCTCCCTTAATTCTTATTGGCCTAGTTAACTTGGATGTAGTTATTAAGGAATAATTATAAATATAATTGTTACCACGTCAGTGTGTGTGATGTTTCGAATAACGAAATTTGGAATGTACGGAATTCCAATGAAATGTAGATTGTGTAAAATTGGAATTCGGTAAAAATCGGTGACTCTTTAGGTAGGCCTATATTTGATGAATTCGGTCATAATAATGGCTAAAATCAGAAGGAATTCTGTCTCGGTTGCTGAGAAATTTGCGATATAAATTTTTGTAGTCAACATTTTCCCTTGAAATTCGCTCAGTGTAGGCCTATATTGCGACCGATATTGGTCACGCGATATGATCGATGAAAATGTGCGACCGATAACATTCGATGTCAAGACGCTTATAAGTGATAATGGGTTGCAAAAGAGAGGAATGACCCAAAAGTGCGGCGCAGGCGAAAAATTTCACGAATTAGATGTTATCAAATGCCATCTTGTGCCTTTTTACAGACACTCCACTCAACTAAGCTTGGCCATTTGTGGGGGGGACACAGCATATCATGTCCCCCCCAGCTTTTCGGACGAGGGGGACGTGTCCCCCTGTCCCCCCCCCCCCCCCCCGTGATCTGCGCCCCTGCCAACATCTATTTCGTACATACAAAATATTCATTGGGTGCCTGTTATTCCAGAAAGAAAAACAGGAAGTGACGTCACAATCTTGGAAAAAATCGGACTGGATGATCAGGTACAGGGCATTATAAATACATGTTGTTACAACGATATGACGTTATTAGATAAATGTTGTTACAGCGATATCATATAAGTCATAGCGTTGTGACAACATGTATTTATAATGCCCTGTACCTGATCATCCAGTCCGATTTTTTCCAAGATTGTGACGTAACTTCCTGTTTTTCTTTCTGGAATAACAGGAACCACGGGCACCCAATGAATATTTTGTATGTACGAAATAGATGTTGGAAGTGTCCTTCGTCCACATAAAAAGGCTAGAAAACCTCTTTACAATCCCTTTAAGTTAAACCTGTCTGTATACTGGTAGCTATGCGCCCCTTTTACTTGGTCTGACTGCTTGTAGTTCTGCACTACTTTTATTTAGTCTGTCTGGTATTTCTGAATCCATTTTATCTGCCTTTTTATACGCCCACGTGAAAATATGGACGTATATTGCCGTCACCACTGTCCGTCCGTCAACAGTTTCTTGTACACGCGATAGAGACTAATTTTTTTATCCAATTTGAATGAAGCTTGGTATGTGTATTTATCTTAATAATTAATATCTCGTATGAGTTAGAAAATGGAGCGATTACAGTCGTCGGTTTGAGAGTTGACTTAGTGAAAAAAGACGTTAAAATTAACTTGTGTACGCGATAGAAGCTAAGGTTTTCATCCGATTTGAATGAAACTTGGTATGTGTCTAATACTATCTCGGATCAGTTAAAAATTGGCGCTATTCCAGACGTCTGTTTATGAGTTATTGCCCTTGACCTAGTGAAAATGTTAAAATTAACTTGTGTATGTGATGCAGGCTAGAGTTTTTATCCGATTTGAATGAAGCTTGGAATGTGACGAATCAAACGGTCTCCGTGAAAGTTACGCTAGCGCTCTGCAACATATCACGGTAATGAACGTCGGCCATTTGACCGGACTACATCAATGTTATCACGTAATCTCGTGCTTCTGGTAGTTCAAACATCAGAGGCTGGTCATTCGAGGCTACAAGTATTTGTAAATAAATAACACGAAAACAAACAGATATGTATTTAAAATGATGATAAAATGCGTAAGTGGTGAACAGATAGTCACTACGTAGCATTAAATGCACGAGCAGGTGTCAGAAAATTCCTCCACAGATTCTATTGCTTATTACACAATAATCTGGTGTGACGTATGTGGGTCAATAGTTAGTACAGTCCACTAATACTTTAACCTGACTAAACGTTTTGACTAATGAAAGTTATTTTACCTTATAAAAACATGATATGTACCCGAAACCCGAAACCTTAAACGCTTCATACTTATGATTCACATTTTACCAACGAACTTGTTTGACGCACTTCAGCTTCCATTCGATAATTGAACTCTTTTCTCTATATTTTTATATATTTATTTATCTCGTCTCCGTTATACTTTTGATATATTATATTTGTAACTGTAATTACAGGCGAAGCAAATATATATTAGCTACCAGCTTGTTTCTGTATCTGTAACTGTAATTACAGGCGAAGCAGATATATATAAGCTACGGGTTGTTTCTGTATCGTCATTTCATATTGCACTATAATTTGCATTGCGATGCTAAATGAAATAAATATTGTTTAAATCAAATAAAAGATACAATATAGAAAATATGAACTATGTCAATAAATAATGGTTATCAATATTCAATAATTAATATGTATATTTAAATATATGAATGAAATATGCGAAATGCATAGGTGGCCACACCAGACAAGGGTTGTCATCCCCAAGAATTCCACTCATCTACAAGCACAACGAAGCCAAACAATAATAGTCAGGCTGATCAATTGGAGACTGTGTTAGGGTTGAAAGGTAATTTAATCAGACCAGAAATAGACATAGACATATTCTTGATCACGACGGTTAAAATAATAATTTGAGAATAAAACAGTAATTTGCTTTGGATTTGAGGACAGAATTAATATACAAGAGGGTAAATAAGAGGCATCCATAAAAATGGTGGGTACGTAAGATCAGCAGCTGAGGTAATTATACAACGTCAGCAAGAGCGTATACACTATCAACCACTATGGTAGTTTTAGTATGCAAGTGTGGTAAGTAGAAGATGTATACATCTAGTTCTGTTGACCTCAATAACCTGGTGTGATTAAGTACATAGGTGAACATCTTCCCGTGGTCAAGTTATTCTCTTTAGCAGTACAATATCATTACAGTGTAACTAATAATAGTAACAAAACAAATGTACTGTAGTCTCGAGTTATAGCCTTTATTGTTATATACGACATCTGATGACGACACGTGTATCTGTGTTGAAACGCTATGTGCCTAACCGTATTACAGAAGTGTGTTATATTCCATAATATTGTCTTGTGTTTTGTTATATATTGTGCTCCTCGCTTCTTATGTCATTCAAATCTTATACAACGTAGTCTTGGTTAACCAATGAATGAAAATATTGAAGGCATGATAGGTCAATATCTTAAGTAGGTATATAAGAACACGATCTAGGACAACTAGGTTACACGATCAAAATCGGGGTAAGAAAGTAAGGTTTAGAGAGAGTATACAACTAGAGTAGTACCATGATCAACCACAGGGATAAGCAAGCGAAGATCAGCATCTAGAGTAGGTATGCAAAATAGAGTAGGTATAGACGATCAACTGCATGGGTTAGGCAAGTAAGATCAGAAATACACGATCAACAACATGGGTTAGGCAAGCAAGATCAACAACTAGAGTAGATATACACGATCAACTGCATGGGTTAGGCAAGCAAGATCAGCAACTAGAGTAGGTATTCAACTAGAGTAGATATACACGATCAACAGCATGGGTTAGGCAAGCAAGATCAGCAACTAGAGTAGGTATACATATATATTTATTTATCTCGTCTCCGTTATACTTTTATATATTATATTTGTAACTGTAATTACAGGCGAAGCAGATTTACATAAGCTACAGGCTTGTTTCTATATTGTCATTTCAAATTGCACTATAATTTGTATTGCAATGCTAAATGAAATTAATATTGTTTAAATCAAATAAAAGATACAATATAGAAATATGAACTATGTCAATAAATAATGGCTATCAATATTCAATAATATGGGTTGTCATCCCCAAGAATTCCACTCGTCCACAAGCACAACGAAGCCAAACAATAATAGTCAGGCTGATCAATTGGAGACTGATAGTGTATACGCTCTTGCTGACGTTGTATAATTACCTCAGCTGCTGATCTTACATACTCACCATTTTTTATGGATGCCTCTTATTTACCCTCTTGTATATTAATTCTGTCCTCAAATCCAAAGCAAATTACTGTTTTATTCTCAAATTATTATTTTAACCGTCGTGATCAAGAATATGTCTATGTCTATTTCTGGTCTGATCAAATTACCTTTCAACCCTAACACAGTCTCCAATTGATCAGCCTGACTATTATTGTTTGGCTTCGTTGTGCTTGTGGACGAGTGGAATTCTTGGGGATGACAACCCTTGTCTGGTGTGGTCACCTATGCACTTTCGCATTTTTTCATTCATATATTTAAATATACATATTAATTATTGAATATTGATAGCCATTATTTATTGACATAGTTCATATTTCTATATTGTATCTTTTATTTGATTTAAACAATATTAATTTCATTTAGCATTGCAATACAAATTATAGTGCAATTTGAAATGACAATATAGAAACAAGCCTGTAGCTTATGTAAATCTGCTTCGCCTGTAATTACAGTTACAAATATAATATATAAAAGTATAACGGAGACGAGATAAATAAATATATATGTATACCTACTCTAGTTGCTGATCTTGCTTGCCTAACCCATGCTGTTGATCGTGTATATCTACTCTAGTTGAATACCTACTCTAGTTGCTGATCTTGCTTGCCTAACCCATGTTGTTGATCGTGTATACCTACTCTAGTTGTATACCTACTCTAGATGCTGATCTTGCTTGCCTAACCCATGTAGTTGATCGTGTATATCTACTCTAGTTGTTGATCTTGCTTGCCTAACCCATGTTGTTGATCGTGTATTTCTGATCTGTTTCGGGTACATATCATGTTTTTATAAGGTAAAATAACTTTCATTAGTAAAACGTTTAGTCAGGTTAAAGTATTAGTGGACTGTACTAACTATTGACCCACATACGTCACACCAGATTATTGAGGTCAACAGAAAGTGTTGAAAAGGTCACTACGTACACTAATGGACAAGTTCAAACACGCTTTCAATATTGAGAGGCAATGATGATGTCAGAGGGTAGCCTCCCGATAGGTAGCCTCATCATAATTTCTCCCATAGGTTTAACATGGGCAAACAGGTCGTTAGTATCCCCACTTTCTCCACTACTCGAAGAATAGGCGATTATGAAGAAGAACTGCAAATTGATAAAACTGAACCCGTGAAACTGACTATTATTGACCGCAATTATATATATATTGTTTTGAGAATAAAAGTATTGTTTGGTACAGGGTTGTGTTGCACTATTGGAGTCCTAATTACACTATTGGAGTCCTAATTACACTATTGGAGCCCTAATTTTACTATTGGCGTCCAAATGTAACTATTGGAGTGCTAATTGAACTATTGGCGTCTAAAGTATGATCACCACTCATACTATTGGAGAGCAATTTTGGTTTAATTACATGGTATGAATTGCAAAAAGTTTCTATGACGGCTAAGCCTCTGCGTAATATTCTCAGATAAGTCAAATTGTCGATTGTAGTATGTCTTTAATGATCCACCATATATGAAGTAAGTAAGACAGCAACTGACATATTTGAAATCAGGAATAGTATTAAATAGTAGGGTTGAAATTTCAAAACGTTTCTATGACGGCTAAGATATTGTCTAATTTTTGTTAGGTCCACCTTCCATAAAAAAGAATATGTGGTTTGAAATGGGCCACCGTACAAAGAGTAGGCGAGGTAGTCCTATAGGTATTTGCGAAATTGAAAGAATGGTTATGTCTGCTTTTCTCATAAAAAATTCAAGTTATTTTAGCGACATTTAAAAATAATTCACATTTTATATTGGTTCGATTTGCCGCGAATGTGTATGCTAATACGAATCGATCCGAATCTGTGTGCTAGTTGAATCTGTACTTCAGCCCGGTGTAAGATTAAGAGAATTTCCGTAATATGCTTATGAAGGTTTCACGTCACCTTTTATAACTTCTGTGGATTTCCAAATTAGTAATATGCTAATGAAGTAAGTCACGGAACGTTCAAGAATACAGAAGTCGAGTTTACAGATGTCGAAAATGCAAAGTCAAGAATACACAGTTGGTAATGTTATTGATGCAAAATGCAGTAGTGAAGATCGTTTGACGTTAGAAAACAATTTTAAGTTGGCATTTTCATTGTTATAAATGATAATATTGAAAACTGAAATGACATTCTGATTCTGTAGAGAAAGAATTTTGTAAAACGTAACATGTGCAAAAATAAATTTTGGCAATTCCATAAAAAAAAAATATACCGGAAATAACAAAAAAGCAACATCAAATATAAAAAAAAACAATTCCTATTTTTTTCGGGGCAATCGACTGAGCTGTTCAAAAATACTTCAATAACCAATTCCGCTCATAACCCTGAGGCCCAATTTTGAGTTTTACAAAAGTTTTTACTGATTTGTTACTTTCGAGTCAATTTTTTTAATTCATTGTTTTTGAATTATCATATTTCAGGAAAAAAAAATTCCCCATGTTTATAAGCAGAAAATGATAGTTGTTTACTCAAAAAATTAGAACTTCAATGATAATTTGGTTTATAGCAAGCTAAACCAATCAGTAATTAGTAGGTATTTTTTCTATTTTCAGATCAGAACAGAAGAGAAGAAAAGCCTGAATCCAGACCCTTAATCCCATGTTCTCAATAAAGTATTTGTTCCATCTTAGGCCTATACATTTAGGAGATTCAAATTCCCCGAAAACTAAAATTGACAGAACTCTGAGTTCTGAACTCTCCCAATTAAAACGTAATGCTTATTAATTACTTTCGGTTCGGGAACCGTATTGGTTTGGCAATCGAAACTTATCGTGTAAGGGCAATCAATCGTGGGCTTACTGAGTGGAAACAAAAACAAGCTTTTTCTCATTCGGCAAAAAGGCACGCGCCCTTTCTAGTTAACTATGAGTATAAAAGGCAGTCTTGAAGATCGCGTGCTGTCTATTATGTTTGACTTTGTGATCGAGGCT
This sequence comes from Lottia scabra, assembly GCA_029955415.1. Taxonomy (NCBI): domain Eukaryota; kingdom Metazoa; phylum Mollusca; class Gastropoda; family Lottiidae; genus Lottia; species Lottia scabra. The sequence goes on along the minus strand of JARJEI010000002.1, from coordinate 5,283,007 downwards.
TAAGTCGTTCGGGAACCAGTAATGGTTCTGGATTCTGGTTTTCTTCTTCTGTTGTGATCTGAAATTTTACCTTATAATTAACCTTATACATGTATAGGGAAATCTTACAGAGTTAATAAAATAACCCTGGTCTCTTCTATGTCTATCTTGGTTATCTACATTTGGATAGACTAAATGCGTACCTTCTTGAACTAGACAGAAAAGCTTCAATAATTCAAGCCTATGTTCGTGGAAACCTGTGCAGAAAGCAAACCATATTCGTAAGGAGCTGGAGAAAGTAGTATTTGAAGAAAATATGCATAGAAATAGAGAAACTTTTATTGGAAAGTTAAAACAGACATTGTATAATCTAAAGATGACCATGATGTAAATGTATATTGTCAATTTCGACAATGAACTATAGGTAGTATAGGCCAAAATGATATCCATTGTATGGATAAAATATATTTATCTGAGTTAGCATATATAAAAAGCTTGGTAAATTAGCCTGCCTTTGTTGAGCTGATTTTAGCATGACTTGATGCATCTAATTGATATTACATTTTACGTTTCATTATTTACTAGAGAAACTTATTTTAGGATATTTTCTTAGAAACTCCAATGACTAAAGTCTGTTCCAATTTAAGTTTAGTGGACATCATCAAGAAACCTTAAAAAATACATTAATAAAAAAATATTGAAAATAATAAGGATTTTTTTCTCTATCGATATCAAAGATAACGAGGGCTCAAAGTTATTCGAAAAATTTAACATTCAGGAATTTATGAAAAATTATTTAAAGCTGTTTTTATATGCTTCTTGCTTTTAGCATATATCTGTGAAGCCCAAATGCCAATACCTTTTCTCAAACAGACACCAGGGTGCTTTAAATCGTGACTCCATTGTGAATGTAATTAAATTTCATTCGTGTTAACCTTGCCACTAAATAATTGAACATTTAAATATTTTTGTCATTTGTCATGTCCTCAATCTTTCACATTGTGTAAAATACAGCTTTAATTAGACTGAGAAAGTTGATATTGCCTACTTGAAACTTGTGTAAAGTTCATCTTCCCCCATTAATCTGACTGGATTAAAAGATACCAAACAAAGATCTGAAAATAAACGCGTAAATGTATAGATGTTGTCGTGAAGGTGGCCATGATCTTCCCTGTGCACTTTCTGTTCCTGTAATATGTAATTATTGGCCTTATAAGAATACATCATTTCCAAGGAACTAAACGGTAAGTAAAACAGTTCTTTCAGTTAAATATTTTCAATTAAATAATTTCTGACAATTACTGACAAGGGGTATGATCTGCCACGTAAATAATCATTTTGGGTATTTTAAAGAATACCAAATAATGTATTTCACTGCAAGTTTTTTAGCACAATAAATTAAAGAAACAATACCCATGGGTCCAGTATTGATGAAATTAATTTGATTGATTTTTTTTGTCTTAATTATACCAAAAACGAACAGAAGAAAAGAAAATAGGGTTTCGGGCTTAAATGCAATTTATGTGATTTTGGTATTTTTAAGACAATAACCGATGGCATAAAACAAGTTGATTATTACTCTTCGATTTTGTTTTTCATGTATTTCCGTTTGCATTATTTTACGAGGTTCTTGTCAGGCGTGGCGAGAATGGCCGACATATTTACGAATGCATCTTGTAAAGACCCTTACCATATTAACTTAGGAAGTTAGTCTTTTTATACGCCCACACATTAATGTGGGCGTATATTGTAGTCGCCCCTGTCTGTCTGTCTGTCTGTCTGTCTGTCTGTCCGTCTGTCAGCCTGTCTGTCCACTCTGTCCGTCTGTCCGCCTGTCTGTCCACAATTGTTGTGGACACGATAGAGAGCTGGTTTCTTGATGGATTTTGATGAAACTTGCTGTGAGTGTTTGTTATAACCCAAAAATGAACCCTATTGAAAATCAGACGAATCGAAAAATATTTCATGGGTTATTGCCCTTGCTTTTGAAAATATCCTGTGGACACCATAGAGAGTTGGTTTCTTGATGGATTTTGATGAAACTTGGTATGAGTGTTTGTATTGACATTAGGATAAACCCTATTGAATATCAGAAACATCGAAAAAATATTTTATGAGTTATTGCCCTTGTTCTTTAAAACACGTTAATTTTTCAGCCGTTACACTCTCAAAGTTGTGGACACGTTAGAGAGCTGGTTTCTTGGTGGATTTTTATGAAACTTGCTGTGAGTGTTTGTAATCACCCAAGGATGAACCCTATTGAAAATCAGACGAATCGAAAAATATTTCCTGGGTTATTGCCCTTGCTTTTGAAAATATGTTGTGGACACCATAGAGAGCTGGTTTCTTGATGGATTTTGATGAAACTTGGTATGAGTGTTTGTATTGACATTAGGATAAACCCTATTGAATATCAGAAACATCGAAACAATATTTTATGAGTTATTGCCCTTGTTCTTTAAAACACGTTAATTTTTCAGCCGTTACACTCTCAAAGTTGTAGACACGTTAGAGAGCTGGTTTCTTGGTGGATTTTTATGAAACTTGCTGTGAGTGTTTGTAATCACCCAAGGATGAACCCTATTGAAAATCAGACGAATCGAAAAATATTTCCTGGGTTATTGCCCTTGCTTTTGAAAATATGTTGTGGACACCATAGAGAGCTGGTTTCTTGATGGATTTTGATGAAACTTGGTATGAGTGTTTGTATTGACATTAGGATAAACCCTATTGAATATCAGAATCATCGAAAAAATATTTTATGTTTTATTGCTCTTGTTCTTTAAAACACTTTAATTTTTTCAGCCGTTACACTCTCAAAGTTGTGGACACGTTAGAGTGCTGGTTTCTTGGTGGATTTTTATGAAACTTCCTGTGAATGTTTGTAATCACCCAAGGATGAACCCTATTGAAAATCAGACGAATCGAAAAATATTTCCTGGGTTATTGCCCTTGCTTTTGAAAATATGTTGTGGACACCATAGAGAGCTGGTTTCTTGATGGATTTTGATGAAACTTGGTATGAGTGTTTGTATTGACATTAGGATTAACCCTATTGAATATCAGAATCATCGAAAAAATATTTTATGTGTTATTGCTCTTGTTCTTTAAAACACTTTAATTTTTTCAGCCGTTACACTCTCAAAGTTGTGGACACGTTAGAGTGCTGGTTTCTTGGTGGATTTTTATGAAACTTGCTGTGAATGTTTGTAATCACCCAAGGATGAACCCTATTGAAAATCAGACGAATCGAAAAATATTTCCTGGGTTATTGCCCTTGCTTTTGAAAATATGTTGTGGACAGCATAGAGAGCTGGTTTCTTGATGGATTTTGATGAAACCTGGTATGAGTGTTTGTATAGACAGTAGGATAAACCCTATTGAATATCAGAAACATCGAAAACAATATTTTATGGGTTATTGCCCTTGTTCTTTAAAACACGTTTATTTTTTCAGCCGTTACACTCTCAAAGTTGTGGACACGTTAGAGTGCTGGTTTCTTGGTGGATATTTATGAAACTTGCTGTGAGTGTTTGTAATCACCCAAGGATGAACCCTATTGAAAATCAGACGAATCGAAAAATATTTCCTGGGTTATTGCCCTTGCTTTTGAAAATATGTTGTGGACACCATAGAGAGCTGGTTTAATGATGAATTTTGATGCATTTTGGTATGAGTGTTTGTATTGACATTAGGATAAACCCTATTGAATATCAGAAACATCGAAAAATATTTTATGAGTTATTGCCCTTGTTCTTTAAAACACGTTAATTTTTCAGCCGTTACACTCTCAAAGTTGTGGACACGATAGAGAGCTGGTTTCTTGGTGGATTTTTATGAAACTTGCTGTGAGTGTTTGTAATCACCCAAGGATGAACCCTATTGAAAATCAGACGAATCGAAAAATATTTCCTGGGTTATTGCCCTTGCTTTTGAAAATATGTAGTGGACACCATAGAGAGCTGGTTTCTTGATGGATTTTGATGAAACTTGGTATGAGTGTTTGTATTGACATTAGGATAAACCCTATTGAATATCAAAAATATTTTATGAGTTATTGCCCTTGTTCCATAAAACACGTTAATTTTTCAGCAGTTGCACTCTCAAAGTTGCGGACACGATAGAGAGCTGGCTTCTTGATTGATTTTAATGCAACTTGTTGTGAGGATGAAACATATTGAAAATCAGAAAAATCTTAATATATTTAATTGGTTATTGCCCTTTTTGTAAATGTGTTGTGGAAACAATAGAGAGCTTGTTTCTTGGTGGATTTTGATGAAACTTGGTGTGAGTGTATGTATTGACCTTGGGATACAACTTATTGAAAATCAGAAACATCATCAACTATGTGACTGCTCTTAATCATTTTAGGATGGAACCTAAACGTTGGTTGCCCTTGTTTTATGCATATTTCAGCGACATATTTGTTTTTTCCAGGAAACTTTAACCTGTGGTTTTACTCTTGTAAAAAGAGAAAATGTCATTCTCAGAGCTGGTTTCTTGATGGATTTTCATGAAACTTGGTATGGGTGTTTGTATTGACCTTGGGATAAACCCTATTGAAAATCAAAAACATAAAAAATATTTGAGTTATTGCCCTTGTTCTCTAAAACACGCTGGTTTCTTGATTTATTGATATTAATGAAACTTGTTGTGATAGTTCGTAATCACTCAAGGTTGAACCCTATCGAAATTCATACTAATCAAAAAATATTTGATTAGTTATTGCCTTTGTTTTTTAAAACACGTTAATTTTTCAGCCCTGAACAAAGTTGTGGATACGATAGAGAGCTTGTTTCTTGATGGATTTTGACTAAACTTGGTATGATTGTTCATAATCACCCACGGATGAATCCTATTGAAAATTAGAAGAATTAAAAAATATTTCATGGGTTATTGCACTTGTTAACTTGTAGTTGTAAACACTCAAAAATCGTTCAATTTTGTAAACATTCTTGATGGCACGGTTTTCGACAGATGTTTCATTTACTGATAGTTCTTGTCGACCTCCCGGACGACTTGGCTGCCATTACAAAAGTGGGCGTATTACGATGAGGCATCGCTATTTTTGTTCGCGTCACAGAATACAAGCTCTGATTGGCCAAAGCAGGGGTCATTAATGTTAGGACGTAATGGTAGACTGTAATGTTGTGTAGTGAAACGTACAAACCCGAGTTTGAAAAGTCGATCGAAACGCAAATTTTTAATTTTGAACAGATTGAATTATTTCAATAATAGTCAAAAAAAAAATTCAAAGCTCATTCCTCATGAACTTGGCCTCAAAATTGCGCTTTTTGAATTTTTTTTATAGTTGGGGTTGCCAGTGGCCATGCCCCCTCCCCTATTGATATCCGTCGGTTGAAAAAGTGCCGTGAGTAAAGCTAGTCCGACCGGCCACGGGTGGGGAGGCGATACCGCATAAACAATCATTCCGGGGGTTGGGGGGTCGCATGCCGCTTTTCGATGTCGGTTTGACCAAAGCTGAAGTTAAAGCCGGGTCTGCGAGTGGGGATACTGTTTAGGCAGTCGGTCGGTCCCGGCGGTCGTAGGCTTCGCATCCCCACATCCCTTACGGCAGGCCCATACATTCTGTCGGTTCATCTTTACTATTGCACCCCGGTTTCGAAAACCTGGCTACAGCTTAAAGTAATTTCAGAACTGTTAACATACAGCCTATGGATTCGACTGTTTCTTTGAACTGTTAGCTACAAAGCAGCAGTTTTGAATTCAGACTTTTGTCGATAACTTTTTAAATTTAAGATTTTGTGGGTTTTTGTTTTCCACTTTCTACAATTTTATTCTGATCGATCTGACAACTCACAGATCAATAGATATTTTGATTCTTAACTGAATTCAATTTTCAAAATTTCGATGTTACTCCTGGTTTTGATGTTAGTTACTTGTGAACATGCTATTTCTACCTTCTGGAATCATGAAGAATTTTTGCAATGTGTTAGAATGTGTCAATGCACAAACTTGAAATAAAAAATTCGACACATTATATTCTCAATCTACACTTTACAACGATAAACAACACAATGTATTTATTTAAATAATAGCTTATCCACTATCTAGTAGAATGTATTAATGTTGTTAGTGGTACTCACTAACTGGCCATTATGTCTTAAAACAGTTCACTATATCAAAACGATCAGTATCAGTTCATAACTTTAATAAAACCCAGTAATGATAATATTATACAATTAGATATATACAACACAAATATACAATACTATATCTTAATTACAAACTATCACAGTAATATTATCACAGTAAAGCTTTATATTATCTATGCACATAAAATATCTATTTACACTTACACCAATTACTAATACAAAATACTATGTAAACTAATATATGCCATGGGGGAAAACTTATGCAATTGAGCTAATAATTAATAGAATATATATAAAGTAAAACTAACCCAAAGATGGGGTTTTAAGTGAAGTTGTTGAATAATATCTTATAATATATATATATATATCTTTATAATCTTATATTAAACCAAAAACCTGTAAACTAATTATAATTAAAGATAATTATAATACAAGTAATAATAGATGTAAGATAGTTTAATTGAAATAAGGTTGTAAAGTAACTAAGCATATGATGGCTGCCATTACTAAACATTTAAAATACCATGGTTACAACTGCACATCTCTCATACAAAATATAGTTACCCAGAAAGACAATTACCCTAGAAAATACCCAAAACACACATACCTGTGAAGTTATTTAAAGGAAATAACTGGATGTTGAAACAGGATAAAGTAGAGAAAAGTATCCAATATTCCAGAAAGGTTGAAATATTTAAATTACCTTCTACTTCAAAGACTAAGATAAAAGTAAAGTTTCTGACTGGATAGGTGATGAAACTCACTGAAAGCTCATCAATGACAGAAGGTGACAAGGTCCAGTGAGATCAGTTAAGTTAAGAAACTAAGAGAGGGCAATAATTAAGAATTATGTGCTCATTAAAACAGTAGTGGTGCATTAAGATAAGACAACAATTAAATAAAACAACCAAGTTTCTTTAAAAATGCACCCTGCCACACTAACTGTCCATTATTTTTAAAAAGAGTCCATTATTTTGAATGATTTGGACACTATTTTTTAGACTATTTGTTTACTCTTAAAGCAATTACTGAATGAAAAATACAGAAATATTAAATACAAGCTATATAATACACTAAACAAAACGTTCTCAAATTCTAAAAAATTCAATTGAAGAATGAAAAAAATGAAAATGAAATATTAAATGCAACAAGCTATAATACAATATACAAAACGTTCTCAAATTCTCAAAATTTCAATTGAAATGAAAATCTTTTGCTTGAAAGCTGAAACTGCGGTTAGACACAGACTAAGATAGTAGTAGCTTCGCCTGTTTGCAATTTTGTCTGAACATCATTGGTAGTGCTGGGTATTGCCAATCATGCCACGATATGATACGCATCGCGATACAAAGGTCACGATGCAATACATATCGCGATATGGGATAAAGGGACAAAAATTAAAACTTCATCTTCAAAGTTCCAATAATTTATTAATGATTGTGAAGTTTGGTAATTTAGCTGTAAGTAATTGTCCATATCCACGTCTTATAAATACTTTCAAACAATTTCAGTCAAGTAAGTTTGAAAAAAATGTGATTTCATTCACTAATCAATCTCTTTTTATGAAATGGGAGGTATCGTCAAGTATCGATACACAACCTCGCGATACGATACGCGTATCGTGGCATGTCGTATCACGTGTCACTTTCCGTTGTTGTAACCCTCCTCTGTTAGTTCTAGATACATCTTCTGTATATGCGAGATATTTCCTGCCTTCCTCATCCACCTTTTGGCCAACTCTCAAATCCCGATGTTCACTTCCTGCCCTCAAAGCAAAATTCAATCCTATTGTGCATAACAGTGTATCCAACAACTTTTGTGGTGTATCACTTCCAATGAAACCCCTTTCCTATAGGTCATCTTCTTGCCTTGTAGTAATAATGTCTGCTTGTTTCCGATGTATACCAATTCCTCTTCTTGACAGGTCCTTCATTTTCCCGTCAAGTACTTGCCTCATGCCACCGAATTCTTTGTCTTCCAACAAACTAATAAATTGGTCATTCTGTCTCACGAAATGTTGAATGGCTATAATAATTTCATAAAGGGTATTTTGGTTATAGTCACCACCCTTTTCATTTCTCCCTTCTGCTATAAAATAAGTTAAATAGTGGTTTAAATTATCCTTGGTTAATTCCAAAAGATTAATATCTGTAGAGCACTTTGAGGGAGATACTGAACGATGTTTGTGCCCTGAATTAAATAAATAATCTTACAGCCCACTGTGTTTTGGATTCTTTTTTGCAAAAGTTTGCTAAAGGCTAGCGCACACGAGAGCTCCCAGCTGAGCAAAATTTCATTCGTGGCTGTCAGCTCAGCTCGTAGCTTTCGTCGGTTTCCGCGCACACGCTAAGCTTAGAACTTTCATTGACTTGGTGTCGAGTCATAAATATCTAAAAATAACAAGCTCACGTGACATTATAACGTGACTTAAACAAAATACCAGACGTCGAAAACCCTTCGAATGATTCAAAATAAGAAAAAAATTACTTCTTCTTTTGTTGTTGCGTCCTTGCGATAATTGCTTCAGATACAAACTCACATTCACCGATGGGCGCAGCTATTTTCAGTTTGATGACGTGCTAGCGCATGCGCTCCAGTTGAAAGTTGAAAGCTAAGAGCTTTCGACTGCGCACACGGTAAGGTATTTTTCATTCGAAAGAATTTCCTTAACGCCTCGAATAAAAAAAAACTTACGTAAACTCCGCGCACACGAGAGCTACGAGCTGAGCTGACAGCCACGAATGAAATTTTGCTCAGCTGGGAGCTCTCGTGTGCGCTAGCCTTTAACCTTGAGGTAGTAGCAGTATTAGTCACAATGTCCTTGATCTCACTGTCATTCACAGATTGCTTCTTTTTACCTTCTGTGTCATCATCAGATGAAATATTAGAAAATAGATCTGTTTTAATCTGAAAATTCGGTAGCTCATAATCCATATTTGGTGTATCATTATCCATTATTTCATCATCGGATGTTTTTTTTATAAGTAGACTGTATAATGAATATATCGTTTTCACTTGATGAAGACATTGTTTGTAGAATTGTATAATAAGTGTGTATGACACAGGTAAGATCTTAAGGCTAGCGCACACGAGAGCTCCCAGCTCAGCAAAATTTCATTCGTGGCTGTCAGCTCAGCTCGTAGCTTTCGTTTGTTTCCGCGCACACGCTAAGCTTAGAGCTTTCATAGACTTGGTGTCGAGTCATAAATATCTAAAAATAACAAGCTCACGTGACATTATAACGTGACTTGAACAAAATATCGGACGTCGACAACCCTTCGAATGATTCAGAATATGTAAAAAAATTACTTCTTCTTTTGTTGTTGCGTCCTTGCGATAATTGCTTCAGATACAAACTCACATTCACCGATGGGCGCAGCTATTTTTAGTTTGATGACGTGCTAGCGCATGCGCTCCAGTTGAAAGTTGAAAGCTAAAAGCTTTCGACTGCGCACACGGTAAGGTATTTTTCATTCGAGGAAAAAATTATCAAACACGACAGATAATTTCCTTAACGCCTCGAATAAAAAAAACCTTACGTAAACTCCGCGCACACGAGAGCTACGAGCTGAGCTGACAGCCACGAATGAAATTTTGCTCAGCTGGGAGCTCTCGTGTGCGCTAGCCTTAAATCTGAGTTGATATAAGTTTTAATCAGTCAAGAGTTGTGTTGAACACTATTAATTGCAGTGCGTTCATAATGTTTGTAGTGTGTTCTGCTTTGTTTTCGTAATTTTAAAAAACACTGTTGAATTATCTGTCATGATGGAGGATGGGAGACTGATTACTCTGGACCAATTCTATTGAATAAATAATAACACCATGTCCATTTTGATACAGCCGGAAGTAACCTATTCGACCGTGCTTTATTGACAATACAAACAACAGAGTTATCTACCCTTTATTATAACAACAATAAGAGATCATATTTCAACATCCCCTCTTGATCTCATATTGTCTCAAAACAATGATTATAAATGAAAATAACAAACATAATTTATAACAAATCCTACAACTACAACATATATTATGCATATTTATTTAATACACATAATATTTTTAATGAAAATTCTCAATTTCAATTTTCCAATTATTTTGGTTAACATATCAGCACAGTTGTCCTCAGAAGGAATGTATAATAATTGAAGTCTTCCCTTCTTAACTTCATCCTTAATAAAATGATATCTGATATCTATGTGTTTTGTTCTTTTATGATTGACTGGATTTTTACTCAAAGCTAATGAACCTTGATTATCTCCATAAATAGTAAAAATATCATATTTATTATAGATATCAATTTCATTTAAAAATTGAACTAAAAATATTCCCTCTTGAGTACCCATGGCAAGAGCAATATATTCAGCTTCACATGTAGATAATGCAGTTATTTGTTGCTTTTTGCTCCTCCATGATACCACTGCACTGTTATTACATAACTTAAAACAATAACCTGAGGTACTTTTTCTGTCCTCTGATGCAGCCCAATCAGCATCTGCAAAACCTATTAATTCTAAATCATTTGGTGATTTTTTATAACATAAGCTTAATTCTAAACTTCCTTTAACATATCGCAACACATGCTTAGCTGCAATATGGTGTTTGTTGGTTGGCCTGCTCAAATACTGTGAGAGTCTTGTCACAATCCAGCTCAAATCAGGCCTTGTACATGTCATTGCATAAATCAAGCTGCCAATTATTTCTTGATATAACTTAATATCTACAATTTCATCATTTTCAGAAAAATCTAGTTTAGTCTCACTAGGTGTACTTTTAATTTTGCAATTCTCCATGCCATATCTTTGTAAGACCTTTTCTAAATAGTCAGTTTGATTCATTCTTATTTCATTTTCAAGAAATTTGAATTTCATGCCTAAAAAGTAATACAATTGACCTAAATCTGTTATTTTAAATTTCCTTTTTAAAACATCTTTAAACTCATATAATATTGTTAAATTACTTGCTGCGACTATGATATCATCCACCCATATTAATATAATTATCCAAATATTGTCTATACGCTTGCAATAAACACAACACATGTATCAGCCTTTGATTGAATGAAACCTTCATCAATTAGAAACTTATGCAGCATTAAGTTCCAATTACGGCCACTTTGCTTTACAAAGATTTTTTTAAATGCCAAAATAAACTATTGTCATTCTTAAATCCTTCAGGCTGTTCCATGTATATATTGCAATCTATAGGTGCATTCAAATAGGCTGTTTTAACGTCTAGTTGATGTACAATTAAATCATATTGAACAGCTAACTGAATAATAACTCTAAGTGAAGTCAACCTAGGTGTGGGTGAAAATGTTTCAAAATAGTCTAAATTTTTAATTTGACTATAACCTTTAGCTACATAGCGTGCTTTATATCGCACTTTTCCATCAGGCCTTTCTTTAAGAGCAAAAACCCATTTGCCTCCTACTGCAGTCTTATCACTTGGCAAAGTTGTCAACTCAAAAGTTTTAGTATCTATTAGAGAAGACATTTCTTCCTCCATAGCATTTTGCCACTTATCACAATCTTGTGATGCCACAGCCTCTTGATAACTTAAAGGTACATTATTGACTAATTTACAACAATAATCAACATTACTATTTACATAATCGTTTAAAACATAATCATTATAACGCTCAGGCATTTTCCTTTCCCTTTGAGGATACCTTCCCTTGTTTTCATTTTCATTTTGTTCATTTTTGTTTTGAGTTTCATTCTCCTGCGCGGTCACTATACCAAGATCATCAGACATTTCATCTCCATACAAGTTTTGTTTTGGAATTTCTCTCTCAATTGTCTGATCAGTAAATTTTACAATACGACATTTCTTAACATTATTAGATTTGGGATAATACACTAAATAAGATGGACTGTCCTTATCATACCCTACAAATATACCTAATGTAGAGCGTGCATCCAACTTGAACTTGTACTTATGATCATAAGCATAACATTTTGAACCAAAAATATGCATATTGCCCAAGTTTTGGCGTTTTACCTGTAAACATCCAGAAAGGAGTCTGCTGAGAAGATTGGCGAAAACTTCTATTTCTTATATAAGCAGCAGTCATAATTGCATATGTCCATAAATGTTTGGGAAGTTTCGCCTCAATGAGTAGGCATCTTGCCATATCAAAGAGTGTTCTCCAACTCCTCTCAGCAACACCATTCTGATGAGGGGAATATGGGGCAGTAAATTCATGTTTAATTTTGTTTTGTAAAACAACATTTTGAAAGTCAGCACTCGTATATTCAGTGCCTTGATCAGTTCTCAACTTTTGAATAGTGCCATAAGAAGCACTGTCAGCAATAAATTTTTGAAATCCTTTAACAGAATCACTCTTACTTTTTAAGAAATATACAAACATAATACCCGAATATGCATCTGTAAAAATCATTGCGTATCTAAAGCCATTCAGTGCTACTGGTGTAATGGGTCCAGCTAGATCTGAATGTACTATCTCTAAAGGTCTTTGAGGTTTTTCCTCAGTATATCTCCTTCGAGATAAAGTCTGTTTTCCCAAAATGCATGTTTCACATGTGAATGTATCATCATTTGAAATTTTCATACCTTTAGAGATAGTTTCCAAATGTTTTAGATCACCTACATTGCAATGGCCTAATATCTTATGCCATGTTTCTAAATCACAAATTCTATTACAAGATGCATTAATATTTCTTTTGGATTGTAAATAATACAATCTACCATGTTGTACAATATGGAACAACGTTCCATCTGGCATACTCATAAAAGAATTGTTTGGTTCAAACACAATAGTAGCACCATTTTTTGTTGCACTTTGTACTGAAAAAATGTTACAATGGTAAGTAGGAACATACAAAGCATTTTTTAATGTCACTTGGATTTCTTCTCCACTTTCATTGTATAATGTCACTTTTGCTGTTCCCCTCGCAAGTGCTACGTCATTATTTCGACTACCATCAGCCAGCTCTATGGAATGTTCAGTAGGTCTGAAATTCACATCCATTTCATCAGTCAAGAAATATGATTTGTTGTTTAAAATGTGGACAGTTGCCCCTCTATCGACCATTATACCATCTGTCTCACTGAAATCTTTTTGTTGTAGAACTACATCATTCGCAGTAAATGCATAACTGTGTTTTTCTTCTTCATCTCTGGAAAACTTGGACATATCAGATGATTCATATGATCCAAAATTCCCTTTTTGAGTTTGGTGTTGTTTAGTTTTATATTTATATCGTTTTCGACAGTTGTTGTCTGTATGTGTATTATTTTTGCAAATACTACACCACTTTGTGTTTTTCTTATTACAGTCTTTCATCAAGTGACTTTTACTTCCACATATATAACATGATCTTTTCTGTATAAACGTGTTTGTAGGTTTACTATTTCCAGCACTCAAATTCATCACACTGTCTCGTTGACATCTATCTGTGTCTTTATAATTTCTCAACAATGCTTTAAATTCTGCATAGGTTAAAACATCTTCTTTTTGTGTAATCACTACCACAAAAGGTTTATATCTTTCAGGCAATCCCTTTAATGTCATAGCACTGACTTCTTCGTCTGCATTTCTGAGAGCAGTTGCAGCAGTTTCAGCTTTAATGATAAAATCTGTTATATCTTCATTTTCCCCTTTCTGAAGGGACGTCAGTTCTGTATATAAAGCTATAATTCTTGGTTTTCCCCTGCCTGCATAATGGCCTCGTAGTATCTGGAGCGCCATTCGCCCATCATCGACTGCATCTCTCATTATTAGCGATAGACTTCTTTCATCTAAAAACTGGATTAATTCTGCATATATGCTTCTATATTCTTATCTGGAAAATCTTCCGGTGTTTCCTCATCCTCCGGTAACAATATAGTCGATTTCAATTTTCGTAACTGCATATAACCAAGAAATTTTGTCTCCCACAATTCATACTTTCTATCGTCTCCATCAAAACATAATCTCATCCAGCGATTGCTAGGTACCGTGCTGGGCCCATAACCTGTTGAATTATCTGTCATGATGGAGGATGGGAGACTGATTACTCTGGACCAATTCTATTGAATAAATAATAACACCATGTCCATTTGGATACAGCCGGAAGTAACCTATTCGACCGTGCTTTATTGACAATACAAACAACAGAGTTATCTACCCTTAATTATAACAACAATAAGAGATCATATTTCAACAAACACGATTTTGTGTCGCCTAATATGACGAAACTGTAATAGTTACATCAACATTTTCAATGCCCTAGATATTCATTTTTGGTCTATTACTGAATGTATATAAATTGAAACGTTTTTGCTAAACCGGAAGTGCAAAATTAAAAACTGTTCAAAAAACAGAAAATTGGTCCTTGAAGGCGCGTTTTTTGCTTCCATTTTGCTCGGATTTTCAATTTTAGAATCTTGCTCGAATATCTAATATGATAGCATTAAAAAAAAATTCAGATTTTGATAGTTCATAGCACACATTTTTGACCCGAATTTTGCCAATTTTGACCAAATCTATTTTTTCGTGTATTTGTCCGATTGATTTGAAATTTATTGTGCTAAAACAGACCACAAAAGAAAACAATTTTGCTCAAACACAAATTTTGCATCACTTCCGGTTTCCACAAAATAAAGGTACAAACTTCCGGTTAGCCCACTCATTAAGTATTGTCTGAATGTCACCAAAATTTATATTAATAGGTTTCTATCGATATGACTTAAAAAATGAAGGACACTTTTAGGTTAGGAAATGTTGATAGTTTGGCCGCCATATTTATATGACCGACTTTTGTAAAAATCAAGATAGTGGACCACAGCCATATACGCCTAACGAAAAATCAAACTTTCTCAAACCTTTCGATTTAGGTCCAATTACATCCATTTTAAGTTTCAACAAAATCGGTTGAAAACTAAGATAGTAATAGCATATTCAAGATTTTGGGGCAAGAGCAATAACTCTGCTACTAACAGTCGAAAATAGCTCAAATTCAAAATTGATCTTTGTTTTCTGAATATGTATATACATACCGAATTTCATTTGATTCCATCAAAAATTCTAAACTGACAGGCAAAAGAAACTTATCACTTTAAAAATCGTTGTATCAAAGACAAAAAAGCTGGTACAGGTTTGAACCCCAGCAGCAAATATTTACCTGAATGCAACGTAATTATAACCACAGCGCAGATTATCAAACGTAGCTTTCCAAATAGTGCATGCATAAAAATGTGCAAAATGCGTTTTTGCGACATCGGTTCAAATGCACGTGCACGATTTTGGCATAAATGCCGAATTTGGACAGAACAGGTATTCTGTAAGTAAAAAACCACCAAAAATATGCCAAGACGTACGCAGACGCAACGAGAACAGCGATCGGTATGGCCAATATGGGAGCTTCTCAATGACAGTTAGTCAGAACCTTCAACTGCTCCCAGATCACCATCAGCAATTTGATAATCCGGTTCCAACAGACAATACAGACCCACGACCGACCGAAATCGGGAAAACGGAGGGTGACAACTCAGACCGGCGACCGCTACATCCGGTGAAATCATCTTCGAAACAGATGGGTGACGGCGGCGTCGACGGCAGCAACAACACTCGGTCATGTCATCAGCAGACGAACAGTCCTTCGAAGACTTCGATCAGTTGATGTAACGAGCATACCGACCCTCCTTTGGAATGGCGTTGACCCGTCTACGTAGACTGCAATGGGCACGAACTGTAAGTCAGTCGGAGCGACGTGACAAGGTGTTCTTTACAGATGAAAGTCGGTTCCCTATCTCCAGGATCACCTTAATCTTCAGCTGAAAAGGCGTGTACGACCTTCAGTGAACAGACAGGACCTTGAACAGATTCTACAGAACTTACGGCACAGGATTCATATTGACGTTATTCGCCGCCTAACGACGTTAATAAGGAGGCGTGTGTCTGCGTGCATGTGTGCTCAGGATGGCCACACTCCTTATTGATGACGTTTTGCCTGACTACTGTGTCATGGAACAAACTCTTTAAGCACTTTTGCAAAGAACTCTATTTCGTGTTATTTTTAATTTTGACCCTTCCTTTGTGTATTGTAGAGAATTGAATGTCGGCATTACAATGCATTTTAATTTTAATTTTTCGAAATTGATTTCCGTTTATAAATCAGTCATCATATATCTCACATATGCCTTTGTCTTTGATGTGTGGTCAAATGAAGTCGGTGATAAGTTTCTTTTGCCTGTTAGTTTAGTTTTTAGAGCGTTTACAAGCAATTGATGTTGATAGAAGGTTAAAGGGCGAAAACTCCTCAAAACTGAAGAGAGAGGCCTAAATCTTGAAAAAGCTTTAATTCTAATCTTTCTCAAACCTTTTGATTTATGTCCAATAACATCCATTTTAAGTTTCATCAAAATCGGTTGAAAACTAAGAGAGTAATAGCATATTCAAGATTTGGGGCAAGGGCAATAACTTTACTTCTAACGATCGAAAATAGCTCAAATTCGAACTTGATCTTCGTTTGATGAATATGTATACACATATCAAATTTCATTTGATTCCGTCAAAAACTCTAGTTTTTAGAGCGTTTACGAGCAAATGTTGACGGATGGACGGACGGACGGACGGACGGACAGGGGTGCCGACAATATACGTCCTCTTAGAGAGATAAGGGCGTATAAAAATGGGGCCTAAGGGTTAAATCTGAGTTTTGTGATATTTGTATTTCTGGGAACTGCAGTCGATTGCAAAAAAAATGTTGGTCGTCGATTTTTTCATTTCGATTTTGCTTTTTTTCAATTTCCGGTTGAATTTTTTCAGTAATTGTTAAAAGTTTCAAGGCTCATACCTTGTGACTTTGATCTTTGACGACATCGAGGCCTGAATACAAGATATACCTCTTAATCAAATCTATCCAATGATATGGTCATTTTTGTTCTTCTATGTTTACTTCCGGTTTTATAACTCTCCGAAACTAGTCATAATACACGTTTTGTTATTAATATCAACCGTTTGAACCAACGTTGATAAGGGAGGTAATTTGATATCTGCGAAATACAAAATAATTAAAGAAATGTTTAATCTATTTAATCAAGCCAACTGAAAATTATTCTAATAATTTAAGAATATTGTTGACAAAATACTGCTTTTAAAGGTTAGATTCAATATATGTATTTCATATGTATTTTAAAACATCTTTTTATTTTTACCACTCATAACTTTTACAAAAAACTTTTATATTAAATTAATTCAATTGTATGGAATATAATAAATATGATCAATCCACTGCGTCTATTTCATTAAAGGGACAGTGAATTTTTTTTAGGTCCAAATTTTTTTTGCTCAGATTTGTGAAAACTTTACACCAAAATCTATAACTATGTGCCCTTTAATGTATCTGAAAGTTTTAACTAAAAAAATCCAGCCGTTAATTTTTAAACGCTAAAAACATGCTCAAATTTTTAAAAACCTTACGTAAGGTTTTTAAGTGTGTTATGTTTTTTGGACGCTGATAGGAAACTACTGAACGGATTTGAGTAAAATAAACGCTTAATTGTAGAGAAATGTCCCTCTTGTGTATTTAAAAGGTTTCAGCAAGAAATATTGAGCCATTTAAAGGGCAAACACCAAAACTAGGTCAAATTGCTTAATTAACAATCCCTGTTTGTAATTAACACTTTAAAACCAAATTCAGTTTGATCAAGAAGATATAGAGATACAATAAGCATACTTTAAAAATACTGGCAGGTAGCATTTGCGATTTTTTTGATAATGGAAACTTTTTTCAAAAAAGCAGAATGGCCCTTTAATGATTGTAGATCAGTGGGTCAATAGAATCAGAATGTAAATATTCGGATGCACACTGCTCAGTACCGTTCCCACGGTTCTAGTTTTTTTTTTGTCTACTTCTGGTCACGCTAATTCGGTATGAAGGGAGCATGCCACACATTATCTCACGCGTTTTCCTACGATAACTAACTGCTCGGTGTTGCGTGAATGTAAAATGATGGTTTTTTGTCTAACCGGAAATGACATATGACAGAAAAACCCATTTTATGTTTTTTACCATTTTTACCTCTGTTTTTCAACCGATTTTGATGGAACTTTTTTTTGTTTATTTCATTATTCTAATGTCTACATAATAGCTTTCAACATAAATGCACTTTTAGACATATGTTGCTGACTTTTAGGAGCACTTTTTTGACCGTTTTTTAACTTTTGCAATATTATTTCGATCAATTTGAAAACATACAGGTGTATAAACATTTTGATTTCTAACTAAATGGTATTTTCAAAATTTGTATATCACTTCCGATTTTGAAATTTCCACTTGTAAAGTTGAAATTTCAACTTCCGGAATAATAAAGATATTCGAAAAAATCTTTTTACAATGTGCTAGAAATAACCATTGCCCATATATGAAATGGTAATATCTGACCCAGATATTTCATATCAGCTGCCATCTTGAAATGAGTAATTTTTCTTTAAAACAAAATTCAAAATCAGGGAATCATCCGATTTGAATAAAAATGATGTCTAGGGAATCTTCAATCGATTGCTAACAAAACATGGCGAGCCGATTTTTAAATTTCGATTCAGAATATTTTTTATTTTCGGTTTAAAATTTTCATTTATAGTCAAAACCTTTAAGGCTGATATCTCGTGACATTGACCTTGAGTGACCTTGTGACCTGAACAAAAGTTGTTGCCTTTGACGAGATCTATCCAATGGCATAATAGTTTGAGATGCCCAATGTTTACTTCCGGTTTTAATTGCAATTTTTAACTTTAAACAGCTCTGTCACGTGACCTAATTTGCATCGAACACAAAATCTTTCTTATGCTTGGTATGCTCGGTCTACCCTTTCAAATAATATACAACACAATATATTTGAATGCAAATTGCGCATGTTGAAATTTGAAAATTGTGTAGGCTTACTGTCTTCCGACTTCTTGCAACTGTGTGATTTTTTTTTCAATATAAGATGATGCACTAAAAACTATACAAAAAAATCTAAATGTAGTATATAATGATACCTTTCCATAAGAAAAAATTTCCTTCTAAATTTTTTTAAATACGCTTTATAACTTTGTATATAAACGTTGACCAGGGAAACATGAGGGTATGTAATGATGTACATGTAACAACATTATATATTTCAAGAAGGTATGAATTGCTGTTCAAACTGCAAACTAACCAGTGCAGTGCACTCGCTCCTGTCAAACATAGCGTAAGTATTTTACTGGGAACTGATTTCATTATGATCATTGTCTTTTCACTACCGAACATGAACCTGTTATCGCACTCTTCACTACCGGCTGTTATTTGATAGTTTTATTTCGTCTACAAAACTCTTATCATTGATTACAAAATGTGACGTTTCATCCATGTAGGATGCGCACTTCTCGGTACCGTCATCGCGGTTCTAGTTTTACTTAGTTGGGCTATTATTAAGCCACAGAATGAACAGTGTTCGGGGCGTACATTCTCTGTCACACTGTTCATTCTCTGGCTTAATAGACAGTTTTCGTACTCTATTCCTTACGTATTTAACATTTAACAACTACTTTAATTTTAACAAATGCGAAACGGGATCAAAAACATTTATTTGTGATTGTTCTCTGTTCTGAAGCAGAAGAGCTTCGAGGGTCTTGTACTTTTCGTTTCTTGGGGAGTTGTTGTTGACTACCAGAATACTGAACCATTCTTATTTCCATTACATTCTTTTCTTCTTTCAAAAATACATATATTGGGATGCATTTTTCCAACGAGTTTCTTGACACGACTATGCCAACATTCTAAATTGTTATTTGTTCTGGGAGCTTCGGAACCATAGTGGATCTATTCATCCAAGCCATAACCTCCCTCTAATCGTTGATTCTTTACGTAGTCGTCTAGTTCTACCCAAAGCCCTACATATATCGGGTGTCGTTTGGCATTTCACCCATGGCATTGACTTCTACGCCATCGCCAATAGCCAAATAGTAATTAATGTAAATTGTATGATTGACAAGTCATAAGGAGGTTTAGGTTTAATCAGAACAGCAACATAGATACAATAGGTACGAGTACAAGTGGTAGAATGACAATGGCATGCACAAGCACGGGATATGGCGTCCGTAGTTAAGGATAACCCTTGGTGTCTATGCTGATTCAGAATGTAGCGGAATCGCTACATGGCAGAGGAGTAACTACTCAACTCTGCTGTGGGTAAAGTATGTGGAGGTTGTGAATCTACAGGAACTGGGCTATTATGATTGAAAATGCGTATCTATAGGTATTAACCTTTCTTTCTTTTCATTTAATATACATACAAATACGATTGACTGAAAATACAAAAATAACAGTCCTAATACGAAAATAATAACAGGCTTTGTGTGATAACCAAGTCTACAAACGGCAAAATCATGCGTGGATTGTCTATATCTGAGAGTGACAAATGTAATCGAGACTACATTCCAACGTTGCGGGTGCGACAAGCAACTAATAGAATTTCATGTACAAAAAAGGAGATTAGAAACAAAAGATCATTTCAAAATAAGGACGCAATAGATAGTACCATAAATATTGGCCTTAACAACCTCTTCTAAAATTCATAAACCATTAAAAATATGAACGTCGGGAATGAAAGCTTCCTGTCGTCAGCCATAGCTTTCAAACCAAACAACGACCCATTTACGTCACTGCTACGTCACAGTTAAATTACGTCATTAATCTTAAAGGGAGACAATCAAAATATGATGTCCTACCACACATTTCAACCTTATGTAAAGAGGTGTATTATCGACTCTTACACACCGGCTCCCTAATATTGAACGAGTGAATATTATCTCTAATAACAATAAGAAGTCAATAATATACTAAATACATACAAAAATATAACATTATAAACATGAGAGAAATACAATGCAAAAAACTAACACTCTCATGATTTCAATATGCTAAAAGCCTTCCCACACACATCACTATAAAATATGTAATTTGAGTCTATATACTAGTAATATATAATATAATTGAGCATATATTTGTTGTCGAGGGGGGTGATCGGGTAAGTAAAATGATCACACCAAGGGTTTAATTAAAAGATATACTTTTATTTACGTAACAAAAACACCTTATAAAGGGGTTTTAAACTAACTAACTGGGTAGAGGTGAAATACCTTACCAGGGAACGGGGATCTTGGATAGAAATCCAAAACACTCAGAATATATTAGAATAATATATATCTGACATTAAACAAGATAATCCATATTGAAGAAGATTCAATATATAAAAACCATATCCAAAATAGTCCAATAAAGCAATAACTTGCAGATGGTGGAAAATAACCACCTTACAGGTACAAAACTTAGAACTGAATGACAACAAAGTTGTCAGGCCAAAAACACTAATAAAAAGAGTTCAGAAAGTTAAATTAGTAAGTCTGAGGTGATGAAATGAAAGCTCAGAGACAGAAAAAGATACAGGAAAGAAATAGAGGCAGTGAAGTGTAACTTTAACTGACTGTTAGTTAATACTATGACTGTATTAAAACTAATTACAATTAAACCTATTTAAATTCAATCTTCAACATATTTAACAGTCCATGAGCACAAATTAATTCTTTCACAGTTCAAGCTCAAACATCTTATTAAAGTTCTTTTAAATTAGAGTCAGCTTCAAGAATTAAACATAGTTTATCTATAGGTCTCTGTAACTGTGAGTGACTGGTATATCATAATGAAAAGTGGTATCAGTTGTCTAGAAGAGTAAGCATACCCTGCCCGGCGCCACACCCGTCCCAGCTGCCAAACACACACACAACTACAAAACAAAAACGTGAAAAAGCGTCGGATGAAAAAAACATGACTCGACTACAAATTTACACAAACTCATCCGTACGCTATCAATCAACGAGGAAGCATTCAACGACGAAAAGTGACACCAAATTATCAGAAGGGCAAGCAAATACTGCCTAGAACACCACCAGTAATAGCTGCTTAATACTTAAGATGGAGGGAGGCAAAACAAGAGTAGTGACAGTGTCTAGTAAAATTATAAAAATAAGGTGACAACTCGACAGTTTCGTGAGGATAAGTTAAAAAGAATCGTTTAGCAAAAGAATTTGCAATCATAACACAAACAGATGATTTGTATTTATAAATCAATTTTTGATGGCGGTCGTAAAATTTCCTAAGAGAGGTTTAGTTAGAGTCGGTTCTAGTTCACATCTTTGTAGTAGGCTAACACACTACAACTTAAAGACAGAAGCATTATATTGCGTCAAATGAAATTAGTGTACAATTCTTAGGTATAACTAATGGATGTCGTTCATTATAATTGAGAGCTGCTCTGCCTAGACGTCCACCAATTCTAATAACTCCTTCTGTCAGATAAGGATCTAGTTTAAAGAAAGAACTAGATTTCTTTAGCGGCTTATTACTGCTTAACTGCTTTATCTCCTCCTGGAAGTTTTTACTCTGGTATCTAACTATTGCCATTTCAGCCTTTACTAACCATTTTGGATCTAAGCTTCTTCTTATTTCCATAGCATTCTGATTCTTGACTGAAACAGGAGTTACTTCCCTTTTCTTCAATATTGCTGTCTTTAACTTTTCTATGAACAGCATAACTCTTCCCATGACCAATTTTAAATTCAGGTTACTAATGCTTCTATAACATGACTGTAGTCTGTTACATTTTCAATAACAGCACATACCGATTTTACTTCTAAGTCATTCAAACTACCATTAATTACCATTTGTTCAGACCAATTTTCTTCAGTTTTCCACAAAAAATAGGACCATTCTTCCATAGAATAATCTTCTCTTTATCATTTGCCGAAATACCTCTTGATGCCAAATCTGCAGGATTTTCTTTAGTAGGACAGTATTTCCATTGGTTAGGATCTGTAGACTCTTAGTAACTTCTAGTCTATTGGCAACAAAAGTGTAAAATCTGGCTGAAGTGTTGGCTATGTACTTCAAAACTGTCTGTCCAGTAAACTATTTGATCAAACTTCAAAAAAATTCTTTCTGAACCATTCTACTTATTCTTACGGCAACAGTAGCAGCTGTGAGCTCTAAACGAGGAATTGTTATCTTCTTTATTGGTACCACTCTTGACTTAGCCATAACCATGGAAACGTGAATGACACCATTCTGGTCAATTTGACGAAGATATAAAACTACACCATATCCGCTATTACTGGTATCAGAGAATGAATGAAGTTGACAATTGGTAATGGATTCTAATTCTGGTGCTTTAATACATCGAGGAAATGTAAGACTTTCCAAATGAGGCAAATAGTTCAACCATCCATTCCATCTACAGAGGTCAGAACTGGATATTGTAGCGTCCCAATCTAGGCCTTGTCTAGTCAGATCCTGTAGTAATATTCTAGCTGGAATCCCAAGGGATCGTAAGGGATCGTAAACTGAACTTGTAAAAGACAATATTCCTCTTCTTGTAGGTTTCCTTTCTTGAATGTTGATCTTAAATCCAAAACAGTCCAATTCTGGATACCATATAACACCTAAGGCTCTACTAACTGGCAAGTCATCCTTTTCCACATCTATATCTTTTATTTCCTTAGACCTTTCTTCCGTTGGTATGGATTCTAAGACTTCCCTACTGTTACTTGAAAATTTGGTAATTCTAAAACCTCCCTTGCTGCATAGCTTATTTATTTTTCCTATACGATGAATAGCTTTCTTTTCTGAATCTTCTGATCTCAAGCAGTCATCAACATAGCAATTTTCTACTCTTTCTTTATCAAAGATGTTTTTATTTTCCAGTGCAATTTGACGAAGAGCTGCATTAGCACAGCTGGGGGATGAAGTAGCTCCAAAGATGTGGACTTTCATTCGGTAGGATTCTGGTTGTGAATGTACATCTCCATTTGGCCACCATAAATACCTCAAGTAATCTGTATCTTCTTTAGGTACCCCGAACCCTTACTTGGTAAAACATCGCTTCAATATCTCCTTGTATAGCTTTCTTTTCTTGTCTGAAGCGAAGTAGAACACCAAGCAAATTGTTGGTCAGGTTTGGACCAGATAAAAGAGAACCGTTTAAAGAAACGCCTTCTTCATATTTAGCTGCACAATCAAACACTACCCTTATCTTTCCTGGCTTCTTAGCATGATATACACCATGGTGTGGAATATACCAGCCTTTAGGATCTTGCCTCTCCCTGTTGTCTATTATCTTCTCTGCATAATCCTGTTCTATCAAATCTTCCATAAACTTTTTGTAATCGTTGGCAAATTCAGGATACTTCATCATCTTCTTCTTTAATGCTTCTAAAAGCTGAACAGCCTGTCGCTTATTATCAGGAAATAGAACACTATCATCCTTAAATGGTAAACTGATTTCATAGTGCCATTCTTTCAACTTGATAGACTCTTTTACTTTTTGCAGGAATGTCTTGTCTAATACTGAATTTTCCTTTTTATCATCAATCAATATCTCTGGAAAATCAAACTCGTAGGATTGTTTTACCAATCTTTCTAAATTTATATCGTCTTGGATAGCTGTTATCTATGCTCTGTTTACCACCATCATATCATCTAAACTTTCTCCTTGACGTACTACATTCCATGGGATATATCCTAGGACAGTCTTTGTTGTATGTGCAGTTTCCTTAGGTCCTATCTGAAATTCTAATAGTCTATAGGCCTCAGGTACGTTGGCTCCAATCAAAGGGCCAATTTCAGCGTCTAATTCTTGTAGGTGAGGGAATTCTTCTAGATCAATCTTAGTAGGAATGTGTGCTTTTGTAACTGGCATACTTTCTTTTGTGTAGACTGTAGGCATGGAAATATATTCATCACCATCCAAAGCCGCAACTTCTATTCCATTTACAGCAGTGGAGATAAACTCAAACAGTCTCTAAAGTTAATCTCTTTCTTTTTCCTGATCCACCAATACTGTGTGATAATTCATTAGTACCCATTGTTATACTGCTGCCATTATCTAAAAATGCATGCATTTTACAATTAGTACCGGCTCCCATATCTGCACCAGGTCCTCCACAAGTGGATGAAGCATTAACAGGTTTTGGGGCTGGATAAGGTTCTGATCTGGTCTTTTCTTCTCTTTTCTATTTTCAAATGGAGTCCAATTATTTCCTTCTTCTTTTTTAGTTTTGTCTTCATCATGCAAGACAAATGGATGGTAGCCAGAACATTTAGGACAAGTAATGATCTGTCGACAATGCTTTCAATGACCAGGGGTCAAGCATCCAAAACATACACCCATTTTCCTAATTTCTTCTAATCGTTCTGTAATTGGCTTAGCCTTCAATTTAAAACAGTTCAGTAATTGGTGATTCGTCCCTTCACAGAAACTGAAAGTTTTTCCAAGGTTTGAGTCATTCTGCATTTGAGTAGTAGTTGACTATAAATGAATTCCTTGATCCTTGACGGCTCTTGTCTGTATATGTTGACTTACAGTTATAGTTTGACAATGAAGATAAGGCATCTTTTCCGTAGATAGGATCATTAGCTTTTCTTGCTTCTCTTTTGACGAAGGTTTCAAATTCCATAAATGTTACCGGCTTCTGTTAGTCCCTTAGATTGCAGATAATACCTCTCCATTTAGAATGCATATAGAGTTTATGCAAAAGTTGTTGCATGTTGCCAGGGTATTCCAGGACCTTAACCGCTTCTATATTAGAGATTGCATACCTGCATTCTGTAAGGAATATTGAAAATTCGTTTTACTTCTTCGGATTATCTCCCTTGATCTCTGGCCACTGTAAAGCTCGTTTTACTGGGGTGTTTGCAATTATTTCCGGGGTTTCATATCTTGTGTATAATTCATCCATTGCAGCCTTTAAACCAACTTCTCCAGATAAATAGCTAAACCCGGAAACAATCTTCTTTGCTTCTCCAGTGGTATACTGATGTAAATAATTTAACCTTTCTTCATCTGTTTCACAAAGAGATAATATCTGGTAGTTAAACTGTCTCATAAATCTTCTATACCGTTCAGGATCCCCAGCAAACTTATCTACATATCGGTTTGTGGTTTTGCAAGAATTTTTGCAACAGATATCATATCACGATTGCTTTCAGACGGAATAAATTCTCTAGCATGTGGATTGAAGTTTGGCAAATCTGGAGGAGGATTCCTTTGGTACATTAACATCTTAGTCTTCTGGTTCGTCATAAAGTTTCAAAACTTCACAATTAGCTATGGTTCGCTCCAACTCAGAATCTAATCTCAACTGTTCTTCTTGTTGCTTTAGCAAAAGCTTGGCTTGTTCCAAATCGTGTTTTTTCTTTAAGTAGTATTTTTCTGTTACCAATTTTTTTCTTTGCACTTCTTTCCGCCTTTCTGATCTCACTGATGGTGTCGTTTTAATGGATTGCCTTCTTCAATTTGATTCCTCTGCTTGGGAGTGTGCTGTTTCACTTTGTGGATATTTGTTCCTTTCTAAAATTTCCTCCACTGAAGATTTAAATTTACGAAAGGAAGCGTCTTTCTTTGCGAAAGTTTTCTGAATATATTCTATATGTTCTTCTTTCGTCAATAAATCACAAAATTCGTTATGCAACAATAGGAAGCGTTCATAAACTCTCATCCATTCAAAATATTCAGTTCTAAGTTTTGTCAAGTCAGTTATATCTTCTAAGAGAGTGACATCCACAACTTCAGCCTTTCTCTCTAACTCTTTAAATAACTTCTGAAGATCTCTTTCTTTTGATTCTTTTTGATAGACTATCACTAGGTCTTTCTCTGGTTTCTTTATAACTGTTGATTCTTTAATACTTCTGGTGCTACCATTCTCACTTGTATCTTCCAGATCATCTTTTCTAATTCTAGGCCTCTCTTTTCTTCCTTTCTTACTGCTCATATTTTCTTTTATTTATGTCAATATCATGTAGGTTGTGAATCTACAGGGACAGGGCTATTATGATTGAAAATGCGTATCTTTCTTTCTTTTCTTCTAATATACATACAAATACGATTGACTGAAAATACAAAAATAACAGTCCTTAATACTTAAGAATTAACGAAAATAATAACAGGAAAAACGCTTTGAGTGATAACCAAGTCTACAAACGGCAAAATCATGCGTGGATTGTCTATATCTGAGAGTGACAAATGTAATCGAGACTGCATTCCAACGTTGCGGGTGCGACAAGCAACTTATAGAATTTCATGTACAAAAAGGGAGATAAGAAACAAAAGAACATTTCTAAATAAGGACGCAATAGATACTAAAACGTACCATAAATATTGGCCCTAACAACCTCTTCTAAAATTCATAAACCATTAAAAATATGAACGTGGGGAATGAAAGCTTCCTGTCGTCAGCCATAGCTTTCAAAACAAACAACGACCCATTTACGTCACAGTTAAATAGAGATGATCGGCTGTGACGTCAGTGATTTAGGTGTGCGCAAAGCCCAAAGGCATATTTACGCACTTAAATCTGATTCGATTACCTTAATCAATGTGACGTCACAAAACAAATCAGAATTTGTCGACAGGATAAACGTAAATTGAATATTTTCCAAGATGGCGGCTTACTATCTGCCCCACCCCACCCCAAACAGAAATAATAAATATTAATATTTTATGCCCCTATTGACAGTCTATTGCCTTTTTGGACATACATCCCGACTGAAATGTATCGTAATGACATTCTGTCAATTTGTATATATATGACACATTAAAATAATACAATATAAGGGTGTTAAACCATTTATTCCTATCTTAGAAACGTAATAAACATTTTAGACGCCATTACTAAAGCGGAAGTTAAAAAAGTAATTATGCTCCAAAGTTGATTTACTCGATTAAGGTATATCGATTCGATTAGCTGCTACAATAAATGCTCTGATTACCATAATCATATTTGATTTGATGCAGGATAAATGGTTTTTAGACCAAATCGAATCAGATTAACCCAGGATAAATTCGACTCTATATATGTAAAGTTGCGACAACTCATTTACCAATCTCTCATACAGAGTTGTTTCCCCTTCGGTCCAGATTTCACCTCTGTCACTGTCTCAGCGGTTTTACAAGATTCTTGTAACACCTTTATGCTCTATATTTTGCTTTTTAAACATTTTCTGTGTCTTTATTCCCACATTGTTTTAGTAAAAGCATGAAATATTATTTCATTTGAGATGAAATACAATTTTCAAACAGTTTAAATGTAAGGACTATATTTTTGTGTAACGCTATCTCATGTTTGAGTAATTTGTTATAGGTATTCATCCGAGAAAACGTCATTATTTAGATGACGTCATAGAGGAGAATGCAGTCTTGCAATCTCTTACACAGAGTTGTCTTCCCTAGCTTTGGCAGTCCAGATTCAATCTCTGTCACCTACTCAAAAAATAGTCCTATTTTGTGTTGACAACTTCATCAAGACTGCATTCTCCTCTATGACGTCATCTAAATAATGACGTTTTCTCGGATGAATACCTATAACAAATTACTCAAACATGAGATAGCGTTACACAAAAATATAGTCCTTACATTTAAACTGTTTGAAAATTGTATTTAATCTCAAATGAAATAATATTTCATGCTTTTACTAAAACAATGTGGGAATAAAGACACGGAAAGCGTTTAAAAAGCAAAATATAGAGCATAAAGGTGTTTTACAAGAATCTTGTAAAACCGCCGAGACAGTGACAGAGGTGAAATCTGGACCGAAGGGGAAACAACTCTGTATGAGAGATTGGCAGTCTTGATGAAGTTGTCAACACAAAATAGGACCATTTTTTGAGTAGGTGACAGAGATTGAATCTGGACTGCCAAAGCTAGGGAAGACAACTCTGTGTTAGAGATTGCTCATTTGCAGGCGCCATTTTGGGTCCCAACGTCATGACGCGTATGACGTTATATAGCGCAAATTTCATTGTTAATGCTGCTTTTGAAACACAATCGTCGAATTTATAGTGATTTCGGAAATATCCCAAGTGTCACCTAGCGGGAATAATACCATGACCTCACTTTGGTTTATGTTTTCAACCTGAGCGGACGTGCTTTTTGCAGCTCTATCGAGAAAGTGGAACAGCGTGGGTGAACGTACTACAACAGGGTGAATATATTTTATTATGGTTATTAATTGATATGGTATCAATTAAGGTTTAAGCCAAGGTGGCTATAGGTTATGGTTTAAGCCAAGGTGGCTAGGTTGTGGTTTAAGCCAAGGTGGCTAGGTTATAGTTTAAGCCAAGGTGGCTAGGTTTTGATATCTGGCCAGGGAACGCTGTGAGAGCGTGCTATAGTATAATATTATAGATTATAGAACTGTGTTTTATTGCTTATGAATCAATTGATGATTTGCATTGACTGTGAAACCAGTAGAACGATAGATAGCATGTCTAATTTGAGTACTGTGAGTTGTATTTAGAATGCACGTGCATGTTTATTAGTTTGATCAAGGGAAGTAACCTGTTTTTAGATGGCCACGAGTGGGTGAGCAATATATTTCATTTGCATTCATTCTCAGATTAGACTATTAGTATTGCCTTGGTGTGTAGTTTATTTATTTATACTTCCGGCTATAATTATAATTTGAATTTGAGAATATTGGGTCTGTTTCTATTTTATTTTTCTTCAGTCCAGGAACACAGATTCCTAGTGGGATTCAACCACGTGGACTGTAGGAAAATTAGATTTTCTGTTGCCATTAATTTGGATGTTGTATGATTTCAGAAAGTAATTTTGGATATACCACAGGCTGAAAAGGGAATTGGTTTTTGGTCTGAGTAAGTGTACGTAAGTGTAAGTACGGAAACATCCTTGTTGGTTGACTTGCAGCGGAAAATCGGTTTTCCTGCAGTTCACGACGAAATTTAAGAGCGCAGATTGTTCTGGGTTTAAGTCGATTTTTAAATGAGATGCCAATTTGTACATTTTATTTTTGAATAAATGGGAAATGTTTGTTTTTCTTTCTTTTCGTCTCATGTTAGAAACATTTCGACGTGAGTGTTGGGAGGGGGTCTTTATGATGTGCATTGGTGTTTGTGAATGTAATGTACTGTAAGGGGCATCTAGCATGACTTTATCCCAGAACTCAAGAGGCATGTAGGATACGCGATAGAGGACACTTGGGAGATGGTTATATCCCAAGTGTCACCTAGCGGGAATAATACCATGACCTCACTTTGGTTTATGGTTTTATGAGGAGGCGGACTGCCTTGGAGACTCGTAGATAAGGCATTTATGATTGTTTCTTTTTGTCCCCCCCCCCTCCCACCCTTTTTCTATTTTAATTTGCTTCTGTCGTGTGTCATACATGCCATCCAGCATGACTTTATCCCAGAACTCAAGAGGCATGTAGGATACGCGATAGAGGACACTTGGGAGATGGTTAGGTCCAAGAAATGAAAAAAGGAAACTACGCTATTTTTCAAAATTTTCAAACCCTAGGGGACTAGAGTCAAAGTCCCATCGTGGCGGCCCCGCGATCAATAAAATTCGTATTTTGGACCCATTTCTGGATTTTTTTCCTGCACACGCCCCTGAAAAACTACCGCCAATATGACTGATAGGCAAATGAAGGGGTGCGTTCACTATTTGTACTACTTATCAGAAGCAACCATGCGGGATTTTTCTGTCTCTAAGTCTAAGCTAATCAATTATTGTATCCATTATCCACAGATCCACTATTGAAATTTGAGCCTTCAAATCTATGTGTATCCATAATTATATGCACCCCCAAAAATACGCTCGTGTACTGCCGTAAAAACTCAGGCACACGAGCGTATTTTTTGGGGTGATTATAAAATTCGCGCGACTTGGGCATACGAGCGTATTTTTTTCGGGTATTTATAAAATTCGCTGCGATTGGGCGTCTGCCCCTAGATTTACATTTTTGATGTCGGCGATTTGTACGGCCGTAAAAATTCGCCGTTAATTATACCAGGCGCACAAGCGTATTTTTCGGGCGATTATGAAATTCGCCGCGATCGTGCGAAAAAATACACTCGTATGCCCCTAGCTTGAGAGCCTACATTTATTCTTGGATCAAGCAAATAGTTCTTGAAAAATCTTTTAGGTCGAACACTGAGTTAAATTTTCTCATAATCCCATGTCTTTAAAACGTAGATAGCAATGGGGTTCACCGCGGAATTTTTACTCACCAGGCGGCGCGCGTGTACTAGGGGGGATTCCACCATGGCGGACTGACAGTGTAGAAACGAAAACCTACATCACGTTATTTCGCTGTGTGACCCACTGCAACAATTCTGATGGCCATAAAGAACCCATGGAAGTAAATTTGAAACTTAAACGAAAGATAGCTATCGAAAGAACAGACACCAGTACATCAGATGTTATGGAAATCGACCGAGGAATCGTCTGTCACCTGATGTAAACAAACATTATTATTAGGTAGGATATGCCGACTTTCTCAGGCCTAATGGTGCTATTTTTTACTCTCTTTCGATGTTTACGGTTAAATAAACAAAGCACTTAACTTTTTTGGATAAAAAAATAAATTTGAAGTCCTTTTTAAAGTATAGATGACTAACTCTTGGCAAAGTAGCCTAAATAGGCTAGTCTAGCCCAGTCAGTGCTGTCATTAACTAGGCCAAGGCCTACTCTCTGACAACATTCTAAATTAAATTTTTCTTTCATGTCAAATTTTCAGAAATGCTTTCAAGTCCATGGAGATGTAAGTCAATTCATAAAAAGCAAAACATTATTTAGATTTTAGAACTCAATGTGGTCAGAGACTAGGCTTGGTGGACTAAAGTTATTTTCATGTGGAAATCAGAAATCTAGCATAATAAATGAACTGTAGGTTCTTTCCTTTTCTCATCGAAATAGACTTTAAGTAGGATTAAACAAATATTGCAATGTTTATTTTCATAATTTTATTAATATAAAATACTGGTAGAATCTAGGCCTAAATAATAAATGAAAAGAAAGGTAAGCTTACATATTAAGCCTAGATCTAGTTAAATGAAGTCAAAGCTGTGACCATGCTAAACATTATCTTTTTAATGTAAAACTGTTAAATATATTGGTTATTTTTTAATGTATAATTTGATTATTGTTGCTTTGTGGTTTCTTTTTAATTCTTTCAGGCAATTTGAATCCTACAAGACACTATATGAAGCAGGTATTTTGTGACATATAAAGAAAAATTACATACCAGTTTGGTGTACATACATCTCAAGGAAGGACTTCAGGTGGATCAATATTATTTATATTTTATTATCTTTTCTCAAGTAATTTTATAACATGGATTATGGATTTAAGTGTAGGTCTTATAATGCACTACGTGTCACTTCAAGGCAGAACATGATCATTCTTTGAGAATAGCTTATGTCACTTCTTTTCAACCGATTAAATAAGAAGCTTCGTGTTGTTTCAAAAGAGGACAAACATAACTATATGGTTTTTTTGGTTATTTACTTTTGAAAAATATTTAATGTAGATACAGTCTAAATAAATTTTCTTTGTCTTTTTCATGACTTTTTTTACAATATTTTTTCAGGGGGAAAACCGACAAGTTTGAGTAAAGTACTGCAATCTGTGGAAAAGAACAATCCTTAATTGTGCCTCAGAAATCTGAAATGAACTTATTGTATCTACAGACAATTATGAACATTGTGATCGTATAATTTAAAGTAAATTTTAAAAAAATAAACCAGTGAACAAGCTAAGACTTGGATCAAGAATTGAATCTAAATTTAGGCCCTCTATTTGTGATAAGTTTTCCTAAAAAATAAAATACTTTGTAAGTGTAATAAAAGTTTTATTTATATTTCTACCAAAACTACATTTATATAATTATCATTATAAGGGTACAGTTTGGGATATACCATCTTCACAATGTCAAGTTATTACGAACTACCTAGACACTCAAGGCACTTTTCTTGTTAATAGAGCAATGTGAATGGACCTTCACAGAAAGACTGTAAATATTCTGGCTTCTGGCTGCTTATATTTGCACCATTTCTCATTTCAACATATATGTTTCTTGTATTATCAGAAAAAAGAATCCATAAATCAATAGTACAATTTAGTGGAATTGGAAAGCCCACAGATGAGATACTGCAAAATGAACATATTACACATTTTACATCCCTTTAATTATCATACACAGAATTTACAATCTGGAATCAATAAATGGTATCAATGAATATTTACAATAATCATTAAACAAAAGAATAAATCCCTCGCACAAATTTTTCATAAATAAATTTTCTTCTGGATGTTATTCTTATTATCTGCCTATCTCCATTGTTTATATTAATCATGCTTTCTGGTTCTTGTTCAATATTTCTTCAATTTTCCTCTGCCTCTGTCAAGAACAAAAAAAGCACAGCAGTAAGTCAAATTTATAATAAAGTTAAGATGACTTTATATGCTCAAAAAGCAATTCCTTGAAAAAAGCTTTTACAAACCTTACAAATATGTATCATAATTTATCATTTCACTTGATCCTTATTTAAAAATATTGAATTTTCTCGATCACATATCATAATATGAACTAAAGAAGGACAAGAAGCATTAAATAATTTATCATATAGAATGTAAATACCTTTTTCCTTCATTTGGCTGAACTTATAATTCAAAAACTGTCCTGAGCATCCCAAAACTTTTTCTCCCTAGAGCAGATATCTCACTTGTATTGATTTGATGTCACACATATTTATGTTGGCTGAAATGGAAATAAATGGTAAAGAGATATAAAACAAATAAGTTACAGAAAGTGTAAACTCTAAAATAGTGAGTGTTGTCAAGCAATCATATACTCGTAATCAATATGCCATAAATTCTATAAAACAAGTCCTAGTTTCTGAGTTGAGGGAGACTTTGCAATTTTATTTAGTTCCCAAAATCAAACTTTACTATACCGGTACCTGTCAATCTGTAGAGTAAGTAAACTCTCTGTATCATATCACTGTTGTAAGGCCAGTGGTGGGTCACACATCAAATCATCTGGATGTTTGAATTAAATTTAAGTTTCAATAATGATTTTCAAGCCTGAATAATAAAAAAAAATATCAATCAGCAATAGCAAGTACCATGAGATGGAGTTTACTTGTTTTACATTTCTGAAGACTGACAAATGCCATACAGTGTGAAATGAGGTAAATTTTTCCAAACTGTCCTACATATCCTTGGACCCAAAGAAAATCTAAGACTAATGACAGGCCTATTGATTTTTTTTCTTCATTGAATTGTACTTGTGAAATTCAAGTTAGAGAAACAATTATGCTCTTAGTAGACTAGGCCTAGTAGAGTGTAGTGTGGCTACTGTGCTGCAGGTGTATAGCCTATCGTGTTATGTAGCCCTACCGACGTACAACGTATAGTAGGCCTAGTGTCTACACTGTCTAGTGACCACATGGAATCTTGACTCGGATTTGAACTGACATTTTAGGCTTAAATTTCGGGGAATTAAGTGTGGTCATATCCAAAGTTGATACTAAAAATTATACACAAAGTCATTATAAGCCTAATGGTAATGATTTCCACTCAATAACTTCCAAAATATCGGCAAAATTAAAGATTTACCGTAGTCGAATGTGCAAGTGCGAGGATCGGGAGAAAGTCAACTTTTCATCCCAAGCCTCAATCTCGAAAAGCATTTCTTCGAAATCGATGGCTAATTTGTTGGTATGTGGACAAAAAATTCGAACTCCCTCTATCTAAAAATCAATAACATTGCTGGAAAGAGCTCTTAAAACCCAATAAAATGACACAAAAATCATGTGATTATATTGAGTATTAAGGAAGTTATGGCATTTTACATTTGACTAATTTACCGCGATTTCGGTCCTATTGTTTTAATGTATTTAATTAGCAAAAGTGTGACCGAAATCTGATCTTTTTCTCACTAAAATGCCTGTAACTTTTTTAATAATCAATATTTCTGAATGAAATTTGGACTGAAAATAGATAACAACTAGTTCTTTTACATAATTCTATTAACCTGCAGGCAAAGATATAATTGGTGGTGAAGTAGATATCAATAAGCTTAATTTGGTCACCTAATTAGCAGTTATACAAATTTATATAAACGACTAAACCCGCGTTCATGTGTGCTAGTACATGTAACATTGTTCTCAACATTTCTTACTGAAATTAAAAGTGAAGTAAGGTTATAAATCTAGATTTAATCATCTTCATACTGACCTAATATTGATTCAAAAAGATTTATTTACAAGGTCAGATCATCTGAAATAAGGTCTGCGGCCAACTCAAAAACAGACACGTCATAATCAGTTGCATCCTCATATGTCTCTGTCTGTGACCAATAGGCAACAACGCACTTTTTTCCTTTGGCTTTCATTTTTTCAATTCTACCATTGTAGAGAATCTGGTTTCCATCCTCATACCACACATGGCAAATGTTATTACCGACAGATTTTCCTTGTAACAATTCTTTGAGTTGTTCCAATTTGCTCTCAGGAAGATCAGGAAATTCGTCACCGATTTCAACCAGCTGAACAGTTTTCAATTTCTTCTCCAGTATTTTTCTCTTCGATGTTTCTCTCTGCTGTTGTTTTTCTGTCTGTCTCCTGGAATGTTCTGCTCTTAACTCGGTCTGCTTCATTTTTCTCTTCTGTCGTTGTTTCTGTCCTAATTGTACAGCCCTACTGAGAATTTTATCCCTTTTCTCCTTATTTAGTCCATCTAGGTAGTCTACAGTTTTGTTTTTCTGTCCTCTCATCTTGCATGAAAGATAGCACACAGTTGCATTGGCTGATTTCTGTTTTGCAGCACTGAACATGCCCATAATTTCTTCCGCATCTATGTTGTGCGATCTAGCAGACTTCGTTTCTTGCCTCAACCTCTCAGAGATTTCCCAGTCAGCTTCAAAATACGCCTTGTATTGACGCTCAAGCACACCAATAACAGCTTGCAGGCACGCCTTCATCATTTTGACAAACATGGATTCATCTTTGGGTTGATCTCGTAATCGGAGGAGAATGTTGTCATCTTCACTAAGCTGATTACCGAAGAAATCTGTTCCACATGTTAGCAAATCCATCGGCGTCTCTTTCTGGTCTTTCAACTTTTGGACAATATCTTTTATTATCATGATCCCCTCAACGTGGTCGATCTGGTCCATTGCAGAAGTGTAAAACTTTTTCATCCATGGTCCTGTCAAAACTTTGCCTAGAAGACCCAACACTTGCATTTCGACATGACCGGGCACAGACAGAAAATCAGCCAGGACACACGAACGCAAACCACCACAACTTGTATTTTGTGAACAATGCGTAATGCTGAATATAGATACCACAAATATGAAAAAGTATGTGAAGACGATTCCCCCTATATCGGGGAACGAGACCACGTGGGAGGTTATGATCATCAAGAAATGTCTTAAAGCCCTGGGGATCACCTTTACCATCCTTAAAACGCAGTTTGTTCATCTGGAGGACAATTTTCGCTGCAAAGCAATCATTTCCCATAACTTGTCCCTTAGCACCTTCTTCACATTCCTTCAATGCAGATCTTGTTTTTGTGGCTATGGAGTCCAAAGGATGTAGATGACAATTTAATTCATTCAATGTCTTGTTCCAGGAAGCATTTACAAGCTGTATAGCAGCATGGTTTGCTGCACAACGATCGGTAAGACTGTTTGATATGTTTGTAATCAATCCCTGGCGAGTCTTTTGATAGTCCTTATCAAGGAACTGACAATAAACATTGGCCAAGTTATCAATTGAATCACATATATGAACATGATAGTCCTCAGCAGTACCTCCGGGTAGTTGATCAGCAGCAACGACATAGCAGTCGTCTCGAGTGGTAATGTGTATGCTATTTAGATGAACTCCTTCTTGTGTGGTTGCGTCAAAACCAATAGTACAATCTTTATTGTCCAATATAGCTTCAGCAGTCTGGAGATCACTTATCGCCCCAAGTTCGCGCACCATTGCCTCAACGGTTGTCCTGTGTGGAACATCAGTAAGAGTTATACCTGAGCGAAGGGCAAACTTTGTTAGTAGTGATGGTATATTGTTTGTTGGTACTTGTGCAACAACAGCATCAAACACTTTCATCCTCATTTCTGGAGCATAAGTCTTTCCATTCAGTTTGGTTAGTTCAACATCACTCTCGAGTTCTTTTACCCGGTCTTCTAAAGTCAGCTTATCATGCTGGAGCTGAAGTATTTCCTCATTCCTTTCTGCCAGTTTCATTTCCATTTCTGTTGTTTTTGCATTGTCAGTCTCCGGAGGAAACAATTGTTTTTTCGTCTTGTGGTACCTCTTGACACGTCGATTTTTCTTTTTTAAAGAAGATATAACTTCCTTCGCTTTATCAAGATCTTTCAACACCACAGAAGTGTTCATCTTTGACTTCAGTTGAGATATTTGCAGTTGTTTTCTTCTGAGTTTTTGATTTAGCGTTTTGACAGACCCTTTTTTCTGTAATCTTAGTTTTTTCACTGTCATCAGGTTTTCCTGCTGCAAGTTGAGATGCTTTTTTTGCATGACCAGAACAGTTCGGCGATAACGTTTGCATGGTGAACACTTCGCAATCTGTCGTGTTTTCAGGGGAGTAGAGGGAAGAGGTTTGCTAATCTCATTTAGGCCTACATCTTTTTCAGTTTCCATTTCTTGCAGGTCTTCGGATGGGCCAGGCATAGGACTACTTTCAGTTACACAAGTCATATGTATTTCAATTTCATCAGATGCTGATGATGTACTGCAATTACTGGAGCTCTGGGTTTTTAATGAAAACTTACTGCGGCATATGCTATCAAACTTTTCAAATTCATTAGAGTGTGAAAGTTTTTTAAATTTATTCAGGCTTGCCTCCACTACCCTCTTAATAGCAGCGTTAATTTCCAGTAATGTACAGCTTGAGGGGAGAAAACGCATAAGTTCCCTACCAGTCCTGGCACGACTATTGTCACATTTCACATAGATGCACAAAATGTGTCCATTCAGAAAGTCATCAGAGGTATCAGGTAAATCAGAGAAGTTTTCCAGGAGGTGCTTGTGTGATATCGAAACCCCAGGAAGAGGTCCCCTTTTCTTCTTTGGAAGCATCTTCAATTCATGTATTAGACCTACAACAACAAAAAAAAAAAAAACAATGTGAAAATATAAACCTGAAAAATCTATTATGACAGTGATGGGTTATTCACTCTACTCTAATTTGCTAATAAAATGCGAATTCTGAATGCATTGAACAGAACAGCATGTGTTTTGTTTTGAAAACAAAAGCCATCCACCAATCATAAACCGGGAATTAGGTCACGTGACCCGTAAATGGCCAAATATAGGAGGTTAGATAGCAAGGAAGCTCTTCATATTCTTGGTTAAATTCAGTCACTAACTGATTAAAACTCAATTAAATTCATACCTATGGTGTCTTAAAACATTTTTGCACAATTACAATAGGTTTAATTTAAAATTCACGAAGCATTAGGACGAAAAGTTGGTCAATGAACATCCAAAAATAATGAGCCGCCATGACACTTTTCGGTCATGGTCGTGATCTCGCACAGAAATTTCCGGCAATTATTTAAGTATTTTCCTGCCATGGATTGTTATAAAACTTTGCACACATTAAGAAAATAAATTCATTTTCAAGTCCACTTACCTCTCAGAGACGTCCATGTAGTAAAGCAGGTTGTTAAAGCGTGTTGAAATCGGACCAAATTTTCGAAGTCAAGTTTGGAAGATAAAAAGTTGTCGTCTGCTAAAAAATCGATAATGAGGCTAAAGTAGAGGGTTTCCTCCTACGTCACAGTTAGGGAATACCCGGAATTCCACATAGACAGCCAACGAGAAGCGATTTTAGTAAGCACACTATCAGCGCGTGACGTCAAATGGGATACACGGAATCGGAACAAAATGGCGGCCGGGAATCGCGGATAATCCACATACCTATAATTTGCAAAAATTTGAAAAAGAAAAACAACCTTTGAATTTCTTACCTTTTAATAAGGTCGAATTTCCGATCCGTTCTAACAGCTAACCGCCTAACATGCTTTTCGTTTAGACTGACAGTAGCTACAGTGACACGTTCGAGTATGCCGCCATATTGTTTATCAATACCCCTTAGTACACGCGCGCCACCTAACGAGTAATGACGAAGGTGAACCCCATTAAAAGCTGTTACTGGGTGTATGGTCTAAGATTGGCTGCATAGTTAAACATAAAAGCGCATAAGTTTAATTTTGTAGCTAACCTTATATGAGACCAGACACACCACTGAATGTGGAACTATTCTGTAGACTTCTAGGAAAATACATAAATAATACATTAATTGACAGACAAATCTTAATTTTACAGACCATAGTGGAACTTGGGACCCAAAATGGCGTCTGTAGACCTTATACGTCATATTTTCATGACGTCATTAGAATTCCTTGCCTCACAGTTGTTGCAACTTTACATTATATAGGGCCTTGGGTGTGCGTATCGCGTGATACGCAGGGTTTGGGAAAGTAGGACATTCTTCCGCTTGATCGATTGACAACAATGGCCGCGAGTAATCCTGTTTACACTGTAAAATTGACACAAGACGACGTGCCGGGAGCAAAAATGAGGGCATAATCCCACTAAAACATACGCGTATGTTGGGCGATTTGACATAACCCACACCGATCTGAAAGTAGTCAATTCAATACAAAATACTCGCTTCAACCACTGTAGAAAATGTCGCGAGTAGACACCAAAATATCCGGTAGAAAACGATGTTGAAAATATTTTTTAAAATGCTTTTAAATTTATTTTCAACAATAAAAATTAACTAGAGCCGTACCAAAACGGCGCTGGGCAGTGCGTCATCCTGGAAATCTTTCATAAATCATAAGGCACTAAGTCTAAGGCAAATGGTTATGAAAATATGAACATTAGAAAAGTTAAATCTAGAGATATTTTCTTATTTTAAGGAATTAAAATAACTGTTTGTGATCTGAATGCTTAAAAGATTGACTATTGGTTAGTTTTCGACTATAGCAAAATTTCTCCTTTGCTAGTTTCAGGGTTGGCTTGATAATAATAATAGTGACCGCTTATTACTTTGTTGACAGTCCGATGTATGTATATCAACTGACTGAATGACGTGGCTTACACGGCTTTATAGTGGGTCGGTGGCGGCCATATTTCTTCGCTACGGAGGCTAAAAGTAGTAAATATGTCGATTAGTGGCGGATGGTTTGACTTATTTTTTATAAACATTTCTAGTTTAATTACACCATGATAGCTTTAATAAAGATTTATAATTAAAATAGTAGTTCTCTCCCTTCAACTGTTTTGACGATAAATGTATGCGTTTAAAGTTAAAAATCGCAAATTTCAAATGGCAATAGAACCGGAAATAAACATTGAACAACTAAATTGTACATACCATTGGATAGATCTAATCAAGGACAATAACCTTTCTTCAGGTAACAAGGTAAAAAAAAGTCAAGGTCAAGTCTTTGAAATTTTGGAAATTACTTAAAACATTATACTGAGAAATAACAAGAAAGCAATATCGAATATTAAAAATCAAATAGCGTATTTTTTATGACAATCGACTGAGCTGTCCAAAAATACTACAATCACGAAAATCGCTCATATCCCTGAGGCCCCATTTTGAGTTTTACAAAAGTTGGTCATATCAATATGGCGGCTGTTATATTACATCCGGGTCAGATTTTATTAATTAATAGTTCCTATAACACCATTTCTAATATATTGCCGACAAAAAATTTCAAATATCTTCAAAATTCCGGAAGTTGAAAAAAGTGAATAACATCAAAACCGGAAGTGATATCTAAATTTTGAAAACAGATTTGAGTTTGCAATCAAAACATCTATCTACCTGTATATTTTCAGAACGCTCAAAATAAAATTTGAAAAAAACACGCACAGTTAAAATGGAACTTTGAACAAAATTTTCAAATTTTAAATCGCGCAATTTCAATAAACATATAGAGTATTATATATCTCTGGAAAGAGTACATTATGCACATTAAGAATATATAAGAATTTGTGACGTATGTAAAATAGGTCACGTGACAGAGCTGTTTAAAGTTCAAAATCGCAAATTTCAAATGGCTATAGAACCGGAAGTAAATATCGGACAAACAAAATGGATATCATTTGATAGATCTATTCAAGGGCAATAACTTTTGTTCAGGTCACAAGGTGAAAAAAGGTCAAGGTCACGAGTTACAAGTCTTTGAAATTTTGGCACTTTCTTAAAACGTTATACCGGAAATGAGCAAAAAGCACAATCAAACATCAAAAATCGATTTGCGTATTTTTGGGGGCAGTCGACTGAGCTGTCCAAAAATACTATAAATATGAATTCCGCCGATAACCCTGAGGCTATCGGCGGAATTCATATTTATAGTATTTTTGGACAGCTCAGTCGACTGCCCCCAAAAATACCGCCGATAACCCTGAGGCCACGCCACACCACCCAGGGCCGAGTTTCACTGCCATGTCATTCGACCCGACCAGATCTTACGAATTCTCCAATTACCAAACCAACAGCACAGTACCATCCTATTGAACCAATCAACTACCAACTACCACCACTACCAACAACTACCTAGTTTGCGATATCAGCTTAAGCTGGAAGCGAACGTTAACTTGTCATCTAACAACAACAACATAACCCTGAGGCCCCATTTTGAGTTTTACAAAAGTTGCTCATATCAATATGGTGACTTATCTGTTACTTCCGGGTCAAAATTTTTTAATTTGTTGTTTTTGCGTTATCATTTGAATCGTATTGCAGAAAAATTTTTCAAATAACTTCACAATTCCGGAAGTTGAAATTTTAACTTTACGAGCCAATAACGTCAAAACCGGAAGTGATATCGAAATTTTGAAAATTGTATTTTTTTAACAATCAAAAGGTCTATATGCTTGTTTATTTTCAAATTGATCGAAATAAAATTGTAGAAGTTGAAAAATTCATAAATTTCAAACCAAAAAAGTTAGCTTCAAAATTCAAAATTTGTAATGTCTTCAAGAAGCCGAATTGTAGCTTTTGGTTCTTGCAATCAAACACAAAAAATCCGATTAGAATTGAATTTAAAATAGAGTAGGAAAATCGAAAATTCTAAAATACACTTCTTCATCATACGTCATTTCCGGTTGGATAAAAATGCGTCAAATTACATTTAAAAAATTTAGTTTTTCGAGTACAGAAAAGAAATCATATCAGTGTATATGTGGCATTTGCAGTTTTGGCTGTGTAAAAAAAAAACTAGAGCCGTACCAAAACGGCGCTGGGCAGTGCGTCATCCTGGAAATCTTTCATAAATCACAAGGCACTAAGCAAATGGTTATGAAAATATTAATATCAAAAAAGTTAGAAACATTTTTTCTAGTCTTGTTACAGCATGATAGCTTTAATAAAGGTTAACAATAAAAAATAGTAGTTCTCACCCTTCAACTGTTTTGACGATAATTGTAAGCGTTATTAAATCAAATGTGTTAGCGTTTTGGCGATAGTTTTTACTTTTTTGGTTTAGTATTGCCAAAACTCAAGTTAATTACAAGTTGAAGGGAGATCACTATCATTTAACCATTTAGACAACAAACATATTATTGCAGTGCGTTCGATTCTCGAACGCACTGCATTGTTTTGCAATTGACTATTTTTTTTTTTTTTTTTTTTTTTTTCGTTTTCTGGTCTCGCTATTTCGGTATGAAGGGAGCTTGTCACGCTCAATCTGACACGATTTCCCACGATAAACTGCTGCTCATTGTGGCTTAGAGGTTAAATGACGCAGTTTTGTCCAACCGGAAATGAGGTATGACAAA
This sequence comes from Lottia scabra, assembly GCA_029955415.1. Classification (NCBI taxonomy): domain Eukaryota; kingdom Metazoa; phylum Mollusca; class Gastropoda; family Lottiidae; genus Lottia; species Lottia scabra. The sequence goes on along the minus strand of JARJEI010000002.1, from coordinate 5,240,247 downwards.
ACGTGTATTTTCGGTTTTTTATCATTTTAACTTACAATTTTCAACCGATTTTGATGGATATTTTTTTGTTTATTTCCGTTGTGTCTTTTCTACACGATAACCACTTAAAAACTTATAATTGTTGACTTTTGACCCTGAATTTTGAAACTATTTTTTGACGTTTTTTTCAACTTCCACAGTTTTATTTCAATCACTATGAAAACTTCTAGGCATATAGACATTGTTATTGCGAACAAAAATGTGTTTTCAAAATTTTGATATCACTTCCGGTTTTGACGTCATTTGCTTGTAAACTTCAAATTTCAACTTCCGGAGTTTTGAAGATATTTGAAAATTTCTATTTGCATTATGTTAGAAACTGTCATCATGAAAGATATTTATAATAAAATTTGACCCGGAAGTAATATGTCAGGCGCCATGTTGTTGTAAGTAATTTTTATAAAACTCAAAATGGGGCCTCAGGGGATAATCGGATTTGCACAATTTTGGTGTCTATGAAATCCTTAGTCGATTGCTACCAACCTTATGACAGCGGATTTTTAAATTTCAATTAAGACTTTTTTCTATTTCCGGACAAAGAATTTCAGTAATGACCGAAACTTTCAAGGCTCATATCTAGTGACCTTGACCTTTGATGACCTTTTGACCTGTACAAAAGTTATTGCCCTTAACGAGATCTACCAAATGATATATTCATTTCCGATTTCTGATTTTAACTTCCGGTTTTATCGCCATTTGAAAATTGGAATTTTTAACTTTAAAGAGCTTTGTCACGTGACCTAATAAACATACGTCACAAATTTTTAGACATATTTACTATGCTAAATCTGCTCTTTCTAATGATATATAACACAAAATATTTGAATCAAAATTGTGCTTTTTAAAACTTGCAAATTTTGCGCCAATTTTCATTGTAACTGTGCGTGTTTTTTGGAAATTTGATTTCGATTTCAATTTGATAATGAACAAAACAATATTTCTGAAATTTTGATATCACTTCCGGTTTTGACGTCATTTGTTTGTAAACTTGAAATTCTAACTTCTGGAGTTCCCGAATTATTTGAAAGTTTCTTTTTGCATCATGTTAGAAATGATCATCAGAAAAGATATAAATGATAAAATCCGACCCGGAAGTACTATGTCAGGTGCCATGTTGTTGTGACTTATTTTTATAAACCTCAAAATGGGACCTCAGGGGATAATCTGATTTGCATAATATCGGTGTCTATGAAATCCTTAGTCGATGGCCAACAACCTTGTGGCAACTGATTTATAATTTCGATTTCTTTATATTTCTGGAACAAGAATTTTAGTTCAGACTGTAATTTTCAATGCTCATATTTCTAAATCTATTAGTTCAAATGACCAGGAAGTATTATTTGCCTGTAATCTTCAATAAGGTGTATCACACCTCGAGAGAAACAGCTTTAGATACTATATCTATAAACATGTGAGAGTCTGCGCTGTTGTATTACAACGTATTATTCCCTCAGCACATCATACGATTCATGGTCAGTATACCAACATCTAGAAAGTTACAATTTACCATAGTGTTTCTTTTAACGCTTCTCACTGGTCAGAGTAGTATTTTAAAATGTTCAAATGCAGTTTTCTCCCTTCAACTGAAAAATGTTTGTTGTCTGTATGTTTAAATACAGTTCTCTCCCTTCAACTGACAATTGCACCATGCTTAACATGACTTTCTTTCATTGTACCTTGCATGTTTAACGTTGTAAATTATGGACTAAAAAAGATAAACAAAAAGGAGTAGATAACGATCCAATGCCAAAAGAAGAAAATCCGTTCTAAAAATCTGGTTCTGTCATTTATTAAAATTGCATGTCTAAAAACGTTGACCATTAAAATGTTTTCTAAAAAAATAATAATATAGATTTTTTGCAGGGTTTATGTTAAAGTGACAATTTACGAACTGTGCTGCGAGTTTTCATGTATGGAGGTTAACACTCAGTTTTCTGATGTCATTTATTTGACATATCAAGAATTGGCTCTATCATGTAGGGAGCTGCGGTGGCACAGTGAATTATACGCTTGCTCGCTTAGCTGAAGTTCCAGGATTCAATTCCGGCATGGGTCGCATGCCTTCGGATTTTTCAACCCGGTTTCACCCTCTCAATGATGCAGGTCGGAGGGGCTGACATGGAAAAAGCGCCCAGTCGTTCGGATGGGACAATAAACCAAGGTCCCGTGCGCTATTGGCTGTGCACGTTAAAAACCCCTCGACAGTTGGAAATCGAAAATAAGAGCTGGCTAATGCCGCTGTCCTGGCAAAATTTCCCTCATTGCACACTGCATGGCGTATTCCACTTCCAATGGTATAAAAATGTACATTAGTAAAAACAACGACTTTTTAATCAGATGACTTTTCACTACTGAACGTGAAATGGTTATTTACCTTTCACTCCCGAATATAAAAAATTTATATGCCGATTTTTATGTTCTGTAAATTTCGCAGTATGGATTGAAAACGCCATTTTTCACCCATGGACGAAACCGGATGCGCACTGCCCAGTATCGTCTCACGATTCTAGTTTTAGTTAATTAGCCAATAACGTCAAAACCGGTAGTAATATCGAAATTTTGAAAATATATTTGAGATCGCAATCAAAATGCTTAGCTACCCACAAGTTTTCAGAATATTCAAATAAAATTTTAAAAAACCCGCACAGTGACAATAGAACTTTGCACAAAACTTCCAAATATTATATCGCGCTATTTTATTTAAAACATAAAGTGTTATATATCATTAAAAAGAATAGATTAGGCACAATAAGAATATATAAGAATGTGTGACGTATTAAAGTTAAGTCACGTGACAGAGGTATTTAAAGTTAAAAATCGCAAATATCAAATGGCCATAGAACCGGAAGTAAACATCGGACAACTAAAATGGATACATCAATACATAGATCTGGTCAAGGGCAATAACCTTTGTTAAGGTAACAAGGTCAAAAAAGTTCAAGGTCACGAGTTACAATTCTTTGAAAGTTTGGCAATTACATTAAATACAATATACCGGAAATAACAAAAAAGCATCATCGAATATCAAAATCGAATAACGTACTTTTTGGGGCAATCGACTAAGCTGTCTACAAATACTACAATTACGAATTCCGCTTATAACCCCGAGGCTCCATTTTGAGTTTTACAAAAGTTAGTCATATATAAATATGGCGGCCGATCTATTACAACTGGGTCAAATTTCATTGATTGATTGGTTATATAGCATCATGTCAAATATATTGCAAACAAAAAAAATCATATATCTTCAAAATTCCGGAAGTTAGATTTTAGATTTAAAAAGCGAATAACGTCAAAACCGGAAGTGTTATCGAAATTTTGAAAACAGATTTGGGTTAGCAATCAAAATGTCTATCTACCTGTAAGTTTCAGGACGGTCAAAATAAAATTTGAAAAAAACACGCACAGTTACAATGAAAACTTTGCACAAAATTTTCAAATTTTAAATCGCGCAATTGTCATTCAAACATAAAGTGTTATATATCACTGGAAAGAGTAAAATAAGCACACTAATAATATACTAGAATCGTGAGACGATACTGGGCAGTGCGCATCCGGTTTCGTCCATGGGTTAAAAATGGCGTTTTCAATCCATACTGCGAAATTTACAGAACATAAAAATCGGCATATAAATTGTTTATATTCGGGAGTGAAAAGTAGAATAACCAGTTCACGTTTGAAAAGTCACCTGATTAAAAAGTAGTTGTTTTTATTAATGTACATTTTTATACATCATTGGAATTAGAATAGTAAAAAAATATTTATTAATATTTTTCATATGCATTATCATACATATGAAAGAAATGAAATGAATGGAGTTTTACGTCCGACTTTTCTGCACCTATATGGGCTGACTGAGGACGAGCAAACGCCATGCAGTGTGCAATGAATGAAATTTTGCAGGACAGTGGCATTTGTCTGCTTTTATTTTCGATTTCCAACTGTCGAGGGGTTTTTAACGTGCACAGCCAATAGAGCACGTGACCTTGGTTTATTGTCCCATCCGAACGACTAGGCGCTTTTACCATGTCAGCCCATGTGACATGCATCATTGAGAGGGTGAAACCGGGTTGAAATATCCGCAGGCAGAATCTCGACTCATGTCGGGATTGAACCCTGGACCTTCAGCTTAGTGAGCAAGCATCTAACTCACTGTGCCACTTCTTGATATGATATGTAAATGACATCAGAATACTGAGTGCTAACCTCCATACAAGTAAATTTGCAGCACAGCTCGTAAATTATCATTTTAACATATGCTTGGTAAAAATTCTATAATATTATTTTTTTAGAAAACATTTAAATGGTCAACGTTTTTAGACAGTCACTTTCAAAACGTGTTTTTTAATAAATGACAGAACCAGATTTTTCGAACGGATTTTCTTCTTTTGGCATTGGATCGTTATCTACTTCTTTTAGACTTTTTGTTTATCTTTTTTAGTACATAATTTAAAACGTTAAAAATGCAAGTTACAATGTAAGAAAGTCAAGTTAAGCATGGTGCAATTGTCAGTTGAAGGGAGAGAAAACATACAGACAACAAATATTTTTCAGTTCAAGGGAGAAAACTGCATTTGAACATTTTAAAATACTACTCTGACCAGTGGGAAGCGTTAAAAGAAACACTATGGTAAATTGTAACTTTTTAGGTGTTGGCATACTGACCATGAATCGTATGATGTGCTGAGGGAATAAGGCGTTGTAATATAACAGCGCTGACTCTCACATGTTAATGGATATAGTGTCTAAAGCTGTTTCTCTCGAGGTTATGATACACCTAAATGAAGATTACAGCCAAATAATACTTCCTGGTCATTTGAACTAATAAACTTGGAAATATGAGCATTAAAAATTACAGTCTGAATTAAAATTCGTGTTCCAGAAATATAAAGAAATCGAAATTAAAAAATCAGTGGCCACAAGGTTGTTGGCCATCGACTAAGGATTTCATAGACACTGATATTATGCAAATCAGATTATCCCCTGAGGTCCCATTTTGAGGTCTATAAAAATAAGTCACAACAACATGGCACCTGACATAGTACTTCCGGGTCGGATTTTATCATTTATATCTTTTCTGATGATCATTTCTACCATGATGCAAAAAGAAACTTTCAAATAATTCAGGAACACCAGAAGTTTGAATTTCAAGTTTACAAACAAATGACGTCAAAACCGGAAGTGATATCAAAATTTCAGAAATATTGTTTTATTTATTATCAAATTGTTTATCTACTTGTAAGTTTTCAGATCGATCGAAATCAAATTTCCAAAAAACACGCACAGTTACAATGAAAATTGGCGCAAAATTTGCAAGTTTTAAAAAGCGCAATTTTGATTCAAATATTTTGTGTTCTATATCATTAGAAAGAGCAGATTTAGCATAGTAAATATGTCTAAAAATTTGTGACGTATGTTTATTAGGTCACGTGACAAAGCTCTTTAAAGTTAAAAATTCCAATTTTCAAATGGCGATAAAACCGGAAGTTAAAATCAGAAATCGGAAATGAATATATCATTTGGTAGATCTCGTTAAGGGCAATAACTTTTGTACAGGTCAAAAGGTCATCAAAGGTCAAGGTCACTAGATATGAGCCTTGAAAGTTTCGGTCATTACTGAAATTCTTTGTCCGGAAATAGAAAAAAGTCTAAATCGAAATTTAAAAATCCGCTGTCATAAGGTTGGTGGCAATCGACTAAGTATTTCATAGACACCAAAATTGTGCGAATCCGATTATCCCCTGAGGCCCCATTTTGAGTTTTATAAAAATTACTCACAACAACATGGCGCTTGACATATTACTTCCGGGTCAAATTTTATCATAAATATCTTTCATGATGACAGTTTCTAACATAATGCAAAAAATGTTTTTCAAATATCTTCAAAACTCCGGAAGTTAAAAATTGAATTTTACAAGCAAATGACGTCAAAACCGGAAGTGATATCAAAATTTTGAAAACACATTTTTGTTCGCAATAACAATGTCTATATGCCTAGAAATTTTCATAGCGATCGAAATAAAACCGTGGAAGTTGAAAAAAACGTGAAAAAAAAGTTTCAAAATTCAGGGTCAAAAGTAAAAAATTATAAGTTTTCAGGTGATTATCGTGTAGAAAAGACACAACGGAAATAAACAGAAAAATATCCATCAAAATCGGTTGAAAATTGTAAGTAAAAATGATAAAAAACCGAAAATACACGTTTTATCATACATCATTTCCGGTAGGACAAAACTGCGTCATTTAACCCCTAAGCCACAGTGTGCAGCAGTTTATCGTTGGAAATCGTGTCAGTTTGAGCGTGACAAACTCCCTTCATACCGAAATAGCGAGACCAGAAAACGAAAAAAAAAAAAAAAAAAAAAAATAGTCAATTGCATAACAATGCAGTGCGTTCGAGAATCGAACGCACTGCAATAAGAGTTTGTGACGTATGTTAGTTGGGTCACGTGACAGAGCTGTTTAAAGTTAAAAATCGCAAATTTCAAATGACAATAGAACCGGAAGTAAACATCGGACAACGGAAATGGATATTTCATTGGATAGATCTAGTCAAGGGCAATAACCTTTGTTCAGGTTCCAAGGTCATAAAAGGTCAAGGTCACGAGTTACAAGTTTTTGAAATTTTCGCGATAACTTTAAACGTTATACCGGAAATAACAAAAAGGCAGTATTAAAAATCAAAAATCTAATAACGTACTTTTTATGGCAATCGACTGGGCTGTCCTAAAATACTACTATTACGAAATCCGCTCATAACCCTGAGGCCTCATTTTGAGTTTTACAAAAGTTGGTCATATCAATATGGCGGCTTATTTGTAACTTCCGGGTCAATTCTTTTTCATTCATTGTTTTCGAATTGTCATTGCAATCATATTTCCAAAAAAAAAATTTCACATATCTTCGAAATTCCGGAAGTTGAAATCTAAAAATTTTCGTCAAAACCGGAAGTGATATCGAAATTTTGAAATTAGCATTATGTTCACAATCGAATTGCCTATGTGCATTTTTATTTTCAGATTCTTCGAATTAAAATTGTAGAATTTGAAAAAATTTTATAATTAAAACTAAAAAAAGTTATCGACAAAATAAAATTTTTAAATTGCTTGAAGAAGCCGTATTGTAGACATTAGTTCAAAGAAGTAACCTAAAAAAATCCGAGTCAAATCGGATAAAAAATAGAGCCGTGAAATGGAAAATTCTAAAAAAACACTTTTTGTCCTACGTCATTTCCGGTTAGACAAAAATGCATCAAATAACATTTAAAAAATTTAGTTTTTCGAGAAAAAAAAGCAAATCGCATCAGTGCATATGTGACATTAGCAGTTTTTGCTGGGTGCTCTGACCAGTATTTGAAGAAAAAAAAAACTAGAGCCGTACCAAAACGGCGCTGGGCAGTGCGTCATCCTGGAAATCTTTCATAAATCATGAGGCACTAAGTCTAAGGCAAATGGTTATGAACATTAGAAAAGTTATATCTAGAGAGATTTTCTTATTTTAAGGAATTAAAATAACTGTTTGTGGTCTGAATGCTTAAAAGAGTGACGATTGGTTAGTTTTCGACTATAGTAAAATTTCTACTTTGCTAGTTTCAGGGTTGGCTTGATAATAATAATAGTGACCGATTATTACTGATGTTGACAGTCCGATGTATGTATATCAATTGACTGAATGACGTGGCTTACACGGCTTTATACTGGGTCGGTGGCGGCCATATTTCTTCGGTATGGAGACTAAAAGTAGTAAATATGTCGATTAGTGTCGGATGGTTTGACTTATTTTTTATCAACATTTCTAGTTTAATTACAGCATGATAGCTTTAATAAAGATTTACAATTAAAATAGTAGTTCTCTCCCTTCAACTGTTTTGACGATAAATGTATGCGTTTAAAGTTAAAAATCGCAATTTTCAAATGACAATAGAACAGGAAGTAAACATTGAACAAATTGTACATACCATTGGATAGATCTAATCAAGGACAATAACCTTTCTTCAGGTCACAAAGTAAAAAAAAGTTAAAGTCAAGTCTTTGAAATTTTGGAAATTACTTAAAACATTATACTGAGAAATAACAAGAAAGCAATATCGAATATCAAAAATCAAATAGCGTATTTTTTATGACAATCGACTGAGCTGTCCAAAAATACTACAATCACGAAAATCGCTCATATCCCTGAGGCCCGATTTTGAGTTTTACAAAAGTTGGTCATATCAATATGGCGGCTGATTTATTACATCCGGGTCAGATTTGATTAATTAATTGTTTCTATTACATCATTTCTAATATATTGCCGTCAAAAATTTTCAAATATCTTCAAAATTCCGGAAATTGAAATTTAAATTTAAAAAGTGAATAACGTCAAAACCGGAAGTGATATCGAAATTTTGAAAACAGATTTGAGTTTGCAATCAAAACATCTATCTACCTGTAACTTTTCAGAACGCTCAAAATAAAACTTGAAAAAAACACGCACAGTTACAATGGAACTTTGAACAAAATTTTTAAATTTTAAATCGCGCAATTTCAATAAACATATAGAGTATTATATATCTCTGGAAAGAGTACATTAGGCACATTAAGAATATATAAGAATTTGTGACGTATGTAAATAAGGTCACGTGACAGAGCTGTTTAAAGTTGACAATATCAAATTTCAAATGACAATAGAACCGGAAGTAAATATCGGACAACCGAAATGGATATATCATTTGAAATTTTGGCACTTTCTTAAAACGTTATACCGGAAATGAGCAAAAAGCACAATCAAACATCAAAAATCGATTTGCGTATTTTTGGGGGCAGTCGACTGAGCTGTCCAAAAATACTATAAATATGAATTCCGCCGATAACCCTGAGGCCCCATTTTGAGTTTTACAAAAGTTGCTCATATCAATATGGCGGCTTATCTGTTACTTCCGGGTCAAAATTTTTTAATTTGTTGTTTTTGCATTATCATTTGAATCGTATTGCTGAAAAAATTTTCAAATAACTTCACAATTCCGGAAGTTGAAATTTTAACTTTACGAGCCAATAACGTCAAAACCGGAAGTGATATCGAAATTTTGAAAATTGCATTTTTTTAACAATCAAAAGGTCTATATGCTTGTTTATTTTCAGATTGATCGAAATAAAATTGTAGAAGTTAAAAAAATTCATAAATTTCAAACCAAAAAAGTTAGCTTCAAAATTCAAAATTTGTAATGTCCTCAAGAAGCCGAATTGTAGCTTTTGGTTTTTGCAATTAAACACAAAAAATCCGATTAGAATTGAATTTAAAATAGAGTAGGAAAATCGAAAATTCTAAAATACACTTCTGTATCCTACGTCATTTCCGGTTGGATAAAAATGTGTCAAATTACATTTAAAAAATTTAGTTTAGAACCGGAAGTAAACATCGGACAACGGAAATGGATATTTCATTGGATAGATCTAGTCAAGGGCAATAACCTTTGTTCAGGTTCCAAGGTCATAAAAGGTCAAGGTCACGAGTTACAAGTTTTTGAAATTTTCGCGATAACTTTAAACGTTATACCGGAAATAACAAAAAGGCAGTATTAAAAATCAAAAATCTAATAACGTACTTTTTATGGCAATCGATTGGGCTGTCCTAAAATACTACTATTACGAAATCCGCTCATAACCCTGAGGCCTCATTTTGAGTTTTACAAAAGTTGGTCATATCAATATGGCGGCTTATTTGTAACTTCCGGGTCAATTCTTTTTCATTCATTGTTTTCGAATTGTCATTGCAATCATATTTCCAAAAAAAAATTTCACATATCTTCGAAATTCCGGAAGTTGAAATCTAAAAATTTTCGTCAAAACCGGAAGTGATATCGAAATTTTGAAATTAGCATTATGTTCACAATCGAATTGCCTATGTGCATTTTTATTTTCAGATTCTTCGAATTAAAATTGTAGAATTTGAAAAAATTTTATAATTAAAACTAAAAAAAGTTATCGACAAAATAAAATTTTTAAATTGCTTGAAGAAGCCGTATTGTAGACATTAGTTCAAAGAAGTAACCTAAAAAAATCCGAGTCAAATCGGATAAAAAATAGAGCCGTGAAATGGAAAATTCTAAAAAACCACTTTTTGTCCTACGTCATTTCCGGTTAGACAAAAATGCATCAAATAACATTTAAAAAATTTAGTTTTTCGAGAAAAAAAAGCAAATCGCATCAGTGCATATGTGACATTAGCAGTTTTTGCTGGGTGCTCTGACCAGTATTTGAAGAAAAAAAAAACTAGAGCCGTACCAAAACGGCGCTGGGCAGTGCGTCATCCTGGAATCTTTCATAAATCACAAGGCACTTAGCAAATGGTTATAAAAATATTAATATAAAAAAAGTTAGAAACATTTTTTCTAGTCTAATTACAACATGATAGCTTTAATAAAGATTAACAATAAAAATAGTAGTTCTCTCCCTTCAACTGTTTTTGACGATAATTGTTAGCGTTATTTAATCAAATGTGTTAGCGTTTTTGCGATGTTTTTTACTTCTTTGGTTTAGTATCGCCAAAACTCAAGTTAATTACAGGTTGAAGGGAGAGCACTATCATTTAACCATTTAGACAACACACATATTATTTTAGTTTATTAGCCAATAACGTCAAAACCAGTAGTAATATCGAAATTTTGAAAATAGATTTGAGTTCGCAATCCAAATGCTTAGCTACTCACAAGTTTTCAGAACATTCTAATAAAATTTGAAAAAACACGCTCAGTGACAATAGAACTTTGCACAGAACTTCCAAATATTATATCGCGCAATTTTCTTTAAAACATAAAGTGTTATATATCATTAAAAAGAATAGATTAGGCACAATAAGAACATATACAAATTTGTGACGTATGAAAGTTAGGTCACGTGACAGAGCTATTTAATGTTAAAAATCGCAAATTTCAAATGGCCATAGAACCGGAAGTTAACATCGGACAACTAAAATGGATACATCAGTACATAAATCTGGTCAAGGGCAATAGCCCTTGTTCAGGTCACATGGTAAAAAAGTTCAAGGTCACGGGTTACAATTCTTTGAAATTTTGGCAATTACATTAAATACAATATACCGGAAATAGCAAAAAAGCAACATCGAATATCAAAATCGAATCACGTACTCTTTGGGGCAATCGACTAAGTTGTCCAAAAATACTACAATTACGAATTCCGCTCATAACCCCGAGTCCCCATTTTGAGTTTTACAAAAGTTAATCATATAAATATGGCGGCCGATCTATTACAACTGGGTCAAATTTCATTGATTGATTGTTTATATAGCATCACTTCAAAAATTTTGCAAAAAAAAAAAATCATATATCATATAAATTCCGGAAGTTAGATTTTAGATTTTAAAAGCGAATTACGTCAAAACCGGAAGTGTTATCGAAATTTTGAAAACAGATTTGAGTTTGCAATCAAAATGTCTATCTACCTGTAAGTTTTCAGGACGGTCAAAATAAAATTTGAAAAAAACACGCACAGTTACAATGAAACTTTGCAAAAAATTTTCAAATTTTAAATCGCGCAATTTTCATTCAAACATAAAGTGTTTTATATCACTGGAAAGAGTAAAATAAGCACAATAATAATATATAAGAGTTTGTGACGCATGTTACTTGGGTCACGTGACAGAGCTGTTTAAAGTTGAAAATAGCAAATTTCAAATGGCAATAGAACCGGAAGTAAACATCGCACAACGAAAATGGATATTTCATTGGATAGTTCTAGTCAAGGGCAATAACCTTTGTTCAGGTTACAAGGTCATAAAAGGTCAAGGTCATGAGTTACAAGTCTTTGAAATTTTGGCAATTACTTTAAACGTTATACCGGAAATAACAAAAAGGCAGTATTAAAAATCAAAAATCTAATAACGTACTTTTTTTGGCAATCGACTGGGCTGTCCTAAAATACTACTATTACGAATTCCGCTCATAACCCTGAGGCCCCATTTTGAGTTTTACAAAAGTTGGTCATAGCAATATGGCGGCTTATTTTTTACTTCCGGGTCAATTTTTTTTAATTCATTGTTTTTGAATTGTCATTTCAATCATATTTCCGAAAACCATTTTTACATATCTTCAAAATTCCGGAAGTTGAAATTTTAACTTTAAGAGCCATTTACGTCAAAACCGGAAGTGATATCGAAATTTTGAAACTTGCATTTTGTTCACAATCTATATGCCTATATGCATGTATATTTTCAGATTCATCGAAATAAAATTGTAGAAGTTGAAATTTTTTTATAATTAAAACTAAAAAAAGTTAGGGACAAAAGTAAAAATTTTCAATTACTTAAAGAAGCCGTATTGTAGACATTAGTTTAAAGAAGTAACCTAGAAAAATCCGAGTAAAATCGGATGAAAAATAGAGCCGTGAAATGAAAAATTCTAAAATACACTTTCGTGCCCTACGTCATTTCCGGTTGGAAAAAAATGCAACAAATTACATTTAAAAAATTTAGTTTTTCGAGTACATAAGAGAAATTGCATCAATGCATATGTGGCATTTACAGTTTTGGCTGGGCGCTCTGACCAGAATTTGAAGAAAAAAAAAAAAAAAAAAAAAAAAAAAAAAACATTCTGGAAACAAAGCAGTGCGTTCGAAATCGAACGCACTGCAACTAGAGCCGTACCAAAACGGCGCTGGGCAGTGCGTCATCCTGGAAATCTTTCATAAATCATGAGGCACTAAGTCTAAGGCAAATGGTTATGAACATTAGAAAAGTTATATCTAGAGAGATTTTCTTATTTTAAGGAATTAAAATAACTGTTTGTGGTCTGAATGCTTAAAAGAGTGACGATTGGTTAGTTTTCGACTATAGTAAAATTTCTACTTTGCTAGTTTCAGGGTTGGCTTGATAATAATAATAGTGACCGATTATTACTGATGTTGACAGTCCGATGTATGTATATCAATTGACTGAATGACGTGGCTTACACGGCTTTATACTGGGTCGGTGGCGGCCATATTTCTTCGGTATGGAGACTAAAAGTAGTAAATATGTCGATTAGTGTCGGATGGTTTGACTTATTTTTTATCAACATTTCTAGTTTAATTACAGCATGATAGCTTTAATAAAGATTTACAATTAAAATAGTAGTTCTCTCCCTTCAACTGTTTTGACGATAAATGTATGCGTTTAAAGTTAAAAATCGCAATTTTCAAATGACAATAGAACAGGAAGTAAACATTGAACAAATTGTACATACCATTGGATAGATCTAATCAAGGACAATAACCTTTCTTCAGGTCACAAAGTAAAAAAAAGTTAAAGTCAAGTCTTTGAAATTTTGGAAATTACTTAAAACATTATACTGAGAAATAACAAGAAAGCAATATCGAATATCAAAAATCAAATAGCGTATTTTTTATGACAATCGACTGAGCTGTCCAAAAATACTACAATCACGAAAATCGCTCATATCCCTGAGGCCCGATTTTGAGTTTTACAAAAGTTGGTCATATCAATATGGCGGCTGATTTATTACATCCGGGTCAGATTTGATTAATTAATTGTTTCTATTACATCATTTCTAATATATTGCCGTCAAAAATTTTCAAATATCTTCAAAATTCCGGAAATTGAAATTTAAATTTAAAAAGTGAATAACGTCAAAACCGGAAGTGATATCGAAATTTTGAAAACAGATTTGAGTTTGCAATCAAAACATCTATCTACCTGTAACTTTTCAGAACGCTCAAAATAAAACTTGAAAAAAACACGCACAGTTACAATGGAACTTTGAACAAAATTTTTAAATTTTAAATCGCGCAATTTCAATAAACATATAGAGTATTATATATCTCTGGAAAGAGTACATTAGGCACATTAAGAATATATAAGAATTTGTGACGTATGTAAATAAGGTCACGTGACAGAGCTGTTTAAAGTTGACAATATCAAATTTCAAATGACAATAGAACCGGAAGTAAATATCGGACAACCGAAATGGATATATCATTTGATAGATTTAGTCAAGGGCAATAACTTTTGTTCAGGTCACAAGGTAAAAAAAGGTCAAGGTCACGAGTTACAAGTCTTTGAAATTTTGGCACTTTCTTAAAACGTTATACCGGAAATGAGCAAAAAGCACAATCAAACATCAAAAATCGATTTGCGTATTTTTGGGGGCAGTCGACTGAGCTGTCCAAAAATACTATAAATATGAATTCCGCCGATAACCCTGAGGCCCCATTTTGAGTTTTACAAAAGTTGCTCATATCAATATGGCGGCTTATCTGTTACTTCCGGGTCAAAATTTTTTAATTTGTTGTTTTTGCATTATCATTTGAATCGTATTGCTGAAAAAATTTTCAAATAACTTCACAATTCCGGAAGTTGAAATTTTAACTTTACGAGCCAATAACGTCAAAACCGGAAGTGATATCGAAATTTTGAAAATTGCATTTTTTTAACAATCAAAAGGTCTATATGCTTGTTTATTTTCAGATTGATCGAAATAAAATTGTAGAAGTTAAAAAAATTCATAAATTTCAAACCAAAAAAGTTAGCTTCAAAATTCAAAATTTGTAATGTCCTCAAGAAGCCGAATTGTAGCTTTTGGTTTTTGCAATTAAACACAAAAAATCCGATTAGAATTGAATTTAAAATAGAGTAGGAAAATCGAAAATTCTAAAATACACTTCTGTATCCTACGTCATTTCCGGTTGGATAAAAATGTGTCAAATTACATTTAAAAAATTTAGTTTAGAACCGGAAGTAAACATCGGACAACGGAAATGGATATTTCATTGGATAGATCTAGTCAAGGGCAATAACCTTTGTTCAGGTTCCAAGGTCATAAAAGGTCAAGGTCACGAGTTACAAGTTTTTGAAATTTTCGCGATAACTTTAAACGTTATACCGGAAATAACAAAAAGGCAGTATTAAAAATCAAAAATCTAATAACGTTTTTTTTATGGCAATCGACTGGGCTGTCCTAAAATACTACTATTACGAAATCCGCTCATAACCCTGAGGCCTCATTTTGAGTTTTACAAAAGTTGGTCATATCAATATGGCGGCTTATTTGTAACTTCCGGGTCAATTCTTTTTCATTCATTGTTTTCGAATTGTCATTGCAATCATATTTCCAAAAACAAATTTCACATATCTTCGAAATTCCGGAAGTTGAAATCTAAAAATTTTCGTCAAAACCGGAAGTGATATCGAAATTTTGAAATTAGCATTATGTTCACAATCGAATTGCCTATGTGCATTTTTATTTTCAGATTCTTCGAATTAAAATTGTAGAATTTGAAAAAATTTTATAATTAAAACTAAAAAAAGTTATCGACAAAATAAAATTTTTAAATTGCTTGAAGAAGCCGTATTGTAGACATTAGTTCAAAGAAGTAACCTAAAAAAATCCGAGTCAAATCGGATAAAAAATAGAGCCGTGAAATGGAAAATTCTAAAAAACCACTTTTTGTCCTACGTCATTTCCGGTTAGACAAAAATGCATCAAATAACATTTAAAAAATTTAGTTTTTCGAGAAAAAAAAGCAAATCGCATCAGTGCATATGTGACATTAGCAGTTTTTGCTGGGTGCTCTGACCAGTATTTGAAGAAAAAAAAAACTAGAGCCGTACCAAAACGGCGCTGGGCAGTGCGTCATCCTGGAAATCTTTCATAAATCATGAGGCACTAAGTCTAAGGCAAATGGTTATGAACATTAGAAAAGTTATATCTAGAGAGATTTTCTTATTTTAAGGAATTAAAATAACTGTTTGTGGTCTGAATGCTTAAAAGAGTGACGATTGGTTAGTTTTCGACTATAGTAAAATTTCTACTTTGCTAGTTTCAGGGTTGGCTTGATAATAATAATAGTGACCGATTATTACTGATGTTGACAGTCCGATGTATGTATATCAATTGACTGAATGACGTGGCTTACACGGCTTTATACTGGGTCGGTGGCGGCCATATTTCTTCGGTATGGAGACTAAAAGTAGTAAATATGTCGATTAGTGTCGGATGGTTTGACTTATTTTTTATCAACATTTCTAGTTTAATTACAGCATGATAGCTTTAATAAAGATTTACAATTAAAATAGTAGTTCTCTCCCTTCAACTGTTTTGACGATAAATGTATGCGTTTAAAGTTAAAAATCGCAATTTTCAAATGACAATAGAACAGGAAGTAAACATTGAACAAATTGTACATACCATTGGATAGATCTAATCAAGGACAATAACCTTTCTTCAGGTCACAAAGTAAAAAAAAGTTAAAGTCAAGTCTTTGAAATTTTGGAAATTACTTAAAACATTATACTGAGAAATAACAAGAAAGCAATATCGAATATCAAAAATCAAATAGCGTATTTTTTATGACAATCGACTGAGCTGTCCAAAAATACTACAATCACGAAAATCGCTCATATCCCTGAGGCCCGATTTTGAGTTTTACAAAAGTTGGTCATATCAATATGGCGGCTGATTTATTACATCCGGGTCAGATTTGATTAATTAATTGTTTCTATTACATCATTTCTAATATATTGCCGTCAAAAATTTTCAAATATCTTCAAAATTCCGGAAATTGAAATTTAAATTTAAAAAGTGAATAACGTCAAAACCGGAAGTGATATCGAAATTTTGAAAACAGATTTGAGTTTGCAATCAAAACATCTATCTACCTGTAACTTTTCAGAACGCTCAAAATAAAACTTGAAAAAAACACGCACAGTTACAATGGAACTTTGAACAAAATTTTTAAATTTTAAATCGCGCAATTTCAATAAACATATAGAGTATTATATATCTCTGGAAAGAGTACATTAGGCACATTAAGAATATATAAGAATTTGTGACGTATGTAAATAAGGTCACGTGACAGAGCTGTTTAAAGTTGACAATATCAAATTTCAAATGACAATAGAACCGGAAGTAAATATCGGACAACCGAAATGGATATATCATTTGATAGATTTAGTCAAGGGCAATAACTTTTGTTCAGGTCACAAGGTAAAAAAAGGTCAAGGTCACGAGTTACAAGTCTTTGAAATTTTGGCACTTTCTTAAAACGTTATACCGGAAATGAGCAAAAAGCACAATCAAACATCAAAAATCGATTTGCGTATTTTTGGGGGCAGTCGACTGAGCTGTCCAAAAATACTATAAATATGAATTCCGCCGATAACCCTGAGGCCCCATTTTGAGTTTTTACAAAAGTTGCTCATATCAATATGGCGGCTTATCTGTTACTTCCGGGTCAAAATTTTTTAATTTGTTGTTTTTGCATTATCATTTGAATCGTATTGCTGAAAAAATTTTCAAATAACTTCACAATTCCGGAAGTTGAAATTTTAACTTTACGAGCCAATAACGTCAAAACCGGAAGTGATATCGAAATTTTGAAAATTGCATTTTTTTAACAATCAAAAGGTCTATATGCTTGTTTATTTTCAGATTGATCGAAATAAAATTGTAGAAGTTAAAAAAATTCATAAATTTCAAACCAAAAAAGTTAGCTTCAAAATTCAAAATTTGTAATGTCCTCAAGAAGCCGAATTGTAGCTTTTGGTTTTTGCAATTAAACACAAAAAATCCGATTAGAATTGAATTTAAAATAGAGTAGGAAAATCGAAAATTCTAAAATACACTTCTGTATCCTACGTCATTTCCGGTTGGATAAAACTGTGTCAAATTACATTTAAAAAATTTAGTTTTTCGAGTACAGAAAAGAAATCATATCAGTGTATATGTGGCATTTGCAGTTTTGGCTGTGTACTCTGACCAGAATTCGAAGAAAAAAAAAAAAAAAAAAAAAAAAACATTCTGAAAACAAAGCAGTGCGTTCGAAATCGAACGCACTGCAAAAAAAAAAACATTATGAAAACAAAGCAGTGCGTTCGAAATCGAACGCACTGCAAAAAAAAAAAAAGAATAGACATTTCGAAAACAAACTGGGACTTTGCGGTAGCAAAGTCCCACAAAAAAAAACTAGAACCATGAATGATACCATGCAGTGCGCATCCGGTTTCGTCCATTGGTGAAAAGTGACATCTTTCAATCCATGATGTCAGGTTTACAGAAGAAAGCTTGTTTTACATTAAAATGCAGAAGGTACAAAATTTTAAAACGCACAATTTTGAATTCGGTAGTGAAAAGTAGAATAACCAGTTCACACAGGGTAGTCAAAAGTGAAATAAACATTTCATGTTCGGTAGTGAAAAGTCATCTGATTAAAAAAAAGCGTAATCACAGTTTGATATACATCAGTGGAAAACGCATATCACAAAATTTCTAAGATTTGTAAATAAGGTCTAAAGTGCAAGAAAGGACACATGAAAGAGCCAAATCTCAATTTAGAAACGGACTGCACAGTATTCATACTTCATAGTTTGAAATACAGATCGAATTTTATCAATGCATAATTCATTCAAAGAAAATATATATTAATTGTGGGACTTTGCCAGTTTGTTTTCGAAATGCTTTTTGTCTGATTTGTCTGAAATTTTTATTACAAATAGAGATCATTGTAGTTAACAAAACTGCGTAGTCAAATTTTTTGCGCTACTTCCGGTTTAAGCGGGAGAAGGGCGCAAACTTCCGATTGACCCACTTCCGCTTTAATAAATATTTTTAAACGAAACTTATACTGATCGGTAGCCATAGTTATGGGATTTACCTGGACATTCTAAGATCGGGAATCGAAATAATATTTCAGCCGCCATGTTGATTTGAAATATTTTTATAAAAAAAAATGGGGCCTTGGGATTAAGTGTGATGTGTGTAATGTTTCTATTTTTGGAAACTATAGTCGATTGCGACCAAAAACTGGGAAGCCGAATTTTGAATTTCGGTTTTCCTTTTTTGCAACTTCCGGTTGAATTTTTTCAGTTTTTGAAGGCTCATATCTCGTGACCTTGACCTTTGATGACCTTGACCTTAAGTAGGTCAAAGGTCATCGACCTTGGCTACCTGATGATACTTTATATTTGACCTCCGATATCAACTTCCGGTTTTATAGCTGTCTGAAAATAGTCAAATTCGCAACTTTGACGCAAAAAGTCCATATAGACTACATTTTTTTGAAAAAATGCTTCTGCACACACCAACCTCATTACTTTATCTCAATTATATCAAAATCTCATCTATTTCGGCTATATAGTTTAAAAAAAGGGAACAATGTTTATTAATTTCAAAATTTCCGATTATAGATTTTGACCTTTTTTGACATTTATGATTGTATATCTCGTTAACCAATAAATGCAAAGGCTTGATAATTTAGGCATTGAGATATTATTGATATAAATAAAGTCACATAAAAAAATTTGTTTTTGTCAAAATTCTGTTTATCATAAACAAAGGTAAAGCTTTTTTTTTTTCAAAAAATGACCTTGCATACAGTTACAGCATTGCTTTATTCAGCTTATGTTAAAGGCTAATTGATTTCGGCTTTATAGTTTTAAAAAGGGAACAAGGTTTAAAAACAAAAACAAAAATCGTTTTTGACCTTGACCTTTGTTGACCTTGACCTTTTTAGGATCAAAGGTCATTGACTTTGGCTGTTCATTTATACTTTCATATTTGTAGTCTAGCGTCAACTTCCGGTGTTATTACTGTATGCATTTCCAAATATTAAAGACTTGTTTCTCGATAATTTGACCTTGAGTGACCTTGACCTTCAGTAGGTTGAAGGTTACTGATAAAGGCTTTCAGCTGATATGTTTAAATGTTAAGTCTGGAAACTACTTCCGGTTTCACAACCTTTCAAAAAAATAAAAATTTTAAAAGTTGTCGACTTTTTTGGCACTTCGAATTTACGTTCAGGGCCGATGTTTTCTAAATTTCCCTTACATTTTGCACATTTGCAAAGTCCCACTCTGTGCCACTAGTGGCTCTAGTGTTTCTTTTAAAACAGTAACAATGTAAAATAAAAGTACATTAATGATAACTTATCGCCCAAACGCAAGTTAATGGGAGAGGCCGATCGCCCAAACGCAGCTTTATGTCAAAATGTAGTACTCTCCCTTCAACTGAAATTTGAATTTAATATTTTACAAGCAGATGGAATAACTAATTTTCAAAATTCAAAAGGCGCTATTTTCATTAAAAAAATATTGTGTTGTATATACTTTGAAAAAGTAGATTTAGCATAATTAGATTGTGAAGGAATTTGTGACGTACTTGAATAAGGTCACGTGTCAGAGCTCTTTAAAGTAAAAAAAACTGCAATTTTCAAATGGATATCAAACCGGAAGTAAACATCGGAAAACCTAAATGAAAATATCCGTGCATAGGTAACATTAATGCCAATGAATTTTTTCAGGTCACATGGTCACCGAAGGTCAAGGTCACGAGATATAAGCCTTTAAAATTTTGACAATTACTGATTTATTTTAACCGGAAATTAAAATGAATCAGAATTGAAATTCAAAAATCGGCATCTCATGTTTTGATAGCAATTGACTGTAGATTCCATAGACATCTTAATTATGCAAATTCTATAACACCATGAAGCCCCATTTTGCTTTTTATAAAAAATATACCATTTCAAGATGACGACTGATCTGTTACATCCGGGTCAAATTTTATCATTTGTATACTTTTTGTGTCTACATTACAAACATATTGCAAAAAGAATTTTTCGGATATCTTCAAAATTCCGGAAGTTGAAATTTCGACTTTGAGAGCTAATAACTTCAAAACCGGAAGTGATATCAAAATTTTGAAAACATATTTTTGTTCGCCATCAGAATGTCTATCTACCTGTAAGTTTTCAGAATGATCGAAATAAAAATTGAAAAAAACACGCACAGTTTCAATGGAAATTTACACAAATTTTTCAAACTTTAAAAGGCGGAATTTTGATTCAAATACATTGTGTTGCATATCATTGGAAAGAGCAGACATAGCATAATACGACGGTGAAAGTAAATAAGACATATGTAAATTAGGTCACGTGGTAGGGCTGTTTAAAGTTAAAAATTACAATTTTCAAACGGCTATAAAACCGGAAGTAACCATTGGGCATCTGAAAAAAATATGTCATTGGATACATCTAATCAAAGGCAATAACTTTTGTACAGGTCACAAAGTCACAAAAGGTCAAGGTCACAAAATATGGGCCTTGAAAGTTTTGACAATTACTGATTTATTTTTACCGGAAATCAGAAAAATTCAGAATTGAAATTCAAAAATCGGCTTCCCATGTTTTGGTCGCAGTCGACTGTTGATTACATAGATATAAACATTATGCAAATTTCATAACACCCTGAGGCCCCATTTTGCGTTTTAAGAAAATATACCATATCAAGATGGCGCATGATCCGTTACATCCGGGTCAAATTTTATGATTTGTATAATTTTGTGTCTACATAACAAACATATTGCAAAAAGAATTTCTCGAATATCTTCAATATTCCGGAAGTTGAAATTTCAACTTTGAGAGCGAATGACGTCAAAACCGGAAGCGATATCGAAATTTTGAAAATTGCTAAATGTTTGCAATCAAAATGTCTATAAATATGTAAGTTTTCAGGTTGATCAATATAAAATTGCAAAAGTTGAAAAAGTGGTCCAGAAAAGGTGCTCCAAAAGTCAGCAAGATTTTTCTTAAAATGATATTGTTAAACTTTTGTATCATGGACAATCGATTAGAGAAATAAGCAAAGTCAGTCCTATCGAAATCGGTTGAAAAACAAAGGAGATAATAGCCAAAACATCAAATCCGATATGTTCTCATACCTCATTTCCGGTTGGTAGGGCATGCGCCATTTTACATTTAAACAATACTCAGCAGTAGATTATCGTGGGAAATCTTGAGAGATGGTGTGTGGCATGCATAGTTTTGGCTGGGCGTTCTGACCAGAAAACGGAAAAAAAAAAGACATTTGCAAAACAAAGCAGTGAACGGTTGCATTTTAGTCCTGCATATAAATTAGGTCATGTGACAGAGCTGTTTATAGTTAAAAATCTCAATTTTCAATCGGCTATTAAACCGGAAGTAAACATCGGAAAACACAAAGTAAAACATCATTTGATAGATTTTATCGAGGGCAATAGCTTTGGTTCAGATCAAAAGGTCATCAAACGTCAAGGTCACGAGTTTTGAGCTTTGAAAGTGTTTGCTATTGCTGAATTTCTTTAACCGGAAATGGACAAAACTTTTAATCGAAATTAGGAAATCGGTTGTCACCATTTTGTTAGTAATATATTGAAGATGACATAGACATCAACATTATGTAAATCGGATGATATCCTGATCACTTATATCGATTTAAAGAAAAGTTGGTCATTTCAAGATGAGGGTCTACAAGTTACTTCCGGGTCCAATTTTATCCTTTTTTTTCTATGAATGTTATGTCATTTTATATCTTCAAAAGAATGTGTCGACTCTCTTTAAAAATCCACAATTTAGAAAACAAGTGTTTTTTCGCGCCAAAAAGCCACGCAGTTACTTTAGAACAATGAACAAAATTTCCAAATTAAAAAAAAAGCAAAATGATTAAAATATCTACTATCATATATCAAGAGGAGATAAAGCATAATAAGAAAAGACGATTTTTTTGTGACGTACGTGAATTAGGTTCAAACTGACAATTTTCATTTGGCTATAAAACATGAAGTAAATATTGGACAACAAAAATTAATTCACCATTGGATAGATCTCATTTTGGGCAATAACTTTTGTTCGGATCATAAGGTCAACAAATGGCAAGGTCACAAGTTATGAGCTTTAAAAGTGTTACAATAATTGCTGAATATCTTATACCGGAAATAGACAAACACCATAATCGAAATTAGCAATTCAGCTGCCCTCATTTTGTTGGCAATAGATTGAAAATGCCATAAATATCAAAATTATTAAACCGGATGTCGATTTAAACAAAAACGATTTTGTCATATTTTTTGCTTTGTTAGTCATGTTCTTTCATATCTTAAGAAGAAATTGTTACCTATCTTATGAAATCCGTAGTTCAGATAACACGTGTTTTTTTCCCGCCAAAAAACCACGCAGAGTTACTATAGAACAAAGAACAAAATTCCAAATAGCAATTTTTATCAACATAGCTAGTGTTATATATCACTGGAAAGAGGAGATAAAGCGTAATAAGAAAAGAAGATATTTTGTGACGTCACGTGACAGAGCTGTTCAAAGTTCAAACTAACAATTTTTAAATGGCTATAAAACCGGAAGTAAATATTGGACAACAAAAATGAATACACCGTTGGGTAGATCTCATCATGGGCAATAACTTTTGTTCAGGTCATAAGGTCACCCAAATCCAAGGTAACGTGTAATGAGCTTTGAAAACTTTGGCCATTTCTGAATATCTTTTACCGGAAATAGGCAAACATCATAATCGAAATTAGCAAATTGGCTTTCATCATTTTGTTGGCCATAGATTGAAAATGCCCTAGACATCAATATTATACAAATCAGATGATACCCTGTTCACTTCTCTCGATTTAAAGAAAACATGTTCATTTCAAGATGGTGGCCAGCGTGTTACTTCCGGTTACGATTTTATCATATTTGTTTCTTTGTTAGTCATGTTCTTCCATATCTTAAGAAATTGTTACCTATCTTATGAAATCCGTAATTCAGATAACACGAGTTTTTTCCCGCCAAAAAAAAACACGCAGAGTTACTATAGAACAAAGAACAAAATTCGAAAAAGCAATTTTGATCAAAATATCTAGTGTTATACATTTATGGAAACGGGAGACAAAGCGTGATAATAATAGAAGATAATTGGTGACGTACATGAATTAGGTCACGTGACAGAGCTGTTTAAAGTTTAAAATTGCAATTTTCTGTCGGCCAGACAACCGGAAGTAAACATTGGGCATCTAAAATGATTATGCCAATGGATAGATCTCGTCAAGGGCAACAACTTTTGTTCAGGTCACAAGGTCACTCAAGGTCAAGGTCACAAGATATGAGCCTTAAAAGTTTTGAAAATTCTAAACCGGAAATATAAAAAAATCGAAATCGAAATTCAGAAATCGGCTACCCATGTTTTGTTAGCAATCGACTGTAGATTCCATAGACATCATTTTTATTCAAATCGAATGATTCCCTGATTCTGAATTTCGATTTAAAGAAAAATCAGTCATTTCAAGATGGCGACTGATATGAAATATCTGGGTCAGATTTCAAGATAAATACATATATCAAGCTTCATTCAAATCGGACAAAAACTCTAGTCTCTATCGCGTGTACAAGAAATTGTTAACGGACGGACCAACGGACAAACAGGGGTGACGGCAATATACGTCCATATTTTCATGTGGGTGTATAATAAGGCAGATAAAATGTATTCAGAAATACCAGCAGACAGACTACATATAAGGGTGCAGAACTACAAGCAGTCAGACCAACTAAAAGGGGCGCACGGCTACCTGTATACAGGCAGGGTTAGCTAAACGGGATGCGGGAATACCAGCAGACAGACAAACGAAACACGTACAGTTACAATGAAACTTGATACAAAATTTTCAAATTCTAAAACGCGGAATTATGATTCAAATACATAGTGTCATATATCATTGGAAAGCGTAGATATAGCATAATACGAATCAAAAATAATTTGTGTCGTAATGTAAATTAGGTCATTCAAATCGAATAAAAACTCTAGCTTTTATCACATACACAAGTTAATTTTAACGTTTTCACTAAGTCAAAGGCAATAACTCATAAACCGACGACTAGAATAGCTCCAATTATGAAAGGATCCGAGATAGTATCACGATAATTATACATACCAAGTTTCATTCAATTCGGATGAAAACTTAAGCTTCTATCGCGTACACAAGTTAATTCTTACGTGTTTTTTTCACTAAGTCAAGGACAGTAACTCTTAAACCGACGACTGGAATCGCGCCATTTTCAAACTCATTCGAGATATTATCAAGATAAATACATATACCAAGCTTCATTTAAATCGGATAAAAACTCTAATCACTATTGCGTGTACAAGAAATTGTTGAAGGACCGACGGATGGACAGGGGTGACGGCAATATACGTCCATATTTTCATGTGGCTGTATATAAAGGCAGATAAAATGGAATCAGAAATACCAGCAAACAGACTAAATAAAAGAGGTGCAGAACTACAATCAGTCATACCAAATAAAAGGGGCGCACAGCTACCAGAATACAAGCAGGTTAACTAAGCAGTCAGACCAACTAAAAGGGGCGCACGGCTACCTGTATACAGGCAGGGTTAACTAAAAGGGATCCGGGAATACCAGTAGACAGACCTACTAACAAGAAATTGTTAATGGACGGACCAACGGACAGACAGGGGTGACGGCAATATACGTCCATATTTTCATGTGGGTGTATAAAAAGGCAGATAAAATAGAATCAGAAATACCAGCAGACAGACTAAATAAAAGAGGTGCAGAACTACAATCAGTCATACCAAATAAAAGGGGCGCACTGCTACCAGAATACAAGCAGGTTAACTAAAAGGGACGCGGAAATACCAGCAGACAGACAAACGAAACACGAACAGTTACAATGGAATTTGGCAGAATATTTTCAAATTCTAGAACGCGGAATTATGATTCAAATACATTGTGTCATATATCATTGGAAAGAGTAGATCAAGCATAGTAACGCCGAAAAAGAATTTATGACTTATGTAAATTAGGTCACGTGACAGAGCTGTTTAAAGTTAAAAATTGCAATTTTCAGAAGGCCATAAAACCGGAAGTAAAAGTTGGGCATCTAAAACGATTATATTATTGGATAGATCTCGTCAAGGGCAACAACTTTTGTTCAGGTCACAAGGTCACTCAAGGTCAAGGTCACAAAATATGAGCCTTGAAAGTTTTGACTATTGCTGAATCTGAATCGAAATTCAAAAATCGGCTTCCCATATTTTGTTAGCAATCGATTGAAGATTCCATAGACATCATTTTTATTCAAATCGGATGATTCCCTGATTCTGAATTTCGATTTAAAGAAATATCACTCATTTCAAGATGGCGGCTAATATGAAGTATTTGGGTCAGATTTTATCATTTCATATTTTGTCAATGGTTATTCCTATCACATTACAAAAAGATTTTTTTGAATATTTTCATTATTCCGGAAGTTAAAATTTCAACTTTGCAAGCGAATGACGTCAAAACCGGAAGTGATATAAAATATTTGAAAATACCATTTTGTTCAAAATCAAAATGTCTATGAACATGTAAGTTTTCAGATTGCTCAAAATAAAATTGCAAAAGTTAAAAAAATTGTCTAAAAAAGTGCTCCAAAAGTCAGAGACAAAATTCTTAAAGTGCATATTTTGAAAAATCAAAAAAATCATCAAACTTTGTACACAAATTTTTTTATTTTTTTATTTTTTTTTATTTTTGGTGTCTATATGTTGTATATTGTATCTATGTTTGTCCCCATGGGCTGGGTGTGAGACAGGACCGTTAACACTCGTGGTATAGGGCCTAATTCTGACCCATGTAAAATAAAGAGTTTATTATTATTATTATTATTAAACTTTAATCTGAAAGAAAACCGATTAATGAAATAAATAAAAAAGATCCCATCAAAATCGGTTGAAAAGAAGAGGTTATAATGGCAAAAATCTTAAAACACTTTTGTTTTCATACGTCATTTCCGGTTATGTGAAAATGAGTCAATTTATATTCATTCACTAATGAGCACATATTTATCGAGGGAAATCATATCAGATTATGCGTGGCATGTGCAGTTTTGGCTGGGGATCGTGACCAGAATTCGAAAAAAAAAAAAACTAGAACCGTGGACGGTACCGAGCAGTGTGTATCCGGTGTCGACCATGGGTGAAAAGTTACATCTTTCGACCCAAATTGAGAGATTTACAGCAAAAATCTATATTTTTATTCGTTGATTTAAAAGTAGAAATAGTTAATGTTAAGGATTGAAAACTAAATGGAATAAATAAAAATTCCAACCCATAGCACATACGATTTGAATATAGGACATTCTTCAAAGGCTAATTTGAATTTGGATTGACCAAACAAATTTACTTCACAGTCTGCAACTGCTGCTAATAATCCAATCAAAAGTTTGTCGTTAAAAGAATAAATCATACCGTACTCTTATGTTTCTTTACAAAAACATTTCACCTTGAACAGTTTTATACAACGTATATAAAACTAAATTTTTAATACTATTTCAATAAATCACAATCACATTATATTTGAAAAATATAATTTCTTTTTAAGAAATGTATTGGTATATTCTACAGTTAGAATTTACTACCAATCTGAAAAATACTGAAAAAGATCACTTATAGTCTTGATACAATAATAACTCTAAATACTAAAAAACGCAGAAAATTGGCGTGAACATGTAGGAAAATTAATGCTTATAGGCCTATGGGGTTGAACAGATTCGGATTATTCATAATTTCTTGCGAAAAGCTTATTTGTTGAAAATATGACAAATTAATGAATCTAAAAAGGTTTAAAGAGACTAACCAAAGGCACGAACCTAACATATTATACACAATTATGAACACATATAATACCGTTTTCCCCGATGAATGGAGCTTTATAACAAAACTATTAAATTATGTACATCAGGACCATGCGGATATGTATTTGTTTCTGCTTTAATGAAGTACTTTATTACTTAAATCAGAGCCTCCAAAAAAATTGAAATGACATTGGGGCATTATGCATCAGGGGAGGTAATCTAATTATTAACTGTGGGTTTGAACAAACATAGTACACTGTCAACAGTATGTGTAAAATTTCTTGTAAATTACGGAAGTTGAAAATCTTAATTGAAAAGCGAATGACGTTAAAACCGAAAGTGATATCAAATTGTTAAAAACAGATTTTTGTTCGCAATCAAAGTGTCTATCCAACTGTAGGTAGGTTTTCAGATTGATCAAAATGAATTTGAAAAAGTCGGACAAAATACGTACAGTTTAAATGGCAGAAGGAACAAATCTTCTAAATTCCGAAAGGCGGAATTT
The DNA here is from genome assembly GCA_029955415.1 of Lottia scabra. Taxonomy (NCBI): domain Eukaryota; kingdom Metazoa; phylum Mollusca; class Gastropoda; family Lottiidae; genus Lottia; species Lottia scabra. Next base: position 5,212,269 of record JARJEI010000002.1, on the reverse strand, counting down.
TAATTAAAAAATCTTGCATTATATCCCTGGAAAGAGTAGATCAAGCATTGATGGATTGAGAAATGATTTTTGACGTATGTAAATTAGGTCACGTGACAGGGCTTTTTAAAGTTGCAATTTTCAAAGGGCTATATAACCGGAAGTAAGCGTTTTGTCTCTGAAAATATTATGCCATTAAATGCTTCTCATCGAGGACATTAATTTTTGTAGAGGTCACTCAGTCACGAAAGGTCAAGGTCACGAAATATTTACCCTGAAAGTTTTGACAATTACTGATTTATTTCAACCGGTAATTAAAAAACATCAGAATTGAAATTCAAAAACCGGCTTCCCATGTTTTGGTAGCAATCAACTGTAGATTCCATAATCATCAATATTATGCAAATTCCATAACACCCTGAGGCCCCATTTTGCGTTTTATAGAAATATACCATTTCAAGATGGCGACTGATCCGTTACATCCGGGTCGTATTTTAACACTTGTATACTTCTGTGTCTACAAAACAAATATACTGCAAAAAGTATTTTTCGAATATCTTCAAAATTCCGGAAGTTGAAAATTCAACTTTAACAGCGAATGACGTCGAAACCGGAAGTAATAATAAAATTTTTGAAATAGATTATTGTACACAATCAAAATATCTATCTATTTATTATTTGTCAGATAGATCAAAGGTCAAGGTCAAAAGATACAGGCCTTCAAAATATTGACAAAATTTAACCGGAAATTGCAGGAAAACCAAATCGAAATTCAAAAATCGGCTTCCCGACATTTTTTAGAATTGTTATGTTTCTTTTATTTGACACCAGATTCGTCAAAATCGGATAAACTGTTTTTTCTGAATAAAATTTGGGCACTTTTTACAAAAATCAAAATGGCGGCCAAACTATAAATATTTTCTTCCCGTTTTTTCTTCTCATTTTTTGAGTCATAATGATATCTATCTATTAGTATCAGTTTTTTTGACAACCATGTGATTTTCGTGGAGTGGGTCAACCGGAAGTGAGAAGTTTGATATCATGAAAACCGAAAGTGATAAAAAAAAGTTTAACCGAGGAAATTTGTTCTCTAATGTGATCTGCTTGAGCATCAGAATTTTTGATAAAATCGGACGAATAGCACAGAAAATAGAAATTTTTGCCAAAAACAGCAAAATTCGACTCAAAAAAGTGTGCTATGAATTTTCAAATTACGATTTTTTTTCACTACTATCCCATAAGATATTTGCACGAGATTCAAAAAACGCGACTCCGAGAAAAATCGGATAAAAAATGTGCTTTCTAAGGCCAATAAACCATTTTTTGCACAGTTTTTAATATTGCACTTCCGGTTGTGCAAAAATGTATCAATTTACATTCATGCAGTAATAGACCATATACAGTGAAGTAATGCATTGCAAATATTGCTGTAATTATCACAGTTTCTTCAGAGTACTCGGTACAAAATTAATTTTTTAACTAGAATCGTGAGACGATACTGGGCATCCGGTTTCGTCAATGGGTGAAAAATGGCGTTTTCAATCCATACTGCGTAATTTACAGAACATAAAAATCGGCATATAAATTGTTTATATTCGGGAGAGAAAAGTAGAATAACCAGTTCACGTTCGGTAGTGAAAAGCCATCTGATTAAAAAGTCGTTGTTTTTATTAATGTATAATTTTATACATCATTGGAATAAGAATAGTTAAAGAATATTTATTAATATTTTTCATATGCATTATCATACATATTTAAGAAATAAAATGAATGGAGTTTTACGTCCGACTTTTCTGCACCTCTATGGGCTGACTGAGGACGAGCAAACGCCATGCAGTGTGCAATGAGGGAAATTTTTCCAGGACAGCGGCATTAGCCTGCTCTTATTTTCGATTTCCAACTGTCGAGGGGTTTTAACGTGCACAGCTAATTGCGCACGGGACCTCGGTTTATTGTCCCATCCGAAAGACTAGGCGCTTTTTCCATGTCAGCCCCTCCGACCTGCAACATTGAGAGGGTGAAACCGGGTTGAAAAATACGAAGGCATCATCTCGACCCATGCCGGGATTGAACCCTGGACCTTCAGCTTAGCGAGCAAGCGTCTAACTCACTGTGCCAGCGCGGCTCCCTACATATGATATATAAATGACATCAGAATACTGAGTGCTAACGTAAGTTCGCGGCACAGCTCGTATATTATCATTTATACATAATCCTAGTAAAAATTCTGTAATATTATTTTTTTAGAAAACATTTTAATGGTCAACGCTTTTAGACATGCAATTTTAAAACTTGTTTTTTAATTAATGACAGAACCAGATTTTTAGAACGGATTTTCTTCTTTTGGCATTGGATCGTTATCTACTTATTTTATACTTTTTGTTTATATTTTTTAGTACATAATTTAAAACGTTAAAATGCAAGTTACAATGTAAGAAAGTCATGTTAAGCATGATAGTACAATTGACAGTTGAAGGGAGAGAACTGCATTTAAACATACAGACAACAAAAAATTTTCAGTTGAGAAAACTGCATTTAAACATTTTAAAATACTACTCAAACATTGACCAGTGAGAAGCGTTAAAAGAAACAATATGGTAAATTGTAACATTATAGATGTTAGAATATTGATCATGAATCGTATGATGTGCTGAGGGAATGATACGTTGTAATACAACAACGTAGACTCTCACATGTCAGATATAGCATCAAAGAATGATCCTATCGAGGTGTGTAACACCTAATTGAAGATTACAGACTAATAATACTTCCTGGTCATTTGAACTAAAAGATTTAGAAAGATGAGCTTTGAAAGTTTCAGTCTTTACTAAATATTTTGTTCCAGAAATAAAAAGAAATCGAAATTAAAAATCAGTTGCCACAAGGTTGTTGGCCATCGACTAAGGATTTCATAGACACCGATATTATGCAAATCCGATTATCCCCTATAAGGTCCCATTTTGAGTTTTATAAAAATAAGTCACAACAACATGGCACCTGACGTAGTACTTCCGGGTCGGATTTTATCATTTATATCTTTTCTGATGACCATTTCTTACATGATGCAAAAAGAAACTTTCAAATAATTCGGGAACTCCAGAAGTTAGAATTTCAAGTTTACAAACAAATGACGTCAAAACCGGAAGTGATATCAAAATTTCAGAAATATTGTTTTGTTCATTATCAAAATATTTATCTACTTGTAAGTTTTCAGATCGATCAAAATCAAATTTCCAAAAACACACGCACAGTTACAATGAAATTTGGACCAAAATTTGCAAGACAGTTTTAAAAAGAGCAATTTTGATTCAAATATTTCGTGTTATATATCATTTGAAAGAGCAGATTTAGCATAGTAAATATGTTTAAAAATTTGTGACGTATGTTAATTAGGTCACGTGACAAAGCTCTTTAAAGTTAAAAATTGCAATTTTTTAAATGGCGATAAAACCGGAAATGAATATATCATTTGATAGATCTCGTTAAGGGCAATATCTTTTGTACAGGTCAAAAGGTCATCAAAGGTCAAGGTCACTAGATATGAGCCTTGAAAGTTTCGGTTATTACTGAAATTCTTTGTCCGATAATAGAAAAAAGTCTAAATCGAAATTCAAAAATCCGCTGTCATAAGGTTGGTGACAATCGACTAAGGATATCAAAGACACCAATATTGTGCAAATCCGATTATCCCCTGAGGCCCCATTTTGAGTTTTATAAAAGTTAGTCATAATAGCAGGGCACCTGACATATTACTTCCGGGTCAAATTTTATTATAAATATCTTTCATGATGACAAATTCGAACATAATACAGAAATTTTTTTCAAATATCTCCAAAATTCCGGAAGTTAAAAGTTCAAGTTTAAAAGCAAATGACGTCAAAACCGGAAGTGACATCGAAATTTTGATAATACCGTTTTGTTTGTAATAACAATGTCTATAATCCTGTAAATTTGCAGATCGATCGAAATAAAATTGCGAAAGTTGAAAAAAGGGTCAAAAACTAAGATCCAAAGTCCAGCATCAAAAGTCAAAATTCGAGTGTTTTGAAATATTTAGCGTTTAGACAAGCGATAAATGAGCTAAACCAAAAAAGTTTCTTCGAAATCGGTTGAAAACTGTAGGTTAAATTGATAAAAAACCTAAAATATACTTTTTGTCATACATCATTTCCGGTTGGTCAAAAGTGCGTCATTTTTCATTCACCTCACAACGAGCACCTATATGTTATGAGAAATCGTGTCAGATTAAGCGTGACAAGTTCCCTTCATAGAGAAATAGCGAGACCAGAATCCTAAAAAAAAAAAAAATAGTCAATTGCAAAACAATGCAGTGCGTTCGAGAATCGAACGCACTGCAAAAAATTATGAAAACAAAGCAGTGTGTTCGCGAGAACACACTGCAAATAGTCATTATGAAAACAAAGCAGTGCGTTCGCTAGAACGCACTGCAAAAAAGAATAGACAATTCGAAAACAAACTGGGACTTTGCAGTAGCAAAGTCCCACAACTAGAACCGTGATAACGGTACTGAGCAGTGCGCAATTTAAACATCCTTGAACGGTTGCATTTTAGTCCTGCATATAAATTAGGTCATGTGACAGAGCTGTTTATAGTTAAAAATCTCAATTTTCAATCGGCTATTAGTTCAGATCAAAAGGTCATCAAACGTCAAGGTCACGAGTTTTGAGCTTTGAAAGTGTTTGATATTGCTGAATTTCTTTAACTGGAAATAGACAAAACTTTTAATCGAAATTAGGAAATCGGCTGTCACCATTTTGTTAGTAATGTATTGAAGATGACATAGACATCAACATTATGTAAATCGGATAATATCCTGATCACTTATATCGATTTAAAGAAAAGTTGGTCATTTCAAGATGGTGGTCTACTAGTTACTTCCGGGTCCAATTTTATCCTTTTTTTTCTATGAATGTTATGTCATTTTATATCTTCAAAAGAATGTGTAGACTCTCTTTAAAAATCCACAATTTAGGAACCACGTGTTTTTTAGCGCCAAAAAAGTCACGCAGTTACTTTAGAACAATGAACAAAATTTCCAAATTAAAAAAAAGCAAAACTAGAGCTGTGAACAGCACTGAGCGTGGCCCGTGATACTTTGCCTGATAGCTGTAAGACTTTTTGAACTTCAAACCCCTAAAGTCTGGTATCCAAAACTGTCCCTGATAAATGGTCAAAATGGTCCTCAAAAAAGGTCAAAATGGTCCTTCCAAAAATTCAAAATGGTCTCAAAATAATATTTTTATTTATGATGTTACAAATTAACAAGACATAAAACGCTACATAATATATTTTTTGTATAATCTTTTTGAGAACTGGAACTTCAAATTATATTGTAAGTCTTAGAATGTCTTTGACTTTTATTTTTTTGGCCATTCTAACCAATGAATTAGTTGAAATCAAAGAGGATATTCAGAGGCCATTTTGACCAAAATAGGGTCCATGGTGACTAGCCATTTTGACCAAATTTAACTTTTATGGCCATTTTGACTTTGGCAAGATTAAACATTTACTTTTTATTGCAACGGATTAGCGCAGACGCTAATGGCCCCTCGTTTGGTCAAAATGGTCCTTGATAAATGGTCAAAATGGTCATCAAAAAAGGTTAAAATGGTCTTTCCAAAAAGACAAATGGTCTCAAAATAATATTTATATTACATAATACACAATAAATTTTTTGTATAATCTTTTTGAGAACTGGAACTGGAACTTCAAATTAATATTGTAAGTCTTAGAATGTCTTTGCTTTGATGAAAATATAAATTGGAACACAATTTATGTCTTCAAAATTTGTTGTTACTGTTGTTACAGAGTACAAGTGACCTTTTTTAGGGTTAAAATAGCTTCCAATTATTCCTTTGATTATCATCATATAAGCTACAATTTATCAAAAAATCCGGGACCATTTTGACTTTTATTTTTTTTTGGCCATTTTGTCCTCATTTTGACCAAAGAATTGGTTGAAATCAAAGCATAAATACAGAGTCCATTTTGACCAAAATAGGGGCCATGGTGACCGGTCCATTTTGACCAAAATAGGGGCCATGGTGAATGGCCATTTTGACCAAATTTAACTGTTATGGCCATTTTGACTAGGGGCCATTTTGTATAGGGGATATACCCCCTTCCCCAACATTCGAACTGTGTAAACGTTAATATTTCCCTTTAAGGCTGAGTTGAAATACTGTCTTTTGTTTCAATGGATTGGAGCAGTCAGTAGCCAGTTGAATTGATGTACATGTTAATCAATTAAGTGCCGTGGGTAAGAATCACCCTCAAAATAAGAAAAAATCTGATATATCAAATATAGCAAACACTCGAAAAAACATGTTAATTTTTATAAAGTTAAAACAATGTGTAATGAGATTAATTTATTTTTGACCTATAATAATCTTAGCAGACGATAAAAAACAATTTGAACACTTACTTTTTATTGCAACGGATTAGCGCAGACGCGTAAACAGTTTTAAATGCTGTCTGCTAGAGTCCAGCCCTAGAGTTAAAAGATTATGTTGTCTGACTAATTTGTTTATGACCTTTAATAACCTTAGCAGACGACAAAAAGAAAATTGGTGTGTATCTTGTAGAAAGAGTTCTGTCAATGGTAAAGACAGGTTAATGTATCAAAAATTCACTGCTCTAAATGATTGTATGTAAAATTAATATAAGTGAAAATTTTGCAAAAAAAATGAATAAATTTTTTATACTTTTTAGATTGTTAAAAGATTACATAATCAGATTAATCTGTTTATGACCTAAAATACTTCACACCTCCATGTGAAAAGTTCATGCCGATAGTTGTATTACTATATTATATAACCTGCTATAACCCTGTCAATCATTTTAATCCTCTCTACCTCTTTTTTTCTCAGAAAAGGGGTATTCTATGCCTATTTTCACTTTAATGGATTTTGTATTAAACTGGTCATGTCATATGTCGTTGAAAAGAGAAAATGTAGTACATACTGACTATACACACCATATTGCTATTAGATAATTGCATTGTAAGTTAGAACCCTCAGTCGAAAAAAACGCAATATTGTGTGAGCATATTTTAATGGGTTATTGTCATATATCGTTTAAAAGATAATCAAATCGGCATTACAAAATTGAAAAATTTAATTCTCTGCGTTGATTAGAGAATGCGATATAGATGTCCAAAGTTGACAAAAATGTCAATTTTCAAATGTCCATAAAACCAGAAGTTAATATTTTTCAATTAATATCAGCATACCTATGAATAGCTGAGGTCAAGAACATCCTTCATTGGAATTTTCAAGGTCATCAGAGGTCAAGGTCACATAATATGGCCTTTTGAATTTTCAAAAAATTCAAACGAAAATAACAAAATTTCAAATTCGAAATTCAAAATTCTGTTCCAACAAACTGTAGACAAGGTTACAAGGTTTTGATAGACACCAAAATCATAAAAATCGGATAACAAATAGAGGACTTATTGATTTTTTGCTGAAATGTGTCGGTCTGTGACGGCAGCTTATGCATTACTTCCGGTTTGGATTTTTTTATGCTAAGTGCATTCTAATTATGACTGACAGACAATATATATAGTTTTTGTCAATATCTGAAATTTATACCGGAAGTGAGGCTGCTAGGCGTGATTTTGAAAAACCGGAAGTTCTCACGTCAAAACCGGAAGTGATAGAAAAATTTTGATTGATTTTATTTCTATGGACATTCTGTACATGTCCTATGAATTTCAGGTCAATCGGATAATTAGTGGCTGAGTTAGAAATTTTGAGCTTTTTTGACAATTTTGGTTTCAATTTTTTTTACAAAAATATTTAAAAATTGAAATTTTTGTAACCGCACTTGATACTTCTTATTGCAATGAATATATTGAAGAAAATTTCAGCCAAATCGGTTCATAAATAAACCTTACAGACTAGGTGCAAAATAATTGCATATTATGCAATAGCCCACTTCCGGTTTAGCAAAAACTGAGTTTTAGATATTCATTTTTGATACCAGGTCATTTAATAATGTTTGGTGGATACAATTTTGCTACACCATTTTCGATTTTCTCTAGAAAGTTTCCCAAAAAAACAAAACAAAAATAATCATAACGAAAACAAAGCGTGACAAATCGCCACGCAATAATTAAAATATCTACTATTATATATCAAGAGGAGATAAAGCATAATAAGAAAAGACGATTTTTTTGTGACGTACGTGAATTAGGTTCAAACTGACAATTTTCAAAATTAATGGCTATAAAACAAGAAGTAAATATTGGACAACAAAAGTTATGAGCTTTAAAAGTGTTACAATAATTGCTGAATATCTTATACCGGAAATAGACAAACACCATAATCGAAATTAGCAATTCAGCTGTCCTCATTTTGTTGGCAATAGATTGAAAATGCCATAAACATCAAAATTATATAAATCGGATGTCGATTTAAAGAAAACATGTTCATTTCAAGATGGTGGCCAACGTGTTACTTCCGGTTACGATTTTTGTCATATTTTGTTCTTTGTTAGTCATGTTCTTTCATATCTTAAGAAGAAATTGTTTCCTATCTTATGAAATCCGCAATTCAGATAACACTTGTTTTTTTCCCGCCAAAAAAACACGCAGAGTTACTATAGAACAAAGAACAAAATTCCAAATAGCAATTTTGATCAAAATAGCTAGTGTTATATATCACTGGAAAGAGAAGATAAAGCGTAATAAGAAAAGAATATATTTTGTGACGTACATGAATTAGGTCACGTGACAGAGCTGTTTAAAGTTAAAAATTGACGGCCATAAAACCGGAAGTAAACATTGGGCATCTAAAATGATTATGCCATTGGATAGATCTCGTCAAGGTCAACAACTGTTGTTCAGGTCACAAGGTCACTAAAGGTCAAGGTCACAAGATATGAGCCTTAAAAGTTTTGACTATTTCCGAAAATTCGAAACCGGAAATAAAAAAAAATCTGAATCGAAATTCAAAAATCGGCTTCCCATGTTTTGTTAGCAATCGACTGTAGATTCCATAGACATCATTTTTATTCAAATCGAATGATTCCCTGATTCTGAATTTCGATTTAAAGAAAAATCAGTCATTTCAAGATGTCGACTGATATGAAATATCTGGGTCAGATTTTTTCATTTCATATTTAGTCAATGGTTATTTCAAGATAAATACATATACCAAGCTTCATTCAAATCGGATAAAAACTCTTATCGCTATTGCGTGTACAAGAAATTGTTCAAGGACGAACGGACCGATGGATGGACAGGGGTGACGGCAAAATACGTCCATATTTTCATGTGGCTGTATATAAAGGCAGATAAAATGGAATCAGAAATACCAGCAGACAGACTAAATAAAAGAGGTGCAGAACTACAAGCAGTCATACCAAATAAAAGGGGCGCACAGCTACCAGAATACAAACAGGTTAACTAAAAGGGACGCGGGAATACCAGCAGACAGACAAACGAAACACGAACAGTTACAATGGAATTTGGCAGAATATTTTCAAATTCTAGAACGCGGAATTATGATTCAAATACAGTGTGTCATATATCATTGGAAAGAGTAGATCAAGCATAGTATCGTCGAAAAAGAAGTTTATGACGTATGTTAATTAGGTCACGTGACAGCTGTTTAAAGTTAAAAATTGCAATTTTCAGAAGGCCATAAAACCGGAAGTTGGGTATCTAAAATGATTATATTATTGGATAGATCTCGACAAGGGCAACAACTTTTGTTCAGGTCACAAGGTCACTCAAGGTCAAGGTCACAAAATATGAGCCTTAAAAGTTTTGACTATTGCTGAAAATTTTAAACCGGAAATAAAAAAAAATCTGAATCGAAATTCGAAAATCGGCTTCCCATATTTTGTTAGCAATCGATTGAAGATTCCATAGACTTCATTTTTATTCAAATCGGATGATTCCCTGATTCTGAATTTCGATCTAAAGAAAAATCAGTCATTTCAAGATGGCGGCTAATATGAAGTATTTGGGTCAGATTTTATCATTTCATATTTTGTCAATGGTTATTCCTATCACATTACAAAAAGATTTTTTTGAATATTTTCATTATTCCGGAAGTTAAAATTTCAACTTTGCAAGCGAATGACGTCAAAACCGGAAGTGATATAAAATTTTTGAAAACACCATTTTGTTCGCAATCAAAATGTCTATGAACATGTAAGTTTTCAGATTGCTCAAAATAAAAAATGAAAAGAAGAGGTTATAAGGCAAAAATCTTAAAACACTTTTGTTTTCATACGTCATTTCCGGTTATGTGAAAATGAGTCAATTTATATTTATTCACTAATGAGCACATATTTATCGAGGGAAATCATGTCAGATTATGCGTGGCATGTGCAGTTTTGGCTGGGGATCGTGACCAGTATTCGAAAAAAAAAAAATAGTCATTATGAAAACAAAGCAGTGCGTTCGCTAGAACGCACTGCAAAAAAAAAAGAATAGACATTTCGAAAACAAACTGGGACTTTGCGGTAGCAAAGTCCCACAACTAGAACCGTGATAACGGTACTGAGCAGTGCGCAATTTAAACATCCTTGAACGGTTGCATTTTAGTCCTGCATATAAATTAGGTCATGTGACAGAGCTGTTTATAGTTAAAAATCTCAATTTTCAATCGGCTATTAAACCGGAAGTAAACATCGGAAAACACAAAGTAAAACATCATTTGATAGATTTTATCGAGGGCAATAGCTTTGGTTCAGATCAAAAGGTCATCAAAGTGTTTGCTATTGCTGAATTTCTTTAACCGGAAATAGACAAAACTTTTAATCGAAATTAGGAAATCGGCTGTCACCATTTTGTTAGTAATATATTGAAGATGCCATAGACATCAACATTATGTAAATCGGATGATATCCTGATCACTTATATCGATTTAAAGAAAAGTTGGTCATTTCAAGATGGTGGTCTACTAATTACTTCCGGGTCCAATTTTATCCTTTTTTTTCTATGAATGTTATGTCATTTTATATCTTCAAAAGAATGTGTCGACTCTCTTTAAAAATCCACAATTTAGGAACAACGTGTTTTTTCGCGCCAAAAAAGCCACGCAGTTACTTTAGAACAATGAACAAAATTTCCAAATTAAAAAAAAAGCAAAATGATTAAAATATCGACTATTATATATCAAGAGGAGATAAAGCTTAATAAGAAAAGACGATTTTTTGTGACGTAGGTGAATTAGGTTCAAACTGACAATTTTCAAATGGCTATAAAACAAGAAGTAAATATTGGACAACAAAAATGAATTCACCATTGGATAGATCTCATTTCGGGCAATAACTTTTGTTCGGATCATAAGGTCAACAAATGGCAAGGTCACAAGTTATGAGCTTTAAAAGTGGTACAATAATTGCTGAATATCTTATACCGGAAATAGACAAACACCATAATCGAAATGAGCAATTCAGCTGCCCTCATTTTGTTGGCAATAGATTGAAAATGCCATAAACATCAAAATTATATAAATCGGATGTCGATTTAAAGAAAATATGTTCATTTCAAGATGGTGGCCAACGTGTTACTTCCGGTTACGATTTTGTCATATTTTTTTCTTTGTTAGTCATGTTCTTTCATATCCTAAGAAGAAATTGTTACCTATCTTATGAAATCCGTAATTCAGATAACACGTGTTTTTCCCGCCAAAAAAACACGCAGAGTTACTATAGAACAAAGAACAAAATTCCAAATAGCAATTTTGATCAAAATATTTAGTGTTATATATCACTGGAAAAGGGAGATAAAGCGTAATAAGAAAAGAAGATATTTTGTGACGTGACGTCACGTGACAGAGCTGTTCAAAGTTCAAACTAACAATTTTTAAATGGCTAAAAAAAACGGAAGTAAATATTGGACAACAAAAATGAATACACCGTTGGGTAGATCTCATCATGGGCAATAACTTTTGTTCAGGTCATAAGGTCATCCAAATCCAAGGTAACGTGTAATGAGCTTTGAAAATTTTGGCCATTTCTGAATATATTTTACCGGAAATAGGCAAACATCATAATCGAAATTAGCAAATTGGCTGTCATCATTTTGTTGGCCATAAATTGAAAATGCCCTAGACATCAATATTATACAAATCAGATGATACCCTGTTCACTTCTCTCGATTTAAAAAAAACATGTTCATTTCAAGACGGTGGCCAGCGTGTTACTTCCGGTTACGATTTTATCATATTTTTTTTCTTTGTTAGTCATATTCTTCCATATCTTAAGAAGAAATTGTTACCTATCTTATGAAATCCGTAATTAACACGTAATTAACACGTGTTTTTTCCCGCCAAAAAAACACGCAGAGTTACTATAGAACAAAAGAACAAAGAACAAAATTCCAAAAATCAATTTTGATCAAAATATCTAGTGTTATACATTTTTGGAAACAGGAGATAATGATAGAAGATAATTTGTGACGTACATGAATTAGGTCACGTGACAGCTGTATAAAGTTAAAAATTGCAATTTTCTGACGGCCATAAAACCGGAAGTAAACATTGGGCATCTTAAATGGTTATGCCATTGGATAGATCTCGTCAGGGGCAACAACTTTTGTTCAGGTCACAAGGTCACTCAAGGTCAAGGTCACAAGATATGAGCCTTAAAAGTTTTGACTATTTCCGAAAATTCTAAACCGGAAATAAAAAAAATTCTGAATCGAAATTCAAAAATCGGCTTCCCATATTTTGTTAGCAATCGATTGATGATTCCCTAGACATCATTTTTATTCAAATCGGATGATTCCCCGATTCTGAATTTCGATTTAAAGAAATTACCATCATTCAGGTATCGGCATATTCATGCTTGCATGTGGCCAAGATGGTAATGTTATCAGGAGGTGGGGAAGTGAGTATCTGTTCTGTGTCAGTTGCTACCAACCCTTTGCCTTGTGTGTCGATGGATCTCATAAGCAATACCGACAAGAAACTGAACAATTCATCCTTATTTTCACCAACTCGAAGAAAATTTTGCCAGTTTCCGTGTAGCACAGTGGCACGCCTATTGATTCCTTTCCCCTGGAGGCCCGTGCAGTCGCTTTGAAGCTATCAGACTTGACTTGGTGTTATAATCCCACACTAGCTCAAGGCGAGATAGATATTTGGAACAAACACCCCTGTTCCATATTCAAGCAATGTTCTACTGCCAAAGGGCTTCGGCATCTGAACAATGGCTGCACGATCAAGTATGACACAGGTGACATGTGGTGCATCTGCTTTCTTGGTGGCAAGCTCTTCTATGGGCTTGGGTGGGTCTGATTTGTTGCTGTATCGAAGATGTCCTTCTTGGGAAAGAGTTGGAGGGTAGGCTCGGTTCTCGTGCTTCAAGAACTCATCAGGATCACCTTCCCACAAAATACACAGTTCCAAGTGAACTTAAGTGAATGATTGTTGGTTCTAGCACATTCACATGAACTAGCTTTCGACATGACTGCTATGTAATATACGTTTTGTGGTGTTTTAGATTGGTTGGAAACCTATATAATATAATTCGATTGATAATCAGTCAATAATCGATTTGAAAAATCACTATAAAGACGTATCTGATACATCAATTTCCTATGTGCCTTTGAGGTAAAAAATAAGATATTGGTTTAAGCATGTATATTTTGCTGAGTCACCATCTTGAAATTTAATTCTTGTAAGATGAACACTTGGATTCCCTGGCCATAAAAATGTACAATTAGTTACTGATAAAAGGTTTTTAAAGCTATCATAGATCTAGAAAACTAACAATTATAGAGTTTTAAGGTAAGCCATTTTGAAATTCAATATGGCGCCAGTTGTTGCCACTTTTAACTTGAACCAGGGGATCCCTGAACCCCAAATATACAATTTCCCACCAAAAACCAGTTAATTCCTGGCATATATCGAGAAATATAGCAAATTATCGATATTTATAGGCGCCATTTTGAAATTAGACAGGGTCACTGGTAGCTTGAATAAGTGACTTCAATTCAGAATTAGCCATCCAGAATGCTTTTATAGCTGACATAGATTAAAAGATACCGTTTGTTTCTTTTCGTTTTTTTTTCGCCATTTTGAAATTCAATATTGCGGCAGTTGTTACCACTTGTAAATTCAACCAGTCGATCATTAAGCCCCCCCAAAACATACAAATGGCAACCAAAACCGAGTTAAAAAGAAATTGTTGACATAGATCGAGAAATATTGCAAATTATGGATTTTTATGGACGCCATTTTGAAATTAAACAAGGGTAGCCAGTTGTAGCATGGATAGTTGAATTCCCGGATATAAAAATGTACAAAAAGCCATTTTGAACAAGTTAATGGCTGACATAGGTCCGAATTATCAACAATTATGTATGTCTGAGGGTGGCCCAAAATGACGGCTTACGTTTATCCAAAACTATTCAGAGCATATCAAAGTATCTTTGTGCCAAATTTGGTGCTTGTATCAAAAAATGCACAATTCCATCATATTTGAGGGCTATGCCGCTCCACTAACATACTAGTATTCATTTTGGCGTATAAAACTAGCATTTAAATTAGGACGGATGTGTCGCCAGGCAGGGTATGCTTACTCTTCTACACACCTAATACCACTTTCTTTATGAAATACTTATGATTGATATTGCCAAAGCTATATGTGTAAGGTGGATAACTGTCATTTGATTTAAGAGATGTTTTCAAGGCTGAAATTGAAAGGTGTAGTTTTTGAGAATTTGGTAGATTATTCCACTCTCTGATCGTTGACGGCATATACATGTAGTTCATCTAACTGAAATTTTTTTTAATGCAGTTGTTAGTTCGATAGTGCACCCGTCCCATATAATATCACAGTAATCAAAATACGGCAGAATGTAAGATGTATATATAGTTTTTTATTCTCTGATGTTTGAACAACAAGAATTATGAGATGACGTGACAATATTGACATAGTTCGGTCAAATATGGCCGTTATTCATTAGCGTGATATGTTGCAGAGCGCTAGCGTATCTTTCACGGAGACCGTTGGAACAAAAACACATTCATTACCGAGACAGATTATGGTTTACGGAAACTGCCGAGGATCGCCAATTGCCAGTTTCTTTAAAAATTGGTGAAATATTTACAGACTTTTGATGTTCTTTAACTTGATGATCTTTGGGTAGAATATTGCCTACGTTCACTAGTACTCACGTTCATATTATGTTCGATATTTTAATTAGTTGATTTTGATTTAGTTGATTTTGTAAACCATGCCTTTACATGGCTCATTTAGGGACTGGATGTTTTCTTCCAATTATTTGATAAAATCTTAACAGATGTGGCCTGAAAAGTGCTAACTAATAATAAAATGAAATGGCTATAATGAAATCCATGAATTTGTGTTCAAATCAAAACGATTGGAAATCTGCTTTATTTTGTCATCGGATGAAATCCAAGTTACCAAAATGCGTTCAGTCATTGGTCAGTGACCTATTTAGAGGCTAACAGACACAATAGATATAAATATTTGTTCATGTTGGTGTTTAGCTTCGCTAAATGATCAATACAAGGTCAACGAGAAAATACTAATATTTGTGAATTCCACATACCTCTTGGTTATTTATTAACAATTGTTTTAAAACAGCTAATATTTTAATACTTCGTTTCACTTGATTTAATAAAAAAAAAAGTCATATTATTTAAAAATTAAATATTTATTAAAATTCAATTTCAAGCTCCAATACCAGAGCAATTTTATACCACCGGAAATTCTTGTGTAAACTATTGATATGCCTTTTATTTTTTTCAACGACTGGTCGCAGATTGTTAGTTCATACATATCGCACATGTTGGATCAATTTTCGATTTTAATTGATCTTTTACAACAGTGTAATACGTCCGTTCGAATTTACGAGCTTTCTTTCTTACCTATCTTTCAATTTTAAAGTACTAGCATGTTGAGCACGTATGTTTAGCTGCTGTGTCAAAAGCCATGTCAGATCCTACAAATCCAGCGTTAAATTTAAAAATATCAATTAGTGTTCATGTTGTCAAATTATACGCTTTTCTTAAGCATGTTTTTGTCTTTTTTCTGGAAATCATATTCATAATGCAATCACCTTATTATATCTGCGACTCACAGTAGAAGCATCTTTCTTTCCAAGCTTTTAGATTTTAAAAAACCATAGCTAATTTAGTTCGAGAATAGAAGAAAATGTCTAAAATCGTATAGGCCTGTTTATTGACTGTTTAGTATTTGCAATTCTTTCGTATGTTCCGTTGAGCCTTGTAGACGGATTATCCCTTTGACAAAAAGCTTATTCTTCTCGAACTAATATTGAATGACAAATACGGCACTCTTTTCGCTGTCCTATTGGACCACTGCCATTAGACGAGTTGAAGGTTGATCCACTAATATTTCGTCGTTAACCACGACGAAAAAATTTCAACACATTGAAAATGCAATGCGCATGCGTTTCCAAGGCAAGACAAAGGCAGTCTCATATGTTGTCGGTTCAGGCTATTATTTTGCTCTTACTGATTAAAGCTTACGTAATATTTACTTCGTTAAGAGGAACGCTTATCCTCATATGAACTTTGATAAATAGGATTAAATTTCGCATCTCGGGAAATGGATAAAGTGTGCTATTTTACATGCTAGATCTTAAAGATACTTTTAGTGATTGTTTCATAATGTTTTGGTTCTAGAAATTGAAAAAGTGAAAATTGAAAATCCACCTAAATATCCTATACCTGGTATCGAAAAAGAGAAAAATGTGTTAAAAATGAGCTCATCTGAAAAATATGCACACAACGATGGAAATCGTCTAGGATATGGTGACGATGATGTACCCAATGTACACAATAAACGGAGACGTAAACGTTGGCATAAAAATTCGCAGAAATCTAATACAACGGCTTCAGGATCAACAGCGACAACCAACCTTTCATCTAACAACACAATACCTAACATGGACATAGGGTAAGTTGATGTTTTATTGGTATCGGGGTATTTCAGAGAACCTGATCGTTTGATCTACGTTATAAATCCTCAGAAAACACAGAATCTATATAATATAATTCCCGTAATTTTTCCTTTTTTCTTATCCTTTTTACATTAGAAAATGGAATGTATGCTTTCACTGTTTTCTTAAGCAAACGCATTAAAGTAGAATGATATAATATAACGATATTGAGTATAAATATACCGATTGACCTGTCAAACAACTCAATGCGAATTATGTATACACCTTGCTAAAACTATTGAGTCGATTCTTGTCTCTATTCGATACAAGTACTGTTTATTTCTGTGTATTTTCTGGAGTATTATTGACTCGAGATCAAATAATCTAGCTGAGCTAGAAAATTTTCCCAGTCCAAATTATTCCCTGTGAAGTAACATTAGATTGTTTGACTATCAAGCAACGGTTGAGATGGCCAGCAACCAGAAATCTTTTCATATCAACGCATTTTTATACGCCTACATGTGTTTTTGAAAATTTGTTGTGGACACTATAGAGAGTTTGTTTATTGATGGATTTTGATGAAACTTGGTGTGAATATTTACATTGGTCTTGAGATAAACCTTACTGAAAATCAGAAACATAACATTCTCAAAGTTGTGGACAAAATAGAGAGCGAATTCTTAGATGGATTTTGATGAAACTTGTGAGTGTTTTTAATCATCCATGGATAAACCCTTTATGAAAATCAGACAGATCAAAACATATTTGATAGTTTATTGCCCTTGATTTTAGAAATATGTTGTGGACATGATAGAGAGCTGGTTTTGGAAGGATTTTGATGAAACTTGATGCGAAAATCAGAAACGTTGAGTAATAATCCTTGTTCATTAAAACTTGTTAATTGCCATTAAACTCTCAAATTACCCCTGTATTAAGAGAAATTGTCATTCTAAGAATCTATCATTTGCCAACCACTTGTCAACCACCCCCGCCCCTTCGTACGAATTGGCTGCCATTATAAAAGTGGGCGTATTACGATGGCCATGGCTTTTTTTGATTTCTTGACAAAACACGTCAGACTTTGGATAGAAAATCTTCAGTTTTGAAAGAAAAGAAAGAAATAATTTCACATATTTTGTGAAGAACCACAGTGATTCTATAAACAAATTCACAGCCATTAATGTTATCAAAATGTTGGATTTTGTTGAATTTGGTGGCGACATCTATCAGCAATTGGTAGGTATTACAATGGGTACCAACTGTGCGCCTTTACTTTATCTGATTTATTCCTATATACATGTGAAGTATATACAAACTCTTGTTAAAAATAACAAACGACTTGCTAAACGTTTTAATTTCACTTATCGCTATATAAATGATGTCGTCTCTCTTTCCCCAGCCTTTGATAGTTATTTGCACGGATATGGCTGGGAGATATGGCGTGGGAAAGCGGCAATAACCTAATGCTATGTAGAAATGTCTAATTCAAAACGTAAAATAACATAATGCAATACCAAATACCTAAAACGTCTAATGCAAAAGACAAAATACAAGAAACCTCTAATACATAATACCTCATACGTCTAATTCAAAAGACAAAGTACAAGAAACCTCTAATACACAATACATTTAACTTCTTATGCATTATTGATTTAACAGTGTGAAACACCGTTAGCATTAGACGACATATCTCGATAAACTTACAGTACTTACATTTCTACATTGCAATGTCTTTCTTTGGGTCATTGGGTCAATGTCAAGGCCGTAGTATTTAGCTGTGTTTGGTTACTGTCTTCAAAATTATTTGATTCCTTGCATCTGTAGTAGGTTTAATTGGGGGATAGTAGCCCAAGAAAAATTTCCTTACATCCCAGACCTTTAAAACTGCATGCGGTTTGGAGAGTTGGCACCCTATAAGGAAACTTTGAAAATTTAAATTAATTTCCTTTCATGCGACGCTCGGCTGACGGTCCTATTGTCTTTTGAAGAGGAACACATCGAAGAAAAGATTCAAAAAGTGGGTGGGTATTCGAAACGAGAATTCTGTTCGGAAACGCCCTAAACGCAAGGCAATCAATCCTGTCTTTCAAAATTTTTTGAATGGGAGAATTCCTTAAATATTCCTTCAGCGCCAAGTGTTTTGATGTTCGATGCCGTATCCTTTACAGGATTAGACGTCTGTGAAAGGAGAAAAATCAGCCACAAAGTTTTCATTTGCTTCCTACGGCCCTGAAGAGGAAAAAAGCTTCAGAATCATCTGAAATTTTCAATAATTATTCAGGATACATAATAGAACATGCCAACTTTGATAACTGTAGCTCAACGGGAAGACAGTAAACAAACATAGCCAAATACTTTGGCCTTGACTTTGACCCAAATAAAATGAAATGAAATGAATGGAGTTTTACGTCCTACCTTTCTGCACCTATATGGGCTAATTGAGGACGGGCAAACGCCATGCAGTGTGCAATGAGGGAAATTTTGCCAGGACAGCGGCATTAGCCTGCTCTTATTTTTGATTTCCAACTGTCGAGGGATCTTTGACCCAAATAAAGATATTGCAATGTAGAAATGTAAGTAAGTTTTTCGAGATATGTCGTCTAATGCTAACGGTGTTTCACATTGTAAAATCAATAATGCATAAGAAGTTAAATGTATTGTGTATTAGAGGTTTCTTGTACTTTGTCTTTTGAATTAGACGTATTATGTATTAGAGGTTTCTTGTATTTTGTCTATTGCATTAGACGTTTTAGGTATTTGGTATTAAATTATGCTACATTTACGTTTTCATTAGGTTTTTGCCGCTTTCCCCCGCCATAGGGAAAGAGTCAGAAAAACTAGGCCACAAAAACTTGCGATTTTCAGGTGCAGCATTCAATGACGACCGACAGATTTTATTTCTCGGGGAAAAAACTTTGATTGACTCGCATACATATCCTGTGTGGTGTAGGGGGATAATGATGGTATGATTGAACTACAAAATCATCCATCTTTCCAAATATATCGAAGTTTTGTGGATTCGAGGTAAATAAATGTGTTAAAAATAAAACACACCCGCGGAGGTGCGGAAAAGTTTTTGGGGCCTAGTTTTTCTGACTCTCCCTGCCATATCTGTCCAAATATATATCAAAGACTGGGAATGGAGTCAGCAAGTTTCGGACTATTAATAATCCTAAACTTAGTGATTACTTAGATTTTATATATTCCGATGAGTTAGAAATTAAAAACACTACTGATAGTAAGAATTATGCATCTTATTTGGATCTGCATCTCGAATATGACAAAAAACATAGACTTAGTGTTAAATTGTATGACAAACGTGATGATTTTGATTTCCCCATCGTTAATTTTCCTTTTATGTGCAGCAACCTTCCACATTCGCCAGGATACGGGGTATATGTATCTCAACTGATTAGATACGCTAGAGCTTGTTCTTTTTACGCTGATTTCTTAGTTAGATCGAAGCATTTGACATTAAAACCACAACTGCAGACTTAAAACTACTCTGAAGAAATTTTATGGTTGTCATCTTGACCTTGTGGAAAAATACAACATGTCTGTTTCTAATATTATCTTATGCTAAACATAATCACTACAAACTTTTGCACTTCATGTTTTCATAACAAAAATTTAATTTATAGTCATATAGTTTTTCAGAGCAGAGTTTTGATATTTTTCTACTGCCTACTGCCTTGAAAGTTAAACTTTAAAATTGATTTTATGACAGAAATCAGTAACCTATTGATGTAATATCATTGTGTGAAGCCAAGAAGGGTATGCTTACTCTTCTAGACACCTGTATGGTGGCCTATGAGGGCAGTAGTGTTTTTAAATTAATAAGATCTACCAATCGAAATTCATTTCAGTTTAGTTTATTGTTTCATTTTAGTTTACATTTTATTTTACATTTCATTTCATTTTACTTTACATTTCATTTTACCTAACATTTCATTTCACTTTGCATTTCAATTTCCTTTGCATTTCGTTTTACATTTCAATTTCATTTTACCTTACATTTCATTTTACTTTACATTTCATTTTACTTTACATTTCATTTTACTTTACATTTCATTTAACTTTGCATTTCATTTTACTTTACATCTCATGTTACTTTACATTTGATTTTACTTAACATTAAATTTTACTTTGCATTTCATTTTAATTTGCATTTCATTTTACTTTCCATTTCATTTTACTTTGCATTTAATTTTACTTTACATTTCATTTTATTTTACATTTCATTTTACTTTACATTTCATTTTACATTTCATATATTTTATTAGTATCGAATGTATTTTATCACTTATCCAGACACATTGCTCTGTTTCGCCCAGTTCCATGTCGGTATGTTGAAAAATTTAAGACTTTACCCACTCTTAACATTTTCCTTGTACTAATAAAGGATGTTTAATTTCAACCCCTACTTAATATGATGGGACATATAGAATATAAGACCAGTGGCTTTCCCGTCCCCCTAGAATTTAGGCTGGCCCGATCTTGGACCCCCACTTTGAAATTTCGTATAATGTTACATACGGATACCTGGTGCTGGTAGCCCCCCCCCCCCCCCCGCCACTCCCTTACAATTATTATGGCCCCAACTCGCTCCCCCCCCCCCCTAAAGATTCATAGAAACACCACTGTCTAAGACAATTTCACATAGTACCAGACGTCTGAACGGTCTTACTTTTTCTGTAAATAATCTGAGTGCATTATTCATATTACCACGTTTCGCGTCGATATCGTGATAGTAAGTAAGTAATCGAGGTGCAATGCCTCAAAAGAGATAATGAAAAAAAAACATAGTTTCGGTGTCTGGTTGGTCTGTGAGTTGTTGTCAGTTACTTGAATGAATTACTTTATCGTATTGTAAATTTCAAAACAGTTACGTTGGAGCTCTGCAACATATGGTGGTAATGAATGGTGGTCATATTTTACAGAACTAGGCCAAGCCACGGCATCACGTGATTCTGCTAGTTAAACATCAGAGACTGGCAAAACTACAAGTATTTGTTAACAAAGGAAGTAAAACAGCCCATAAAAAAATATTATTACCAAAAAAGATTATGGTTTACGGAAACTTTCGAGGTTTGTCGATTGGTAAATGTTCAGATAAATGCGTCGTTCGAAAGTTTCAAACGACAAAGAGATATGATAATTTTCAGAGCTCAAACGACAGAGCCGACATATTTGAAGCATTGCACCTCGCTTACAGAGTAATGGAGACACCCGGTACTATGTTGAACTAGTCTTGAAATTATATGTCCCATTCGCACAATGATCAGTTCCGATATCGACATGGAACTGGGCGAATCTAAGTAATGTGTGTGTAAATTCGTCGTTAATTTTTATCTCCATGCCTCTTTGTGAACTACTATCATTTGCAGCCCTTACACACCGCTTTGATAATTGACAAATGGGTGGTCAAAATGACCCGTTTGATTTTGCAAAGCAAGTGCGGCTCAACAAAAGAGTTAAGTCCCCATAATTTCACCGTTATCGGAAAAAACATCCCGTAAGCTCAACAATTTAAAAATAATTTTAGATGAATGCAAGGGTTAGAATTATCTGAAATTTGCAGTTAACACTTACGACACATAGATGTACTTGCATATACCAACTTTGATATCGATAGCTCAACGGGATAAGGAGAGGTGCGGAACAGCAATATATAGAACAATAGTGACTGGATGACCACGACACTACTGCCTTCATAGGCTGCTATTAGGTTTTTATTTTCATTAACGTTTGAATTGATAAGTAAAAAAAAAATCATAGGAAAAGTAAACTAAAATGAAATGTTAAATACCGTGAAATGTAAAGTAAAATGAAATGCAAAGTAAAATTAAATGTAAACTGAAATGTAAAGTAAAATGAAATGTAAAGTAAAATGAAATGTAAAGTAAAATTAAATGTAAATTGAAATGAAATGTAAAGTAAATTGAAATGTAAAGTAAAATGAAATGCAAAGTAAATTGAAATGTAAAGTAAAATGAAATGTAAAGTAAAATAAAACTAGAATCGTGAGACGATACTGGGCAGTGCGCATCCGGTTTCGTTAATGGGTGAAAAGTGTCATTTTCAATCCATACATATAAATTGTTTATATTCGGGAGTGAAAAGTAGAATAACCAGTTCACGTTCGTTGAAAAATGGAATAACTAGCGTGTGATCGGTATTGAAAAGTCATCTGATTAAAAAGTCGTTGTTTTTATTTATGTACATTTTTATACATCATTGGAAGTAGAATAGTTAAAGAATATTTATTAATATTTTTCATATTATGCAATATCATACATATGAAAGAAATTAAGTGAAATGAATGGAGTTTACGTCCTATTTCCGTGGTTCTCAAATGCGGGGTCGCGACCCCAAGTGGGGTCGCAGAGACGAAATCGTGGGGTCGCGGGACCGACTTGGGGTCGCTGGGGTCGCGGGGTCAATTTCCTGATTGTTTTTTTTTCAATCTATTATTCCCTAGCACCGCCTTGAATCAGTGGCTATATACTATCTACCAAGATTTTCTATTTTGTTTTCTATGAAAACTATTGTCTATGATATTGTTTACGAAAGTTACGAATTACAAGTTCGTGCAAGAAATATTCTTTGCAGCATGATTATCGCACGGGGTCACATGGGTAGATATATTGCATCATTCAGGGGCGGATTTAGGCGGGGGCGTGGCGGGTGTGCGCCCCCCCCCCCCCTAAAATTTGCAAAGCATGGGTTGTCCGCACCATTTTACCACAAATGTTTCTCGCCACACTTCGCTAGGCAAGATATCTATCTACATTGCACCCACTCTAGAAGAATATTTCAATAACTTTGATTATTTTAACCTCAAATAATTTTTAGACTCCCTCCGCTCGTCGAAATTTTATTCTACGCCCCCCCCCCCCTCCCTAACGTCAAATCCTGTATCCGCCCCTGTCATTATTAATTCCGTATTACGGACAATCATTTGTGTGACTGTTTGGTATGTTCTCTTACCATGTACGAACCTCGCTATGACCGTTTGGTGCAAGGAATTTCATAATAAAATCCGAAGACTTTCAAAACACAGATAATGATGCTGGCATAGTACTTTATTAATGGTACTAATATATATGTACATTTTTAGATTAAATTATATGTAAATGGTTGCTTTGTAACTAAAAGGGTTTGGCATGGGGTCGCAACAAGACGCTCGCTGGTGGAAATGGGGTCGCGGGAAAAAATCGATGAGAACCACGGTCCTATTTTTTCTGCAACTATATGGGCTAACTGAGGACGGGCAAACGCCATGCAGTGTGCAATGAGGGAAATTTTGCCTGACAGCGGCATTAGCCTGCTCTTATTTTCGATTTCCAACTGTCAAGGGGTCTTAAACGTGTACAGCCAATAGCACACGGGACCTTGGTTTATTGTCCCATCCGAACGACTAGGTACTTTTTCCATGTCAACCCCTTCGACCTGCATCACTGACGGGATTCAATCCTGGACGTTCAGGTTGGCGAGCAAGCGTCTTACTCACTGAGCTACCGCGGCCCCCTACATATCATAACACCATTACTTGATATGATATTTAAATAACATCAGAATTCTGAATGCTAAATTTCATAAAAGATTGCAGTTCAGCTCGTAATTTACCATCCTAAAAATCTAGCAAAAAATTTATATTATTATTTTTTTTTAAAAAACATTTTAATGGTCAACGTTTTTAGACATGCAGTTTTAAAACTTTATTTTTAATAAATGACAGAACCAGATTTTTAGAACGAATTTTCTTCTTTTGGCATCGGATCGTTATCTTCTATATTTAGATTTTATTTTTTCATTTTTACTACATAATTTAAAACGTTAAAAGCGCAAGTGACAATGTAAGAAAGTAAGCACTTGCAATTGTCAGTTGAGGGGATAGAACTACATTTGAACATATAGACAACAAACATTTGTCAGTTGAAGGGAGAGAACTGTATTTAAACATACAGACAACAAACATATAAAGTTTTAATCTTATATTTTGCAAGCAAGTGTTTTTTCAGATCATTTGAAAAATTTTTAATATAGTTTAGTAGGATACAATTCTCCCCAAAAAATTTCATTGTTGTATTTTAGTTTTATAATATTATAAAAATACATTTGTTGTACATTATATCAAAACATTGACCAGTGAGAAGCGTTAAATGAAACAATACACTGTACACAGTACACTGATCATGAATTGTTTGACGTGCTGAGGAGATGATACATTGTAGCACAACAGCGTAGACTCTCACATGCCATCAGATATGGGATGATTTACTGACCCTTCCTATGCGATTTAAAAAGGTAATGAATGTCCATTACTAATACCCCCTGTCAGTGATGCAGGATTAATGATATGAAGGGGACCTCGGTGGCTTAGTGCCGTGGTTCTCATCGATTTTTTCCCGCGACCCCCATTTCCACCAGCGAGCGTCTTGTTGCGACCCCATGCCAAACCCTTTTAGTTACAAAGCAACCATTTACATATAATTTAATCTAAAAATGTACATATATATTAGTACCATTAATAAAGTACTATGCCAGCATCATTATCTGTGTTTTGAAAGTCTTCGGATTTTATTATGAAATTCCTTGCACCAAACGGTCATAGCGAGGTTCGTACATGGTAAGAGAACATACCAAACAGTCACACAAATGATTGTCCGTAATACGGAATTAATAATGACAGGGGCGGATACAGGATTTGACGTTAGGGAGGGGGGGGGGGCGTAGAATAAAATTTCGACGAGCGGAGGGAGTCTAAAAATTATTTGAGGTTAAAATAATCAAAGTTATTGAAATATTCTTCTAGAGTGGGTGCAATGTAGATAGATATCTTGCCTAGCGAAGTGTGGCGAGAAACATTTGTGGTAAAATGGTGCGGACAACCCATGCTTTGCACACCCGCCACGCCCCCGCCTAAATCCGCCCCTGAATGATGCAATATATCTACCCATGTGACCCCGTGCGATAATCATGCTGCAAAGAATATTTCTTGCACGAACTTGTAATTCGTAACTTTCGTAAACAATATCATAGACAATAGTTTTCATAGAAAACAAAATAGAAAATCTTGGTAGATAGTATATAGCCACTGATTCAAGGCGGTGCTAGGGAATAATAGATTGAAAAAAAAAACAATCAGGAAATTGACCCCGCGACCCCAGCGACCCCAAGTCGGTCCCGCGACCCCACGATTTCGTCTCTGCGACCCCACTTGGGGTCGCGACCCCCGCATTTGAGAACCACGGGCTTAGTGAGTCAGACGCTTGCTCGCTAACCTGAAAGTCCAGGGATGAATCCCGTCAGTGATACAGGTCGGACAGGTCGGGGCTGACATGGTAAGGGCGTTTAATCGTGGGTGTAAATAAACCGATGTGCTAATTGGCTGTGCATGTTAAAGATCCCTCGACAAATGAAAATTGATAATAATATCAGGCTAATGCAAAATTTTCCTCATTGCGCACTGCATGGCGTTTGCCCGTCCTCAATATAGGTGCAGAAAAGCAGGATGTAAAACTCTATTAATTTCATTTCATTTTTTAAAAAATGGAAATTTTTATAATACTTCCACTGTAATATATTTTTTCCGGGTCGCATACATAATTTATTTCTTTTATGATGACCATTTTTAACATAATGCAAACAAATATTTTCAAATATCTCCAAAACTAAGGAAGTTAAAATTTCAAGATAACAAGCAAATGACGTCAAAACCGGGAGTGATATAAAGATTCTAGAAATATTTTTTTGTTTAGAATCAAATTGTCTATCTACCTGTAAGTTTTTAGATCGATCGAAAAATTTTTAAAAAAAACACACACAGTTTCAATGGAATTTGACACAAAATTTGCAAGTTTTAAAAAGCGCAATTTTGATTCAAATATATTGTGCTATATATCATTTGAAAGAGCAGATTTAGCATAGAAAAAATGAAATAGAATTTGTGACGTATGTAAATTAGGTCACGTGACAGAGCTCTTTAAAGTTAAAAATTGCAATTTTCAAATGGTGATAAAACTGGAAGTAAACATCAGAAATCGGAAATGAATACATCATCTGATAGATCTCGTCAAGGGCAATAATTTTTGTACAGGTCAAGAGGTCATCAAAGGTCAAGGTCACTAGATATGAGCCTTGAAAGTTTCGGTCATTACTGAAATTCTTGTTCCGGAAATGTAAAGAAATTGAAATCGAAATTCAAAAATCGACAACCTACATTTTTTTTGCAATCGACTACAGAAGTCGTAGATTTCAAAATTAAAAAAATCCGATTAACCCTCGGTTCTGAATCTGAATTAAAATTTTAAGAAACATAGGTCAGTTCAAGATGGCGGCTGATCCATTACACCTGGATAAAATTTCATCATTTTTTTTTTATGTATGACCAAATCTATGATAACACAAAACATTGTTTTCAAATATCTTCAATATTCCGGAAGTTGAAATTGAAAGTTTAGAAGCAAATGACGTCAAAACCGGAAGTGATATCGAAACTTTGAAAATTGATTTTCTTTGGAAATTCATATGTCTATGTTAATGAAAGGTTTCAGATCGATTGAAATCAAATTGCAAAAGTTAAAAAAAATGCTTTAAAAAGTGCTCCAAAAGTCAGCTATAAAAGTCAAAATATGAATTTTTCAAAATTGCAATTTGTAGCTATTGGGTTAAACAAATGAACCAAAAAAGATCGATCACAATCTGTTGGAAAAATGAGTTGAAAATGGAAAAACCCTGATATAGGACTTTTTAATATACGTCATTTCCGGTTAGGCAAAAATGCGCCATTTTACATTTAAGCAACACCGAGCAGTTAATCATCGCAGGAAATGATGTCAAGTTATGTGTGGTATGTGCAGTTTTGGCTGGGGAGCGTGACCAGAAATAGACAAAAAAAAAATAGTCAATTGCAAACCAAAACAGTGCGTTCGACTAATCGAACGCACTGCAACTAATGTAAAATAAAATGTAAACTAAAATGAAATATAAACTTAACTGAAATAAATTTCGATTGGTAGGCCTTATTAATTTAAAAACACTACTGCCCTCATAGGCCACCATACACCTGATACCACTTTTCATTATGAAATATTTATTCATTTATTGATATACTTCCTCAAATGAAAGGTTCATTAGCTGCTACTCGCATGGATTTTGGGATTTGTTTTACGGTTGGGATCATTCGTGCCTGGATTTATTATCTATATTTTACAAGGATAACAACTTAAGTTCCTTGGAGATCCTTTCTTCCAGCTGGTCATTGGCCAAACCTCTTAGCATTGAATTATGAGTGAAGGTGACATTTTCAATGTCATCCACACTCCGATTGAGAACCGAACTTTCAAACAAAACAAAAAACCCTTTGCTCTTATCCATGCAAATGACGTCATGTTTGTAGAGAACGACACTCTAACCGACTGTGTTATAGAACGTACTTACTAAAACATGAACCGATCAGAATTGACCAGAAACGACCAGGAAAAGACCAAAGAAAACGTGAACCGACCAGAAAACGACCTCGAACTATTGTGCATTGAATTCTAAGCATGCTAATCAGGTCGAACATGAAGTTGAATTTTTAAAAATGTGCATTTTGGAGAATTGCATTTTACTGACCTATGCCTTTCATATTTCCCAGTAGAGTATATTTTATTAACCTGTTTGTTACATATGCCCAGTTGGGTGCGAGATAAAACATATAACTCACAACTTATAACTTTGATCCATAACATTGTATAACTAAATGATATGCATTGTAACAATATTTCTATAGTGTTGTAGTGAAGTTTAAAGAGACACTATGATGAAAAATAATATACTAAATTTTGTCTTAGGAACATGGTAATGGGAGAAAGGATTAAAAACAGTAGACCTATTCGTCGAATTTTCTTCAAAAAATAATAATACGTATTTAAGAAAGAAGAAACATAACAATTGGGGTATTTGAAAAATATCAAGGAAGGA
Organism: Lottia scabra; assembly: GCA_029955415.1. Classification (NCBI taxonomy): domain Eukaryota; kingdom Metazoa; phylum Mollusca; class Gastropoda; family Lottiidae; genus Lottia; species Lottia scabra. The sequence goes on along the minus strand of JARJEI010000002.1, from coordinate 5,183,402 downwards.
TCACATTAATTTTTTCATGATTTTCCAAAAGTCATGTTTTCAAAAAAACTAATTACTTGTTTGGCCTAATTAGCTGGCGTGGGATGTATTTAAAAATAGTTTGAGGTCGTTTCTTTGTTGGTTCACGTTTTCTTTGGTCGTTTCCTGGTCGTTTCTAGTCGGTTCATGTTTTAGTAAGCTATAGAACCCCAGAAACCGATTTTAATGAACTTTATGTAGTTGATATGATCTCGGACAATAAACAATTTTTGAGTTTATGCCCTTGGCTTTGAAAATATCACGTCAAAGTGTTTGTGACCACAATTCTACAGTTTTCATCCGATTTTGATGAAACTTGGTGTAATCATTGGAATTATTAAGATCTGGGACAAGTTTTAATTTGACGCATTTTTGATGTTTTGAGGTGGTTTTTTTTTTTAAGTTATTGTTCTATCGAAGGAAGCGATGCACTCTCTCGACCAATGAAAAGAGAGATATTTTCTAGCCATTTCATAATAATAATAAACTCCTTGTTTTACATGGGTCAGAATTAGGCCCAGTACCACCTGTGATACGGTTCTTTCTCATATCTAGACCGTGGGGACAAACATAGATACAATTGAATATACCATATATAGACGACAAAAAATAAACAGAAACAATATAATATGTAAACAAGGCAATTGAATGATGAGTGCGCGAAAAAATGTAGCCGTATGCGTATGGCGTAAGTAAACTCTTAAGTAAACTCACTTTGAGCTATGGCAGGCTGCATAAAACATTAGCTTTTACTTTAATGAATTAAGTTCTATGAGGCATGTATGAAGTCGCGAATTGGTTTGTTTGGATTCATTTTCAAATCACGTCAAAAAAGCTGAGACTCAAAGAGAGTAAAGTTTAAAATGCACAGTAACCCAAAGTCGAATTCATGAGGCGATCCTCATTGTCATCGGACGATCTTTCACTGTAAAGCCCAGTGTTTGTGTTTTAAAATTAATCGGTTGAATTTCGGTCATAATGTTTTAATGTCGTGGTCTCGCATTATCACGAACGATAACGTCATTAATGGCGGCTTCCGCGATAAAAAAAAAATACATTTTTAAGTAGGCTGTATTCATATGGTCTGTATTCGAACAAGATAATCATTTTTCTGACACACACTTGTAATAATTACAGTGCAGTGGTTGATTCAACATTTGCAGACTTACGGAGATTAAAAAATCTGGAAAAAAAAATATTTTTCACATCTGTCAAACATATTAATCTAGGCTGTTTTTTCTGCTTATACTGGAAATAAAGTTTGGCCATGTTCGATTCCACATATTATATTATCGTACCATGTAAGAGTATTCAATTTAATTAGAAAGGTTCCTAACCGGAAAAAAATAACTGTGGGGTTGCTTGTATTAGGGTGAATTGAGACGAGTCTCAATGAAAGCACTGGCCTAGGTCACAGAGTAATTGATATTGATTATAATGTGAAAAATAAGCTGTTAGTAATGAATACTGAATTAAAAAATCAAACACACATATCCACTCAAGTAGATACAAATAAAAAAATAGTACTGTATATACTGGTACCAGACCTAAATTTTATCTGAAATGTATTTCCTGAAATATAACTTAGAAATTAATTAATGTATTAAATTATCATGATAAAATATCGGCTTCTAGGATAAGGGGGCAAGTCTTCCGTGAACGAGAAAATTGCTCAAATTTTGGTTTCTTTTGTAAGCTACAACTAAACGTTTTGTAAATACATGGGGAAATTCATTTTGTAGTTTAGAATAATGACGTTTGACTATTATGGAGGCGTTGGTAGCTGTAGAATTAAATTTCGTTACAAAGGGGATCATCTGATTATCATGTTGAATATTTAGTCCATTTGGCATTACAGTCTGTAGTTGGTCGATCCAGTAACTTTCGCGTTGTAGACGTCTAAGCTTAGGTTTGATACTTGGTGACGATGGAACTGCTTCTATCGGCATGATGAGAAGGTCATCAATGGAATGATCGGGAAGGTTAAAATGATTCGCAATTGGTCTATTTTTGGCATGCACTATATCATAGCGATGCCCATTAAATCGTGTTCGGAGCGCGTTTTGAGTCTCGCCAACATACTGTAAATCGCATTTTTTACAAGAAATTAGGTATATGATATTCTGATCTCCGCAAGAAAGTTGGTTATTCATCGCAAATACTTTTCCGTTTCTTTTATTTTTGAAAAAATGAGTAGTATGTATGTGTTCACACGTGCGACACGTAGAACCTCCACATGGAAATGAACCGAATCCAATAAAAGGGGGATAGAGTTTGAAAGGGGTGCTGGACATCTCAAACCAAAATTAGTCAAAAGTTAAAAACAGCTTTCAGTTCGAAAGATTTGTAGAAGAAAAGAGCAAGGTGATCCTGACCTTTATCGAGTTAAACGATTTAAATTGGATTTGTCAAAAGTCGAGGCAGATAGAAAACGCAAATACAGTGTGAGAAATCTGTTATAATCTTACGATTATCGCTCCATTGTTAAAACTCTTAAGCTACAAGAATTAACGGCCTTGAAAATCAATTTATCTCAAGAAACATGTCGACGATAATGTACTTGGAAGTCACGATTTTCTTGTCATCATTGATTAACTCATCAGACCAAAAGAGATACATGTTTATTGACATATCTTGTACAAAACGATATAGTTTATTCATTAAGTAAAGGAAAAACAGAGCCACTCACGACAAATTATGTTGACAGTGTGAACACACATAGCTTGCACGTTATTGTGATTATCTTTCAATTCATTACACATTACAAAGGTTAAAATTGATAATCGTAGCGAACTGGAAGTTAAGATTAAACCTATAAATTGAGAAAAAGAACACACTAATAAATGTTTTGTGAAAATGTGAAAGAATTTGGTATCATACGAGACCAGTGTCATTGTTTCAAATTGATCTGTTGACAGTCAGTTTGACTAGAAACCGTATAATAGGAAGCCGATGTTAGCCCACAATCTTATACTAGACGCATATTCCCGATTACTATTGACTCTATTGATCTTTGTGTATAAACCGATCGGTTTAGCCAAATATCTTTACCAATTTTATGTTAGTCCTCGTATGAGAAACTGTTTCTCCATCACCTCAAGAAAAGGTATTTCTCTTGTGGCTTCTGTAAGTTTAGTCGAGAATTGAATTAAGATTAATTCGGCGCCAATACTGGTAACGAATTTTGATTTGGAGCAAGTCCACTACCTTATTTTTTAGATGCAATATGGTTGCCATTAAAAACATTTTTGTCAATATAGGTAAACATTGATGTGTTTAGATATCACTCAATCTTTGTAATACTAACAGGAAGAATTGAATGATCACCATGTCCCACAAAGTATGGTGACATTTGCTAGCCAGTCTGCTAGATTTTGTTCGGCAAATGGCCAAATTGCGATACCTAAATACAGGTGATGAATAAAGGAAGCTAACTTTTATAAAATTGAACACTTAAATAATTGATTTGATGAGATGGCTTTTGAAAGGTTCGTTCTTTTAAAAAAAAAATCATATTTTTCTGGTATGTTAAATTATGGGAAAACAAACCGATGATCAAGTAGACTAGGTTATTGAATTGTTATGATTAACCTCAATGTATGGTTATGATCACAGGGGCTCGTAGTTACATTTTTTTTTTTAAATATTGTTATACGGTGATAAGAAAAATGAGAAGGGAGGACACTAATTTTGGGGTCAAAATTGAAATAGAAATTCGGCACCTTTCTTCGCATCGAAAACGGCCAAGTCTTTGGTCTAACCGATATATTTAGGTAAATAAAGCAGATTTTGAATGATAGACTGGTTTACGACGGAGTAATTACCGTTTTTGTCTTCCAAGCGAAGCGAACATGGTTCGGACAACTTCATTATAGGCCATTTTCCGCTTGCCTCAAAACAAATTACTAGGTGAGTTTTTCATTGGTCAAAATAAAAAATAGAAATTTATTTTTCTGGGCTTGCTTCAGACGAATTACCAAGTGAGTTTTCATTGGTCCAAATTTGGGTTATTTATAGACGTCATTGTATGCCGCCCAGAAAAATAAATTTCTATTTTTTATTTTGACCAATATCGGCTCTATAGTCGATCGGTGGCGGCCATATTTCTTCAACAAGTAGTAAATATGGCGACCAATGGCGGATGGCTTGACTTATTTTTTAAAAACATTATTTTTTCTAGCGTATTTAATGCATAATAGCTTTAATCAAGTTTTACAATTACAATTGAAATAGTAGCTCTCTCCCTTCAACTGTTTTGACAATAATTGTATGCGTTTGGGCGATGTTCTTTTTCTGTAGATTAGTATCGCCAAAACTCAAGTCAATTACAAGTTGAAGGTAGAGCACCGTAATTTAACCATTAAGACAACAAATATTTTATTCTAGTTCATTTTTACAAGCCAATAACGTCAAAACCGGTAGATATATCGAAATTTTGAAAACAGATTTGAGTTTGCAATTAAAAAAATGTTTATCTACCCACAAGTTTTCAGAACATTTAGATAAATTTGATAAAACACGCACAGTTACAATGGAACTTTTCAAAATTTTAATCGCGCAATTTTCATAGCTACATAAAGTGTTATATATCATATGAAAGAATAGATAAGACACACTAAGAATATTTAATAATTTGTGAAGTCTTTAAATTAGGTCACGTGACAGAGCTATTTAAAGTTAAATATCGCAAATTTCAAATGGATATAGAAACGTAAGTAAGAATTGGACAATTAAAATGGATTGGATAGATCTGGTCAAATGCAATAACCTTGTTCAGTTCACAAGGTCAAAAAGGTCAAGGTCACGAGTTAGATGTCTTTGAAATTTTGGCAATAACATAAACAAAAATATACCGGAAATAACAAGAAAGCAACATCGAATATTAAAATCGAATTGCGTACGTTTTGGGGCAATCGACTGACCTGTTCAAAAATACTACAATGACGAAAATTGTATATAACCCTGAGGCCCCATTTTAAGTTTTATAAAAGTTTACCATATCAATGTGGCGGCTAATCTATTACACCCGGGCATAGAGTTATAATAAGAACTAGAGTCCACACTAACGTCATTTAACGTTGGATATCTGTAACGTCACTGTGCCGACTATGGAGAGCGGCCGCCATTTTATAAGAGGTCTTTATATGATTGTCTATCTCTTCAGAAGAAACAGAATAAGCGAATATCCCGTTTTCTTTTGTACCAATAATTCCACATCGGATACAGTATCTAGTCTATATTCCTATCCTACCTAAACATATATCTTTCACTTTCTGTATATTATGTTTTCTCTATAAGGCATAGTCTTACTATACAAACGCTCATAAGTATGGATTTGAAGGCTTAGGTTCAGAGGTTCTGAGAATAAAATTTTATTGGTCAAACAGTTGGTGAACATATCCATTTAAAAATACCAACTTCGGTTTATTCCCATATCGCCCATTCTCACTTCGCTCCCAAACTATTCCCATTTTGACCCTTCTCATTTCGCCCCTTTCCATTCTACTTCTGTTTCGTTCCTTTCCAATTTCACCCCTTCTCATTTCGCCCCTGTCTCAATTTTCCCCTAATTCCCATATCACCCCTTCCCATTTGGCCCCTTTCCCATTTTGTCCCCTACCGTTAATTCCCATTCCATGCTTAAACTAATTGCATAAAGCTAAGATTCCATATACGCGTCATGCGGATGCGTCATGCGGACATAAATGGCCCATGCGGATCCGTCATGCGTCAAATATGATTCCATACAGACTTCTAGACAGAATCAGATGGATGCTTTGGCGGGAAAAAAGATGGGGAATCCCCACAAAATACGTCACATTTGGGAGATCTCCGCGCGTCAATTCAATCTGATGCGTCAAAAATCGCTACACCAGGCGATTTTTTTTTTGACGCATGCCGGAGACAATTTGACGGATACCGCTTCCGCATATTATATGGAATCATACCCTCTTAAATCAACCATTTCAATTTTTAACGCATGACGCATATATGGAATCTTAGCTTTATGACAAAAAGATAATTCAAGTATAATTTACATAATTATTTATATAATTATTTTAATAGTGTTTTGAGCTAAAAATGATCAAGCCTGTATGCAATTTTCTAATATTATAGGCCTATTATCCAACGCGTAGAAGCTGCGTTTCCTTTAGTACGGATACGGTGCTGCTCCGGTCCGAGTGCGACCACAGCACACGGTAGGTGTTGTTTCTTTATATGCGGTTATTCATGCGGAAGGGGTCTCTTTTCGACATGGCACAAGGTATTATCAGGGTTCTTACAAGAAAAAAAAAACATATGTTGGCTGCAACATACATACTAATTAAGAAAAGGAAAAAACATAACAAGAGGAAACACAAATGGTGGGTGCACCCTATATTGGAAAAAAGACAGGAACAATGAGCCTTCCATAAGCTTGTTCAGGAACTGGAGACGGACGACGAAACCCAATTTTCGCCATTTTTTTAGGTCCTCGAGTACGTGTCGAGGAAAGATCGAACTTTAGCCATACCTATTTTTTGCTTTTTGCCTTGCGGGCTGCCCAAACTGTTTCCATATGTGCCTTTCGGGACACGGTTTTGTGTACCAATCGCTACATGGTCCGGTTCGAAAAACCGTACCAGATGCCTCATACAGAACAGTATATGCACCCGTATATAAAAAAAAAACGCTCTAACTTTTAATGAAAAGGAATCTTGCCGTATCCGCATCCGTTCCGGATCCGTAGCCTACTAAAGGAATCGCAACTTTATTAATAAAGGTGCGAATAGACAGGTATGTTTTCCGTGTACGGATACGACCGGAAGTGTTTGATGTTATGTGAGAGAAAGAGGAATTGTTCCGTACCGTTCCGCAAAATACAAATAGCCCGATATCAACAGATTTTTAACTTATTGTATAGACCTTTATGATGTAGCCTATCTATATTTTCAATTTTTAACACGTAAATTCATTTAATATTCTATAAAAATACAGTGTACTTATTAAGGTCATAAGACAATCTGTAGAATAAAAAAGAATATTTGAAACAAAACAAAAACAAGAGGCATGGCTAGGTCGTCGACGACGTCAACTACTGTTGAATAACGTCAAAGTAGACCTCTTATAAAATGGCCGCCGACGTCCTGTGACGGCACAACGTCACGTGATATGTGTGGATTTTATTGTTTAATTGTTTAAATAGCATCATTTCTAATATATTGCAAACAAAAAATTTCGAATATCTTCAAAATTCCGGAAGTTAGATTTTAAATTTAAAATGCCAATAACCAATGAGCTATATTAATATTAAAAATCGGCATATAAATTGTTTATATTCGGAAGTAAAAAGTAGATAACCAATTCATGTTCGGTAGTGAAAAATGGAAAAACCGGTATATGTTCGGTAGTGAAATGTCATCTGATTAAAAAAGTCGTTGTTTTTATTTATGTACATTTTTATACATCATTGGAAGTAGAATAGTTAAAGAATATTTATTAATATTTTGCATATGCAATATCATACATATGAAAGAAATGAATGGAGTTTTACGTCCTACTTTTCTGTACCTATATGGGCTAAATGAGGACGGGCAAATGCCATGCACGTTGCAATGAGGGAAATTTTGCCAGGACAGCGGCATTAGCCTGCTCTAATTTTCGATTTCCAACTGTCGAGGGATCTTTAACGTGCACAGTCATTAGCACACGGGACCTCGGTTTATTGTCCCATCCGAACTCCTAGACGCATTTCCCTCCGACTTGCATGACTGACAGGGGGAAACCGGGTTGAAAAATCCGAAGGCATCATCCCGACCCATGCCGGGATTGAACCCTGGACCATCAGGTTAGTGAGCAAGCGTTTTTTTGTTTTTTTTTTATCTTGAGAAGTATTTATTCAATAAAATATAATACATATCACAGTTATTCAATGATGTAATGTTGTTTACACAATACATGTATATCACAATAAAAGCACTATTTTTGTAAATTTTTGAGACAAAATAGAGATTATGGATGAAAATATTTTACAAAAGAATAAAAAACGGTACAGTTTCTTAATTAGGAGCATCAACTACATTATCGTAATGGATCTCGTTTGTCATAGAATGAAATACGTATTAATTATACCGGTAGTACCTAAATAAGAAGTATGATAATCGAGGCTATATTATTGTTGTGGAAATGAAGTGAGAGTGAAGCACGTGATGTGTGTATAAGTTTACCGTTGGACGGTCCGTTAAAACTCCAGTTGTCGTCTGCTAAAAATTAAGGCCAATACAAGTGAAAAATCAGAGATATTTAAAAGGAAAAATCAAGTATGCTCAAAACTCAAGAATTACTGGAACAGTATGTAAGCCAGGATATAAATGAAAATTTTGGAATAGTCTAGCTTAAAGAGGTTGTGCAAAGTCATTTTGAAATTTTTAAAAAAATATGTTGAATGACTCCTGGATTGATAGTAGATTACAAAAAAACAAAAAAAAAATTTCTCAAAAAATTTATTTCCTCAAAAACGACTAAAAACCGGACTTTCCGAGCGATGCTTAAAAAATGGCGCGCTTTGTTATCACGTTACGTAAGTGACGTCATACCCAGAACATAACGTCAGAGTGGAAGCAGTACACTATGGCAAAACGTCGGATACTTCTTCCGAATCAACTGACTTTGTCGAAGCCTGAGTGTTATAACAGGGCGAATATGATTCAGATCACGCCTAAAAAGGGTGTAATGAAATTGGCCCTATATCTAAAGCCTCATCGGGGTGAAAAAGCTGACTTTCATGACTCGAATAGGGATGAAGGGCAGGCCTTGGCTTCGTGCTGGTAGTTTAGCAGAATGATAAGTAAAATAAGCCATACCTCAGTGTTTAATGATAATGGTTTCCAATTTAAGTATGAATACATGTACTAATTATTCCGAATAGTGAATCAAAGGATGCGAGATCACCTCTTGGAGGAGGCTATAGTTCAGGTTGGGGTGGATAGGTTGGTGTTGTATTTCTTATTACTGAGATTTCAGGAGTTAAGCCAAGTTCATTTTCCAATTTTTAATGCGATCAAATTGTCTATTTAGTAGCCTACGTCTACAGCAGTATTTATTCGGATATGTACCTTTATATATAAATTGTCAAAAACCGGCATTTTCTGATCACGTGGCGTCATTTCCACAACAATAAAAATGGCGGCGGTAAATGAGTTTATAATAGCGAGGAGATGGGGGTTTCTGGAGAATATGCTATATGTTATATCCGTGATTAAAGTCAATTTAAATCGTCCCACACGATTTTTGAAGGCTATTACTGGCCCTATATGATTTTTTTTTATTTTGAGTGCTAGTTTTTAAAGCAGATCGTTCATGCAAATTCCACTTTTATTATTTATGCCATAACTCAAAACGCAGCCTATTCTAAGCCTAATTCCATCTTTAAAGTCACCATTCAAGCACTGTTGAGTAGTATAAAAGTTTGTTCTTCAGTAATAAATCAGATCTTAAAGAATCCTTGATATACTTTATTACTGGTATACATTTAAATGATTGATTCGGTATTAAACCAAGAATGCCTATCTCAATGTACAATTTAGTATTTATAGGAAACAGTATCCAGGGATTAAGACAATTCGTAAATAACAATACATTGTAAACAAATACAAACAACAATTTGAAACAATATAATAATAGACATAATTTGAGCTTAATAGGCTAGAGATAAATACAAGTATAATTGAAGTTTAAATTTATAATTAATTAAAGTATTATGAATATATGCGTAAGCCTCCTGATATCACTTTAATTGCATGTATTGTTCATACAAGATTAATATATTTAATTTAATTATTGTTCCTAAAGTTATGCCTTAAACGCACTATTACAAGTCACTACTACAATACTCCTCCCAACCGTTTTGCTTTTGTCCTCAAAAGCTTGATTGAGATATAATAATGAAAATTTTGATAATATATATAAAGCTAGAGCGCAAAAAAATTAAGTATAAAATATCACTACAATACGCATAAAATGTAAACAATTTATCTTCAAAATAAATATGAGAGGTAGGCTACTTTTAGTAGTACATTTCAATGAAGTTGAAACGAGTTGAAAAGACAATGATTTTTAGAAAAACTACTTAGATTTTAGACTGCATAGTTTCCTGGAGGCAGCTTGTGTTTGATTGTCTTAAAAAATTCTGGGTGATGTTTAGCAATATCGTCCCAATCTTCCCAGCTGAGTACGGTGTAAGTATCCCCCGGATACATTCCTGGTCCTTGTTGTTCAACCTTCAGTTGAAGTTCGTTTGTGTCGGGATCACTCCGAATATCGGCAAGACGAGTAGGCTGAAGGGTGTATCTGGGAGGATACGACCATCTACTTGCCCGGATTGCTCGCATTTGAGCTAACAGCTGATCTAGTTGTTCAGAGGTTTTATCCCTTGACTCAATTGGAAATTTTTTTGACCGTGTGGTAGGTAGATTAGGATCAGGTATATTTGGACGCGAATCGATGCACGAAACCATACAATTTTCCAGTTTCTCCTCAGGAACCCATTTATTTGAAGTGCCTGACACAGTTTTAGTTTGAACCAGACATTCCCATCTTCCCTTCTTCATTCGGCCTTTGATGACCTCTCTAACTGGAGCTACTAAAGCTGTGGATATATTGGCTATATTATTTCTTTCACGACTTGTTTGAGTGGTTAAGTTTATCGGTATTGTCAATGTTGCCTTGTCCACATACTCCTGTTGAACGGTTTGGCATTCCTTTTCCAGATTTTGTGCCATTGATGATGTTTGTGAAAAAGCGTCTCTTGTTGCTGTAACCGTACGGACACTAACGCTGTTCTTGGTATTTGTTTCCATGAAACGTTGACCCCTTTCAAAATCGCGCTTTTGCTTACTGGCTGGTTTACGTTTCGTTTGTAGAGATTGTCTTTGATTATCACACCAGATTAAAACTATTGATGTAAAACTTCCTTTCCTATCTATTCGCCATTGGTTGGCTGTAGTAACAGTTTGCAGGACTAATGTTCATTGCAGAAATTCATTAACTTGTAGACAAGATTAAAAGAATTTGTTCATTAGACATCGGTGTTGAACTGTGTTGGAACATAAAGAGATACATAATAAGATTTTAATTTCCAAACATTGCCAACAAGAATAAACATTCAATAGAGGGCTTATCTGCTGTCAAAAAATCAAATGCCCCAGATCTATGGTTAAATAACTAATAAGTAATAAATACATGTATATCAAATAAGTTGTTTATTAACTTTACCTATGATTTGAATAATCTACATGGAGGCAAATGTTCTGTGGCTAGTGTTGCCACCAAGGTAGGACATAGCAGGTTTCTCTTTGAGAATAGTCAATGTCACTTGTACTTTAATAAATGTTTTATTTGGTATATTCATTCTATTTAAAACACCAATATGTTAGATGTTTAACTCTCATAATGTATTCAACATTCATCTGCATGATCTACAAAGAAAAAAATAATAGTATTTGATAATGAAAATGAAAATTGAGAATAGTTAAGCCAGGATCAGGATGTTCTTTTAAACACAAAAAAAAACCTGCATTAAAAAAAGGAAAAATTGGCCTAGTTCATAACTGTGATAGTCAGATAGAATAGCAGGACACACACGCATAGAAATAAAAAAAACATGAAATGAACACACTCCTCTCATCTCCTCCGCTCCATCTGAAAACTGAAGTCAAACTGAAAGTAGGGCCTATTTCTGACCGGTCATGGCATGGCCAAACTACGCAAGTCATATTCTCGGAGAATACAAAACAGGTGGCTTAGCTAGAGACCGCTTCAAGGGAATAACAACGATCCAATGCTCTCCACCCCAATATAATTCACTGCTGATCAATCCAATCATTAGAATTCAGCCATATGTACAACTGATTACCCGCATCACTTTCAAAAATAGCCACAAAACGGTTAGACACTCGATAAATCCAATGTGACTTTGCATGTCGGCCATTGTTTGGTTCTGGGTATGACGTCATTTTCCGATGAATGACGGAATCAGTCGATGATTTTTTATGGCGTAACTAAGGGCCGTTACTATGATATTACAGGTGGTTTTTTGGTGATAACTCGAGAACGGGATGAGATATCGAAATAAAAATAACGACATAATTTTATAAAAACGTTTATTTAACGTTATAAATCATAAAAAGGACTTAGCACAACCCCTTTAAAATTCATTAAATAAAAATTATAAAAATCCATTATGAGATATTGAGGTTGATGACAGGGTTTAAATTTATAACATCAATGTAAGGGAGAGCATTTTTTTAAATTCTGTATCTTGATAATAATAATATAGATATTGAACATGATTATTAAGAAGCTTAAGATATAGGGGAATAATGTCTATGAAACGATTAGTTTTGGAATATAGATTCCTACGTCTAAATATGGCCAGCCGAGCCATAGATAGAAATAAGTTTAAAATGTTGTTAACTTTCTGACATGTTGACAATTTATAACTTAAAATAAAATACAAAAACATTTCTGATTCAGTAAAGCCATCAGGGAAGAAATCTATAAGTATGGAACGTATAATATCTAGTAGTGGTTGCATCTTAGGACAATGAATAAATAGATGAAACATATCTTCAGTATTTCCAGAATCACATAATTGACAAATAGGACTGTCTAACATATTATATCTATGTAATTTTTGGTTTGTAAAAATAATATTATGAGCTATTTTGAAGTCTAATAAAATACAGTCATTACTCTTTAATACATGAAACACATTAGGCCACACCAAATTAAAATTAATATTTTGTAAAATATCATTCCAAAAGCTAACAGAGGTGGGAGGCAAAGATATATTATTCCTTAAGGTGTTATAGAATATTTTAGAGGATGAGTTTATCACATTGATCTTAGTGTCACCAGAAGAGAAATATAGATCTATGGGACTGTCAATACTTAATATATCTGACTCAGTTTTAATGATCTCACTCCATTCTGTAGGTATTGAATTGAGCAGAGTTTTGTAATCCCTTTCAATGACACTAGGATCAATATTTTGCTCTGCGCCTTCGAACCAGGGTTCGCAACCGGTACCAGTACCGGTACCGGCGGTACTGCCGCCTCAGTACCGGTACCGGTACCGTGTTCCAGTACCGGCGGTACCGGTACCAGAATTTGTGAAAACACGGAGGTTTATGTGAACGAATTCCTCACATTGCACGTGCATTATTTGAGTCGCTTGGCATATTCTCACGCTTACCTGACCATATATGGACTAGGTTTTCAACTGGTTTTCTCAAATGTCCCCAAAATGCGTATGGAAATGATCGTATCCCCTGAATTGTCCACAGAAGGCATAGTAAACACGCAATTTCGAAGCTTGATATAGTCAGAGAATTTTTTCGTTTCAATACAAACTTAAATTGTGATCATTGCAGGCAGTGGGCACTGGTATTGCGAGATAATACAAGATATGGCATATTTTGTCAGACCTATAGATCAGTTCGTGTCCCTTGGAGAATGTCAAAATGTCCCCGGACTGGGACATGTCCCCCAAGTCATGAGACCATATATTATGCTTATCGTCAGGCAGCAAGAAACTATTTTCTTTTAAAATTGTCTCTTATGACCATATAAGGTATATTTATTTTGATGGGAAAACCATCAAATGAAATAGTTGAGATCGAATAAAGAATATCCGTATTATTGACTTTCAGTTGCCATCCAACTGTTGGTGTTGTGTATAAGTGTTAGATGTTTCCAATTTTTTCAGTTCCTAATAAAGTAATATTCATTTCGATAATGAAAGAAATTTGCTAGTTGTGAGTATAATGTAAACGTTTGGTTCGCCGGGAAGAGATTCATCTAATAGAAGAAGCAATAAAGGGAATATATAGGGTTATACAGCAGTGAGCAGTTTGTCATACATGATTTGGTCTCAAATTCATTGTACCATTGTAGTACCGGTACCGCCGGTACCAGCCTTGTACCGGTCACCTGGTACCGCCGGTACTCCTGCGAACCCTGCTTCAAACAAGTCAACTATATGATGAGCTGGAAGAAAACCAGGTATAACCCAGTATGCAATATCAGAGATTTTAGTAATGTCATTTCTTATAAAATAATCAAAAGATAAGGGTTTATTATTATGAAGTATAAATGGGTTGTGAAATAAAGGTTGATTGATAACTTCATTAAAAGAAGATTGTTTAGAAAGGTCTTTAATTTTTAAATAAGCTAAAAGAATTCTCTGATAAAAAGGGGGGAAGTAGCTAAAGTATGAAACAGACGGTTTCATGTAAAATACTTCTACACCAAGACCACAATTACAATACAATGAAAGATAAAAACATAGAATATATTTCCATATAAAATTACAAGTAGGGTCTAAGAATCTTGATATCCAAATAAGTCTAAAAGATTGCTGTCTTGTTATTATATCTGGTATATTTAAACCACCCTGTCTCCGAGGGAGAATCCCCATAGGAATTTTTTAATTGAATTATTAATTTCTATTACAGTAGAGTCAGGAATATTATAAACTCTTAATATATACCATAATTTAGTCATACATAATGTATTTATAACTACAGATTTTCCTATAATGGAAAGATTTCTTTGAGTCCACATATTTAAAATATTTTTAATTTTCCTGACTCTACTGTCCCAGTTATACTGATTACATAGTTTAATATCTGGTCCAATAAAAACACCTAAAATTTCAATACAACCTTGTACTACAGTTAAATTGATGGGTAATGATATGGGTATATTTACAGCTGAACCTAGGGGTAGAAGTTCTGACTTTTCCTCATTAAATTGGGCACCTGAAGCAATACAATATGGCTGTAAGACATTAAATACATTTTCCACTGACTTAAGATCTGTAATTGTTATTGTGCAATCATCTGCATGTTGGTAGATTAGGGAGGGAGTTGGACTATTGGGTATTGGAATTCCATTAATATTGTTGGCTGATTTAAGTAGGCAATTAATTGGCTGGGCTGTTAGAACATATAACAACGCACTTTAAGGACAACCTTGGCGTGTACCTCTTTCAGTTAAAAAATAAGTGGATAGATGACCATTGACTTTGACACAGCTGCGTATATTATTGTATATGATATTAATATGTGATATAAAATTTGGGCCAAACCTAAGACTATTAAGTATATTAAAAAGTACCCGCTCAACGGCAGGTTTTATCTGACTAGTTAAAAAGGTACGAAAACCGCAAACGGTCAAAAGCTTCAAGTGCTTCTAAACATAGATATATGAACTGAAATGAGAATATTTGGCATAACTTACAACATCTCTTATAGAGGCAATATTAGCTATATATCTCTTCCTGGTACACAGGACTGTTCAGGGGAGATAATTGTTGCAATAACTGTTCGAAGGCGTAGGGCTAAAACTCGTGTATATATCTTGTAATCTACATTTAACAAGGCAATGGGTCTGTAATATCTTAAATCTCTCTTATCCCCTTTACTTTTGTAAAATAAACTAATAATACCTAATTTCATAGTTGTACTTAAGGTTTTGTTTTCAACTATTACATTTAATATTTTTAGGTATACATGTATAGGCCCTATCACATCCCAGAAGTGTATATAGAACTCGGTGGTAAGACCATCTGAACCTGAGGATTTCCCCCGTTTCATACCCATAAGAGCTCTATATATCTCCTGTGATGTAATCGGAACCTCACAAGAATCTCTGTCGGCGTCACTCAAGCGATTAGTGATAGTACTGCATACATTACGTTGTTGTTCATACATATCACTATTAGTGGGATCGTCAGTATATAGCTGTTTATAGAAGTCTTTACACGCTTGAATGACGTCGGCAGGATTGCTTACTAAAACATTATCATTATTATATACACTATGTAAATAATTATTTTGTTGTCTTGCCTTTTCAAGACCAAGAAAATAAGATGTAATTCGTTCATTCTCGAGGGCATCTTGTGATTTTGAACGTAGTATGGCACCTTGACATTTTTCAATTTCATATTTTTCAATCTTATTTTCTAGGTCTTGAATACGACAGGCGTCAAAATTCAGACCTTTAGAGGCTTTTTCTTGTTCTCTTAAAAACGCATTTGTTACCTGCCAGTATTTGTCTTTTTCGTCTTTGCTCTTTTTACGGGAGTAAATGATAGATTTAGTTTTTATAATATATTTGAGACTATCCCACCATATAAGTGGCTTAATTGTCAACTCTTTCAGCTGGATCATTTGGGGCATATATAGAAAAGAAATTAATATTCATATTATCATGGACAGTTGTTTCTAATTTTAAAATTCTACCTTCTTCATCTTTACAAACTTTATTAACACACTGTTTATATTTTTCATTAATTAAAATAGCTACACCTCTCCTTTGATTGTTAAAATTACAGTAATATATTTTACCTTTCCATAACTTGGCATATTCATCTACAGTGGCGTCATCCCAAAATGTTTCTTGAAGAAAAATAAAATCAAAACTGGAAAAGGTAAACAATGCAAAAAGACTTTTAGCTTTCTCTAATGAGCGGAGTCCGTTAACATTAAAAGAGGCACATTTCATTTTGAATTCGATATGGAGGGGAGGAAAATTTACATAATTGTCCCATCTTTCCTTAAGTTCTTCTTAGGGCCTTTCTTAAACCTATCTTTCCCGAGAACAGTGTTCCAGTCGCCCGAGTCACGTCGTTCTCTCGTATTAAGGGCACTCTCTATACTATTCAGGGCACTGAGAGATTTATATAGTCGTTCTAATCGTGGGGTGGTAGGGGTTTGTGGGGAAGGAATTTTTCCATCGGTGTTGGTATTAGACTCTTTTCCTGTGTTGGAACTTTTTGTTAAATTTCGCTGTTGTTGGAGGCGGGTTTGGGGGCGTGGGGTGTTCGGTTGTTCGGGTAGAGGTTCAGTGGGGCTTGAAGGGCATGTACTTTGATCGTGGATCATATCATTGTCTATCAAAATTTCGGCTCTATCATTTTCTGGGACTATTTCTTCGTAATCATCATTATTTGTTTTCCCTTTCTTGTGCTCATTAGATGGAGGTGTAATAGTCTTTTATTTCGTTTCTTTTCGGGTTGGGTGGGGGTTGGGGTTGGTGTAAAAATTACATCTAGGGGTGTGTGGGTATTATTGGTTACAACGTCATCATAGGGATTATTTTCTTTTTCATTGTGACTACTTGGTTCAGCATTTGTTGCTATCGGTTGAGTAAATTCAGCTGAATTGTTCTCATTACATTCACATTGATTTTTATATCTATAGCACTGATTACACATCGGAGTTTGACACGAACGTTTTATATGACCTTGAAGTCCACATTCCCTACATCTAAATTCTGGACAGTTAGTTTTAAGATGACCACTTTTCAAACAAATAAAGCATACTTTGCCCTGGTCGGAGTGTTTAAGGTTAAAGTACTCATACCCGTCCAAAGTCTGAAATCCCACATTAAAGGGAAGAGATGTAACTTCAGGGGGAAGTATTACTGTCATAATTCTTGTGCCATCTGCTGTACCTGTCTCTCTATCAATTCTTTCTCCATCTATTTTCACATTCCATTTATTCAATTTTTCAATGATTGCGCTGTCTTCAATGTAGTAGGGTAGGTTAAATATACTCACTACTTTAACTCTGTTGTCGATCTTATAACAGCTCACTTTTTCATTATCAATAAAAACACCATTTTGACTAAATCTAAATTCTTTTTCTGCATCATTGTTATTTCATATCTTCCATTTCTTTCTACACATGCTTTCACCGTATCTTCTCCACACAAATCTAACACTTGGTCAATAATTTCCTTTTTACTCACAGTTTTCACATCACAGGCAATCCGACAAGTGTTCTCCTTCCACAACCACCGTGATGGTGGGTTGGCACTGGCCATGACGCCCCAAAGGGCTGGGTCCGTTTGCACAATAACAGAAGACTATCGATTACACAGTCAATTCAGAATTCAGTAACTTCAAAACACTATTCTTCTAAGTGAAAATCATTTCACGGTTGGTTGAATACCAGAGCGCGATGTAAACACGTCGTTCCCATCGGATACTCAACCGGAAGTCTTCATCTTTTTTAAAGTCTACAGCACTCGGTGTTCCCAGGCGGTCACCCATCCAAGTACTAACCGAGCCCGACGTTGCTTGCATTTCGACCCATGCCGGGATTGAACCCTGAACCTTCAGCTTAGCGAGCAAGCGTTCACTGAGCCATCGCGGCTCCCAACATATGAAAGAGCCAATTCTTCTTATACATGACATCAGAATACTGAGTGCTAATCTCAATACACGTAAGTTCGCAGTACAGCACAAATTATCATTTTAACATAAACTTAGCAAAAAATCTATCTTATTATTTAAAAAAAAAAAACATTTTAATGGTCAACGTTTTTAGACATGCAATTTTAAAACTTTTTTTTTTAATAAATGACAGAACCAGATTTTAGAACGGATTTTCTTCTTTTGGCATTGGATCGTTATCTACTACATTTAGATTTGTTTTTATTTAGTTTACTACTTAATTTAAAACGTTAAAAATGCAAGTTACAATGTAAGAAAGTCATGTTAGTGCAATTGTCAGTTGAAGGGAGAGAACTACATTTAAACATACAGACAACAAACATTTGTCAGTTGAAGGGAGAGAACTGCATTAAACAAGCAGACAACAAACATGTATGTTTTAATCTTATATTTTGCAAGCAAATGTTTTTTCAGATCATTTGACAAATTCTAAATGTAGTTTAGCCCGGCGTGTAGTTCAATCAATGTTATGAACCTATTTACCAAGTTTTTTAGAAGAAAACGTAGTCATGGATATCGTAAATACACGCCACCTAAAATATATCAGATTTCTATTGACGACCTCTCAGATATTATAGAAAACCCGCTGGGAACACATCATATCCCCTCTAAATTATATTCTATTCCTTTGTCCAGGCTAAAAATACGTAGAAACGAATGTCTTAATACAAATTTTACTGATTTTGCCTCCAAGGAATACAGAGTTGTATCCATTGTACTTGACATTGCTAACCGTCGACTTGCCACGACAGACGAAGAAGCATCGACCAACATCAACAACACCTTTCTTAAATTGAAATTCGCTAATAAAGGTATCGATGTCATCGGAATTAGCCAAATTTTGCACCATAAGCATGTCATTAAACACATACCTCCGTATTTCATCTCACATGAACCATCTCGAATTTCCTACACTTATACTAAATCTATTGCATGTAAAATATTTAATTACCGTAATGCAATAAGTAATATCAATACACAGGATATTTTAAATAACCCTTTGTCTTGTTCTTGCTCTACTTCTCCGTTCCTCTACCATCCAGCTGGACATGTAATAACCGGTAATTTAAATATTATCCAAAATTTAGAATTACGTAATGTATTTTTAAAAGCCCTAAATATCGGGAACCACAACCATTTACATGGAAACAAAATTTCAAAATTATTATGGATGCTGTTGAGGAATATGCAAGATTGTGGGCGAAGAAAGAGGAGGTAACTGCTGACACCCTCTCTGAATGGATTAAATCTATCAGACGTCTAAAACGTAAAATTTATTTACTTCACAAGTCAGTCAACAATAATCCTAAGTCGATTTTCAACGATGTCAAAATTATTGAGAATCTTGACGACTTGCACAACAAATACATTATTGTTCCCGCTGACAAAGCGTCTAATAATAACAGTTTTTGTTTGTAAAAAATATGATTATGACTGTTTGATCAACGAACTTTCCTGTGGGGTATCAACACTAATCATAATCCTACATATAAACGCACTAACTTTACTAAGGATTAAATATTATCCAATCACAAGTCTGTACTTGCCACTTTAAGAACTCCTTGTAGGGATGTTAATACAGATCTCCCTTTACTGTATTGGATACCCAAACTTCACAAAAATCCTTATAAACAGCGATATATAGCAGGTTCTTCTCATTGTTCAACCAAGCCACTTTCCAAATTACTTACTTCAATATTAACTGCAGTTAAAGAGGGTGTTCAGAAATACCGCAATACTATACTCCCGCAATGGAATCAATCAAATGTGGATTTTGAAAAATTCAAAAGAATCATTAGAAAATCTACAGTCTCAATCACTTTCTAGAGTCACATCTATACAAACCTTTGATTTTTCAACTCTTTACACTACAATTCCACATAGCAAACTCAAAGCACGTTTAAAAGATCTTATTTATAGTGTTTTCCATTCTAAAACTGGTAATGTAAGATTTAAATATATTGTTGTCAATTATAATTTCACATATTTTGTTCAGAACCATAGTGATTCCATTAACAAATTTACCGCCAACGATGTTGTTAATATGTTGGATTTTTTAATAGACAACATTTTTGTGGAATTTGGCGGCGATATTTATCAGTAAGTGATAGGCATCCCTATGGGAACTAACTGCGCGCCTCTACTTGCTGATTTTTTTTATACACATACGAGGCAGAGTTCATGCAAGCACTTGTAAAAAATAACAAACGACTAAGTAAGCGTTTTAATTAACTTATCGCTATATAGATGGTGCCCTCTCTTTAAATAATCCTAAATTTAGTGAATATTTAGATTACATCTATCCCGATGAATTAGAAATTAAAAACACAACCGATAACGTACACTACACATCGTATTTGGATCTGCGTCTTGAATATGACAAAAAACAGAGACTTAGTGTAAAATTATATGATAAGCGTGATGATTTTAATTTTCCAATGGTCAATTTTCCTTTTATGTGCAGCAACATTCCACATTCGCCAGCTTATGGAGTATATGTGTCTCAATTAGTTCGATACTCTAGAGCATGTTCTTTTTACGATGATTTCTTAGCTAGATCGAAGCTTCTAACGTCTAAGCTACTACTACAAGGATATTTACCAAATCGACTCAAAATCTCTCTTAAGAAATTTTACGGCCGCCATCATGAACTAATTGATAAATATAAAATATATGTTTCTGCTATCATTACAGATGTTTTTGCTTAACGATTCATATTTAAACCTGTCCTCACGAAATTACTCACCTTTTGTTCTAATTTTACATGACACTACTTATTGTTTTGCCTACCTATTTTATCTTCAATATTAAGCAGCTATTACCGGTGTTGTTCTAGATAGTATTTGCTGACCCTTCTTCTCACCGATAACACTTTTCGTCATATAATTATTCTCATTTATTCGTACGTACTCAACCACCCTTTTTATTATCATAACATTACAATTATTATGATCAGTTACGTCCCTTGAAGTTGGATATTTTCATCAGTTACGTCCCTTGAACTTTTAACATTTGTCGTCTGGTCACTATAGTAGGGCGGATATGTAACATTTTTTAGAGGAGTTGTGCACTTCCGGAAAGAAGCATGAAATTTTCACCATAGGGGTTTTTGGGTATGCTGATTTCAAAAATTGCGGGAACCACGTCGTCATGGCAACGGTTCCCGCCAAAAATTGGAAAATTCAAAATGGCCGCCACAAAATGTGTTTTCGTCAATAAAATGGCTCTTAGTGAACCGATAATGATGATTTTGATGTCGATACCTATATTTGTGAGGTCAAGGAATCCAATAAAATACTTTTAAAGATTCTAAATATACATCTTCTTTGGAAAATATAGAAAAAAAGTGCAAAATTTCATTTTTATTGAACATTTACCGTTTGTGTTCAAAATGTTAAGACAAAAATCCAATTGTTTCCTACATGTTCTCTTCAGGGATACCTATGCCAATTCACTGGATAACACAAAATATCTATAGGTTGGACAGCTAAAGTGTTCTATATAAACATAAAAACAAATTACACACATGTTGTCGGTCAATAGTATTGCATAATTGTAGGCCTTTTATTCTCTATTGCATTTACCAGAACAGAAGCACATATGGGTACAAAGGGGATTTGCTTTCTTACTTCTTGTGTACAACTTCTTACACACATATTTCATTGGTTCTTTTCAACCTTTGACGGCCTCTGGAATCACGGTTCAACAAAGTTTTGGATCTCACTGCGGTAAAGGATGACCAATTCGTCATTGCTGAGCTTACCAACAAGAGACGTGTCATCTGCAAATTTGATCATGAGGCAATTGTTCGCTTGGCTTCTGCAACTATTGGTATACAAAATGAATAATATTGGCGATAGAACACAACCCTGTGGAGCACTCGCGAGAATATACTAGATTCGAATTTGGCTTGATTGACTTACACAAATTGGCAACGATTTACCAGAAAAGATACAATCCATTTAATGAGATTCGTTTTAACATTTAGGTTAACAAGTTTATTCATGAGAAGATGGGGCTGTATTGTGTTGAAAGCTAAGAAAAGTCGGCCATTAATATCCTTATATATGAGTGTTTATTTTCAAAATGAAAAACGACATCTTCACAACATTCAATGTTGGAAGTATATTTTTCATCTTGAGTTTGCGAGTGAATAACTATTTTCTGGATTCATTCACATGGCTAAGTCATAAGTGGTGATGTTCATTGGTACAAAACATATATATCTTTCGATGTGGTCCATGTCATCTTGACATATCAGAATTGGAGGAATAAAAAAAACATGCATAAACAGAAGACCTCAGAATGCACCGATGTTCGATTCATTGGAAATTAGATCACATGTGTCGTTGCTTTGAACCATTACCAAAAGCTACCCATATTTCACATTCCTTTTAGATACTAGATACCGCAACTGTAAGAACCACTACGCCGGCATCAGCTGCACGTACATGTATCATCAACTTGGTAAATCCTTTAAACGTATGGGACGCGTGGAACAAGAGTAGTGTATCTTCTTATTCGTGGGTGCAGGACAATCCAAAGAGATCTGTGGGCGGTTGGATGACGAGTTTTTGTTGAGGTGGTTGAAACTCTTGGATGGCAAAAGCAAAACGTTGGAACAGACTCTTCATTTGAATCACATTGTAAAAAGTTTTTCCAGTTCACGATAATTTGAGTGTTAATGGCAAGTCAGAGATGAATACCAGTACCACGACTCTTGTGACTTCAGACTCTCTCCTTTTTATGGATATCTCAAACAGCATACGAATGAAGAGAGTCATCATCCAGATCTCTCTGGATTGTCCTGCACACTAGACGCTTGTTCCATGCGTCCCATGTGTTCAAACAAGTATTTACCAAGTTGATGATACATGCAACTGATGCCTGGAGTGGTTCTTTCAGTTGCGGTGTCTAGTATCTTACAGGATTGTGAAATATGGGTAGCTTTTAGATTTCCAATGAATCGGGACATCGGTGCATCCTGGGGTCTTCTATTTATGTATGCTATATCAGGATGTGATATGGTTTCTGCATTCTTTGGAATTGGAAAGAAAACAGCTTTTACAGCCCAACTACACCGACCTTTATGTGTTTATTGCTCCAATTATGATATTTCATGATGACATGGACCACATCGAAATATATGTTTTGTACCAATGAACATCACCACTTGAATGAATCCGGAAAACAGTTATTCACTCGCAAACGCAAGAGGAAAATATTCTTCCAACATTGAATGCCCTAGAACCTGGGTTTTCAACTTGGGAACATCTGGACAATTTCCTGGGGACACAATCTATAGGTTTTAAAAAATATAATATTTTAGTATTATCTGGGTGGATAAGCAACATATTAAAAAATAAAATGCGGTGACTTTATCATGCTTCACAATTGCATGTTTTAGATGACTTCTGCAGATAATTTAGCAGACATGATCTTTCCCTAGTCAGATAAAACCTGCCGTGGAGTAGATCTTTCCCTAGTGCACACAATTGGGAACATTTGAGAAAGCTAGTTGAAAACTCAGGCCCTAGAACAACTCGTAAAAAAGATTGTTTGTTAATTAGTATAAATCTGGGGAAAGTCATTCACAGGTAAACCCCAAGTTTTTAACCAGATTTATGGGGCTGGATAAGAGATGATTGCCCATGGAATCCACGATGAACCATGATTAAGTACACAAGCAAATCCCCTTTGTACCAAGATGTGCTGCTGTTCCGGTCAATGCAATAGAGAATAATACATCCTTGGGTTGGGTTACTGCCCGCCCATTAATTTTGGCATTTATGACTGAAGCAATGATTTTTGTTTATTTTTAAGATATAACAAAAAATCACTGGTTTGTTTTTAAAGCCAATAAAATAAAAATTGCTTTATATATATATGCAGGAGCAGCAAACCCTGAGACCTTGAAATCAATTTCCTCCCCAACACCCCCCCCCCTCAATTAACACAGAAATTGATGGCATCAGTGATATATTTACTGTGCTGCATTCACCCTACATCTGTATATTTGTCTAAAAAAAACATTTTGAACACAGATGGTAAATGTTCGATTAAAATATTTTTTTCTTCACTTTTTTTTTATATTTTCCAATGAAGATGTATATTTAGAGTCTTCAAAAGTATTTTATTGCATTCCTTGAGCTAAAAAATATAGGTATCGACATCAAAATCATCATAATCGGGTCTATTACAGCCATTTTATGGACAAAAACACATTTTCTGGCGGCCATTTTGAATTTTCCAATTTTTTGCAGGAACCGTTGCCATGACGACGTGGTTCCCGCAATTTTTGAAATCAGCATACCCCAAAACCCCTATGGTGAAAATTTCATGCTTCTTTCCGGATCCGCCCCACTACTAATTTCATTTGACACATTTTCAAGCTTTTGTCTTGTAGTTGTAGTGTGTTAGCCTACTACAAAGATGTTAACTAAAACCGACTCTAACTAAAGCCCCGTTTACATTAGGATTCTCATAAGTGTTCCGTTCTCGGTCTAGACCAGGACGCGATAAAATCACAAAATTTACCCAGTTTACACTAACAAAAAGTCGAGCGTTCCGAGAACAGTTCCAAGTAAATAACCAGCTGTTAGCAGACGCTTTCTCTTGGAACTCTGCCCGAAAGAGGTCATAATTTTTCGCGGGTCGTAACAGTACACCGTACAGCCATGTTGGAATGTAAGGAATGGTGATTAAATACAGATTGAAGATGAAATACGCATGCGTGACGTAACTGTTCTCGGAACGGATACCGTTTACACTACAAAAATTTATCTGTTCCGTTCTGAGAACTGTTCCGAGACCACTGTAGAGTATATTGTTCTACAGGGGCTTTTCTATGCTTTCTCTTTCTCTGGGAATTTCTTTAGGGCTTAATGACAATGCGTATGTTTAAAGTTAAATTCTTTCTTTCTTTTCTTTTCTCAACAATAAACAAGACGATTGACTGAAAATATAAAAATAAACAGAAATAATGTACATTCAACTTTATGTGTGATAATCGAGTCTACTTATTAGAAAATTGTGCGTGACTTGTCTATATAAATTAATCAAGTGATAACCGAGACTACCAAGCACATTTTACACTATTTGGACGTTTGAATGAGAATTATAAACTTATTAAAGAACACAAGATTATGACAATATTATGAATATGAGCCTAATACAAATTTCAATATAACCTACCACAAATTAGGCCCTTTTGACTCAGTATAACTAATAATTTCTTAAATTAAAGATTCTATTAAACTCTATGACATAAAACATTCTTTTCTACTTCCTGTCATGCTCATTGACCAGATAATCAACTTTTAATTCAATAAACTATTAAAGGGAGAGAACAACTATTTATAAGAAAGTAAGACCCCAATATATGCCTATCTAAAATGCAATTCAAATTATATTTGACCTTTACAACCACCTCGCCTCGGTAGTCTGAAATTGGAAATGTTCTCAGAACGCTCGACCGTTTACACTACTAATTTTTCATCCGTTCCGTTCTCGGAACTGTTCTGGGAACGGATAAATTTTATAATGTAAACGGGGCTAAAACCTCTCTTAGGAATTTTTACGACCGCCATCATAAATTGATTTTTAAATACAAATCATCTGTTTGTGCTATGATTGCAAATGCTTTCCCTTAAACTTTATGGAGGTCAATGTACGCCATTAATCAATTCTCTACCGATTTGTTTAATTCACTAATTCAAAGACAAATGTCAAATATCTTAATACCTAATACTTATAATACATACAACATAATGATTGAAATGTTAAAATCAAATGCTTTTATTCACATGGAACTTAACTAATGTCTTTTCAAATAATTCATTTAGCATTTGCCAAAAAACTTTGTTGATAAACCACCAGGATATTTGATTAATAACAGAAGTATATTGTCAATTGTAAAATCTCATTTCTAAATTGAAAAATGTCGGTTGCAAAATGATAAATGCAACATCTTTCGTGTAAAATGTCTTATGTATTATCTCAAATGTAATATCTTTTATGCAAATTACCAAAGTCACGACCCTATTAAAAATTCAGCAGTGTTACGTCATTCTTTTACACAATGAACGCTCCCAACTTACGTTCGGGCGAAACACACTGGCAAGCCTAACTAAGAGAAGGATGTGTAGAGTTGCAGGCAGCTTAGAATCTGCTCAATCGTTACATGATTCAAAACATCAACTCGAATCGGTCTGTAATATTTTGATGACAATTGATCTTGAACTAAGTGAGGAACTAAATTTAAATCTTAGTAATTGTTGTACACAACTTGGGCAATGTATGGATTACATTGACCGTTCAATTGCAGTGCAGTGTACATCAAGTGAATCATTCCAAACAGAAAAGTGTACTGGAACTGTTGGCCTAATTCATATGCGTCACAAATTCTTTCACAGTCGTATTATGCTAAATCTGTTCTTTCAAGGGATATACACCACAATATTTTTAATTGAAATAGCGCCTTTTGAATTTTGAGAATTAATTACTCCATCTGCTTGTAAAATATAAAATTCAAATTTCAGTTCAAAGGAGAGTACTACATTTTGACATGCAGTTATTTCCCAAATGCGTTTGGGCGATACTTGTCTGCATGTTAATATATAGTTCTCACCCATTAACTTGCGTTTGGGCGATACGTATATCATTAATGTCCTTTTTTTTTACATTGTAACTGTTTTAAAAGAAAAATTAATAGATATTTTCTTTGAACGAATTATGTAATGATAAATTTCGATCTGTATATCAAACTATTTAGTATGAATGCTGTGCAGTCCGTTTCTAAATTGAGATTTGGCTCTTTCATGTGATATGCGCTTTCCTCTGATGTATAACAAACTGTGATTACGCTTTTTTTTAATCAGATGACTTTTCACTACCGAACATATAGTGTTTATTTAACTTGTGTCTACCGTGTGTGAACTAGTTATTCTACTTTTCACTACCGAATTCAAATATTTCAATATATTGCATTTCAATATAAAACAAGCTTTCTTCTGTAAACCTGACAACATGGATTGAAAGATGCCACTTTTCACCAATGGAAGAAACCGGATGCGCACTGCTTGGTACCATTCATGGTTCTAGCTATATACGTTATTACATTCGCCGTTGCTGTCTTGAAAGGACAAATGTCATGAAGTGTGCAATGGGGTACATTTTGCCAGCATTAGCATACTCTTATTTTCGATTTCCAACTGCTGAGGAACCTTTAACGTGCATGTAAAAAATCAATCAGTCCCACAGTGTGTCAAATAGCCAAAAAAAAAACAGAGTCATGGGCTTCGTCCCCTACACCCCCATTAGGAGCTTTGCCCCTAGACTCAAACAGGAGCCCTAGGGCGGACCCATATATTCTGTCTGTTCATCTTTACCATTGCACTCCCGATTCCAAAATCCTGCCTACGCCTCTGTATCCAAACAACTAGACCTCTTTTCCATGTCAGCTCCTCCGACCTTCATTACTGACCGGTGGAAACCAGAGCCGGTTCTTATTTGAATTTTTACCCAGAACATCCTTTTTTTCAGTTTCCAACCATGGGATCTGTTCAAAACAGTATCTCGGAGAAGCGAAACTATCTATGAAGCATCAACAAATTGGTTTGAAGTAGCGGCCAAAACTCTGAAAGTAATTGCATACCTGTGTATCTTTGTTTGTGTATTAACTAGTGCTTTAGCCAGTAAAGGGAGTTTGTTATTGATGACACATGCTATTGGGAATGTTAAACAGGTTAGTATGCATATTTAGAAACATTTATAATTTTAACATTATCATAAAAGACAACCTAATGAGAAAAACTTGAAGGGCAAAGTTCACTAACCGTTCTCCAACCATACCCTAGTCTCAGAAACGGGATTTGTTAAGCTTTTTTAATCGCATATTCTAGTCCAGTTACACAACTTTTAAGCCAGATTAAAACTATTTCTCCGAGATTCTAAATTTACCCTCTTTTCTCTTTTACTTTGTTCAAAGTGGACCAGCCAATTCTCGTGGACATCGGACACCACAAGAACAGACGATGATATAGTACATCTGATACCATTTTTCATTTTGAGATATATTTTGGCCTACTCATTAATTGATATACTTCCTCAAATGAAAAGTTCATTAGCTACTAACAATGTATTGCCAATGTGTTAACATGGATTTCGAATTTTGTTTTACGGTTGGGAGCGTTCGTGCTTGTGTTTTATTATTATGACTTCCGAACGTAAGGGTTATGCTACTTTTCACTACCTAATATAAATAATTTATTTGACGGTACAATGTACAATGAATTAAAAATATACCCATGGAATAATTTGGATGCGCAGTCTGGGTACAGTCTCACGGTTCTAGTTTTTTCCGAAATTTGCACAGTTTAATCTGTAACTTGCAACATTGTTACAGGTTAGAAAGATATAAGATATGTGTACTATATGATACAAATAATTTGCTTTTTTGAAAAAAGTTTCCATTTTCAAAATCGTTGCAAATGTTACCTGAGAGTATTTGTTAAGTATGCCCATTATACCTATTATACCTATGTATCTTCTTGATTAAACTGAATTTGTTTTGAAAGGGTTAATTACAGACAGGGAGTTAATGAAGCAGTTTGACCTAGTTTTTGTGTTTGGCTTAGTAATGGCTTGATATGTCTAGCTGAAACCCTTAAATGCATAGGAGAAACATTTCTCTACAATTTGGCGTTTATTTTACTCAAATCCGTTCAGTAGTTTTCTATCAGCGTCCAAAAATTATAACAAACTTAAAAACCTTACCTAAGATTATTATATATTTTAGCATGTTTTTAGCGTTTAAAAATAAACGGCTAGATCTTTTTAGTTAAAACGTTCAGATAAATTAAAGGGCACATATCTAGAGATTTTAGTGTATAATTTGAGGAAAAATTTGTTTTTACCCTATTCACGCCTCGTTTTGAAACCGAGGTCTGCAGTCTGCATCAACAGTCTGAAAGGTCTCCTCAGCAGTCCCAAGAGTCTCGACAGCACCACCTTCTCCCCATTCTCCTCGTATAATCAACCTATATTATTTAGCCTAATCCGTAAAATGCCATATATTATCATCGTAACATCGTAAACATAACTCTCTTCTCCCCTTCAAGAAATGACAAAGCGAAATAAGACAATTTCAATCTACAAGAGGAGGAGCTGGTTTAGTAAGAGTTGCTCATCATGTGTGCATCAACAGAACTAATGCTACTGCCTTCTTTGTCACGGTTTTTTATCAAAAGAATGCCATTCTGAAGGATCTGAATTGTGATTAATTGTGAGTTACACTGTAACTCTGTAGATATGCTTAAATCTGACTAAGGAACATGCTACCATCACTCATTTTAAAGGTTTGAGCTACTAAAATTCGACTGTCTTCGACGATTTTACTGTACTAAAAAATGATGGCTATACGACGGCATTGCGAGGGCTTCGTCATGTTGCCTTCCTAAGACAATCGGAAAGCTTCTAGTTTCCTTGGTATGATCTTCCTGGGGCGAAAATGACCGATGGCACCAATGATCACACGAAATAAAGACGTGACACGACTGGATGCCCTCACAATGAGCTTACCAAGGGCAAAATTGATACATGAGTTCAACACGAAAATGAACTTCATTTTGCCACCGCTCACGACGTTGCTGCCGGAGCCTAAGAAGAACAAGAACAATAATTTGTGTCTTCACTCAATGAGATGCAGTAGATATCCAGACGAAAATACTTACTAATAGTTGTTATGCCTCTTGCAATACAAGTAGTTGTTTTTTTTTTCAGCTCTTACAGTTTGATATCATATGAACTTATCTTACTTTTGAGAATTTTTCATTTGGCGCTTTTTCATGTTTTTGTTTTGTAGTTTGTTACTACAAGGATGTTAACCAAATCGACTCAAATCCTCTCAAAAGACATTTTACGGCCGCCATCATGAACTAATTAATAAATATAAATTATCTGTGTCTATCATTGCAGATGTTTTTGCTTAACGATTCATGCTAAAATTGTCGTCACGAAAGTTTATAGAGTTGTCACCTTATTGTTTTATAATTTTACAAGACACTACTTTTTGTTTTGACTCCCTATTACTGTAACAATGTGCGGGGCAGGAATGAATAATATAAGAACGACGTGTTGTGTTCAACTTAAACTTTAATGATGTAGGCTATTCCTCAACACATGTCATATTATAAAGCGGGGATTACAAATTAAACATCATGGCCTAGGCCTAGTATTAACGGGAGATAACTCTTAAAACGTTAATACATAATAATTGATAATGTTACATCTCTCTTCTTAACAAATAAACTTATATGTTATACATAATATGACATTTATAATAAGCGTTTACAACTTAAAAATTATAACTTTGAATACAGAATGAAATGTGAATACATAATACAAATGAAATAACATATTTAAAGGGGAGGTCGAAAACTCGGACTTCTCGGAATCCTAGGATTATCGAATCCTAGGAATTCGAAGTCCGAGTTTTCGACCTCCCGGTGTACGGGAGGTCGAAAACTCGGAAAACACGGAAAAATAAATCCGAGAATTCCGAGTTTTCGACCTCCCGTATACCGGGAGGTCGAAAACTCGGACTTTTAAATTCCTAGGATTCGATAATCCTAGGATTTCAAGAAGTCCGAGTTTTCGATATTGCTCTATATGAAAAACGAAAACTCGGAATTGTTTCCTAGGAATTAGAATTACCGAGTTTTTGATATTGCTCTATATGTAAATCGAAAACTCGGACTTATCGAAATCCTAGGAATTAAAATCACCGAGTTTTCGATTTTGCTCTAAATAAAAATCGAAAACTCGGACTTCTCGAAATCCAGATGTATTGGGTATTATCCATTTTTTTAAAGGGATAAATCTGTTATACTCGTCCTATACGGTTAATATTTGTGTTTAATATTGACTATTGGTTAAATAAATATGCATCCCACATATTTTATCTTCCTTCTAACACCTTTTATCCCTATAACATAGAAAATTAGCATGATAAAATCCCCTCATTTGTAGTTTTGTTTCCGATACTAAATTTACAGCTGATAAAGTGACTATCATGCTGAACCTATTGACGGAAAGTCACGTGGCTAGTGGAGCAAGATATGCTCACCACTCCGGAACACAGTCATGATGTCACTCTGAGACTGGGTTTGTCAAATCGGCTGGCCTTTCATAGAGACAACATAGCTAATTATTATTTTTTTCTTGGAACTCGTGTTGTCGGATCCCACCTTTACCCCAATGCTTTAGCTAAAGAGGTTATTTTTATATATTTTCTATAATGCTCTATACGGAAATCGATAATGTAAGCCAATGCGGGGGCACCTGTCGAATGCTGTTGGCGAACGTTTGTCAGGACAGCCCACTTCTAGCAAACTCCATGGTCCCGAACTTCTGAGTCAAGACATCCGTTCGACCATGAGATAAATCATAATAATACTTCAGCTTCTGGTATTCCTTAAACCATTCGCTACTCATTTAGCCTCAGCTAACCGTGCTCATGCGTCATCGATGCCTCGATCTTCGGTTTCTCTGTGTGATCTAAGATTGTCGAATTAGGTGCTTTACTGATACGTTTATTCCTTGCCAAGGGACACCAAACCCACTTTCATTAGGGACAGTCTACAGAGCTTGAAGCAAAGATGAAGTGCCTTGAAGCATCCTCTAGCTTTGAAGGCCTCATAATGGTCTTCCTTTTTTAAAGTTGCGTTATCAAACTGACGTGAGTCTAGCTGTCAGTAAGCTAGGTCTAACTTTTACGCGTTAAGCCTTGTCTACACTAGCAAACTTTTGTTTGCAAACTCGAGCAAACTCCGAGTTTGGTGGAGTTTGCAAACAAAAGTTTGGTAAAGTTTGATAGTGTAGACCAGTTGACAAACTTCACCAAATTTCAAGAAACTAGTTTGGTAAAATAAGGACATGCACCTTCTTGGGAAACTAGTTTGCTGAAGTTTGGAGCAACTCAGCCAATCAAATGGCAGCTTGTAGTCATGTGATCCCGTGGACAAAATGGCGGCCTCCAAGAAAGCCATGAATACAGAGAAGGCATGGAGTTTTAAGGAAATTACCAATTTAATTCAAGAAAATGAAAAATATCCGTGTTTGTATAACACCACCCTGTCTGATTACATAGACCGAGACAAAAAGAAAGCCTGAAACTTATCCCTTTTCAAAACCCAGGGTTTGGTCCATGAACGTGATCTGTTTTCATTACGCCGCCGGCGGCGTCGAATAGCAATCGCAATGATAGTTGCTGCAGCGGCACTCACACATGTTCTGTGCCCTGTGCCTATCCTCCATTTTTGTAATTTGAGAGATATTACATCATTTTCACACCACTTTGTTTCAAATCAAGCAAACTTTCATAAACTTTACCAAATAAAAGTTTCTTTAAGTTTTTCAGTGTAGACAGGTACCACAAACTTCTCCAAACTCTGAGTTTGCTCAAGTTTGCAAACAAAAGTTTGGTAAAGTTTGCTAGTGTAGACAAGGCTTTACAATGGATTATTACTAGTGTAGATTGTGATTAAATATTTCTGTCATCATCTCAGTCTTTATTCTTGAATCTTTCTATACCATTGATGCTGCACTTGCTGTTCAAGTGTTGTTGTTATGTGTTCATAATCTTCAACGGTTGAACTGAGGTCTGCTTTGCTATTCAGATGTGAAGCCATTCGATTCCTTCACCGTCAGGGGCGGATTTAGGGGGTTGCAAAGCATGGATTGTCCGCACCATTTTACCACAGATGTTTCTCGCCACACTCCGCTTGGCAAGATATCTATGTACATTGCACCCACTCTAGAAAAATATTTCAATAACTTTGATTATTTTAACCTCAAATAATTTTTCGACTCGCTCCGCTCCCGAAATTTTATTCTGCGACCTCCCCCTCCCCCCCCCCCCTCCCCTAACGTCAAATCCTGTATCCGCCCCTGTTAGAGTCTGTCCACGAATTACTTGATGTGTCCATAAAGTTTTCTACATCCATTTCACAGCATCCATTCCATGGCCAGGAACATTGATAAATGTCATGCCATTTCCATGTTTACATCCACCCTCCTTTCCCCCCATACATAGCCTAATAATGATAACAACCCATATATTTAGAATTATGTATATTCGTACATTGAAAACAAAACAACTGAATTAGTGGATTTGTGATCTGTTTTCTGTGTTCAAATTTTGTAAAATGTTTTCGTAGCTTTTAGGGTGGTAGGCTACAATTACAGGGAGCGATATAGGCCTTTGGCTTTAGGACAAAGTCAAAAGTAGTATTTTATGATTGTTTTTTTTTCAAGCAAAAAGCACAAGTGTCACTGTACAAATTTGATAGACAAGAATAAATGAAAAAAGTATTTGAAGATTGAAACATAAATTGATCAAAACATTATTTGTGGTCATGAGTTCTGGTTTTTAAGAGTTGCTTCCCTTAAAGAAAACACAACAAATCAGTAGCCTCACTATTTATCGCGGCTCGATTACAAATATTATAAATCAGTCTCAGTTGAAAAAATTAAAATAGACGTAAAAAGCTTAATCAACCTTTGCATATTTAAATCGATATATTCAATTTACAATTATGCCCTATCCAAAAATCAAGAAATTATAGACCTGAGCTAGTAGGCTAATTGTAGTGAGCCGAGGTGGCTCAGTGGGTTAGTTATTGCCCTTGACTTAGACTTAACAAAATTGCGTCAAAATTTTGTTGTAGACACAATAGAAGCTACAATTTTCAATGGATTTGAATGAAACTTGGTATGAGCATTGTAGTTGATAAGACGGCGGTCAAGTTTGAATATGACATATTTTCCATGAATGTTTTTTGACTTATTGCCCTTGACTTAACAAAATTGCGTCAAAATAATGTTGTAGACACAATAGAAGCATCAATTTTCTATGGATTTTATTGAAACTTGGTATGAGCATTGGAATTGATAAGACGGCGGTTAAGTTCGAATTTGACATTTTTTCGATGAACGGTTTGTAATCACCAAAGGATGAATTTTATTGAAAATGAAGTACCGGTAATTTGAAAAATATTTGATACCGGTTATTGCCCCTGTTCTTCTATTTAGCTTGTAAACACAAGGCACAATACTTAACCGATTTTGACGAAACTTGGTGTGAGAGTGTGTGCTAAGATCAGTCTAATTAAAATCAGACCCTAATTTCGTTCGTTCGTTTTTTTTTTAAATCCGGTTTTTTAACCACTACATTTGGGTCTGAGAACGTCGCGCTTTGCCAGCCGTTCAGGTTAACTTTGACCTAACCTTAATGACCTTTGTTTTAACCAATCAGATCTTTGCCCTCTCCCGCGCTGGGATTTTGTTCGCGAACAATAGGTGCATTCTAGGATTCCTAAGTGCTGTAGACTAGCTTATCAGGTCATGTTTATCAAGGTAAGGTCAAAGTTAACCTGAACGGCTGGCAAAGCGCGACGTTCTCAGACCCAAATGTAGTGGTTAAAAAACCGGATTTAAAAAAAAAACAAACGAACGAAATTAGGGTCTGATTTTAATTAGACTGTGCTAAGATAAGGATGAACGCTATTGATAGTCAACGAAATGAGAAACATTATAGGTATTGCCCTGATCTCCATAACTTTGCCATTTTTTTAAGCAAAGCTGCCAGTGCGCGTATGTTACCTTGCCTAGCAAGCTATCTTATCTTTCAGAAGAGCCCACGTAGCAAATTTTGTTTATTTATAAGATCGTTAATTTCCATTGGTCTAACGACAAAATAGAAAAATTAGTAACCTCTTTTTATCAGCTGTAAATTTAGTATCGGAAACAAAACTACAAATGAGGGGATTTTATCATGCTAATTTTCTATGTTATAGGGATAAAAGGTGTTAGAAGGAAGATAAAATCTGTGGGATGCATATTTATTTAACCAATAGTCAATATTAAACACAAATATTAACCGTATAGGACGAGTATAACAGGATTTCGAGAAGTCCGAGTTTTCGATTTTTATTTAGAGCAATATCGAAAACTCGGTGATTTTAATTCCTAGGAAACAATTCCGAGTTTTCGTTTTTCATATAGAGCAATATCGAAAACTCGGACTTCTTGAAATCCTAGGATTATCGAATCCTAGGAATTCAAAAGTCCGAGTTTTCGACCTCCCGTCGAAAACTCGGAATTCTCGGATTTATTTTTCCGTGTTTTCCGAGTTTTCGACCTCCCGTACACCGGGAGGTCGAAAACTCGGACTTCGAATTCCTAGGATTCGATAATCCTAGGATTCCGAGAAGTCCGAGTTTTCGACCTCCCCATATTTAAATTAGCCTATAGAGTAATAACGTTTAATAACAATAGAAGATATATTTAGGCTACATCGATTCTATAATTTTGGGTTTAACTACTCTACCCGACCTGGTGACATACATGCCTGAATCGTTTGTTTTGCAAGATTGGTCCTGTTTGGGTTCTCCTACATTTTTAGACAAATTGTCACTTGGGGGAATTGTTTCAGTGGTGGAAAGGTTCATTTCGGAATTTACAATGGAATTGGGCTGGTTGACATTGTCCTCAAAGTTGTTTAAAGGGACATATTCGTCAGTTTTAATCAAGTCACGTCTGTTCCGTCTGTAAATTCCACCGTCGGGGCTTTCAACAACATAAGACCTAGAACTAAGGGGGTGCCTATCAATTACAACTGCTGGCTTCCATAAGCCACTATTTTGCCTAATCCGAACAGGATTTTCTTGCTCAAGTGCATTTAAGGGTTTGGCACCTTTATTGTAATACTTATTTTGACGTTCTTGTTTTGATACAAGTTGGTTATGAACGTCACCGTAATCAGGGACATTAGTTCTTCAAAGGTAGATGGGAGGATAGATCTTAACTTTCTACACATAAGTAACTGAGAAGGGGTATAACCTGAATTTAAAGGGGTAGTACGATACTCTAATAAGGTAAGATATGGGTCTGTCCCATCAGCCTTACATTTACTAAAGATACGCTTCACAATCTGCACTGTTTTCTCGGCTAAGCCGTTAGATTGTGGGTAGTGAGGACTCGAAGTCACATGTTTGAAGTCCCATTGTTTGGCAAACTCCTTAAACTCATGCGAGTCATATTGGGGACCATTGTCCAAAACGCATGTATCAGGGATTCCCAACCTTGAGAAAGTTCCCTTAAGTTTGTTTATAACAGCCTGACTTTTAGTGCCATGAAGCTTGTGAACCTCGAAGAAGAGACTATA
This sequence comes from Lottia scabra, assembly GCA_029955415.1. Lineage (NCBI taxonomy): Eukaryota > Metazoa > Mollusca > Gastropoda > Lottiidae > Lottia > Lottia scabra. Next base: position 5,146,875 of record JARJEI010000002.1, on the reverse strand, counting down.
ATAATCAACAACTACAACATAATCAGCATTATTCCAACAAAATAGATCAGTGGCTACAACCTGCCAAGGATATTGTGGAATTTTGTGAGGTTTTAATGGCTCCTTAGGATTAGCATTTCGACGTTCTAGACAAATTGAGCACTTCAAAACCATATTGGTGATATCGTTTGACATATGACCAATATGAACACGTTCAAGCATAAGAGATTTTAACAATGTAGGAATAACTATTTTGCGTCCTTTGAATATAAGACTACCTATGACAGTAAGTTCATCTCTGTGATTCCAAAACTCGACTACTTCCGGGGGACATTCAGAGCGCAGACCAGGCCAACCATCAAGTATAACCTGCCTTAAGATTTCAAATTGAGGGTCTGATAAGGAAGCCTTTTCGATCTCTTGTATTTTTCTGTCACTGACAGGAAGATTAGACAAAATCATATGAACTTGTGTTTCAAAGCTGTCTGAGAGACCAGGGCAAGTGTCTTTCCTAGACAAGGTATCGGCAACTGGGATACTTGTACCAGGTAGATGTACAAGGTCAAGGTCGTAATGCTGCAACCGTAGAATCATACGTTGTAGCCTAGCTGGGGCATCCAGTAGAGACTTTTTCATTATTGAAACCAAAGGTTTATGATCCGTCTCAACTTTGACATGACGACCGTAAATGTACTGATGGAAACGCGTGCAACCAAAAACTATAGCATACATTTCCTTTTCAATTTGTGCGTAATTAACTTCTGTGGCAGTTAATGATTTCGACGCATAAGCCACGGGCTTATCATTTTGGAGCAGCACAGCTCCTAAACCGTACTTGGAGGCATCGACCTGTAAGGTCAAATCCTTATGAGGGTCATAATACGATAGAATAGGGCCTGGAGACTTAGTCAATATCTCTTTAACCTTCCGAAAAGCTTCGATCTGAGGCTTATCCCATGAGATCAAAACATCCTTATTCAACAACTGACGTAATGGGCTAGTTACTTCTGCTAAGTTGGGTGCGAATTTTGACAGGTAGTTAACCATGCCTAGAATAGTTTGCAACTCAGGTTTATTTGAAGGGGGAGGCATTTCTAGAATGGCTTTGATTTTATTAGGATCTGCTTTAACACCTGATGAGGTTAGGACGTGACCAAAGTAAGTGACCTCAGTCACACCAACCTCCAACTTATCCTCATTAAGCTTGACACCTTTTTGTCTGGTTATGTCTAAAACCTTGCGTAAACTTAAGTCATGCTCCTCTCTGGTGGAGCCATAAACTAGAAGTCGTCAACTATTGCAACAACATTACCAAGTCCGGTATAACATTCATCTATTTTGGCTTGAAACAAATCTTGTGAGCAATAAAGACCAAATGGCAACCTCTTAAATCGATATCTGCCATGGGGAGTATTAAATGTAGTTAAGTATGAGGACTGTTCTGAAAGTCTAATGGCCCAGTAACCCGATCGGACATCAAGTTTTGTAAAATAATGTGCATTTGACAACTGGGGGAGAATATCTTCCAGCGTTTTCATTGGATAATGTGGACGCTGAATGGCAGAATTCAGGTCTTTTGGGTCCAGACATACCCTTAATATGTGATTAGGCTTTTCAACGACAACAAGTGAATTTACCCAGGGGGTCGGGGTATCTACTTTGCTAATTATGTTAGCTTTCTCCATCCTATCAAGTTCGTCTTCGAGACGGTCTCGTAAGGACACAGGTACACGTCGTGGGGGGTGAACTACAGGAGGGACATTAGGGTCAATGTGTATTGTAGCTTTCCCTGGAATAAGACCAACACCTTTGAAAATATCAGAATACTCTTTCAATACTGATCCTTTAGTCATGTGCTCATGGGTACCTGGGTCAGGGATACGTGAAGTATGTGTACTGTAAACTAGCTTTATAAGCTGATAATCTAAGCAAGACTTCATGCCTAAAATAGGTGGGGAATTAGTATCTACACAATAAAATTCAACATTACTAGAGATAGATCCCTTTTCACAAGGTAGGGAACAGATACCAAGTGATGGCAGTGGATTACCATTATATGCAGACAGACTACGTGGTGATTTTCTCAGTGTACCCTTACACTTAAGATTATCATAAACATTTTTTGGCAAAATATTTACCTGTGAACCCGTATCTAGCTTGAAATCAATAGGTTTTGCACAAACATTAATAGTAGCAAATGCTTGATCGTTCTTAACATTAAACTTATGTTTATCTATTATAGAGTCTATATAAAAACCTTCTTCACTGTCGTCTTCACTGGGAACATCCAACTTGACTTCATGAACTTTCGGTTTTGATCGGCACACTTTTGAAAAATGGTTCCACTTTTGGCAGCTGTTGCATTTCTTCCCTTTTGCAGGACACTCTTCGGGTTTCAGATGTGAGTTTCCACAGTTTCCACACGACTTTTGCTGATAATGATGTGGTTTCTTCGTACCGGTATCGTAACTGTAAGATCTAGAGTTATTGGTAGGCCTACTAGTAGGATGTCCTTTGTTGACAAAACTGTTCTTCTTCTGGTCATATTTCGTATTTGATCCAAAGGCACTATATTTTGATTGTCTCTGTGATCTGAGCTCATTGACTGCTGCTACCGGTGTCTCGATGCTCTTCATCTGTTTCAGTTGTCCTTGGCTGTATTCGAAAGCCTGTGCGATCTGGATTGATTTTTCAAGCGTCAATACGTCGCCCTCGTTGATGAGTTTTTCCTTCACTTTTGTAGAATTAGTCCCAAATATAAGACTGTCTCTGATCATCTCGTCCTGATCCTTGAAATTGCAGTCTTTGGCGATTAGTTTCAATCTGGTGATAAACTGCTCAACTGTTTCACTTCCTTGGGTTTCGTGTCGGTATTTGCATCTTGCAAGTAAAGAGTTCTGTTTTGGTTGGACGTAAGCAAGAAATTTGACGAAATGAACGGAAAGTTTCGCTGAGTCACCTTCGTTCAACTGCCATGTATTAAAGATGTCACGGCAACCCATAGTAGAAGATCTGTTATCTTTACCTTTTCGTCTTTTTCAGCATTTTCAGAATAAGTTCCACATGTTGTTTAAACTTTTGCCATGTTTCCACGATATTGGACGAATCCCAGTCCATCTGTGGTTTTGGTACACCGTTTAAATCCATATTTCCCGTATTTTCTGACACCATGTAACAATGTGCGGGGCAGGAATGAATAATATAAGAACGACGTGTTGTGTTCAACTTAAACTTTAATGATATAGGCTATTCCTCAACACACATGTCATATTATAAAGCGGGGATTACAAATTAAACATCATGGCCTAGGCCTAGTATTAACGGGAGATAACTCTTAAAACGTTAATACACTAAGTATGCAATCGTATCAGTCAATTTTATTCACTACGCAGTGATATATATAAGACTTCTTTCTTCCCCTAGTGTTTGTTGGGTTGATACAACAATATATAAAAATTCAAAAACTAGATTTTTAGAGCGTAATTGTTTTTCCGGGGATTTATATCTTTCAATACCACATTTTATAATTTTTTAAGGTAAAATTAGATGTTCTAAATATTTCTGAAAATTTGTGAATTTGTTTACACCACATGGATTATCTCCCATAATTCAGCCAACAAGGTGAGATTGCTAAAACTTGTGATGGAACGGATGAAAACACATGTTGGTCGAGTGCGAGGTAGCATCATATACTGTAAGGGTGAGAAGTCAATCAACTTGACCACAGACGTGCCGACCAGGGACTTTGAATTCCAACATCCCGAGGCAGATACAATGCCATTATCTCTCTATGGCAGACTGAGGGCTGAGAACTTCACTGACACATTTGTCATAGACAGCGGAGACACAGATGTGTATGTCCAAGCAGCTTACGTCTCGCATCAAATTCGTGGTTAATAAAAAGCAAGGATGGTTCGGTCAATTGTGGTGCCATGCTCTCAGATGACGTCGCACGTATTATAATTCCTCTCCATGTGATCACTGGTAGTGACCATACATCAGGTTTCTATGGCCAAGGGAAAAAGAAACTGCTGCAGAAGGTGATAAATGAAGATAAAGAGTACAGCTCGCCTTCCACCAGATGATGACACATTGAATCAACATGTCGAAAGGACAAACTACATCGCATACTGTCAGCTCCACTACAACTTGATAAAGCATCCATCCCCGATCGGCCATAGTTGGGAAATCATGAATGGGAAGTGCAAACCAGTGCGTCACACCAGCCCTTCTTTGCCGGATCGGCTCAAACCTTGTGACTCTACAGGCGATAGCAGTAATGAGAGTAGCGATAATGACAGTGAGAGTAGCGATGATGAAAGTGAAAGTAGCGATGATGACAGTGAGGTGACTGAGGTCAAATGATAAAACTGACATTAAATATGCATGTACACCTGGACATATAAAACAAATGTGTCATTAGTATTAAACAACATAACACTGTTGAGTTTCATTAGTATATATCCTGATCAGCACTGAAGGCAAAACCGTTGAGAAACTAATTTTCAAGATGACCGACGGTGGCGGCCATCTTGAATTTGAAGGTCAAAATGAGATCAAATGATAAAACTGACATTAAATATGAATTCCTTGACCCCAAAAAACCGAGAAAGCATATGTCGATCAGCTCTGTAGGCCAAACTGTTGAAAAACTAATTTTCAATAGGATTTAAAGGTTAAAATGAGGTCAAATGATAAAACTGACATTAAATATGAATTCCTTGACCCCAAAAAACCCAGAAAGTATATGTCGATCAGCGTTGTAGGCCAAACCGTTGAAAAACTAATTTTCAAGATGGCTGACGGCAGCCATATTGGATTTAAAGGTCAAAATGAGGTCAAATGGTAAAATTGATATCAAATATGCATTCATTGACCCCAAAAAAACCCAGAAAGTATATGTTGATCAGCGTTGTAGGCAAAACCGTTGAAAAACTAATTCTCGATATTGCCGATGGCGGCCATATTAGATTTTCGCCCCCCACGAAGTTTGCCCACACTTTCGCGAGATGCACCCTCGCTATTTTTTTGAATTAACCTTCAAAGAAGTCAAATCCATTGAGAAACGAACCTTCGCTCTCCACGATCACGGAAGTTCTCCAGATGACCCAACTAGATAACATTGTGCTTTTTGCCCAGTCCTCAGATTTTCTGACTTTCCTTCCTACCTCTGATAGGTATTTTGACTGTCGCAGCAGGTGAGGTGAAGTGTGTGGAGGTTTATGGAAGGGTTTTTGGGTCTAAACAAGATGATCTGCTAATTTGTGTAATGCAATGTTGAAATGTTCAATACGTCAAAAATACCTATTATGATACCGTCAACTTGGTCATATTGCGTAAGTAAATTGTAATAATACAACTGTTTACATATCATTTTGGTATTATCATTTTAGAAATATCATTTTGGTATTATCATTTTAGAAATATCATTTTCGAATTATCATTTTAGAAATATCATTTTCGAATTCAACATATCATTATTGAAATATCATTTTTAACATTTCTCAAAGGTCAATATGCAAATGAGGTCAAAAGGCGTGGCTTCCAGAAAAATGTTTTCACACACAATAATACCTCCCAAGGAAACATAACCCGGTTTGGGCAGTACTATATACCGAAAAGTACCGAAAAATACCGAAAAGAACCTAAAAACTCCGAAAAATACCGAAAAAACCCCGAAAAGAACCGAAAAATACCGCAAATACACCGAAAAAATACAGAAAAACGTCGAAAAAACTTTTCTGATACTAATTACCGAAAAAAACCTTAATACCGAAAAGACCTAAATACCGAAAAAATCCTATATACCGAAAAACCGACACTAATTACCGAAAAAATCGCTAAAAAAACGTATAATCTGACCACTTATAACTCAAACAGGAATTTGACTTCTGGAAAAAATATTTCCCTCGTAGAAATTCCAGGTTTATGAGCGTGCTGTGGCTCAGTGAAACGGCGTTGGACTATTAGCTGCTAGGCGATTTGGTGCCGTGGGTTCGAGGCCCGCTCTGGGAAGAAAAAAATTCCGATGCCAAGGCCGGTGTTTTCTGTGGAGTGATTCTCTGTGGTCCTCCCTCCCCCTTTAAAAACTAATAATATTAGGCGCACGAACCTCGGAAAAGTTTTAGAGAGAAAGGATGGGCCCCGGGGATAGGTGGGATCGCGGGCCCCTAAATGTTACTGACGATTGGAAGAAGTGGAAATTTGACACAAATTTTTACACACATCACTTTAATATGATACAATCATAGGCGTACCGGACTCTTTTCATTTGGAGGGGGGGGGGGGGGGGGCTCCGGAAGGAAATATTAACGGCGGGGCGGAGCTGCGATATAAAGGGCACTATGTGACCGAGCGAAGCGAGGGAATCTTCCGGTCTGGGGGATCGGGGGTCCCCCGAGAAAATTTTGTATCTTAGAGCTTCTTAGATCACCTCTTAGGTATACCAGAACGTACGTCATGCCTATATTTTGGGGCATAGGGACACAACAAAATTTGCTGAAACAAATTTGCTTGAATAAATACAGCAAGACTAATACCATGAACACCAGCTGACTGCAGGTCTGGGCTGCCGCATGGTTTATAGTATCGGCCGGCTCTTATTTGGGGGGGGGGGGGGGGGATGTGAGCCCAGTCCAGATAAAATCCCCATTTTCCGTCTCTTGTCTCCGTCAGCTGTAATTATTATGACTTGAATTTTTTTAAGAGAAATGATGAAATAAGTTTTCTTTTAATTTCGCAAATACCTATAGGGCTACCTCAACCAACTCTTTATACGGTGGCCCATTAAGCCACATACTTTTTTTTATACGCCCACATGAAATGGGACTTCAGATTTCCTGACATTTCACAGCTAATTTTTTGTTGAATATTATTTGTATAGTAGTGTCTGAGGGTTCTGGCCTAGAAAATTGTGAGAACTAACGCCTGTAAACGCTATTTCCAGACATTTTCTGACAAATAAACGGTATATTTGTATCGAGATTTCAGGGCCATCACGAGAAATGTTTGAGAATTTGATGCCTGGAAACGCAACTTCCTGACATATTCCACCAAAATTAAAGTTCAAGATCATAAATTTTGTATAAGGTTTGAGGGACCTAGCCCAGACATTTAAAGAAATAGATGCCCACAATTGTAATTTCATAACGAACTTAAGGTTTAATTACGTAAGGACTGCGAGGCCAAGAATATTTTTAGAAGTTCCCATGGAGTTCTGTGATCTCGTCAAGAAAATTGTGAGAGTTAGAGTCTCCCAGCTAATTTAAAATTTAAAATTATTTGTCCCCTATAAAATTTTGAAAATAAAAATTTAAGGCTCAGAATTATTTGTTTTATAAAGAAGACTCCCCTTGACTCCGTAAAATTAATCAATGCATCAAAAAAAAATATAACAAGTTTAGGAGGGGGGGGGGCAAGATTGTAATAAGGGTGGTAGAGATTGTACAGTTCTAGTACTTCTGAAGGCTTTTTACATGTATTCAAGGCTCAAATCGACCATCGAAAATGCTGAACAGTCCTCTTTAAGTTAAAATAATTTACATTTTTTATTGGGTAGATTTGTCGCGAATATTTATGCTGAGACCAATAGACCCGAACCTGTGTGCTAGTTGAATCTGTATGCTAATTTCATAACATTTTTTATTATATCAAATCACGTGAATGTCACGTGTTGGTGGTAAAAAAAAGATATGACAAAAGTGAAATGACTAAAGAGAAGATGCATCGTACATTAAATTTGTTAAAAAACGTGTAAAATTACAGACGTTTCGTGTCATTTGTCTTTTGTCTTTTTTAAAATGTATAAGTAGCTAAAACAAAGTTGAATGATAGTTGTAATTTTTTTTAGGTTTCATCACTGCATTTTGAGTTTTCTCATAAGACTTAAGTATTTTGATCATATTTATCAGAGAAATTGCATGTCTTTTAGTGTCTATAACTTAGACAATGTTAGCTAAAAGTTTGTTTCGTAAATGAAATTTTCACTTTAAACATTTGTCATTGAACATGTTACAATTGACATATACAAATGTGCATTGAATTTAACTATGACTGGTTTGCCCTTCCATAGATTTCTGCCACTTTGTAAATGAATTCAAGACGATCGTCACTTAGACCTACAATGCTGAACATGATAACTTTCACCCATGATAATTTAAAACTATTGCAGTTTGATTAAAATTTTGAATTGTGAGTTGATTATTCAGAAATAAATAACTTGATAACAAACATCAGTTGTTTATGATGCCTGCAGTGTATAATGTATGTTTAAAGTGAAAATTTCATTTACGAAACAAACTTTTAGCTAATATTGTCTAAGTTATAGACACTAAAAGACATGCAATTTCTCTGATAAATATGATCAAAATACTTAAGTAATTCGAAAATGATATTTCTAAAATGATAATACCAAAATGATATTTCTAAAATGATAATACCAAAATGATATGTAAACAGTTGTTTTATTACAATTTACTTACGCAATATGACCAAGTTGACGGTATCATAATAGGTATTTTTGACATACTTAACATTTCAACATTGCGTTACACAAATAAGCAGATCATCTTATTTAGACCCAAAAACCCTTCCATAGAGGTTTTAAGCATATTTATTTAATTTGAATCCCTTTCAAGCCAAGCAACTTTCATTAGGCCTATTTATTTAATATTTTTCAGTGAATACTATGTCACTATGGTGTTAATCAATATCGTTCAACTTTCTCCTTAATTCTACTGAATGTACATTTATCATTAAATTATATAAACTTTTAAAATTATTTGTTTTTTACATCTTCTGTTATCTACTAGTCACAACAATTAATGTTCTTGAAAATGTTGAAACAATGATAAAACTTAGAACCCCAATAGGCATCATCTAAAATAAAACCCTGTCACTACCAGTACTATTACTTACTATTCATTTTCTGCGGATTATACAAGAATTTGAATATCAATAATGAATAATAACATTAATTATAGACCTCATGGTGATAAAAAAAAAGTAGAAATGATTTTAACTAATGAATGTTAAGGTTGATATAAATATTCACTTAAAAGTTGTTGGTAAAATAAGATATACAAGCAATCAAATAATGTGAATTATAATCAAATCACCATATTTATTATAGGAATTGGGCCTAGGCATATCATTGAAACTTGACCATGACATTGACATAGGCCTACTGACTTGAAATAAAACAAATTTCGTTCAATTCAAAGAGAAAACTAGAACCGTGAAGACGGTACCGAGCAGTGCGCATCTTACATGGATGAAACATCACATATTTTAATCAATGATAAGAGTTTTGTAGATGAAATAAAACAATCAAATAATTGTTTATATTCAGTAGGTAGTGAAGAGTGCGATAACAGGTTTATGTTCGGTAGTGAAAAGACAGTTGATCATAATGAAATCAGTTCCTAGTAAAATACTTACATTATGTTTAACAGGAGCGTGTGCACTGCACTGGTGTGTTTGCAGTTTGAACAGCAATTCACACCTTCTTGAAATATATAATGTTGTGAGAAGAATATATACCCTCATGTTTCTTATGAAAACTTTTCCCTGGTCAACGTTTATATACAACCTTATAAAGCGTATTTTTTTTTTAAATAAAAACATTTTAATTAATTACAAAATTAAATTTTTAGAATGGAACTTTTTCTTATGGAAAAGTATCTTTATATACTACATTTAGATTTTTTTTTATAGTTTTTAGTGCATTATCTTAAATTGAAAAAAAATCACAGTTGCAAGAAGTCGGAAGACAGTAGGCCTACACAATTTTCAAATTCTAAAATGCGCAATTTTCATTCAAATATATCGTGTTATAATCTTTGGAAAGAGTAGACCGAGCATATCAAGCTTGAGAAAGATTTTATGTTGTATGCAAATTAGGTCACGTGACAGAGCTGTTTAAGGTTAAAAATTGCAATTTTCAGACGGCCATAAAACCGGAAGTAAACATTGAGCATCGCAAACGATTATGCCATTTGATAGATCTCGTCAAGGGCAACAACTTTTGTTTAGGTCTCAAGGTCACTCAAGGTCAAGGTCACAAGATATGAGCCTTAAAAGTTTTGACTATTACTGAAAATTTTAAACCGGAAATAAAAAAAATTCTTAATTGAAATTCAAAAATCGGCTCGCCATGTTTTGTTAGCAATCGATTGAAGATTCCCTAGAATCATTTTTATTCAAATCGGATGATTCCCTGATTATGAATTTCGATTTAAAGAAAAATTACTCATTTCAAGATGAAGGCTGATATGAAATATCTGGGTCAGATATTACCATTTCATATTTAGGCATCAGTTAGAAAGTTAGAAATCAAAATGATTATACACTTTTAAGTTTTCAAATTGATCGAAATACATACTTTACTGTTGATTATTTTAATTGGAGGTGTAGGTTATCATATAAACTAAAACGTACAGCACACGTTTTCAATGTCTGGTTTTGGCAGTAATAGATTTACGTGATTGAGACTAGGAGAAGCAAAGTATTTCCCACACTATAAAATTAACGTTTTTTACAAACAAATAATGACGTCATAGAGAATTTCCTGCACTGCTCAATCGGTAACCAAGGCAGTTTTTGCTTTCAAAAACGATAATTACGGAATTCTGTTTGGGTTTTATAGACCATTTGTGTTCGGACATGTTTTCAAACATGGTTTAATGGTAATTTATTATCATTTGCGATATAGAAACAAAGATGACATCAATTGTGAGCCAGTAGAGAAAATAGTTCCGACCGTATTCAATGTATGTTGGATATGAAAACAATTATTACATGGATTGTATCCAATGATTTTCTGTCATGTTATTACACATGTATGTAATTAAAGTTTTTAATCATGGGATACAAGCCCATTTAATAATTTTTGAATCCATATTTATCATACATTGGATATTGAACATTGAAAGTTTCAGTGCAAGTTTCAAATAATGCAAATGATAATGAATTACCGTTAAACCATATGTCCCAACACAATCAAAACATGAGTGTCTCCAAACCCTCTACTAGACATGATCATCCTCAACAAGAAAACTGCCTGAAAAGGCCTCAGGAGGGAGGAGAGGGGGAAGGAAATCCCTGAAATATTCCTTCAGCCGCAATAAGCGCCTGAGCCGTATCCTTTACAGTAATAGAAGTCTGTAAAGAGAAAGAGGAAATAACAAAAGAAAATCTACTGTCTTTTTTTTTTTACATAGGTCTATTATTAATTTGTATCATTATATCTTAGCATGTCAGGTTCACAAACACAAACATTTTAGTATGAACTGGGCAGGAAATTAAAAAACATAATTCCACAAGGTACACTACAAGTTTCGGTCGGCCATCTTTCCTCGGGTTTAACTCTCCAAATAGCGAGTGTCAGACTATGTCAGATATTACGTCACACGAGTCTCAACTCTAGAAAATATCACAATTCGATTGAGACTCGAGTCAAACCTGGGCTCTAATCGAAGTCACCCCATTTGCTCGTATCGAAACAAATGACGTCATGTTCATAAATAACGATGCGCTAACCACTGTGCTATATTACCTCAGTCACTTATTCAAATATTTAGGAGTAGTTGAATCTTGGTGAAGTTTTGCCTTTGATATAATACCAAAAACCTAATACAAATATTACATGGATTTTGAAAATATCCCAAGTGATACTGCGCTCGATGTGACAAGGTGATGGTTTAGTATTGGGAAAAGATTTATCACCCTCCTACATCAACTTGCAACAAAAACTTACTACCCCAATAACCACCCAATACTAAACAAACAAAAGAGTGAAAAGAAAAAAAATATCATTTATTACATGTACTTAATACAGAAAATACACAATAAGCGTTGACATTTTAAATTCTTGTCTTGACAAAACGAAAAATAGCGATGGCCATCGTAATACGCCAACTTTTATAATGGCAGCCAATTCGTCCGGGGGGTTGACAAGAGTGATCAGTAAATGAAAGATTCTGAGAATGACATTTTCTCTTTTAACAAGTGTAAAATCATGGGTTCAAGTTCCCTTGAAAAACAAATATGTCACTGAAATATGCATAAAACAAGGGCAAACAACGTTTAGGTTCCATCTTAAAATGATTAAGAGCAGTCACATAGTTGATGATGTTTCTGATTTTCAATAAGGTGTATCCGAAGGTCAATACAAACACCAACAGCCAATTTCATAAAAATCCACCAAGAAACCAGCGAGTAAGCCACGCCATTCAGTCAGTTGATATACATACATCAGACTGTGAACATCGGTAATAAGCGGTCACTATTAAACAAGCCAACCCTGAAACTAGCGAAGAATGAATTTTGCTATAGTCTAAAACTAACCAATCGTTAATCTTTTAAGCATTCAGACCACAAACAGTTATTTTAATTCCTTAAAATAAGAAAATCTCACTAGATTTAACTTTTCAAATGTTCATATTTTCATAACCATTTGCCTTAGCCTTAGTTCCTTATAATTTATGAACGATTTTCAGGATGACGCACTGCCCAGCGCTGTTTTAGTACGGCTTTAGTTTTTTTTCCACTTTCTTGTCAGAGCGCCCAGCCAAAACTACACATGCCACACATAATCTCTCAATATTTCTCACGATAATCTACTGCTTGGTATTTTTTAAACTGCACATATGTGTCTATAGGTTTTGAATGTTGCATGAGGGATATTCTGGCCGCAAAGCTCCGAGTGCAATATTCAAAACCATTCTACTTTTAATACATACTTTACTGTTGATTATTTTAATTGGAGGTGTAGGTTATCATATAAACTAAAACGTACAGCACACGTTTTCAATGTTTGGTTTTGGCAGTAATAGATTTACGTGATTGAGACTAGGAGAAGCAAAGTATTTCCCACACTATAAAATTAACGTTATTTACAAACAAATAATGACGTCATAGAGAATTTCCTGCACTGCTCAATCGGTAACCAAGGCAGTTTTTGCTTTCAAAAACGATAATTACGGAATTCTGTTTGGGTTTTATAGACCATTTGTGTTCGGACATGTTTTCAAACATGGTTTAATGGTAATTTATTATCATTTGCGATATAGAAACAAAGATGACATCAATTGTGAGCCAGTAGAGAAAATAGTTCCGACCGTATTCAATGTATGTTGGATATGAAAACAATTATTACATGGATTGTATCCAATGATTTTCTGTCATGTTATTACACATGTATGTAATTAAAGTTTTTAATCATGGGATACAAGCCCATTTAATAATTTTTGAATCCATATTTATCATACATTGGATATTGAACATTGAAAGTTTCAGTGCAAGTTTCAAATAATGCAAATGATAATGAATTACCGTTAAACCATATGTCCCAACACAAATGGTATCTAGCGGTGTTGAGGTTCCTTAATCAGTTAATCAATCACCATCATTAAGATCACTTAGGTGTTTTGTCCTTTCTCTCCAAAAACATTAACCTCTTTGTACAATGTGTGTCGTACGTTTTAGTGTACATGTATATACTCCAATCAAAACATGAGTGTCTCCAAACCCTCAACTAGACATGATCATCCTCAACAAGAAAACTGCCTGAAAAGGCCTCAGGAGGGAGGAGAGGGGGAAGGAAATCCCTGGAATATTCCTTCAGCTGCAATTAGCGCCTGAGCCGTATCCTTTACAGTAATAGAAGTCTGTAAAGAGAAAGAGGAAATAAATTTCATTTCCCTCGTTTGACTTGGGAATTAGAGGGAAATTGATTTCTTATCGTTGCCGATAAGTGTTTCCGTACTTAATTTGTTGTTTGTATTGACTACCATTGACGATATGTCAATGCGCATGTGTTGAGTATGTGTTAGCGTCACTTCAGGCGACACTGTCAAGCTGGCTAGTTGTAAAACTTTACTTTTTATGATAATTCATTTTTTATGAATTCGATTGTTTAATAAAATTGTATAATATGTTGTAAATAGGGATATAGGCGTTCGCTCAACGTCAACTTTGTAGGATCTCATTGCATTACGATGAGCACAGGTTTCTGAGTAAAATATCAGTTTTTCCTGGGTGGCATTGAGATCCAGTGATCAAAGGTGTTATGTTTACATTATTGTTGATATGTTTATAGAATGATTTACAAATGTATATGAGTTTAAATATTTTTGATTGAATAAACGTTCGTTTATAATGGTCGACAGTGGGTCGCTGTAATGCCAATATGTGTTGTGATATTATGGGGTTTTGATTGGGGTCTGTTTTACTGGAAAACGTGTTTATGCATAAGAACAAAAGAAAATCTACTGTCTTTTTTTTTTTACATAGGTCTATTATTAAATTGTATCATTATATCTTAGCATGTCAGGTTCACAAACACAAACATTTTAGTATGAACTGGGCAGGAAATTAAAAAACATAATTCCACAAGGTACACTACAAGTTTCGGTCGGCCATCTTTCCTCGGGTTTAACTCTCCAAATAGCGAGTGTCAGACTATGTCAGATATTACGTCACACGAGTCTCAACTCTAGAAAATATCACAATTCGATTGAGACTCGAGTCAAACCTGGGCTCTAATCGAAGTCACCCCATTTGCTCGTATCGAAACAAATGACGTCATGTTCATAAATAACGATGCGCTAACCACTGTGCTATATTACCTCAGTCACTTATTCAAATATTTAGGAGTAGTTGAATCTTGGTGAAGTTTTGCCTTTGATATAATACCAAAAACCTAATACAAATATTACATGGATTTTGAAAATATCCCAAGTGATACTGCGCTCGATGTGACAAGGTGATGGTTTAGTATTGGGAAAAGATTTATCACCCTCCTACATCAACTTGCAACAAAAACTTACTACCCCAATAACCACCCAATACTAAACAAACAAAAGAGTGAAAAGAAAAAAAAATATCATTTATTACATGTACTTAATACAGAAAATACACAATAAGCGTTAACATTTTAAATTCTTGTCTTGACAAAACGAAAAATAGCGATGGCCATCGTAATACGCACACTTTTATAATGGCAGCCAATTCGTCCGGGGGGTTGACAAGAGTGATCAGTAAATGAAAGATTCTGAGAATGACATTTTCTCTTTTAACAAGTGTAAAATCTTGTGTTCAAGTTCCCTAGAAAAACAAATATGTCACTGAAATATGCATAAAACAAGGGCAAACACCGTTAGGTTCCATCTTAAAATGATTAAGAGCAGTCACATAGTTGATGATGTTTCTGATTTTCAATAAGGTGTATCCGAAGGTCAATACAAACACCAACAGACAGTTTCATAAAAATCCACCAAGAAACCAGCTCTCTATCGTGTCCACAACTTTGAGAGTGTAACGGCTGAAAAATTAACGTGTTTTAAAGAACAAGGGGCAATAACCCATAAAATATTTTTTCGATGTTTCTGATATTCAATAGGGTTTATCCTATTGTCAACAAGTGGTTGCCTAGCAATATACGCCCACTTACTACCATAAATTGTCAATATATCAAAGAATGTTACTATCTTAATTTTTGTTGGATGGTGTTCAGATATTTACACACAAAAGTTTATTAAATTCCTACCACAACTGTGGTCCCTATCACGTTCATAAGTCATTTTTAACATATTTGAGGTATAAAACTCCGTAAATATTTGTTGAATCGATCCGGAATTTGAACTTGTCCAAGATCTTATGGATATAATCCTACACACAAAATTTTATTCAAATCAAACCAAAACTGTGGTCTCTATTGCGTTCACAAGCCATTTTTAACACATTTTGGGTGTAAAACTCCGTAAATTTTTGTCGAATCGAACCCAAATTCGAACTTGTACGAGATTTTATGAATATAAACCTACATACAAAATTGTATTCAAATCCAACCAAAACTGTGGTCTCTATCGCGTTCACAAGCCATTTTTAACGCATTTTGGGTGTAAAACTCCGTGAATTTTTGTCGAATCGAACCCAAATTCGAACTTGTCCGAGTTCTTATGAATATAATCCTACATACAAAATTTTATTCAAATCCAACCAAAACTGTGGTCTCTATCGCGTTCACAAGCCAATTGTGGACAGACGGACGGACGGACAGGGGCGACGGCAATATACGACCACATTTCAATGTGGGCGTATAATAAAAACACTCATACCAAGTTTCATCAAAATCCATCAAGAAACCAGCTCTCTATGGTGTCCACAACATATTTTCAAAAGCAAGGGCAATAACCCTGGTAATATTTTTCGATACGTCTGATTTTCAATAGGGTTCATCCTTGGGTGATTACAAACACTCACAGCAAGTTTCATAAAAATCCACCAAGAAACCAGCTCTCTATCGTGTCCACAACTTTGAGAGTGCAACGGCTGAAAAATTAACAAGTTTTAAAGAACAAGGGCAATAACTCATAAAATATTTTTTCGATTAAATAGGGTTTATCCTGATGTCAGTACAAACACTCATACCAAGTCTCATCAAAATCCATCAAGAAACCAGCTCTCTATGGTGTCCACAACATATTTTCAAAAGCAAGGGCAATAACCCAGGAAATATATTTCGATTCGTCTGATTTTCAATAGTGTTCATCCTTGGGTGATTACAAACACTCACAGCAAGTTTCATAAAAATCCACTAAGAAACCAGCTCTCTATTTGTCCACAACTTTGAGAGTGTAACAGCTGAAAATTTAACGCGTTTTAAAGAACAAGGGCAATAACTCAGTGGTGTCCTTAAGGTAGGCTTTATGTTGACAAGCTAGTGGTAGTAAGAAATGATCAATGTATTCTGACACCGCATATGACTCACTACCACAGTCAGATATGATCGGACGGCCTTTGGGGATTTTATTAGGGATGAACCACTCCTTTGTAGGATTCTTATGGATCTTAGGCAAAGTGTATAAATGTCTCTCACGACAATCAGGTTTGGCAGACAGATAGTGATATTGTTTCTGTTTAAGGGTATTGATTGGGCTAGCGTTCGAGAAAAAAAACACGAGATGGAATTTTTGCGAATTACTTATTATTTTTGGGCTCAGATTGTAGATAATTATCATTACTTTATTTGTAAACTATATAGAATGAAAGAAACCTACAAGAAATTAGGTATTTCGTTAGTTTTTGCTAAAAAATATTTAGGAAAAAGTAGAAAAATGTGTCCCGGTTGGTACAAGATTTCTCAGCCATTTTTTATTGGAAAATTACGATCTTGGTCTTGATTGAAAGCTTATTAAATAAGGATGAAACGTACAGAGAGATTTTTCGAAAATTCTAATTAGTTTGGCCCCTGGAAAATGTTTGCCGTACCTACGTGTAAATTTTCGTATTTCCATGGTAACCACCAAAATAATAATTTTTTTTGGAAAATCGCTCTGTACGTTTCTCGGCAATGTAATTGTCTACATTTATGCCAAGTTTGATGTAGATTGATCCATTCACATTTTTTTAAACTTGTATCAAAGGTTTGATATGTCCAATTTTTATGACATGTTTGAAAGGGCTGTCAACTCATTAAAAAAAATCTGATTGACATGAAATCAACCTTAAACTATCGAGAAGGACCCCAAATCATCAACAAATGCACAACAAGTCTCAAGAAATCATTATTTCATATACTTATTCCATTTTTTCATAACGTGAAATAGCCTAATTAACACCCTTAAGATAACTTTCTTTGACTAAATTGCCAAGAATATTGTTAATCATATCAGAAGTCTCCTTAGAAATTGGGTCTGGCAAAATGGCATAATGTTTAGGATTACTCAATTGATTCTCTGCTTCTAAAATGTAATCTTCGTTATTTAGAATGACACAACATGAACCTTTGTCACTTTTTATACGCGTATATTGTAGTCGCCCCTGTCTGTCTGTCTGTCTGTCTG
This sequence comes from Lottia scabra, assembly GCA_029955415.1. Classification (NCBI taxonomy): domain Eukaryota; kingdom Metazoa; phylum Mollusca; class Gastropoda; family Lottiidae; genus Lottia; species Lottia scabra. The sequence goes on along the minus strand of JARJEI010000002.1, from coordinate 5,129,050 downwards.
TCTGTCTGTCCGGCTGTCTGTCTGTCTGTCTGTCTGTCCACAATTGTTGTGAACACGATAGAGAGCTGGTTTCTTGATGGATTTTGATAAAACTTTCTGTGAGTGTTTATAATCATCCAAGGAAGAAGCCTATTGAAAATCAGACAAATCGAAAAATATTTGATGGGTTATTGCCCTTGTTTTTGAAAATACTTTGTGAACACGATAGAGAGCTGGTTTCTTGATGGATTTTGATGAAATTTGGTGTGAGTGTTTGTCATGACCTTGGGATTAACCCTATTGAAAATCAGAATCATCGGTAAATATTTTATGAGTTATTGCCCCTGTTCTTTAAAATGTGTTAATTTTATAGCCCCTAACGCTCTCAAAGTTGTGAACACAATAGAGAGCTGGTTTCTCGATGGAATTTGATAAAAAATATTGTGTGTGTTTATAGTCGTCCAAGGATGAAGCCTATTGAAAATCGGACAAATCAAAAAATATTTGATGGGTTATTGCCCTTGTTTTTGAAAATACTTTGTGAACACGTCGGAGAGCTGGTTTCTTGATGGATTTTGATGAAACTTGGTGTGAGAGTTTATAATCATCCAAGGATGTAACCTATTGAAAATCGGACAAATCGAAAAATATTTGATGGGTTATTGCCCTTGTTTTTGAAAATACTTTGTGAACACGTTGGAGAGCTGGTTTCTTGATGGATTTTGATGAAACTTGGTGAGAGTTTATAATCATCCAAGGATGTAACCTATTGAAAATCAGACAAATCAAAAAATATTTGATGGGTTATTGCCCTTGTTTTTGAAATTACTTTGTGAACACGATAGAGAGCTGGTTTCTTGATGGATTTTGATGAAACTTGGTTTGAGTGTTTTTCATGACCTTGGGATAACCCTATTGAAAATCAGAAACATCGGTAAATATTCTATGAGTTATTGCCCCTGTTCTTTAAAATGTGTTAATTTTATAGCCCCTAACGCTCTCAAAGTTGTGAACAAAAAAGAGAGCTGGTTTCTAGATGGAATTTGATAAAAATTATTGTGTGTGTTTATAATCGTCCAAGGATGAAGCCTATTGAAAATCGGACAAATCAAAAAATATTTGATGGATTATTGCCCTTGTTTTTGAAAATACTTTGTGAACACGTCGGAGAGCTGGTTTCTTGATGGATTTTGATGAAACTTGGTGTGAGTGTTTATAATCATCCAAGGATGAAACCTATTGAAAATCAGACAAATCAAAAAATATTTGATGGGTTATTGCCCTTGTTTTTGAAAATACTTTGTGAACACGATAGAGAGCTGGTTTCTTGATGGATTTTGATGAAACTTGGTTTGAGTGTTCATAATCACCCAAGGATGAACTCTATTGAAAATTAGAAGAATTGAAAAAATATTTCAAGGGTTATATTGCCCTTGTTGTAACCACTCAAAAATCGTTCAATTTTGTAAACATTCTTGATGGCACGGTTTTCGACAGATGTTTCATTTACTGATAGTTCTTGTCGACCTCCCGGACGACTTGGCTGCCATTACAAAAGTGGGCGTATTACGATGGGGCATCGCTATTTTTTAATAATAATACTATCGTCTTTTTTAAGTATATTTAAAGCTTCACGTTCTACCCGTGTAGAATATTGTAGAATATTAGACTTTTCGTTTGTTATAGAAAGATTTGTTGTTTGTCTATTCATACCATCACCTTGGGCGGTTTCCAGGTGGATTAAGGAATAAACATTGTTCTAACACCACGTGGGGTGGTTTCGAAAAAACTAAGTGCAGCTGAGATTGCGTTGAAATCGTTCAATAGATGGTCGAAGATAGTCAATGTTGGCTACCTTCGAGGTCGGGATAAATTTAAGTGCACGGTCTAAGATTGAATGCTGAAGGGGTGTGAGAATTTCACGGCTCAAGTTAACTACAGTTTGGCCTAGTCGTGGCCTCTCAGTATTTTTATCCACAGTAATTAGTTTAAAGACAACTTATTCGATGCTTGAAGCTGGTATATCCAAAATAAATAAATGCTGACAATGTAGATCATCAACTGGTTCGAATTCTTCTTCGTTTGGAGGTAGGATTGTTGCGTCGTTGGTGTTGAAATTCATCATCATTTTGTTGAAGGTCTTTAGATTGGAAAGGTAAGTTTGGCGGTCTCAATTAATTTCTGGGCTTGGTCTAATGAGGACTTTGGTAGTTGGTATCGGTTGTTGAGACCCACATGAAGAATGACGGTAGCTGGTTTAAAATCTTGGTCGTAACTTTCAATGATGGACTGGATGTGATGGATTTGGGCACCAGGGTACGAATAAATTTCGGTATCTGAAGCAGTTTTGGTAATTCTGTTCAGGTTAGAGGATCCAATAATTAAGGTTGATTTCTGTAGAGCGGGTAGAGTCCATGATGATTTCTCAGTTGTTCGATGATGGAAGGGTTTGGTAACGGATAAAATGGTTGTCGACGGGGTGATTGGAACTGGTACACAAGTGGAAGATGGTGTAAAGATAGCATTAGATAGTGATCGGGACCTGGTACGAGGAGGGGATGGTTTGGATGTATGGCTTGACTTGGTCGGATAATTCGGGGTTTCCTGTTGGTCCAAATATTTGCAGAAGGCAGAAAGATTTACGTAACCCGAGTCCCGTGGTGAAGATTCAGATGGAGTGGTAGAGGAGGAATCTAAAAGAGAAGAGGGGTGCCTTCTCTACGCGAACGTTTACCAACCTCTGCTGGACTAGGTGTAGGTGAACTTCAGGCACGTTTAGGGTATTGGTTCAATACGGCGGTGACCCTAGTATGTGCGGGTGTATTCAGGCCAACATCCATTGCAGTTGGTATAGATATGGTTTGGTAAAATTGGGTAATTACGGATTGGGTAAGGCGTTTCCCATAGGAGCGACGTTCCCAGGACAGGGCATGGGATATGATAAAAACACAAAAACATACACCGAGCAGTTATTGTACTACTCGAAGGTATATAAATCCCCAACCCTGCCTTACTATTATCTGGGTTGTGTGACCCATCTGTGTATATGTGTGTGATTTCCGACCACCTCGCATCCATATGAGTTAAGGCGATCGTTTGAGCGATGCACGGATTGTCCCGTTTCTTATCCAATCTCGTAGCGAGAGAGGTGTTGACCATTGGGAGTGAAATGGTCTAAAGAGCAACTTGGGGAAGGGTAAATGCTCTTATGGGCTACCCTTATAGCCCATATTTCCGAACGGATTCCCGAACTGCCTGCCAAAGCTTATTTTATTTTTGGCTTGCCTAAACCTCGTGATCTCGAGGTAGGTAGGAGGTGATTCTCCGAGGTTTTTAATTTTCCACCAGTATCTTAAGGCTCTCTACGGATTTTGAGAGGGACATCACAAACATCTTGGAGAGAGACTTCCGTTTTGACTCCGATACCCCCTCCGGTGACAAGGCAGTGTGCTTTGTGATGTATTTTGTCCATATTATTCCGGAGCATTGGTCTAACGGTCATGATTGCCAGTAGTCCAAAATGGATAGATCATCATGAGCGTCACAACATTGGCGGCCCTTTTAAGGATTGAATGCAAATTTGTTTGCGTTCATTTAAGGACTGAATGCAGATTTTTTTGCGTTCATTGGGTGATGAACGCAGAATTTTCACGTGTTAAATCGAATGAATGGCGAACTCGGTAGAGTTCGGGTATCTTTTACCATATTTTAGTGGTAAATTTATAGCTTTAATGGCTATATTATAGTTACAAATGTAGGAAAATTGGGAATAAAATCGGCAACAGAACTCCTGTCAATTAATATGATGTCAAAACTTGAATGACGTCAAAGAGGGAGATCGTCAAGGCAGATCACTCAAATAGTCGACGTCTACAATTTTTATATTTATTGTTTGTCCTAAATAAGACTTTATTTAAGGATTGAATGCCGATTTTTTGGCGTTCATTGGGTGATGAACGCAGAATTTTCACGTGTTAAATCGAATGAATGGCGAAGCCATTCATGTCAGGTTTAACATGTGAAAATTCGGCGTTCATCACCCAATGAACGCAAAAAAATCTGCATTCAATCCTTATATTTACATTCGGCAGAGTTCGGGTATCTTTTACCATATTTTAGTGGTAAAATTATAGCTTTAATGGCTATAATGTAGTTAAAATTGTAAGAAAATTGGGAACGAAATCGTCAACAGAACTCCTGTCAATTAACATGACGTCAAAACTTGGTCAAAAAGAGAGATCGTCAAGGCAGATCACTCAAATAGTCGACATTTACGATTTGTATATTCATTGTTTGTCCTAAATGAGACTTTATTTCATATCAAATAAGTTCAAAATATCTTATTTTTCGATGTCTTAGAGTACCCAGGCCGATTTTTGATCCATCATTTGTCTATTCTTAAAAAAATGATGGTGTGTATTCATACGCCACAATCTACCTTTTCAGGGAGGATTTTGTATAGCGACGTCAAGGGAGATCACTCTAGAATTTTGCGTTCATTGGTAAATATTTACATTTTATTGTCACGCGCTTCAGTGAACCCTTGTGAAAATTTTGCATTCATTTACCGATGAACGCAAAATTCTAGAGTGATCTCCCGTGACGTCGCTAAACAAAATCTTCCCTGACAACGTAGATTGCGGCGTATGAATACACACCATCATTATATTAGGAATAGACAAAAGATGGATCAAACATGGGCCTGGGTACACTAAGAAATTGAAAAATAAGATATTTTGAACTTATTTGATATGAAATAAAGTCTCATTTAGGACAAACAATAAATATAAAAATCGTAGACGTGGACTATTTGAGTGATCTGGCTTGACGATCTTCCTCTTTGACGTCATTCAAGTTTTGACGTCATATTAATTAACAGGGGTTCTGTTGCCGATTTTATTCCCAATTTTCTTTCATTTGTAACTATATTATAGCCATTAAAGCTAAAAATTTTCCACTAAAATATGGTAAAAGATACCCGAACTCTACCGAATGTAAATATAAGGATTGAATGCAGATTTTTTTGCGTTCATTGGGTGATGAACGCCGAATTTTCACATGTTAAACCTGACATGAATGGCTTCGCTAGTTCAAAATATCTTATTTTTCGATTTCTTAGTGTACCCAAGCCGATGTTTGATCCATCATTTGTCTATTCTTAATATTATGATGGTGTGTATTCATACGTCGCAATCTACGTTGTCAGGGAAGATTTTGTTTAACGACGTCACGGGAGATTACTCTAGAATTTTGCGTTCAAGGGTTCACTGTAGAGCGTGACAATAAAATGTAAATATTGCTAGATATATTCCTCATTAAATTCAGCAAAGCTTAGCATCTGTGTTAGATATTTTTTTTATGTGGGATCCCATGAGAGATTCCTATCGGAGGTTACGCCAAGTAACTTGGTTTCACCGACGAATTTGACAGGTTCGCCACCCAAGATCCAAAAAGTGCTGTCGTCAGCAAACATCGCGATCTGACATTTGGAGTGGCGTATATCATTGATCATTACGCTACACAAAGTGGGACTAAGAACTGAGCCTTGTAACGTGCAATTTACTAAACGGAACTCATCGCTGAAACTTTTCCCTGTGGTTACACTTACCTTCCTATCTGCAAAAAAACTTTCAATCCAGTTTTGCATACGACCACCTATTCCTAGTTGGCGCAGCTTGTGCAATAGCCAATTTGTACAGACAAGATCAAAATCTTTTGTTTGGTCTACGAACACAACACAGAGGAACCCAGAACTGTTTAATGTCTTAGATATTGTGTGTTGTGTTCTAACGATTTGATCAATAGTTGATCTAATTTAAGCTTTCTAAAATAAGTGCTTAGATGCTATCAATATCAGCAATATTTTACACAACAAATATGTCAAATCTAGAATTCCCCCATATTTTCAAAAATATAGCCCTAACTAGAATTTCTTACACATACACCACACCAGTTGCATCTAAAATATTCAATTATAAATCGGCTTTAGATAATATCATTGTTCAAGATATTGTTACTTACCCTCCTTCATGTTTATTCTCAGAATCAAAATTCCTTTATCAGCTAGCTGGACATGTGATGATGACCGGTGATCTTAGCATTGTTTCGAATAATAAACTAAGAAACATGTTGTCAAAAGGTCCCAAATACCGTGAACCCCAGCCATTCACATGGAAACAAAATTTCAAACTAGTGATGGATGCGGTTGAAGAATATGCCAATGATTGGGCTAAACATTAGTTGATGTCTTGTCAGAATGGTTAAAAGCTGTCAGGAGACTTATAAAACATAGGCTTTATATCATCTGTACTTCCCAGTTAATCGATACAAAACCTAAGTCTATCAATCTCAGATATGAAATTCCTAAACCTTCCAAAAATATATTTAAAAATAGTCTTAAATACAAAGGTCCAATTATGTTGAATTCTTTAAATAATGATATCAAACAATCTAAAAGCCTCTCAATTTTCAGAAAAAAGATAAATGCACAAATCAATAAATATCTTAATTTATAAATTTTAAACACCCTGTCATTGCTAATGCCCGAAATTTGTATATACATGTAGATATATTATATTTTTTATGTTTGTTCTTGTGAAGGAAGATATCCTTATATTGATTTTTTTTCTCAAAACTTTACCACTTGTGTATTATTATTATCTTACATTGTTTGCTTGTTGTTTGTTTGTTTGTTAAAGGGCTAAATTGTAAACAGGCCTGGCCTAATTTATGTCCCAATAAAGATATTATTATTATTATTATTATTATTAAGTCCATTTTAAGTGATACTCAATATAGTTTTTATAGGCAACGCTTACTATTATAGTTGCCTTATTTCGGAACTCGGCATTGGATCATCATCTTGTAATCCCACTTATAATCATACAACAACCCTTAGTAAGAGTGAAATACTTTCCAACGACAAGTCAGTCCTTGCCTCATTCAGAATTCCTACTGGCAAAGCAAATTTTGAATTGCCTGTGTTGTATTGGATTCCTAAACTGCACAAAAACCCTTACAAGCAACGTTATATAGCGGGCTCTTCAAGATGTTCTACACGGTCGCTTTCGAAATTATTTACATCGATTTTAACAACTATACGTGATGGCCTTCAAAAATATTGTGATACTGTTTACTCACGCAGTGGCATAAATCAAATGTGAATTCTTGAAAATTCTAAAAGACTTCTGGAATATTTACAGGATCAATCTCTTTCATCAATTCATTCTATTAAAACTTATGACTTCTCTACTTTATATACAACTATTCCTCATTCAAAATTAAAATCCAGATTAAAGGATATAATATATCAGGCATTTCTATCTAAAACTGGAAATAGACAATACAAATACATTGTTGTTAATTATAACTCTACGTTTTTTGTCAAGAATCACTCCGAAGCTGTTAACAAGTATACAAAAGAAGACGTTGTTAAAATGTTGAATTTTTTGATCGATAACATATTTGTCGAATTTGGCGGGGAAATATTTCAGCAAGTAATTGGTATTTCTATGCTTGCTGACTTATTTCTCTATTCTTATGAGGCGGAATTTAGTCAAAACCTCCAACACAAGGGCAATAAACTACTTGCCCGTTCCTTTAATTCCACTTTCAGATACATAGATGACGTTTTGTCACTTAATAACTCTCCCCCCAGTGGACCGGGGTTAA